>JASVEL010011649.1:0-600000 GCA_032618575.1 Nicotiana noctiflora
TGCTAATGTATTTCCAGCTGATCTTCCGGGCATGCCGCCCGACAAAGATATTGACTTTGCTATTGACTTGTTGCCGGCACTCAGCCCATTTCTATTCCACCGTACCGTATGGCTCCTCCTGAGTTGAAGGAGTTGAAGGATCAGTTACAGGAGTTATTGGGCAAGGGTTTTATTCGACCCAGTGTTTCGCCTTGGGGTGCTCCTGTATTGTTTGTGAAGAAAAAGGACGGTTCTATGCGTATGTGTATTGACTATCGTCGGCTGAATAAGGTTACAGTGAAGAACCGGTATCCTTTGCCCCGTATTGATGATTTATTTGACCAGTTACAGGGCGCACATGTGTTTTCTAAGATTGATTTGCGCTCTGGGTATCACCAGCTGAAGATTCGGGAGCCAGATATCCCGAAGACTGCCTTCAGGACCCGGTATGGTCACTATGAGTTCCTCGTGATGTCTTTTGGGTTGACTAATGCCCCGGCAGCATTTATGCATTTGATGCACAGTGTGTTCAGGCCTTATCTGGACTCGTTCGTGATTGTCTTCATTGATGATATTCTAGTATATTCTCGGAGTCGGGAAGAGCACGAGCAGCATTTGAGGATAGTGCTTCAGATTCTGAGGGAGAAGCAGCTTTATGCCAAGTTCTCTAAATGTGAATTTTGGTTGAGTTCAGTGGCATTTTTGGGCCACGTGGTGTCGAGCGATGGTATTCGAGTAGATCCGAGGAAGGTGGAGGCCGTGCAGAGTTGGCCCAGACCCTCCTCCGCTACTGAGATTCGCAGCTTCCTTGGTTTGGCGGGCTACTACCGTCGTTTCGTAGAGGGGTTCTCTTCGATTGCAGCACCTATGACTAGATTGACCCAAAAGGGTGCCCCTTTTCGGTGGACAGACGAGTGTGAGGCGAGCTTTCAGAAGCTCAAGACAGCTTTGACTTCGGCCCCTATCTTGATGTTTCCTAGAGGTTCGGGGTCCTATACAGTATATTGTGATGCCTCACGAGTTGGACTCGGTGCAGTATTGATGCGGGACGGTAGGGTGATTGCCTACGCGTCCAGACAGTTGAAGGCACATGAGAAGAACTACCATGTTCATGATTTGGAGCTAGCTGCCATTGTTCACGCCTTGAAAATTTGGCGTCATTATTTATATGGGGTTCCTTGTGAGATCTACACCGATCACCGGAGCTTGCAGCACTTGCTTAAGCAGAAGGACCTGAATATGCGTTAGAGGAGATGGTTGGAACTACTGAAGGACTATGATATTACTATTCTCTATCATCCGGGCAAGGCTAACGTGGTTGCTGATGCCTTGAGTCGTCGGGCAGAGAGTTTGGGGAGTTTAGCATATCTACCAGCTTCGGAGAGGCCTATGGCGATGGATGTTCAGTCTTTGGCCAGGCAGTTTGTTAGACTGGATCTTTCGGAGCCCAGCCGGGTTCTAGCTTGTGTGGTTTCTCGGTCTTCTCTATTTGACCGCATCGGGGAGCGTCAGTTCGACGACCCTCATTTGCTTGTCCTTCAGGATAGAGTTCGGCGTGGTGATGCTCGGGATGTTACCATCGGGGATGATGGAGTTATGAGGATGCAGGGCCGTATCTGTGTGCCCAATGTAGATGATCTTCGAGAGCTGATTCTAGGCAGAGGCCCATAGTTCGCGGTATTCCATCCATCCGGGTGCCGCGAAGATGTATCAGGACTTGAAACAGCATTACCGGTGGAGGCGGATGAAGAGGGATATAGTTGATTATGTTTCTAGATGCCTCAATTGCCAGCAGGTGAAGTATGAGCATCAGCGCCCAGGGTGGATTGATGCAGCGGATTGAGATTCCAGAGTGGAAATGGGAGCGCATCACCACGGACTTTGTATCTGGGCTTCCACGGACTATTAGGAAGTTTGATTCTATTTGGGTTATTGTGGATCGGCTGACCAAGTCCGCCCATTTTATACCGGTGAGCACTAATTATTCATCGGAGCGACTGGCGGAGATCTATATCAAGGAGATAGTTCGGCTGCATGGTATTCCAATTTCCATCATTTCAGATAGAGGCACTCAGTTCACTTCACTGTTCTGGAGAGCTGTATAGCGGAGGTTAGGTACTCGGGTGGAGTTGAGCATAGCATTTCACCCCCAGACTGATGGGCAGTCCGAGCGCACTATTCGGATTTTGGAGGACATGCTCCGTGCGTGCGTGATTGAGTTTGGAGGTTCATGGGATCACTTCTTGCTACTGGCGGAGTTTGCTTATAACAACAGCTACCAGTCTAGTATTCAGATGGCACCGTACGAGGCCCTATATGGTAGGAGGTGCAGGTCTCCCGTGGGTTGGTTTGAGCCGGGCGAGGCCAGGTTGCTAGGTACCGATATGGTTCAGGAGGCTATGGACAAGGTCAAGGTGATTCAGGACAGACTTCGTGCGGCCCAGTCCAGACAGAAGAGTTATGCGGACAAGAAGGTTCGCGATGTGGCTTTTATGGTTGGTGAGCGGGTTCTGCTTCGAGTCTCGCCCATGAAGGGCGTTATGAGGTTTGGGAAGAAAGGGAAGCTGAGTCCTAGATTTATTGGCCCTTTTGAGATTTTGAGGCGTGTTGGGGAGGTTGCTTATGAGTTGGCCTTACCTCCCAACCTAGCCGGAGTTCACCCCGTATTTCATGTCTCCATGCTCCGGAGATACCATGGTGACCCGTCGCACGTGTTGGATTTCACATCCGTTCAGCTAGACAAGGATCTGTCTTATGTTGAGGAGCCAGTAGCCATTCTAGACAGGCAAGTCAGAAAGCTAAGGTCAAAGAACATCGTTTCGGTAAAGGTTCAGTGGCGGGGCCAGCCGGTCGAGGAGGCGACTTGGGAGACCGAACAGGATATGCGCAGCCAGTACCCTCATCTTTTCACTACTCCATGTATGTTTTCTATGCTCGTTCGAGGACGAACGAATCTTTAAGTGTGGGAAGATGTAACGACCCGACCGGTCGTTTTAGAAAATTTCGCCCCAATCCCTAATTTAACTGTTCCCCTAAGTTCATTTCTGCTATTGTGGGTTGCCGGGAGAGTCGGTTCCGAAAATTTGAGCATTTTGGGACACTTAGTCCCTAAATAAGAGTTTTGAAATTAGAAAACGGTCCGTAGCCGGAACAGTGTTAAGACGATCTCGGAACGGAAATCTGATGGTTCCATTAGCTCCGTTAGGTGATTTCGGGGTTAGGAGCGCGTTCGGAATGTATTTTGGAGGTCCGTAGCTCTATTAGGCTTGAAATGCCGAAGGTTGAAATTTTGGCGAATCCGATCGATAGGTGAGATTTTGATCCGGGGGTCGGAATGGAATTCCGACAATTTCTGTAGCTTCGTTATGTGATTTTGGATATGTCCGCAAATTTTCAGGTCATTCGGACGTCGTTTGGATGGGTTTTTGATCGAATGTGCAATTCGGAAAGTTTTAAGAAATTTAGGCTTGAATTCGATGTGAATTATGGGTTTTGATGTTCTTAGACGCGTTTTAAGGATTGGAACAAGTTCGAATAAGGTATTAGGATGTGTTGGTGTGTTTGGATGAGGTCCCGGGGGACTCGGGATGAATTCGGGTGATTAAACGGCAAAAATCTTAAAAACTTGCAGCAGGCTGGTGCCTGCCTTCTGTGGTATTCGCTTCTGCGGAGCTTGGACCGCAGAGGCGAGTCCGCAGAAGCGGCAGTTGCTCCGTAGGAGCGGGGGTCGCAGGAGTGGATTTTGGATCGTGGAGGCGGTCACGCAGGAGCGGAAAGACTTCCGCAGGAGCGGAAGTGAACCTGTTTGGTGGCCCTCCGCAAGAGCGGACGTTTGTCCGCATGTGCGAAGTCGCAGAAGCGGCTGTGCTTCCGCAGAAGCGGAATCGCTGAAGCGACCTAGAGACCGCAGAAGCGGAATGGTCCAGCCAAGCCTGGACTTCGCAAAAGCGACATTTTTGTCGCGGAAGCGGATCCGCAGAAGCGAAATTTTGTCCGCAGCGGAAATCGCAGAGAGTTAATTATATCAGAAGTTAGAAATTTCAGAAACATTTCCAAACTTTGAGGGCTCGGCTTAAGGGCGATTTGGGCGATTTTGAAGGGAGATTCAAGGGGTTTCTTCAGGTAATCAATTATGGACTCCAATTATGATTGTTGTTGATAATATTATGCAAGTTTTTCATGAAAATGGAGGAATTTGGGTAATTAATGGGGTTTTCACCCTAGACCAAAACCTTTAGAAAATCAAGGTTTTGAGTGGGCAAACGGAGTCCGAATTTGGTAAACTTTATATGCATAGACTCGTATTGAAACAGGGGTTCCGAATATATAACTTTCGTGAATTTTCGATAAGCGTACCGAAAGTCGGATTTTGGCAACTTGTGGGTTTTGGTGTATTTTGAGTTAATTTGATTGGGTAATGCCCAATTAGCCTATTTTGATGTGATTCTATTGATTTTTATCAGATACTACACTTGTGGAGGCCGACATTCGCGGCAAGAGGGTTGTTTCTTAGCGGTTTTGTACCGGAATTGAGGTAAGTGGCTTGTCTAACCTCGTGTGGGGGAATTTTCACCCCTAGGATATTATGTGATAGTTTAAATGCCTTGTATGCGAGGTGACGGGCGTGTACATGCGCTGGTTGTTGTAACACACACTTTACTTGAATTGTCCGATTAGTGATATTCCTGTTCTTAGCTGATAAAAGCGTTACCATTACCCGGTATTAGTTAGAAAAGCATGATTAGCTAGGATTCAACATGTTTAATTGCCTAGTTGATTTACTTGAACTTCTTGATAAATTGTGGGCACTAGTTTCGGTGAAGTTGTAATTTAACATATTATATTCTCTCTGTGTGTTTTCTTTATTTGCTGTGTTGGTGGACTGCGGGTTCAATTCCCGGAGATCCCAGGGCTGTGGGTTCGATTCCCAGAGACCCGGAGTGATATTGTCTGTGGACTGCGGGTTCGATTCCCGGAGATCCTGAGCTATTGATATAATATTAAGATGTGGACTGCGGGTTCAATTCCCGGAGATCCCAGGGCTGTGGGTTCGATTCCCAGAGACCCGGAGTGATATTGTTTGTGGACTGCGGGTTCGATTCCCGGAGATCCCGAGTTATTGAGATATTATTGAGACATGGGCTGCGGGTTCGATTCCCGGAGACCCAGAGTTACTGAGAATGGGACTGTGGGTTCAATTCCCACAGATCTGGATTTGTTTATCTGAGTTGGTTATTTGTTGTTAGCTTTATCGTAGATTGTTGCAGTAATCATCATAATGTTGTTATTTCGGAAATTATTATCAATTAAACTGTTTATTTTGTTATCATCATTATATTATTATTTTCTCAGTAGGGCCCTGACCTACCTCGTCACTACTCCATCGAGGTTAGGCTTGGCACTTACCGAGTACCGCCGTGGTGTACTCATGCTACTCTTCTGCACACTTTTGTTGTGCAGATCCAGGTACATCAGAGCAGGCTCGTACTAGGTGATTCTGCAGTTTTCTGGGAGACTTCGAGGTATGATCTGCTACGTCCGCGGATCCGGAGGCTTCCCTTCTATTCTAGTATTACTAGTTGACATTTTTCTTCATTTCGTTGTTAGATACTCTTTACACATAGAGCCACAGTTGTATTTCCCCTTTTAGTCTGTGTTACCGTGGGGTTCCGGATCTTGGTAGTGTTTTATTCATTGTGTGACGGATGTATGTGCCAAGCGGCACGGATTACATATCTTTTATGTTATTTTTCCGCTGTTTCTTATTTAAGTATTTATAACTTATATATTCCGCAACATGTTAGGCTTACCTAGTCATGGGGACTGGGTGCCATCACGACATGTTCACAATTGGTGAACTAGGGTCGTGACATACATGCCATTGGATAGATGATAATGCTGTTATGCAAAAACGTATTATTGCTTTTAGATATGATGAAGATCAAAGTCATACCGCTGCATTTATAAGCAGCACTATTTGTGAAGTTGTAGAATTTTATAATCTCAAACAAAAAATATTATGTATGTCTTTTGATAATGCTTCTAACAACACTGCCACAATTTCAATATTAAAATTGCATTTGCAACCACCTGTTAATGAAACTTTTCGTGTTAAGTGTGCATGTCATGTGTATAATTTAATTGTTAAAAGTGGCCTAGATTTATTTTCAACAGAGATTAGTCTTGTTAGAAGAGCAGTTGGTGTAATTCAAGAAAATAATAGACATTCTAGAATAAGGGAATTTAAAGATAAGTGTGTTCAAATAACCTTCAACCCCGATTCATGCCAGAAGAAATAGTTACTAGATGGAACTATACATATTTATTTTTAAAAGTTTGCTATAAATATAGATATCCAATAACTGAAGTTGCTAATGCACATTGTACGAATCCAAGTCGTATGTTAACAACTGATACTTGGGCGGTCATTAATGATGTTGTTAAATTTTTACATAAATTTTATACTGCTACTGTTGAGTTTTCTGGATCTTATTACCCTACTATTGCTATGGGTTTAGTACATATAGCGGAAATTTCTTTTCTACTTTTTGAATTTAAGAAAAAAGAAAAATATACGGCTGCTGTGACAAATATGCAAGACAAATTCAAAAAATATTTCTTTCCAATTCCCCCGATTTACTTAATTGGTGCAGTTTTAAATCCTTCAATTAAATTGTCTGATTGTCATCAATTAATGAATGCTTTATATACTTATATGGAGATTGGGAAAACTGAAACCCCAAATTTATATACTTCTATGAACAGTTTAAATGATTATTTACAGCAATTATATAATTATTATGCAAATGTAATTGATATAGCTGCAGGTAATGTTAATAATTCTATTATGCAATGTAGCACTTCTGCTATGTTGACTAAAGATGAAGGATTAGATGAAAGTTTTAATATTTTTTTCTACTTTTTCTAACACTCAAACAAGTTGCAGGAACATTGATGAACTTCAATTCTACTTGCAGAAACAAAATGAGCCTCGCACAAAGGATTTTTCACCGTTGGGGTGGTGGCATGAAAATGGAAAGCAATTTTCTGTTCTCTACGCAATGGCTAGGGACGTGATGAATGTGCCAATTTCAACTGTTGCATCCGAGAGTGCATTTAGCCAAGCAAGACAACAACATGGAGATACGCGTCACTCATTGGGAAGCAATGCTTTGGAAGTTTTAATATGTATGAGAGATTGAATTAGATCGGAAAGAAGAAATCAAGGACATGAAGATGTTGATCGCCCAGAAGACGAGGAACTTGGAAATATATTAACAAGTGGTCACCCATCCGAATTAAATACTCCAGAAGAGGCCAATCAGTTCATATTGATTATGATGAACTTAGCAAGGCAATGCAAAATATTTGAATTTACTTATTGTTATTTGTTCAAGTCTTAAAAGATGTAAACATTCAATTTGTAAGTTTCAAATTTGAGTTATGAAATATGAAATAAAAGAAGCACTTGCAATTTGCAGCAAGTGCAATTTTTCTCATATTCCTTCTATTCTTTAATTTATATTTTAAAGTAATACAAATTCTTAATATAACTTAAATTGAAACTTTAAATTTAAAATTCAAAGTTAAAGTGTTAAATTGAAACTTTAGCATTTTAATTTTGAAATTCAAACTTAAAATCTTAAATTGAAACTTTAACAATTTAATTTTGAAATTCAAACTTCAATGTTTCAAACTTAAATTCTTAAATTGAAACTTTAATTTTGAAAATCAAACTTAAAGTGTTAAATTGAAACTTTTATTTAGAAATTCAAACTTAAAGTCTTAAATTGAAACTTCAATTTTTAAATTCAAAGTTTCAAACTTAAAGTCTTAAATTGAAACTTTAATTTTTAAATTATAACTTAAACTCTTAAATTGAAACTTTATAAGTCTAACTTAATTTTGAAATACAAACTTAAAGTCTTACATTGAAACTTTATAAGTGCAAGTTTTTCTCATTTACTTTGTGTTCTTTAAATTAATACAAAGTTACAAACTATTAAAATAAATTATAATAGTTATACGAATTTACAAAAAAATTTAAAAACGTTAAACCCGGCCCGACCCGGCCCCTTTAATCCGTAACCCGTACGGGTCAATTTTTACCCGAAAATACCCCAACCCGTTAAGCTCGCTAAGAAGGAGTCCGGAACCGGCCCGGTAAGGAACCCGTACGGGTTCAAAAAAATTGGGCCCGGCCCGGCCCGGCCCACCCGCTAGACACCTTTAATACTAATAGGAAACCTAATGCATTCCTAGAGGTTTAGCTTAGCACATGCAGTATTATATTCTAAAATTATTGGGATTATAAGGCCAATATCTAGAATTTTACTTATGTCATTTTACTGTGAGTTATTATACTTAATATTATAAGGTTATTTTTATAAATTAATATTTTATTCATATTTTTATAATAATATAGATAAAAATTTATATAAGGAATTATTATGTGATAAATTTTAATAGAAATTGGTATACGGCTTCATAGTATTGATTTTTTTGCTCTTTGCAAACTTGTTTTTAGTTATATGACCCTATATGTATTTTTTATACATAAAAAAATTACTTTTATACATAAGATATCTGTCTTTTATATATTAAAATCTACTAGATCATTTTACTGTTCTACGTATAGTAGTTATAGACGAAACTTTACAAAATGAATAGTGATAATATAAAGATTATTCTACAGTAGTTACACTATTACATTCAAGAGTTAATTTTCCTTATTACTCCCTCCGGTTCGAAATAAGTGATTTTTTTGGATGTTTTCACACATATTAAGAAAATCACCTTTTAGCATTAATTAATAATAGAATTGACCATTTTAACCTTACTATCTCAAATAAACACTCCTAATACATATTCCAACACTATTTACACCAAGTACAATGTAGGAAAAACATCATTAAGTCATTCTGAAATCCGAAAAAATCACTTATATTGGACCACAAAAAAAAGGCCAAAAGGTCGCTTATTTTGGACAGGAGGGAGTAGCATTTTTGTACAAGATGTAGTTTTCCTTTCTTTTTTTGTTGAGAAAATCACATGATTTTAAATTTATTTATTTAATAAACAAGAGGTTTTATTTAAAAATACTTGGTCAACTTTAGGTGATTTCCCCGAGGTATATGACTCGTGAACTTTTCCATTTATTAGATCTCGTATAAATAACAATTAACACATACACATTGATTTTCAGTAAAAACATATGTACATAGTGGTTAAATACATGTAATAGATAATTCAAATTGTATTAATAACGTAGAATCTCATACTGGAAAAAAATATAATTATATTTTAATAACAAAACAGTTACGATCAATTATATGAACTTTTGCTGTCTAATTTATGCTCATCTCAATTTGCTTAAGTTATATTTTTATTTTATATCAAAAGAAAAATAAGTATGAAATATGAATGCATGAGTTTATGTCAAATTTAATTTCCCAATAAGGAAACAAACAAATCCGTAAACTACTGGGCTTGCGTAAACTTACTCGTCTTTTACCCATTTGTTAAAACGGAATCACCGAACCGCGTCTTCAAGCCTCTTAAAGACCCAACACTTCTTACCGAACCTAAGGCTAGACCTATTTTACGTAATTAAAGGACGACACAAAGCTGGGAATGACAAAAATAGTCCTTTACGTTTTAGGTTCAAAATTACCCCCAAATATATTCATAAGCAAATTTGATCCTCTAAATTTAGCAAACTTAAACACTTTTGATTTCGTCAACTATTTAACAAAATTTAGTTATTGATCGAACGAAAACAGTTGGAAAAAAATGATTTAATGAAAAGTAAATTTTGTGAAGGGCCGGCTTGGCTCAGCGGTAAGCTTGCTTGCCGTGGAGTGTCAGGTCGCGGGTTCGAATCAGCCTCTCTGCAAAGCAGGGGGAAGGCTGCCTAGAGTATTCCCTTCCCCAGACACCCACGAAGTGGGTATTGAACTGGGTCGGCCCTTTAAATTTTGAAGGTGCAATTTTAGTAGTTTCTTGTTATTTTCAGTTTATATCTAGCTTTTATTTAAAGACTTGATTAGTATGTTAGACAACCAATAGACCAACCCAACAATTGTGATTGGAGTTAAGAATAGGGTTGTGCATGGAGATCATATCAAATTTAACACATTTCAGATTCTAAATAGAAAATTATCATCGAATCAGACCATATTTTAAAACTTGGGTCAGATTATATTTCGCATTGTCGACTCCGATTGTAGGTATTATTAAAGCTATTGCAAATTTATCCTCCAACACAGCCAACTCCCTCCATCCTCTCTGACCATGCATCATTTCCTCCATTCTACATCAACAACAGAACAAAATTTTTAACATACAACTTAGCGACATAAAAGGAAATTAGTGATCTCGTAATGCTTTAGCAAGCTTGACTTAGATCTTCATCTAGTAACAATTTTAAACCGTTTCATACTAAAAGATCTTTGTTGGAACGTTAGGCAAGCTGAATTCATAGGATTATTCGAGTCGATAAAGGAAGAGACGTTGCCTGATCGTCATCGATAGTTGGAACAGAGCACCAGTCTAACTAAAAGAACTTAGAGATAGAGAGGCTCGATGAAATAATACCTAACCTTAAAATTAAAGAAAAGTATTTATTTTATACATGTCCTAATAATTTTGGATTTCAAGTCGGGTTGGGTTAAACTTATACCAATTCAAATCTAATCCGTATATCCCAAATTTTAAAAAATATAATTCATATGTGATCCAAATATTAGAAATCCATAAATCTGAATTGAGCGAATCGGATCAGATTCTAGGATATCCGATCCAAATGCACAACCCTAGTTGAGAAGGATCATTTACGGCACCATGACCCAAGATCGTGGGAGCTATTAAACACTCTCTGGTACGATACTCATGCGTCATCAACCCATGACCCAAGATCGTGGGAGCTATTAAACACTCTCTGGTCCGATACTCATGCGTCATCAACTAGACTTGATTTTATGTCTCATTCGAACTCAAGGATACATGGGTACGAGCCTATAAAATACATCATGCTCAAGTAAGGTCGTATCTATATCTAGCGTCAACTATAATTTTTTGAGGTATAATTTTTTATTTATTTAGTTATGGGATGTACTTTTGGTTTTGTAATTTTTTTGAAATTCGACGTGACTTTTCTAGTATTTCTAAATGTTTTTAATATTTTCTAGTATTAAAATTAAGGTGTAATTTGTTCCTGACCACTTAAATTTGTAAGATTTTTGAAAATCGATACACAAACTTGGGACTTTCCCGTTTGAACACTCGAACTCATGATTCCCTTAACTAATAAATACTTTTGACCATTGAGTTTATGCACGTATATTACACATGCAAAGATATGTCCATCCAATCAGCAAAAGATCCATCCAGTCAGCACATGACCAATGAGAATGTCACACGTCAAGCGTGTGAAAACAAACCCCAACTGATTGTCCCCCTCTTTTAATCAATAGACCGATCAAAATCGGTCATGAACTTCCATAAAATTCATCATTTTTCACTTCTAACAAAATTATTTTTTTGTTGCTTACCGTAAATCTGTAGATCAGTCTGATTTTACAATCTTTCCGGCGACCATACACTATTGTTGTTCATAGGCCGTGGGTATATCACTCGTCGCTGATACTTTTGGTATTCGTTATTGCTGGTTTTTCATTTGAGGGATTTGACTGTTTATTGTAGTTTGCTTGCAATTGAGTTCGTACTTTGACTAGTATTTTTGATGATTTGTGGATTTTTTTATTATTGCTGGTTTCGCCGATGCTTGACTGTTGCAACCATTTTATCAATACTCCAAATCCGACATCCAATACCTCAAGAAGGTTTCATCATCTTCTTTGCTTTCAAAGCACTAACTGACAAGCGAAAAACCAATGATTTAAACCTTCCGCAATATGAGGTGATTCGTCGCCTTAAGTTTCTGAAACAACCGATGACTTTGTTCGGAGAAGATATTAGGCGAGAGGACTATGGGTTTAATAATTTTGGAGCAGAGGCTTATTTTCTTTCTTTTTCTTTGTATTTGTTTTTTATTTTATATTTTTTAAGTCAAAATTATTATAGTGAAGTGCTTAGTTTAGGTGATTTGCACATACTTTATATGTATGACGTGTCACATGGTCAACAATCAAATATATTTATTAATTATCTAATATACAAGTTCGAGTGTTCAAATGAGAAAGTTCAAAATTTGTATATCGACTTTCAAAAGCCTACAAATTTAAGTGGCGAGGAAGCCATTACATCTAAAATTCATTGTCAAAGTTTGTTAAATATTTTGATGGAGATAAAAAAAAATGCTTACTTTTGACACTAAAAGACCAAATTAAACCTACCGGTAAACTCTGGGGACCATTTTAGTCATTGTCTCACTTAAAGCTGCTCCGAAGCTAAGGCTCGGACACTTACGGGACGACCTTCCCTGATATTTTCTCCTAAATTCTCTCTCCTCTTCAAAAGTTGATCCTCAACTCAAGAGTATTTTCTGAGCTCTTTAGTTTTCTCTACAGGAAATTCTAGAATTTAAGCTCTTCTAATAACGCACTCTGTGTTTGTTTGTGTGTTAGAATTTAATGTGTGTTTAATAAGGCGTAATTAATTTACTGTTGTGATCAGATTACGGACTTTAATACTTAGTATTTAATTTTGATTGATTCATATAATCTCCAAGGAGATTGAGATAATCTTTGACCTGAGCCAGACTGTATAAAATTCGAGTTTGTTAAGCTGATTCAGTAAATTCGAACCACTGCAAGTGTTTCACTGTAAGATCTTGAACCCAAAAAAGGCAGAGATCTTGATTTTCATTGCTTGAATTTTCTTAATTCTCTTGATTTGGGAGCTGATTTTGTTTCAATTTTGATTCTTCTTTAGGTAATCTTTCTTTTGATCAATAATGCTGGAATTTTTGTAATTTGGTATGGTTTCGTGATCTTCTTTATGATAATTGCTTTCGTTTTCTTAATCATGTTTTAATTAATAATTATAGTAAACTTCTTTTTAACTGTGTTTTTGTGGTTTTGATCCTATAGCTCAGTGACATACGCTGGTGGTTTGTGCTGTGTTTGACTTTCCTGCAGTAATGGCGCAGAGTAATTGGGAAGCAGATAAGATGTATGCAACTTCCTGTGGCTAGGTTCATTGTTCTATTTTTTTTTTGTTTGGATAAAGTAATAGTTTATTGATTTCTCCTTTTTTTGGGGGGGGGGGGGTGGTTTCATAATCGTTTAGTTCTTAGTTATCCCTGCTGGTTAAGCAGATCATATTTTTATCAATGATGATAAAAAGATTGTAATTTTAGGGTTCAATTCAATTGCTCAGCAAAAGCCAAAAGAACGAACAATAATTTCTAGTCGCAAGTGAATATCAGGGGGGGGGGGGGGACAAATTCTTCTCGGGACAAGTACTCTTTTCGTCCCAAAAACAAATGGTGGTTTTGGGAGGAGTATGAGGATAGATTGGATTTCCACATGGTTTCTTACTTTTAACAAAATCACATTTTTAGAAACTACATAAAAGAACTATAAAAGATACAACTTTTTTTTATGTAGAAAATTTTAAATAGTTTTTTGAGAAGTTAGAGGATTGTTTACATATCAAATAGTAATAGTGCCAGACAAAATGACACGAAGGGGATATTATTTCTTTTAATTTGTAATGTTATGGATTTTCACCCTTAATTTTTGGCCTCTTGTTTTTTTTGCTAGGCTGGATGTTTACATTCATGACTATCTGCTGAAACGAAAGCTGCATAATTCTGCAAAAGCTTTCATGACGGAAGGAAAGGTTGCTACTGATCCAGTAGGTAATGATGTTAGATGATGCTCTATGTTTAAATTTCCTTTTGGTTCAAAGGTTTTGCACGTTTGGCTTGTCCATCTGCAGAGTGGTTGATGTTCTACCCCCAATAGATTGCCTTGTGCATTAATTGCATAACTTCGACATGTTTTGAGTCACTTCATTAATGAGAATCTACGTTTTAATCTTTTGATTCCTACTTTTATAGCTATTGATGCACCTGGAGGGTTTCTTTTTGAATGGTGGTCTGTGTTTTGGGACATTTTCATTGCACGGACAAATGAAAAACATTCAGAGGCAGCAGCAGCATACATAGAGGTTTGGTTGAACTTAAGAAATCACCGTCTACACAAATTACTTAAAAGAAGCTTTATGGCATATTGTATTAAGTTTGGAAAACTTCCTTCTATTGTAGACTCAACAAATGAAAGCAAGGGAGCAGCAGCATCAACAGCAGTTACAAATGCAGCAATTACAACTCATGCAACAAAGAAATGCACAGTTACAGCGAAGGGATCCAAATCATTCCTCCATTGGTGGTCCTATAAATGCTATCAACTCCGAAGGTATGATGGGGCAGCCATCTGCCAGTGTATTGGCAATGAAAATGTACGAGGAACGAATGAAGCACCCTCAGTCCATGGACTCGGAGACATCTTCAGCTCTTATGGACCCCAATAGGATGGCACTTCTCAAGTCAGCAACTAATCATCAAGGGTATGATTGGTGCAACCATTCCATATGATATTGCATTATTTTACATAACATTTATCTATATTTGAAATGGAAAATAACAGCTATCTATTTGTTGCACGGCTTGATTGAATCATTTGTGTCTCTGTTTCTTCTCTGTTGATTCAGCCAGTTGCTACAAGGAAATTCAGGGAACATGTCTGCAGCATTGCAGCAACTACAAGGACGGTCTCAGCTGGCAACTGTAACTACATGAGCTCTTATTTCTTGACGGGATATCTCTTCTTTGTTGAATACTCGGTGTTTCATCTTCTCTTACCTAGCTAAGATCCATTATTTCAACTATGTAGGATGTTAAAGGGGAAATGAACTTGGGTGGCACTCAGAAGTCTTTGCCCATGGATCCTTCATCAATTTACGGGCAAGCAATTCTTCAGTCAAAGGCTGGACTTGGTGCAGGTATAACCACCAAAGAATAATTTTCAGTAATACAAAAAAAGAGATACAACTTCTGATTGGGATCTTCCCCGGCTCATTTCTTAGTTTTGATTTGGCCATCTATTGAACTGATTATTTCAAACTGAAAATATACCCAGCTTAAATGCACATTTAGCAGTGAGTTCACAAATTATCTTGTTTATCTTTGTGATGAAACTCCACATGGGAGATGGATGGTTTCCATGGATTCTTTACCTGGCTTGGGCAATCCTCACCCTTTGAGCTAGCTTTTGGGATTGAATTAGGCCCAAGGTCAATTATTGTGATGATATAAGAGCTAGGTCCATCTCATTATTTACCCGATGTTGGGCCCCCATCTCATATTGTCCATACTCCAGTTTGGCCTAACTCAACTCCAAAAGTTAGTTCATAAGGTGAGGATTGCCCAATCCTCACCCTTTGAGCTAGCTTTTGGATTGAATTAGGCCAATGGTCCATTATTATCATGGTATCAAAGCTAGACCCATCTCATTACTTACCTGATGTTGGGACAAAAATCTATCTTATTTTGAAAAGTGTTTTTTTTTCAAAAGTGTTTTTCTCAAAAGTACTTTTGGTGAGAAGCCGTTTGTGTTTGGCTAATTAGTTTGAAAATCACTTCTGAGTAGCAATTAGTGTTTGGCCAAGCTTTAAAAAACCGCTTCTAAGTGTATTTTTCTCAAAGAAGTGCTTTCGGAGAGAAGCTATTTTTTTCTGTTTCTCCAAAACTGCTTCTGCTTCTCATCGAAGACACTTTTTTTCCTTCCAAAAGCTTGGCCAAACACCTCAATTTTTGGCCAAAAGTGCTTTTGGCAAAAAAATAAAAAAAGCACTTTTGACCAAAAAGAAGCTTGTTCAAACAGGCTATTAATACTTTAATAGTGTGAAGTTCTATGGAATCTGCCATTATACTCCAAACATGAATTGTTTGAATTTTTGATTGCTATCATGGATAATTTCAACTTTTGCTTTTTGCAGTGCACATTAAATTATTAATATTGCTAGACTAGATATTGAAAGCTTCTCGATTCTTATTAATTAGGTCTGATTAAGGCTTCTGCTTCTTCTTGAGACACTGTCAATCGCACTTGGAACATAAATATCTAGGAGTAATTCCTTTTTCTTTTCTTTTTTTTTTAATTTGTTTTTACTTTTCGCTTTTGGTAATTGTCTGCTATCACATCTCAAGCATCATTTATCTGCCTTCAGCAGCTGTGTATTACAGTTAATGGGCGGAACATATTGGAACTGGTCTTCTTTATGTGAGCATAATGAATTGTTTCTCTGGCTTTTTTCTGTTTATTGACTTGGTTTAGGATTTCTGTGTTTCCAACTCAACTTTCTTGAAAATTCCTTTTTATGTATTGTACATTTTCTCTTTTTGATGAGCCTAGGGTCTATTGGAAACAACCTCTCTACCTGATGCACACTACCTCCCCAGACCCCACTTGTGGGACTATACTGGGTTGTTCCTTTTTAGGTTTTTCTTATCTTATTGAAGTTTTTGTATGTCAATTATATCGTTAGATGATCTTACTCGGGCAATTCAGTCCTTATATTGTTTCCTTGTTCTTTAGGGTTGAACCAAGGTGTCACTGGTCTACCATTGAAGGGTTGGCCTTTAACAGTAAGTTAAATTGCTTTTAATTATCATCGTTCAAGATATACAGACATTTTGACGTGCATATCGGCACTTTGCTCATTATATATACAGGGAATCGACCAGGTAAGGCCCAGCTTGGGTTTGCAAGTACAAAAGCCCAACTTACAGACCCAAAATCAGTTTCTTTTGGCATCACAACAACAACAGGTCCTAGCTCAAGCCCAAGGTAACCTTGGAAATTCACCTAATTATGGGTTTGGTGGATTACCTAGAGGAAACTTTAATGCTAAAGATGGTCAACCTCCAAGGAATGATGGATCCATTTGCTCTCCAGTACAGTCAAATTCACCAAAGGTTAACTTTATTCTCCTAGAGTCAAGAATATGTTTTGCTTCCAGGCGTTAACTATTTGGTGTTTTGTCCATTACACTGCGTAACTATTCTTTTGAGGCTAGAGATTGTTTGTAAATGATGATGACGTTTCTGTAGAAGGATCTCAGTTATTCTCTTCCAATCCATAGAACATTTGAAGTTTAAAGTGCTTATACCATATACCTGTCTTAAACAGATGAAAATGTCCCAAATGCAGCAATCTTCCTCTCAACAACAGGACCAGTTGCAGCAGCAACAACAACAGCAGCAGCAACTGCAACAGGTTAGCCTAAGGAAAGCGTAAAAAGCTGTATTTATATCTGATTTTTGATATCCATCAAACTCATGCAACATCAAGTATTGTTAATATTTAACATCTCTTCTTGTCTTACCCGTTTGTCCCTCTTATTCTATAGTTGGGAATTTCTGTCTTCTCCTGTTCCTCTTTTTTTTTTTTTTTTTTGGGTTGGGGGTTGGGGGTGGGAGGGTGGGGTGGGGGGTTGTTCCTGGAAAATAACTTATCTAACCAGTTCCAACTGTCCAAGCAATTAAGAGTATTTCATCCATCTTCTTACTCTTTTCCCAGAACAACAGAAAAAGGAAGCAACATTCGTCTTCTGGACCTGCTAATAGTACTGGCACGGGTAACACAGTTGGTCCTTCACCAAGCTCACCAGCATCAACACATACCCCAGGTGATGGGATGACTAGCGTGTCAAAAGGCTTGATGATGTATGGAGGAGAGGGAACTGGTGGTATTGCATCTTCTACGAATCAGCTGGTAATTTTTTCACTTTTTTCATGCAAATGTTTGTTTGCATTATGTATTTCTAAACATACATTTTTTGTATTTGTTAATGAAGTATTTGGTTGTTATGTTGCTTCATGGATCTTTTATGGTTGAGAAGTTCTAATTTACTAACTATATCATGAATATAAAGTATCAATCGCTATTTTAAATCCGTTTGCTCTTCTTGCTTTCTTCTGTTGTACAGGATGACTTAGGGGAGACTTTTGGAGACATTGGTTCTTTCGAAGATAATGTGGAATCATTCCTGTCAAATGACGGGGGGGATGGAAACATCTATGGCACATTGAAGCAAACTCTTACTGAGCACAAGCCTGATTCTTCAAAAGGTAATAATCTCACAATTGTACTTATAAATTCTCTGTTGTTTTTCTTCTTTGGTTACAGTATGTTAACTTAAAGGATACATCTCAGGTTTCTCCTTCGGTGAAGTTGGTTGTATACGCACGAGAAATAAAGTGACTTGCTGTCATTTCTCATCGGATGGGAAGTTGCTTGCTAGTGCTGGACACGACAAGAAGGTAGGTTGCTTCAGAGTATCTGATGTCTTTAGTATAAGATAACCGGATGATAGTTTTATTTCATTCTGTGGTATGTGAATGTAGGCTCTGTCTTCTGTTTACATCATTACCCGTTCATTTTCTTCTATGCTTTGGTTTCATCCAAGAAATTGTAAATTGTAAATTATGAACCATTTTCCATGTATATATCAGGCAGTTCTTTGGAACATGGATACTCTGCAAACACAGACCACCCCTGAGGAACATCAATACTTGATTACAGATGTCCGCTTCCGGCCTAATTCTTCTCAGCTTGCAACTGCATCATTTGACAAGTCTGTGAGATTATGGGATGCATCCAATGTTAGTATTCTTACATTCCCTAGGTGTTTTTCTTATAACCACGAGATGTAGTTGCAGGCCTACAGTGCGTAGCACTCATACCATTATACAATTTGCCAGTTTTCAATTAATTTGCTGTTAAATAAGTTTATGCTCAATAATCTTCTGCTGAATTTATATTTGCAGCCTAGCTATTGTTTGCAAGCTTATACAGGGCATACTTCTCATGTTATGTCGCTGGATTTTCACCCGAAGAAGAACGATCTCTTCTGTTTTTGCGATAGCAACAATGAAATTCGCTACTGGAGTGTTAGTCCATTTCAATGTACTCGGGTGTCCAAGGTGTGCTTTCTATTGTTAATTACTGTTATTTTCAATCCACTGTGGAGAAGTAAATTCCTGTTGAGCTATGTTCAACTTCATATCCCTCTGTTTGTAGCAAGGAGGCAGTGCACAAGTGAGGTTTCAGCCAGTGACCGGCCGTCTGTTGGCTGCCGCTTCAGATAAGGTGGTTTCCATCTTTGATGTCGAAAATGACAGGCAAATTAATTCCTTCCAGGTTTGTTTTCGTGCTAGATGACTTTGAGGTTTTCCAAGTAGCATTATCTGTTGTTTCTATTTTCTAGGTGTCCTAGGCTTCATTTTACTTTTCAGATAAATATGGGTGTTTGGTTACAGGGACATCCTGGAGTGGTGAACTACCTGTGTTGGGATCTAAATGGTGAGTTACTGGCATCAGTTAGTGAGGAATCTGTCAAAGTTTGGTCATTGGCCACCGGTGACTGCATTCATGAGCTAAGTGCGACTGGGAATCAGTTCCACTCTTGCGTTTTTCATCCTAGTTATTCAGCTTTGTTGGTGATTGGAGGAATGAGGGTAAATAGTGTTCTCCTTTTCTTAAGCACTCTTGTTCTTAAGTCTGTTTAATTCACGTCAGTAAGATGTCACTTAAGTCTGTTGGTCTACATGTTCATACACTTTTGACTGTTTAGTGACAATGCCCACACTTCACTGCCGGCCATTACAGCAGTCTCTGGGTTCCGGCTGACTGATGCTTTGTGAATTTATGTAACAGTCTTTGGAGCTGTGGGATATGGTTGAGAATAAAAGCATGACAGTTCCAGCACATGATAACATTATCGCTGCTCTAGCACAGTCACCAGCGACTGGAATGGTTGGTTCTGCAAGTCATGACAGTTCGGTCAAGTTATGGAAATGAAGGAGATAGGATTCAATGTCAAAGATTTCACCAAAAAAGCAGTTGGCATTTGCTTGTATTTTAAGCATGTAACAAAAAATATTTCTAGGCATCTTTATAGCTTGTTGTTTTTGATAAAGAATAACCATGATTGTGCTTGTTATAGTAAAACATTAGAGAGAGATTTGCGGTTGAGAAGCAAGTTGCACTGAGCCATAATTCTGTAGTGTTAAGATAATTTCTTCACCCTTGATTATTGGATATAAGGAAATCACAGCTAACGAAGAATATATTAATAATGCAACTTGATGGCTCAAAGGCCATTGTCGCATCACACTATAAAAATCGATAAAATAGCATGGTATGACCAGTTTTCATGTCAATTAAAAATAGCTGCCATTTATGAAGTCAATGAAAAATAGTCGTTATTTTGGTGTAATAGAGATAGTCCCGCATAGTATACGGGAGTTTGGTGCATCTGTATACGAACTCCAGCATATTATGCGAGATCGGTATACTTTGCTGATTCCTGTATAATATACGGGAGACTGGAGCATCAATGCTCCAAACTCTAGTATATTATATTGGACATTTATACTTGATGGGACTCCAGTATATTATGCAGGAGTTCTAGTGTACTTGCTGGAACTCCAGTATAATATACGGGTGTACTTTTCGGATTTTGAACAGTGTTTTCGTACAGATTTATCTTTACATAAAAAGTGGCTAAATTTCGATTACTTTTGAAACTGGGCTATTTTTGAATGACCAGTTGTAAATTTGGCTATTTTTAAATTTCTCCCATTAAAATCTCTAGTTCATTGATTACAACCACTAGCCCACTACTTATATAACAAATGCTTGTATATAAGTGTAGGCATATGAATTTTATTAAAATTAAATTCATAAAATAATTTAAATTTTATTGGTCCGAATAAATATTATGGACTAATATAATGGAATTGATTTTATATATATATATATATATATATATATATATATATATATATATATTTTTATATTCCTATGCCACATAAAAAACTTTTTACCCTCAATGTTTAAGGTTTGACTTAATTACACTTACTATACAAAATTACTAATTCTATACCATAATTAATTGTATATTTTTTACTCCTTAATTAAAGGAATTTGTATGTTTCTCTCTCCTAAACCTTAGTCCCACCCACGTTTTACCCATACCCACGTTCTTTTTACCATTTTTCATTTACTGAAACCAAACCATCCCTCTAAATTCACAAAAAAATTGAGAAACCCTTCAAGAAAGTTGGTTCCCCATTTTACTTCAGTTGAATTTCATAAATGAAGAACAACTAAGTTTTTTTATAAAAATTGAAGTCAAATCTTCAAAGTTCACACACACATTTACCTTAAACTTTAAATTTTCTCAGTGAAGAAGAACAATGCTTCAAAGAGATAAGATAGCAACAGTTCCACTATTGACAGCCATTAAAAAGCTTTGAAGCTATGAATTCAAATATGGGTTTTCAAAAATCATTATTTGTTTTGATTGGGTGTCGTTGAAAATAATTGGGAATACGTTTTGGAGTTAATATCTCAATTTTGAAGGGATTTGGTGAAGATTTAGACTTGATTTTGGCTGAATTTCATATTGAAACCCGAAGAAGAAGAAGAAGAAAAATTATACATTATACTGCAGCAATAGTAGTAAAATTGAAATTGTAGACAATTTTTTGCAGAAGCTTTTGTAGAAGTTTTAGTAATTTTGGATTTGTGAAAACATAAAACATTGCCTCTACAATTAGAATACAAATAATCTAACATTTATCTACAAAATATCTACAAACTAGATACATTGAATTTTAATATCACAATTTTAATTTCAATTGTAGCATAATTGGCATTAGACATAATTGCATTTTTTGCAGAAGATCTGTAGAAATTTTAGTCGTTTTTTATTTATGAAAATAAAAACAAAGCACCTACAATTAGAATACAAATAAATATTTTTTCTACAAAATATCTACAAACTGGGTATATTGAATTTTTATATCCCAATTCTCATCCAATTGTAGCATAATTGTGATTTTGACATAATTACGTTTTTAGAAGATCTGTAGAAGTTTTAGCCGTTTTTTATTTGTGAAAACAGAAAATAAAGCATCTACAATCAGAATACAAATAATCTAAAATTTATCTACAATTTCTTCAATGTCTTCTTCTTCTTCTTCTTCTTCTTCTTCTTCTTCTTCTTCTTCTTCTTCTTCTTCTTATTTCAATCACAATTTCAGTCAAAATCAAGTCTAATCTTCACCAAAACCCCTCAAAATTGAGTTATAAACTCCAAACAATATTTTCGGTTATTTTTAACAACACCCAATCCAAACAAATAATAATTTTTGAAAATTTGAATTTGAATTCAAAGCTTTCAAACTTTTTAATGGCTATCAATGGTAGAAAATATCTGGAAGAATATTTACTTCCATAATTGTAGCATGCCTAAATAGGAATATCTAGAAGAATATGATTTGATCTGATTTACGCCAAATCTTTTAAGAATATTTTGTTCCTCAATTTTAGCTCGACAAATTAGGAAGATTCAGCTACTATTAATTAGTATTTAATGACTAATGTAATAAGTGTAGAAAAAATATCGAAAAGGCGGGTAAATTAGAGACTATGCACATTTTTGGTAATAAAATTTCAAATATGGTATAGAAAGGAAAAAGTCTCTTAAATAAATAAGTCTTAATCCATTGGGCCACTTCATTAAGTCCAAGATGCCATTTTCATATAGGCCTAGTTTGACGCCACGTGTCAAATGACATGGCACACTGTCACGACCCTAGTTCACCAATCGTGAACATGTCGTGATGGCACCCAGTCCCCACGACTAGGTAAGCCTAACACGTTGCGGAATTTACAAGCTATGAACACTTAAATAAAAAATAACGAAAAAATAGCATAAAAAGATATGTAATCCGTGCCGCTTGGCACATACATTCGTCAACACACTGTGTAGACACTACCAAGATTCGGAATCTCACGGGTAACACAGACTAAAGAGAATATACAACTGTGGCTCTATGTGTACAGAATATCTAACAACGAAAAAGAACATGTCCATTAATACTATCATAATAGAAGGAAAACATCCGGATCCGCGGACGTAGCAGATCATACCTCGAGGTCTCCCAAAATGCTGCTGAATCACCTAATATGAGTCTGTCCCGATGTACCTGGATCTGCACAAGAAAAGTGTGCAGAAGAGTAGCATGAGTACACCACGGCGGTATTCAGTAAGTGCCAAGCCTAAATTTCTTAAAACTTTCCGAATTGCACATTCGATCAAAAATCCGACCAAACGACGTCCGAATGATCTGAAAATTTGCGGACATATCCAAAATCACATAACGAAGCTACAGAAATTGTCGGAATTCCATTCCGACCCCCGGATCAAAATCTCACCTATCGTTTGGATTCGCCAAAATTTCAAACTTCGACATTTCAAGCCTAATTGAGCTACGGGCCTCCAAAATACATTCCGGACGCGCTCCCAACCCCGAAATCACCTAAAGGAGCTAATGGAACCATCGGATTTCCGTTCCGAGATCCTCTTAACACTGTTTCGGTTACGGACCATTTTCTAACCTTAAAGCTCTCATTTAGGGACTAAGTGTCCCAAAATGCTTCAAATTTCAGAACCGACTCTCCCGGCAAACCACAATAGCAGAAATGAACTTAGGGGAACAGTTAAATTGGGGATTGGGGCGAAATTTTCTAAAACGACCGGCCGGGTCGTTACATCTTCCCACCCTTAAAAGATTCGTTCGTCCTCGAACGAGCATAGAAAACATACCCGGAGTAGTGAAAAGATGAGGGTACTGGCTGCGCATATCCTGCTCGGTCTCCCAAGTCGCCTCCTCGACCGACTGGTCCCGCCACTGAACCTATGTTCTTTGACCTTAGCTTTCTGACCTGCCTGTCTAGAATGGCTACTGGCTCCTCAACATAAGACAGATCCTTGTCTAGCTGAACAGAAGTGAAATCCAACACATGCGACGGTCACCATGGTATCTCCGGAGCATGGAGACATGAAATACGGGATGAACTCCGGCTAAACTAGGAGGTAAGGCCAACTCATAAGCAACCTCCCCAACACGCCTCAAAATCTCAAAAGGGCCAATAAACCTAGGACTAGGCTTTTCTTTCTTCCCAAACCTCACAACGCCCTTCATGGGCGAGACTCGAAGCAGAACCCGCTCGCCAACCATAAAAGCCACATCGCGAACCTTCTTGTCCGCATAACTCTTCTGTCTAGACTGGGCTGCACGAAGTTTGTCCTGAATCACCTTGACCTTGTCCATAGCATCCCGAACCATATCGGTACCTAGCAACCTGGCCTCGCCCGGCTCAAACCAACCCACGGGAGACCTGCACCTCCTACCATATAGGGCCTCATACGGTGCCATCCGAATACTAGACTGGTAGCTGTTGTTATAAGCAAACTCCGCCAGCGGCACGAAGTGATCCCATGAACCTCCAAACTCAATCACGCACGCACGGAGCATATCCTCCAAAATCCGAATAGTGCGCTCGGACTGACCATCAGTCTGGGGATGAAACGCTGTGCTCAGCTCCACCCGAGTACCTAACTCCTGCTGTACGGCTCTCCAGAACCGTGAAGTGAACTGAGTGCCTCTATCTGAAATAATGGAAACTGGAATACCATGCAGCCGAACTATCTCCCTGATATAGATCTCTGCCAGTCACTCCGATGAATAAGTAGTGCTCACCGGTATAAAATGGGCGGACTTGGTCGGCCGATCCACAATAACCCAAATGGAATCAAACTTCCTAACAGTCCGTGGAAGCCCAGATACAAAGTCCATGGTGATGCGCTCCCATTTCCACTCTGGAATCTCAATCTGCTGCATCAATCCACCCGGACGCTAATGTTCATACTTCACCTGCTGGCAGTTGAGGCATCTGGAAACATAGTCAACTATATCCCTCTTCATCCGCCTCCACCAGAAATGTTGTTTCAAGTCCTGATACATCTTCGCGACACCCGGATGGATGGAATACCGCGAACTATGGGCCTCTGCTAGAATCGGCTCTCGAAGATCATCTACATTGGGCACACAGATACGCCCCTGCATTCTCATAACTCCATCATCCCCGATGGTAACATCTCGAGCATCACCACGTCGAACTATATCCTGAAGGACAAGCAAATGAGGGTCGTCGAACTGACGCTCCCTGATGCGGTCAAATAGAGAAGTCCGAGAAACCACATAGGCCAGAACTCGGCTGGGCTCCGAAAGATCCAGTCTAACAAACTGCCTGGCTAAAGCCCGAACATCCATCGCCATAGGCCTCTCCGAAGCTGGTAGATACGCCAAACTCCCCAAACTCTCTGCCCGACGACTCAAGGCATCGGCAACCACATTAGCCTTGCCCGGATGATAGAGAATAGTAATATCATAGTCCTTCAGTAGCTCCAACCATCTCCTCCGACGCATATTCAGGTCCTTCTGCTTAAGCAAGTGCTGCAAGCTCCGGTGATCAGTGTAGATCTCACAAGGAACCCCATATAAATAATGACGCCAAATCTTCAAGGCGTAAACAATGGCAGCTAGCTCCAAATCATGAACATGGTAGTTCTTCTCATGCACCTTCAGCTATCTGGACGCGTAGGCAATCACCCTACCATCCTGCATCAATACCGCATCAAGTCCAACTCGTGAGGCATCACAATATAGAGTATAGGACCCCGAACCCGTAGGCAACATCAATATAGGGGCCGAAGTCAAAGAAGCTCGCCTCACACTCATATGTCCATTGAAAAGGGGCACCCTTTCGGGTCAATCTGGTCATAGGTGCTGCAATCGAAGAGAACCCCTCTACGAAATGACGGTAATAGCCCGCCAAACCAAGGAAACTGTGAATCTCAGTAGCGGAGGAGGGTCTGGGCCAACTTCGCACGGCCTCCACCTTCCTCGGATCTACTCGAATACCATCACTCGACACCACGTGGCCCAAAAATTCCACTGAACTCAACCAGAATTCACATTTAGAGAACTTGGCATAAAGTTGCTTCTCCCTCAGAATCTGAAGCACTGTCCTCAAATGCCGCTCGTGCTCTTCCCGACTCCGGGAATATACTAGAATATCATCAATGAAAACAATCACGAACGAGTCCAGATAAGGCCTGAACACACTGTGCATCAAATGCATAAAGGCTGCTGGGGCATTTGTCAGCCCAAAAGACATCACGAGGAACTCATAGTGGCCATACCGGGTCCTGAAGGCAGTCTTCGGGATATCTGGCTCCCGAATCTTCAGCTGGTGATACCCGGAGCGCAAATCAATCTTAGAAAACACTTGTGCACCCTGTAGCTGGTCAAATAAATCATCAATACGGGGCAAAGGATACCGGTTCTTCACTGTAACCTTGTTCAGCTGACGATAGTCAATACACATACGCATAGAACCGTCCTTCTTCTTCACAAACAACATAGGAGCACCCCAAGGCGAAACACTGGGTCGAATGAAACCCTTGCCCAATAACTACTATAACTAATCCTTCAACTTCTTCAACACAGGAGGAGCCATACGGTACGGTGGAATAGAAATGGGCCGAGTGCCCGCAACAAATCAATAGCAAAATCAATATCTCTGTCGGGCGGCATGCCCGGGAGATCAGCTGGAAATACATCAGCAAAGTCACGTACCACATGAATAGAATCAATAGAGGGAGTGTCAATACTGACGTCCCGCACATAGGCTAGATAAGCAGCACACCCCTTCTCAACCATACGCTGAGCTGTGAGAAAAGAAATAACACGGCTAGGGGTGTGATCTAGAGTACCACTCCACTCAATACGTGGAATGCCTGGCATAGCCAGCGTCACGGTCTTGGCGTGACAATCAAGAATAGCATAATGGGACGACAACCAGTCCATGCCCAGAATAATATCAAAATCGACCATCCCGAGCAACAATAGATCCGCTCTGGTCTCAAAATCACAAATGGTAACCAAACACGACTGATACACACGGTTCACAGTCAAGGAATCACCCACCGGAGTGGAAACATAAATGGGGGCACTCAAAGAATCCCGAGGCACACCCAGATGAGAAGCAAAGTAAGAGGACACATATGAAAAAGTGGAACCAGGGTCGAATAGAACCGATGCCTCACTGTGACTAACCAGAATAATACCTGTGATAATAGAATCAGATGCAACAGCCGCAGCGCGATCAGGAATAACATAGAATCTGGCCTGTCCCCCCTCTCGAGGGCGGCCTCTGGAACCCTGACCCCCGCCCCTGGCTGGCTGGGCAGGTGGAGTGGCAGCTGGAGCTGGAATGATAGCCTGCTGGCCCTGAGAACTACGCTGAGGCTGCAAAGACTGATGAGGTGCTCCCCTCCTACGCCCGGGGCACTCCCTAACCAGATGGCGAGTATCCCCGCACTCAAAGCAAGCTCTGGGGGGACGCGGTGGCTGAGACTGACCGGCCTCACCCCCACTAGTCTGACCCCTGGAAGTACCCCGCGCAGGAGGTACACTAGAAACTGGGGGAGCATAATAAGGCTCCTGAGGTGCTGGAAGAGATGGAGTACTACCGGCTGCTGGCAATGCTGAATGAACCGGACGACCGGAATAACCCCTGCCAAAACGACCGGCTGCTAAAGTGCGGGCACCAGAGAAATGGCCCGACTCACGAAACCTCTTGGCCTCCCTCTCTCCCTGCTCTCTCTAGGGAGCATACTCTCGATCCTCCTGGCAATGCTAACTGCCTGCTGATAAGATATATCTGTCTCCAGCTCTCTGGCCATGCTGGATCAGATAGGCGGAATCAGGCCCTCAATAAATCTCCGCACCCTCCCCCGGACTATGGCTACCAAGGCCGGTGCATGCTTGGAAAAATGAGTGAAACTGATAGCATACTCCGATATTGACATGGAACCCTGTCGCAACCGCTCAAACTCCGAGCGCCAAGAATCCCTAAGGCTCTGGGGAACAAACTCCGTCAAAAACAGATTTGAAAACTGCGTCCAGGTCAACGAAGCGGACTCCTCCGGACTATCCAACTCATACGTGCGCCACCAATCATAAGCGGTCCCACGAAACTGAAACGTAGTGAAGGAAACCCCGCTGGTCTCCACAATCCCCATGGTAGAAAGAATACGATGACACTCCTCCAGAAAACCCAATGCATCATCTGAAGCCAAACCACTGAACACTGGAGGGTCATATTTCTTGAACCTCTCCAATCTACGCTGCTCGTCCTCAGAGCCAGCTGGCCCACCTCCAGGCTGTGCTGGGGCGGCAGGAGGTATAACCATAATCTCTGGAACCAGTCCCACTGGCACTCGCTGCTCAAGTGTAACGGCTGCGGGAGTCTGGGCCCCTCCCCCGGCCTGGGATGTAGCTATAGTGAGAGGAAGCAGTCCTCTGCCCGAGCCAAAGTGGTATACATACTCATGAACCGGGCCGGGATCTCCCGTAGTGCTCGGAGTAGTAGCGAGTCGTAGTCGGTGTACCGGTGCCCGCGCTCCAACTCCGGTCTACCCGCGGCACCTCGCCGGCGCGCGCGCGGGTGCCGTGGCTGCACCTCGGGCGCGTCCTCGTCCTCTACCTCGGCCCCGGCCTCCGACGGCGGCAACAGGGGGCGCGGGTACCTGATCGTCGCGAGTAGCTCGTGTCCTCACCATCCGTGAGAGAATAGAAAGCAATAGTTTAGATTTTTGATGCCAAAAATGTCGCATGACAAAGAATTCAAAAGAAATGAAGAGTTTCCTAAACAGTTACATAGCCCCTCGTAGATAAATACGTACGTCTCCGTATCGATCAGCGAGACTCTATATATATAACTGGCATGTGTCCCATGAATCATATGAACCTAGAGCTTTGATACCAACTTGTCACGACCCTAGTTCACCAATCGTGAACATGTCGTGATGGCACCCAGTTCCCACGACTAGGTAAGCCTAACACGTAACGGAATTTACAAGCTATGAACACTTAAATAAAAAACAGCGGAAAAATAGCATAAAAAGATATGTAATCCGTGCCACTTGGCACATACATCCGTCAACACACTATGTAGACACTACCAAGATCCGGAATCTCACGGGTAACACATACTAAAGAGAATATACAACTGTGGCTCTATGTGTACAGAGTATCTAACAACGAAAAAGAACATGTCCACTAATACTATCAGAATAGAAGGAAAACCTCCGGATCCGCGGACGTAGCATATCATACCTCGAGGTCTCCCTGAAAGCTGCAGAATCACCTAGTATGAGCCTGTCCTGATGTACCTGGATCTGCACAACAAAAGTGTGCAGAAGAGTAGCATGAGTACACCACGGCGGTACTCAGTAAGTGCCAAGCCTAAATTTCTTAAAACTTTCCGAATTGCACATTCGATCAAAAACCCGACCAAACGACGTCCGAATGACCTGAAAATTTGCGGACATATCCAAAATCACATAACGAAGCTACAGAAATTGTCGGAATTCCATTCCGACTCCCCGATCAAAATCTCACCTATCGTTCGGATTCGCCAAAATTTCAAACTTCGGCATTTCAAGCCTAATTGAGCTACGGGCCTCCAAAATACATTCCGGACGCGCTCCCAACCCCGAAATCACCTAATGGAGCTAATGGAACCATCATATGTCCGTTCCGAGATCGTCTTAACACTTTTCCGGTTATGGACCATTTTTTAACCTTAAAGCTCTCATTTAGGGACTAAGTGTCCCAAAATGCTACAAATTTCAGAACCGACTCTCCCGGCAAACCACAATAGCAGAAATGAACTTAGGGGAACAGTTAAATTGGGGATTGGGGCGTAATTTTTTAAAACGACCGGCCGGGTCGTTACACACACCAAGTCATATTAGAAGGCCAATGAAACCGCATTATGTATGCTTCCGCGATTTTGGGTCATTTTTACTCCATAGTTGATCATTTTGTGAGCTCTTTGAGAGAGATTGAAATGGGATTCAAAGAGAATTAATTGGAGGTAAGATTTTTGAGCCTAAAACGTGATTCTATTGTGAAATTAACCTAGAAATTCATGGAACTTAAGCTAAAACTGAAAGAACTAGGGCTTGGGATTTTGAACTTTTGAATACGGGTTTGATGGACCATTTGAGGTCGGATTTAAGAACTTCTGGTATGTATGAAATCGTGGAAAGATAAGGAACCAGTTGATGTAAAAAATTTTGAGTTTTGAGAAGTGGCATCGGGGCTCGATTTTTGGTAATTTTGGGATTTGTGCCCGATACTAATTTTTTCCGCTTGGGCTTTGTTACCTTGGCGTATTGTGATACATTCGTTGTAAATTTGCATATATTCGACGTGTTTGCAGGCCAATTTGAGGGGCAAAGGCGCCGCGAGCTAGAGATTTTGCTTGTTTGAGGTGAGTAATAATTGTAAATGATGCTCTGAGGGTTTAAATCCCCGAATTACACATCATAGTGCTATATTGAGGTGAGACACACGCTTGATGATGAGCGTGAGATCATTTACTATTGGGGGTTGTGACTTGGTCCGTCCCGATTGATGAATTTTACCGTGTATTTGACTCGAACTTATTTGTTATTATCTTGATTTGGACTAATTGCCATGTTTGGGCTATATGCCAACTATTTGAACCCTTCGAGGATTTTTATCACTATTTCCTTTTGATTTATTACTTGAACTCGGTCATGTTATTTTACATTGTTTTACAACTCAGCTATTTTTACCCAATTTTGAGATTTAAACGATGTTTTAAATGACGTTTGGGGCTGAGAACTATTGTTGCCTGAGGGGCTTGTGATAATTTTTGGACTGAGTGTGGCCGAGTATCAGATGTGAGGATACCCTGAGTGATATGACGCCGAGGGCCTGAGATACAGTGATATGATGTCGATGGCCTAGATTTGATGCCACGAGATGGCGTGAGCCCGAGGGGCTAATGCTGTTCTAAGAGTGAGCCCAAGGGGCTGGTACTGTTCTATGTGTTTACTTTACTTCAATTGCGTGCCATTACCTGCTGATTGTGTTACTTTATGTGTTATCTTCCTGATTGCCTGACATTACCTGTTAATTGAGTGTTGTGCCTGAGGGGCGGATTTCTGTGCTTATCTGCACTAATTGTTTTGCATTCATTTGCATAACTGTTGTAAAGGTCATTTTCAAAAGATGTTTAAACTGAGCTAAGATGTTTTTAAGAGATTTCACAACTTTATTGCTTTTCTCTTAAATAGCTTTTACACTGTTTTTGTATGGCATGTTGATACGCTTTACGATATTTGTTACTGCTTAGTTGTTATTTACCTTTATTACTCACTGAGTCAGAGTACTCACTTTACTCTCTGCACCTTGTGTGCAAATCAGGTATTTATACGCCCAGTAGCGAATTTTGGTTGATCGGAGGCAGAGTTATCGGGTTTAGCGAGGTGACTGCCACCATTCGAAGTACCACTTTTCTCCCTTTTCGTTCATTAGTACTATTCTGTATATTTCAGATCTTGTTGTTGTATTCATACTTTAATAGATGCTTGTGACACCCCGGTTTGGGCTGTGTAGGGTTGTACTTCCGCTAATTATTATCATTAAATTATATTTAAACTACTTATGAACTGTTTAAATATTTTAAAAAGAAGAATTGGGTTTAGTTGGATTGCCTTGTCTCCATGAGAGGCATCATCACGATCGGATCCGGGTTTGGATCGTGACATAACTGGAGCATGATCAATATAAGACGAGGGCTCAACATCAATAAAACTGGAGAACTAAATAAAAAACTTTGTTTCAAGTTGGTGGAAGAGTTTTCCATTTCAATTTTTTCAACTTGAAAAATTGTGCTGGAAGTTCACGTTGAAGAGATAATTAAATGACTAAAAGTATGTTATCTCTAACTTCTTAAATTTTCAGATGAGATAGCTATATACAGAAGCGGCCTGTCCATAAAGCAGATAAAACAACTGCTTTAGGCCTCATATTTGCAGAGGTCCCATTTTTTTTTTACACCTAATAGGTTATATATAAAATTTTTAAAAAAAGTTATGTCAAGTGAAAAAGTTTGATTTCTTTATTTAAAAAGAAAGATATGAAAGATTTGCAACTGCTTTGATTTCGGCCAAGGAAGTTGCATTTGAAATTAATATCAAACCCGAATTTCATAATAAATATGTAATATATAGGAAGAAACAATTTGAGGAGAATATTAATAGTGAAATATCAAAATCTCTCGAAGAGTCATTTAGAGTTGATTACTTTTTATACATACTCCCTCTTGTCCATAATAAATAGACTTTTTATCATTTGCTATGCCCCTTAAGAAAATACTGCCTCCTAGAATAAAAATATATTTTGACTGATTATACTTAATTAAAATTTATATGTTGTTAACTTGACACATTGAGATTTGTAAATAAGGGCAAATTTTGAAAAAATAAAGTTAATTCCTTCTCGATTATATAAAATGACACTTATTTTGGACCAAAATAAAAGCCAAAAAGTTACTTATTACAAACCGGATAGAGTAGAATACAAGGTTATTTTTTTACTTTAAAATAAATTTAAACAATTAGAGACATACTCTATCAAATAAAAAGATTTTATTATTTTTCAAATGCCTATATTACTTATAAAATAATGTTAATAACTCCTATTACCCATTTTTTTAAAAAATTAACTTGTACCCACTTTTTAAGTAACTTCAGCCCCCCTTTCTCCTTCTCCTCCTCCTCCTCCTCCTCTCCTCCTCCTCCTCCTTCTTCTTCTTCTTCTTCTTCTTCTTCTTCTTCTTTGTCTTTCTTCTGTTGCTGTTGGTGCTGCTATAAAACTTCAGTTCATGGGATGATTGCCATAAGTATGTTTATTAAATTATTTTAAAATAAATTATAAATAATTACATAAGTTAGTAGACAATAATTAGTAAATATTTCGATGTAGGGAAAGTTTAAGGTCACACTTAGTGATTCTTTTTATGATAATTCTACTTTTTTCACGTTTATTTGTTTCCAGAATTTTATGATTTAGATACTGTTGACAATTTGATTTTTCATAGTACTCTGATTATAACAAAACTAATAAATCCAGGACAAAAAAACTTTAGCTTATTTAGTGTTGAAATTTTTACAAATGAACTAAATAACTTCAACATCTTCTGCTGAAGTTCTTGAACAATTTATGACAAAACTAATGAATTCAAGACAAAAAAACTACAACTTATTTAGTGCTGAAGTTTTTTACAAATGAACTAAATAACTTCAATATCTTCTGCTAAAGTTTTTGAAAAAGTTTATCGAGGACAAAAAATTCAGCTTATTTAGTGCTTAAATTTTTATAAATAAACTAAATAACTCCAGCATGTTCTGCTTAAGTTTTTGAAAAAGCTTAATGACAAAACTAATGAATCTAGGACTAAACAGCCTCAACATATATAGTGAAATTACAAACAAAAACTTCAACAAATAGAGAACAAAACTTCGGTTACTATGCTTAAGTTCAGCAATTACAAATAAAAACTTCAGCAAATAGAGAATAAAAACTTCAGCTACTACGCTTAAGTTCATCAATTACAAACAAAAACTTCAGCGCAATTGCTAATTCATGCCCGTCTACTAGAATGCCGAAGTTTTGCGTGATTGTCTTTACTACTTCAGCCCTGTATGCTGAAGTTACACGAAAAGTGCTTATGCTTGTAATTGTTCTTGCAAAGCGGACACAAGTTAAAACGTGACCCAAAAAGCGAATATAAATGCAAACAAAAAGACCGCCTGATGTTAAAAAAATCATCGGAGATTTTAAAAAAAAAAAAGAGGAAAGGGAGGGGGGAATATCATCCAGATACAGTACTCCTGCAAAGAAATTGTTGCACAAGTAGTCCAAATGCCACATAATTGATGGAGTATAATAAATCATTACCTTAACCTCTCATTTCATTATCTACATTACACAAAATTACCGACCAGAATACCCAAGTAAAAAAAAAGTTCTAAATATTATTCACGGAAATATCTAGCATTAAAAGCTTTAAGTACTACTCCAATTCAATACTCCCTCCGGTCCAAAATAAGTGATGTTTTGGCCTTTTTTTTGTGGTCCAAAATAATGTAATTTTTTCGGATTTCAAGAATGATTTAATGATGTTTTCCCTACATTGTCCTTGGAGTAAATAGTATTTGAATATGTGTTAGGAGTGTTTATGTGAGATAGTAAGGTTAAAATGGTCAATTCTATTGCTAATAAATAATAAAAGGTGACTTTCTTAATATGCGTGAAAAGACCCAAAACATCACTTATTTTGGACCGGAGGGAGTATTTAGTACTATTGGTTTTTACTTTTTTACTTTTTATAGTTGTACGGACTAAATGTGCGTCAAGGGCACGCACCTGAATAGATGAACGTGTAAACTGGGTAACATTATAACCAGGTTTCTGGGTAAAAGGAAAGAAAAAAAAAAAGAGCGGGAGGACTTGAAAATAAAGTTATATTCTACTTATGAAATACATATAGTAAGAGGATTTAATTCTGGAGAAGTGAGTCAGTAAGTTGCAGATCTGAAGAGTATCATGATTGGCTCTGAGCTTTGACATTTCTAATGTTGAGATAGTATTAAACTAACGTCAATATCATAAAAAATACATTTTCTTGAATTCTAAATTAATTATTTATAGATATTAAGCAGATTTTTTAACACAAATATAATTTTTTGTTAAAAAATATTGAATTCTGTCGAATTCATACACAAAACTGTGGTTCTGCCGCTGGTGTTTACTAATCAATGAATAGTTTTATATATGCACTCTTTGATACTTGATCATAATTAAGTAATACTCCCTCCGGTCCAAAATAAGTGATTTTTTGATGTTTTCACACATATTAAGAAAGTCACCTTTTAGTATTAATTAGTAATAGAATTTATCATTTTAACCTTACTATCTCACATAAACACTCCTAACACATATTCCAACACTATTTACTCCAAGGGCAATATAGAAAAAACATCATTAAGTCATTTTTGAAACCCGAAAAAATTACTTATTTTGGACCACAAAAAAAGGCCAAAAAATTATTTAGTTTGGACCGGAGGGAGTATGCATTTTTACTTTAATTTTTTATATTTTAAAGATTAATTAACACCTGATACTATAAATTACTTGGTTGGCTTTTGTACTAATAATATGTACGAGGTTGAGAGACGAGTAAACAAAATGAGTGCCATGGGAACTGTGCCCTTTACGGTAAATACAGTGTAGTGTAGTTAGTGATCTCGTGGATCTATACACTTTAATTCGTAGGGTGAAACCCAAAAATATTTGAAGTCAGTTGTTTCAAGAGATTCCCTCCCTCCCCAAAAGCAAAAATTTAAAGAAGTGCCATTTGAGTCAATTTATTTGAGGAAGAAACTCATTAGGAGTAATCCCTCAGTCGAAAAAGAGTAACACTATTTTATTATTCTTACTCACGAGTTTTTATTAGTTATAAAAAAATTATACTGGCATAAATTTTATCATATTTTTGAATAACAAATTTTAAAAGTTTTTATATTTTTCTTAAATATTGCCTCTAGTCCAAAGTATCAAACTTTCATAAACTAAGTTAAAATGGTACCCTCCATTTCACTATATGTGGCATTATTTTTCTTTTAGTGCATTCCGAAAAGCATGATAACTTCTAAGTTGAATCCAATTTACTTCAAATTTGTTGTTTTATTTTTAATGATAAGCTTTTAAGCCATAAACATGTTATAATATTTTTTAGATCATAAATTTTGAAAGTGTTATAATCACACAAACATTTGGATTTTTTATACTATGGGGATAAACATGTTCTTTGCATGTAGGGGCTTATCTACCTCAAGGGGTATGTGTTCAGGTGAACTCATACCCCTTTTCTAAAATCATGTATATATATATATATACTAAATTATATGTGCGTGCACCCATGCTTAAAGGCTCTTATGGTGTAACAATTATAGGGTACACCTTTACAAATAAATTTTACGGTTCAAATCCCACTTCAGACGATCATATTTTGAATCTATAATCTTAAAAGTATAACGGGTTCATTAGTAAGATACCGAAGTTAAACCAGTAAAATACAAATTCTAGATCTACCTTTTCACAATTATAGTATAAGTTGCGATACTCCGGAGTCATAAACGGCAAGAACGGAGTGGGTACTTTGGTGGATAAGGAGCTCAGAGAGTTAGGCGGGTGAATGACATATTGATGGAGATTAAGTTAGTAGTTGGAGGGAACACCATGAACGTCATTAGCGCTTACGCGCCACAAATAGACTTGGATGAGGAGGTTAAAAGGCGGTTGTCGGCTGTGGGAGCCTGGAAGATTGGTAGGAACGAGAGTGTTATGGGGACGGTGATGAAGGGCTGTATAAGGGAGGCGGCGAGAGAGGTTTTGGGGGTCTCGAAGGGCTATTCTGGAGGGCAGCAAGGTGACTGGTGGTGGAATGACGTAGTCCAAGGTAAAGAGGAAGCAAAGAAAACAACTTACCTTATGTTAGTAGAGAGCACCGACGAGGATCAGAGGAGAGTGAACATAGTAAGATATAAGAAGGCTAGGAAGGAGATAACATTAGCGGTCACGGAGGCTAAGACTGCTTCTTTCGGTTGGCTATATGAGAAAATGAGAAGCAAAGAGGGGAACAAGAAGTTATTTCGGCTCGCCAAATGGGAGAGAGAGTAAGGCTCGCAACCTGGATCAAGTGAGGTGTATCAAAGAAGAGGAAGGTCGTGTATTGATGGAAGTGGCCTAGATTAAGGAAAGATGACAACCGTACATTCATAAACTTATGCATGAAGAGGGGGACAAACATATCGTGTTAAGGGAATTAGGGCACTCCGAGAGCTACCGAGACTTTAAGTACTGTAGGTGTATTAAGATTGAGGAGGTCGTGGGAGCGATGCGTAAGATGAGTTGGGGCAAAAGCTCGAACAAAACGAGATTCGAGTAGAATTTTGGAGGTATGTATGTAGAGCAGATTTGGAGTGGCTGGCTAGCTATTTAATATTATCTTTAGGAGGAAGAGGATGTTGGATGAATGGCGATGGAGTATGGTGGTTCCAATGTACAAGAACAAAGGTCATATTCATAATTGTAACAACTATAGGGGTATCGAGTTAATAAGTCATACCATGAAAGTTTGGGAAGGGGTGGTGGAAGGGAGGGTAAGGAGGGTGGTGTCTATATCAGAAAACTAGTTCGGGTTCATGTCGGGTCGTTCTACTACAGATTCTATCCACCTCATTAGGAGGTTGGTGGAACCGTACAAGGATAGGAAAATGGATTTGCATATGATATTTATTGGCCTAGATAAGTTGTATGACAAGGTCCCCAAAGGACGTCCTTTGGAGAGGCCTGGAGGTGAAAGGTGTGTGATCGCTATTATTAGGGCGATAAATGATATGCATGATGGAGCTATGACTCGGGTTAGGACTTTGGGAGGTGACTCAGAGCTTTTTCTGGTGGTTATGGGGTAACATCAAGGATCTGTATTTAGCCTGTTCTTTTTGCCCTAGCGATGGACACACCGACGCACTATATTCCAGGGGAGGTGCCATGGTATATATTGTTCGTTAATGACTATAGTTCTGATTGATGAGACGTGAGGCAGCGTTAATGCGAGACTGGAGGTATGGAGGTAGGCCCTATAGTCTAAAGGTTTCAAGTTGAGTACGACTAATATAGAATATTGAGAGTGTAAGTTCAACTACGTGACGAGGGAAACAGACGTTGAAGTGAGGCTTGACTCACAAGTCATCCCCAAGAGAGAAAGTTTCACGTAATTGGGGTCAATTATCTATGAGATGAAAAGATTGACGGGGATGTTATGCACCGTGTTGGGGTGGAGTGGATGAAATTGAGATTAACGTCTAGAGTTCTGTGTGACAAGAATGTACCACCAAAATTAAAGGTAAGTTCTATAGAGCCATGGTTAGAACGGACATGTTGTATGGGGATGAGTGTTAGCCAGTTAAGAATTCACATATCCAGAAGATGAAAGTAGCAGAAAAGAGGATCTTGAGATGGATGTGCAGACACACTAGGCTGGATAAGATTAGGAATAAAGATTTTCGGGAAAGGGTAGGCATGGCCCCGATGGACGACAAGACGAGGGAAGCGCGACTTAAATGGTTTGGGCAGGTGCGAAGGAGAAGCCTAAATGGCCCAGTTAGGAGGTGTGAGTATTTGGCTTTGGCAGGTACGAGAAGAGGTAGAATGCAACCTAAGAAGTATTGGGGCAAGGTGATCAGACATTACATGACACGACTCCAGATTTTCGAGGACACGGCTCTTAATAGGAAGGTGTGGAGGTCGAGCATTAGGATTGTAGGTTAAGGGGTAGTTAGCAATTTTTCTCTTTGTGCCAGCTAGTTTGATAGTGTTTCATCTAGGATTGTTAGCGATTTATATTGTGTTCACACTTTTGCATAGTATTTTTGTTATTGCCTTTTCATTTATTTGTTGCCTGGCCTCTTACGTTGCTGATATTTTTTTTAGGTTCAATTATTGTCACCATCTATTGTCTCTGAATCGAGGGTCTTCCGAAAACAGTTTCTCTATCTCTTTGGGGTAGGGATAAGATCTACGTAAACTCTATCTTCCGAGATCAACCGGTGAAATTTTACTGAATTGTTGTTGTATCTACTTTTTCATAATAGTGTACCCACTCTACTTTCATGCATGTTGTAAACTCTTAAAGGCATGCATTATTTGAATTACCCGGCTTTATTTAAGGGAATCTTAATTCAGCGGCATTTTCAATCTATTACTTCATTTTTTCGCCTAGTTTTTATTTCTCAAGAGAAAACCTACCTTTTGATATGAAACTATTGATGGTTGCATTTTCTTTCTTTAAAATTTAGAGTTTGAATTTTTCTAGTTATATTATTTAAAATAGAATTGAGTACAGTAGCGACTTTTCAAGGGATTTGTTAAGGATTTTCTCGTAATTTTTTTCACTTTCTTCTTCAATTTTTAGGGTGGTATTAACCCGAGATAGAAAGTATGAAAAGATGATTTTTTGGGAAAAATCGATTTTTTAAAGCAACAATATTTCATGCTTTTGGCGGGAATATTTTGGGAATTAGAGATTCTTCCCAATGTTCATCTCTTTAACTCTTATTATCTTATCTACACTTATTTAATGTTAGTCATAGTACCAATCAGTACATTATGCATCATTAACATTAATATTAATAATAATGGTAGTAGTATTGGCTTAATAAACATATTTCAATGGTACGGTAAAGCCCAAAATTAGGGGAAAAAGATGGATTGGAGTGTGCTTTTTGCCAGCAACAGATAAGTAGATGACAAATATGAAAGGTTAACCAATTTGAGCATCCCAAAGAAATTCTGTGGGACATGAAGCCAAATATTTGCCCTTTCTTCCATCCGCTAACCAATTTCATGTAATTAGGGGCGGGCGTTCGGGTAGTTCCGATTAATACAAAATTTCTGTTTGAATTTTTGGCTTTCGAATTGAAGAAATGATAATTCATATCTAATCTAAATAAGGTCGGATTGGTCAGGTTTTTTAAGTTCGGTTTCGAATTAATCGGATTGGATATTTTGAATTTTTTGGTTTTGAGCTTATAAGTTGTGTGTTTCTTCTTTTTACAAAAATAAAAATGAAGTACTCATATAAAATTGCCAGAAAAGTTACTCATTCTCATCTCATCATCTAAATAAAGTATTCACGTAATGAAATTACTATCAAGAAAATGCAACAGAGACACTAATACGACCGATAAGAAGTAGTAATAGTAAAATCTTGTCCAAATAAAAAGTATTCTGACAGTAAGTTAGTAAATAATATTGCATATATGAAATAATATTTAATGGATAAGGTATTTAACTTATTATTATTGGCAAATAAATAATAGACTAAATATAAAGTATAAAACTTTCGAAATTTCGGATATCCAAAAATCCAAAGTACCAAATTCAATATCCAATCCGAAATCCAAAAAACTTAACAATTAAATTTAAAATCCAATCCGTAATCCGAAAATTCAAACTAAAAATCTAAAAAATTCAAATTTCGATTTTGCCCAAATTATGCCCACCCTACATGTAATATTGTGTTACTCCTTGCGTCTCTACTTCTCTGTTGCTTTTCGCGTTTCCAAATTCTAACTATGTAAAGTTTGATAAATATTTGAAAATAATTATATTAATGAAAAAATTTCAATTTGAATTATTTTTTGTATAGTTCTTAGTATGCATTTATTCTATTTGGACTTTTAATAATTTGTCTTTGCAATTCTGGGCCTGGAATTGCTGACCCAAAAATATCTCTGATTATGTTTCCTTTCCTTTAGACTTGTGATCCAGCTCAGACGCATTATCATGCAACAAATTTCCAATGACGGAATCTCAGGAGTTATTGAGCATACTATTTTTAACATTGTTTTTTATTCGTTTATAGGCACGTTCAGTAACAAACAAATGAAACACAACCTAGATTATTAAAATTTCAAGTGATTCTATTAATACTACTGTTTTTTAACAAATTCTGACTATTATTATCTGCTTAAAAATTCTAATGAATAACTAACCTACCAAAATTATTAATATGCTAAAACAAACATTTAAACACATTGCTATTTACATTTGTTAATTTCTATGTTAGAATGAAAATTAAACAATAGGCAACTTAATGAAACAATTCCATATTTTACATACTATATTAAATAAAATTCAAATCTATCAATTTACTTTATTATTATAAAGGATCATAGTACTTCAAGCATATTAGTATAGTCAAATACTAGTCCAAACGATCTAAAAATTTCGAAAGTTCAAACGTGCAATAGAATATTGAACTAAAAAAAAAACTATATATGAGATGATCCTACACAGTATTAGAACTATGTTGTATCTAACAATTAAATGATTATCAGTCCATCAGTCCGACTTTTAAAATACAAATATTGTCTACACAATATAAAATTGATACGATTCAAACTATGACTAAGTAGAGCAATTCAAAAGGATCTTCAACAGACATTTTATTTCATGACTTGAACTCAAAATCACAGCATAGATATAGAGGTGTACCTGGCAATTACAATGAAGGGAGGTCAATTGCAGCAGCAATAAGACACAATAACCATAGCAACAGAACAACAACAGCAATAGGGATACATTTCAAAATGTCCTCTCCTATCTGTTTTTTTCTTCTCTTTTTTATAGGCAAAACAGATTTCTTTTAAAATTCCAGCAGTTCACCTCAACAACAACAGCAGCACAACAACAGCCTCAACAACAACAACAGCAGCACAACAACAACAGCAGCACCACAACAACAGCCTCAACAACAACAACAGCCGCAACAACAACAATCAGCAGCAGCAGAATGATAGCAACAGCAGGAGAACCACAGCAAGCAGTGAATACTCATGTGTATTTGTATGAGTGTACGTGAGTGTCTATGCTGTGAATGTGTGTATACTCAGTGTTTTCTATCTGAGTGTTTTGTATCTGTCTCAAGGTGTGTGAATGTGTTTTTCAGAGAGTGTTATCTCTGTTTTTCAGTCCTCCCTCAGTGTTTCCAGAAAGTCCCCTTTTATAGCCTTCAAACTCAAAACACTAGACCATTTTTTAATGGTTTCAGATCTGTTTTAACCCCTGTTATTCTCCCTTTTCCCACTTTTTAGTCGTCTAAGTAGGGATTCAACAATTAACTAATTCTTAAAGGCAAAACAAATGGAACAACCTGCTGTCCAGCAGGTTTCACCAGCTTATTGCCATGTGCAATGCACTCTAAATGTTAATTTCTTATTCCTTAAACTACCAGCTATACCCAATTCAACTTACATTAAAGAAATCCCAGATAACTGAGAATTTTAACTCAACAGGGGCCAAGGCTTATCGGACAACCTCCTATTGAACTATCAAGGTTATAGATACACAGAAATGAACTAGCAATGTTCATATAATCGATTGCAACGCGTACAATTAATAACAATCGATTGATAAAACAGTGAATCAAAGAATTCTCGGCCAATGCCGGACAAATACGAAGCTAATTATTCGACGTCGCTAATCGACGCGAATACGTATTCTATAACTAACATATTCATATAAACAAATCAGAAACAATTGACCGAATAAAGGTCTTTGAACTCGGAGAAGAAGAATAGAAAATTTAAAGAGAAAAAATATATAAAACATTCACACAATAGAAAGAATATAAGAAGAGAGAAAAAAAATACCATGAAAGAAGAAATCAAAGCTCGAACGAACTCCGGACCAATCTCGGATTTGGCTCAAATTTAGATTTTGGAGTCTAACGGAACTTAATTGAAATGTTTTCAAATGAAAACATCGCAATTAAGGTCTATTAGACCCCAATTCATTTTGATTTTGGACCCCAAATCCCTAATTTGATTTCTAGGGTTCGTGAATTCGGTTTTGGGTCTTGACTAGTTCCGGCCGGATTCGAACACAACCAACTATGGTTTGGTGACGAGGGAGGCTAGGGAAGTGTTTGGGGTGAGTTTGGGGCTGGTTGGTGTAAGTTTTGTTTTCCGGCGAATTTTCGATCGGATATTCGAAGAATTCGGGAGTGATTCGAGACGAATGGTTAATGGATTCGTGTAGAGGGGGTTAGGGGAAGCTATGGTGTTAAAATGGGGTGGTTTGGGGTGCTGCCGCCGGCGGAGACGATTTCCGGCCGGCGGTTCGTGGTGGTGTGAGGCGGCGGCTTCATTTGCTCTCTGAGGAGATGCAAAAATGAATGGGAATTAGGATTTGGGGGGGGGGGGTTTGGGTAATTAAAATGGTTCTATTAATCTTAGCCGTTAGATCAAATGATCTCAACGGCTTGGATTGATGCTGGGCAAAACGGGTTGGGCATGGGTCTGGGTCATTTGGACTGGGTTGGCCGATTTGGGCTTGTGTTCTTGGGTGTTAATTGGCCCAATTCTCCTTATTCCTTGTTTCTCTTATTATTACTCTTGTATTGTATTTTCTTGTGTGCTATTTTTATTGTTTTTTGTATTTTTTTTTATATTCTTCCTACTTTGTAATTATTTGGAACTAATTAAAACTAACTAATTACCTCTTTTTGACAATTTTCAATTTAAAAGACTAACTAATTTTTTTTTCTTTAATTTGTTAGAAAAAGAATTAATTTCCTAAAGACGCAAATTTTTGTATTTTCATTTATCACACGTAAATAACATGCAAAACAACTAACACAAAATTTAGAAAATAAGGAAAAATCATTTATTTTAAATTTTATAGGAATGACTCATGTGTAAGGTAAAAATCACGTGCTCACAACTGCCCCTCTTTGCTCGGGAACACGAAGAGTTTCAGTGCAAAGATAAGTGAGCAACTATGAACTATTTTTACCCGTTCGATTATTCCATTGTGAAGCATTTTGAAAAGCTTTGACCGCACCCTGCTTCAGAGGTTGCCTACATATCCTGGCTAAAAGGGAATCAGGTCAATGTAGTTCGGGAAGTTTTGGTAGCTGGGACTACCATGACTGCTGTGATCTTGTTGTTACTGTTGTTGCTGTTGTTGCCACTGCTTAACCGATCTCCTTATTACATCGTGCTAAACGAAAAATAAGAAGCTAGACTAAGTTACAGTATTGCAAATTCTTATCTATCTTTTCAGCTTGATCTTGTCATGTTCATTGCCATCTTGCGGGCTCTGATGTTTCTTCACATGTTTTTTCTTTTCTGACACTTGTTATTTCGGCCTATCTTGATTGCCGAATTCCGACCATTGGTCTTGTCCTTGTGATCTTCGAACTATACTCCTTCGAAGTCTGAATCTATCTTTTTGATCCTTGTTGCCTTCCTTCCGATTATGAACTTGGATTCATGCTGGGGATTCTCGTTAGACTCCGTCACTTTCCAATTGTTCACTATCCTTATCAAATCTTATAAATTGAGACGCCGTTCTGCTTTTCCGGCAGTCTTCTGACTTTATCGACAAACTCTAATCATAAATCGTCATTCCATTCTTCATACGGGCACCTGATTTCAACAACAACTTCAAAATAAATCGCCACTCCGTTCTTCAGGAGGGCTCCATGACTTTAACTATAACTTCAAAACTAAATCGCCACTCCATTCTTCAGGCGGGCTCCCTGACTTCAACTATAATCTCAAGATTAAATCGCCATTCCATTCTTCAGGCGGGCTCCCTGAATCTCAATTACAACTTCAAAATAAATCGCCACTCCATTCTTCAGGCGGGCTCCCTGACTTCAACTTACAACTTCAAAACTAAATCGCCACTCCATTCTTCAGGCGGATTCCCTGACTTCAATTACAACTTCAAAATAAATCGCCACTCCATTCTTCAGGCGGGCTCCCTGACTTCAACTACAACTTCAAAACTAAATCGCCACTCCATTCTTCAGGCGGGCTTCCTGACTTCAACTCATAAACTTCGAAACTAGATCGCCACTCCATTCTTCGGGCGGGCTCCCTGACTTCAACTACAACTTCGAAATTAAATCGCCACTCCATTCTTCAGGCGGGCTCCCCTGACTTCAACTACAACTTCAAAACTAAATCGCCACTCCATTCTTCAGGCGGGCTCCCTGACTTCAATTACAACTTCAAAATAAATCGCCACTCCATTCTTCAGGCGGGCTCCCCGACTTCAACTTACAACTTCAAAACTAAATCGCCACTCCATTCTTCAGGCGGGCTTCCTGACTTCAACTATAACTTCAAGATTAAATCGCCACTCCATTCTTCAGGCGGGCTCCCTGACTTCAATTACAACTTCAAAACTAAATCGCCACTCCATTCTTCAGGCGGGCTCCCTGACTTCAACTACAACTTCGAAATTAAATCGCCACTCCATTCTTCAGGCGGGCTCCCTGACTTTAACTACAACTTCAAAACTAAATCGCCACTCCATTCTTCAGGCGGGCTCCCTGACTTCAACTTACAACTCACTAACTCCATCCCATCCATATCGCCTTCCTTTGCTTCATGTACCATTTTCTTCTTCCTGCATCGTCTCTTGGGCCACCTTTTCTTCTGAATTACCTTGTTTTGGAATTGCTTTCTTCCTGGGTCGTGTTATTTTTCCTTTGACTGCTGGGGATATCCTTGGAACTGTTTACTTACCTGCTGGAGATAATGCTGTCTGGGGAAGTATTCTTTATTTCCTCTTTTTCTACTTCCTTTAACCTTGATTCTCTCCCGGGCTCGCTGGGGGTTGAATTTTCATTGACTGAGGATTACCCTGGCAGGGACCCCCTTTTCTTTTTCCTCTTTCCCAACCTCCTTCGGGACTTGTGCTTTGCTTCCTTGAAAAACTTATGGTATATAATGTTGCTGGGGAAATCTCGAAGATCAGTGTTTCATTTCTCCAAGAACTATTGGGGATGGTACTATGCTCAAAGATCACTTCCTTGTGTTATCTGACATCTTTCAAAACTACTCCGCTCGAAGCTGGTACTTTCCTTCTTCCCAAAATCTTGTGTTGCTTTCTATCCTTATCCACTAGGTATTTGCTTTCAAGAAAATTTTCGCAATGGGAGAAAATTTTCTGCCCCAGTTTGATAACCTTCTACGTGGCATGCTTTTCCGCCGACGAACCCTCTTTTCCAGCTTTAAATCAAAGAAAAGTTGTTAGTTTCAAAACGCCGTGAGTGGTCATGCCGCTCTTGCTGGGGCCATTTTCTTTTCTCTTTTAGCTGCTTTGCCTTTCTCGAACTTTTGGGGACGACGTTGATACTTGCTGGGGATGGTGCTCTTTCCACATATGGTCTCTCATCTCTCTCTTTTATTTCAACCTTCAGATTGGTCCGACCCTTTTAGTCGGTGATCGTTTTTGAGAAATCATCTTCCGGATGTGTAATATGTGTCCACCCTACTCCGTAATTCTTGTGAACCTTCCAATCAACCTGTCGTTCCAATCTTAATATCGGAACGACTTTTGTCTTATTGCCTTGTTCCACGCCTATTCATCTTCATTGTACCGCTTTGGGAGACTTGGTAGTAAGCTTTGAAAAGTCAACTTTCGACATAAATATAAAAATCTTTTAAAACGAGAGAAAAATGATAAATAAAAATGCAATAAAGAGTGTGGACTGCAAAAGACAAAAAAGGAAAACTTTTCTGAACTTTAAATTGGGAAAAACTTATCTGAATGTATAACTGATCCAATGGTTATGCCGTGCCTTTGAGAATAATCTATCCAGTCTATTTATGTCAATCACTTTCCGATGGCCGCGTTTTGCTAGAAGCCCACGAATGTCCCAACCTTGTCTCATGCAGACACCTTGCAACCCCCTCGCCTTGTCACCTCATAGTGCCCTTCAAAGGGTTTTCACTAATGAGATTCTCTCATTTCTCTCTATCTCCCGTCGCCTTAGGGTGCTCGTAAAGGTTTTCACCGTAAGACTCTCTCATTTTATTTCTCTCAACTTTCTTCGCCTTAAGGTGCCCGCGAGGGTTTTTACCGTTAAGACTCTCTCATTTCGCTTTCTTTCCATGCGGTGGGCTGGGGTATTATCCATGGAATTTCCTCTAAAGGGGCTATCCCTTTTCAACTTGTGAGTCCTAGATTCAGTCGAGGATTGAAGTGTCATTCGTAGTTTCATTCGCATGACTTGGCATTTCTCAAATACTGATCGAGAGGTCTTTTTTGGTTCTTAATGTGGTTTCTGTGCGTGAGGCTAAAGAAAAGGGGTTTAACCTCAACGGTTAGCCCATTACAACTTTTGGAATCCACACTATCTTTCAAATGAAACAATGACTTCTGCCCCAGTTTTGTTGCTTGGGGGATCTTTGATTTTTATTTTATTATGACCGAGCCGGGTGGCGCCTACGTATCCTTCTTGAGGAATCAGGTCGAACATAGTTCACTTTTTCTTGTGTCTTTTCTTTGTTTCTTTTTCTATTTTGTTACACATCTTCCTTGATGATTCCGAAAGAGGGTATATGAAAGAATAATTAAGGCTCAAAGGGGAAAACGAGGGTAAAGTGTTTGGGTAGTAGAAAAAAAATTGCCTCTGTCATTTCATTCTCCGAAAAATGCTAACTACAAACAAACGAACCCAAACGTTGAAAAATGCATTAAAGAATTACACATAATATCTCTTGACTGCATCAGAATTGATAGCCATATCGGTGCATCTTCCCTCAATATCAGTTAGACATAGGGCGCCGTTGGATAATACCCTAGTCACAACAAATGGTCCCTGCCAATTTGGAGCGAACTTGCCTTTCGCTTCGGCCTGATGTGGTAGAACTCTCTTCAACACATGTTGTCCTACTTCAAATTTCCTGGGACGTACCTTCTTGTTATATGCTCTTGCCATTCTCTTTTGATTCAATTGGCCATGACATACTGCTGTCAATCTCTTTTCATCGATCAAGCTCAATTGCTCCAGTCGGGTTTTGACCCACTCATCGTCGTCAATCTCCGCTTCAGCGACAATTCGGAGGGATGGAATTTCAACTTCTGCTGGTATTACTGCTTCAGTCCCGTACACCAACAAGTAAGGAGTTGCACCTACCGAAGTCCGGACGGTAGTGCGATAACCTAACAATGCGAATGGTAACTTTTCATGCCATTGCCTAGACCCTTCTACCATCTTCCTCAATATCTTCTTTATATTCTTGTTTGCTGCCTCAACCGCACCATTTGCTTTTGGGTGATACAGTGTGGAATTTCGGTGTGTAATCTTGAACTGTTGACAGACCTCTTTCATCAATCCGCTGTTAAGATTTGCACCGTTATCTGTGATGATTATCTTTGGAATTCCAAACCTGCAGATGATGTGGGAATGTACGAAGTCCACCACCGCCTTCTTGGTCACTAATTTGAAGGTTTTGGCCTCCACCCACTTGGTAAAATAATCGATCGTTACCAGAATGAACCTATGACCATTGGAAGCCGCAGGCTCAATAGGTCCAATAACATCCATACCCCATGCGACAAACGGCCATGGTGCCGACATTGTATGCAATTCAGTCGGCGGAGAATGAATCAAATCTCCGTGTATCTGACACTGATGGCATCTTCGCACGAAACTTATACAATCCCGCTCCATAGTGAGCCAGTAATATCCCGCTCGAAGAATCTTCTTTGCCAATACGTATCCGCTCATGTGTGGTCCACAAACTCCGGAGTGTATATTTGTCATCACTGTTGTGGCTTGACTTGCATCTATACATCTCAACAATCCCAAATCTGGGGTTCTTTTGTACAACACCCCTCCACTAAGGAAAAATCCGTTTGCCAATCGCCGAATAGCTCTCTTTTGATCTCCAGTTGCCTGCTCTGGGTATATTCCTAACCTGAGGTATTTTTTGACATCATGAAACCATGGCTCACCATCCATCTCTTCCTCTATCACATTACAATAAGCATGTTGATTCCGGATCTGGATATGTAACGGATCGACACGAACCTTGTCTGGGTGGTGTAGCATTGACGCTAAAGTAGCTAGAGCGTCGGCAACCTCATTATGCATCCTTGGGATGTGCTTGAATTCTACCGATCGAAAGCATTTGGTCAAATCATGCAAACACTGACGATATGGGATAAGCTTTAAATCTCTGGTTTCCCATTCTCCCTGAATCTGATGTACTAGAAGGTCCGAGTCCCCCAAGACCAAGACGTCCTGTACATCCATGTCCACCGCTAATCGTAACCCCAAGATACATGCCTCGTACTCGGCCATATTATTGGTACAGTGAAAACGCAGTTGAGCAGTAACAGGATAGTGATGTCCTGTTTCAGAGATAAGCACAACCCCTACTCCGACTCCTTTTGCGTTCGCCGCTCCGTCGAAGAAAAGCTTCCACCCTGGATCCTCGGTTAACTCCAACCCATCAATTTGCGATACTTCTTCGTCCGGAAAATACGTCCTCAAAGGTTCGTATCCGTCATCAACAAGATTCTCAGCTAAGTGATCGGCTAGGGCTTGAGCTTTCATAGCCGTCCTTGTCACATATATGATTTCGAACTCTGTAAGTAATATTTGCCATTTTGCTAACCTCCCTGTAGGCATAGGTTTCTGGAAAATATACTTCAACGGATCCAAACGCGAAATGAGTTAAGTGGTGTAAAAAGACAAATAATGTTTTAGCTTTTGGGCTACCCAGGTCAAAGCGCAACATGTCTTTTCTAGATGAGTGTACTTGACCTCGTGGACCGTGAATTTCTTATTGAGATAGTAAATGGCCCGTTCCTTCCTGCCGGTAAGATCATGCTGCCCCAGTATGCAGCCGAACGAATTCTCCAAAACCGTCAGATAAAGAATCAGGGGTCTACCCGGTTCAGGCGGAACTAGTACAGGTGGGTTTGACAGATACCCTTTGATTTGGTCAAACGCTTCCTGACATTCTGTCGTCCATTCTATCGCAGCGTCTTTCTTCAACAAACGGAATATGGGTTCACAGGTCGCTGTAAGTTGAGCAATAAACCTACCGATGTAATTTAACCTTCCCAACAAACTCATTACCTCTGTTTTATTCCTTGGCGGGGGTAACTCTTGGATGGACTTGATTTTGGATGGGTCCAACTCAATGCCCCGTCGGCTGACGATGAATCCTAGCAACTTTCCTGACGGAACTCCGAATGCACATTTGGCTGGATTAAGCTTGATATCATATCTTCGCAGTCTTTGGAAAAACTTCCTGAGATCGGCAATGCGGTCTTCTTGATATCTAGATTTTATGATCACATCATCCACGTACACTTCAATTTCCTTGTGTATCATGTCATGGAATACCGTAGTCATCGCCTTCATGTATGTTGCCCCTGCGTTCTTCAAACCGAACGGCATCACCCGGTAGCAATAAGTCCCCCATGGTGTGATAAAAGTCGTCTTTTCTGCGTCCTCTTCATCCATCAAGATCTGATGATATCCCGCGTAGCAATCCACAACGGATCCGATTTCACGTCCGGCGCAATTATCAATCAGGATATGGATATTGGGAAGTGAGAAATTATCCTTAGGACTTGCCTTGTTGAGATTGCGGTAGTCTACGCATACTTTGATCTTTTCGTCTTTCTTTGGCACTGGTACTACGTTAGCCAACCATTCAGGGTATCGAGTGACACGAATGACTTTTGCCTGCAACTGCTTGGTCACTTCCTCCTTGATCTTTACACTCATCTCCGTCTTGAATTTCCGCAGTTTTTGCTTGACGGGAGGATATGCCGGATCAGTGGGTAATTTATGAACCACTAGATCAGTGTTGAGTCCCGGCATGTCGTCGTACGACCATGCGAAAATGTCTTTAAACTCCATGAGTGTTTTGATCAACTCTTCTCTCAGGTTGGGTTCAATATGGACACTTATTCTGGTTTCTTTGACGTCATCTGTGTCCCCTAGGTTAACAGCCTCAGTGTCATTTAAATTTGGTTTGGGTTTTTCCTCGAAGTGACTTAATTCTTGCCCGATTTCTTCTACGGCTTCATCATCGCCGTATTCCGATTCATTCTCGTCACCTCTTATTTCATGCGTTATTATTTCCAAACCCGATTGACTTTCTAGACTGGGTTGATTAATCTTTAAGCACGCCATATCATTAAGATCAGTTGAAAGAAAGCTGCTCAGAAAAGTAGAAAGAAGGAAAATAAACAAAATTAGAAACGAAAGGAACCAAATTTCATTAATGGGAACAGTACAAGGAAAAACAAACTTGCGAACTCAAATCAAAACGAACTGAAACAAACGGATTTTAATTCGGGGATAATCCCAACACAAAATTTCGAAATAAAACAATCCAAAACAAACTACCAAGACTCCTTCCGGACAGGGAGAGGAGTAGCCTTCCAATTATTCAACTTTGCTTTCGATCCCACAAACTGTATATCGGCATGGCTGGATCCTTAGCCGTCCTCTAGCATGCATACATTTGCGAATAGGTCCTCGAACTTTCTTAAGAACTCTTCGTCTGGCCTAACCATAGGACTGGGAACCTTTGTCGTCGGATGTCCTCTTACTCCAGACCTGACAAAAGATCGGGAAAGGCGCGGAATAGGCTTCGGGAGCACCCATGTCTTCTGCTTATTCCTCTTGGCTCGCTGGATATCCTCTAATGTCGGCTTGAATCCCAAGCCAAAGGTTCCCACATTTTCGACCACGGATACCGGTTGTATGATTCCTTGCAGAGATGCACCTAAACCTTTGCCGGGAATGAAACCGTTTCTTAACATTTCATGAGCCACCATGACGTCTGCAGTAATTATTCTGTTATTGGGAATGAATTCCCCTTCTGGAACTCGGTTGGCGGATACCGCATCGCAGATCTGGTACACCCATGGCCCAACATCTTCTTCTGTCTCAACAAAGGGGATGATGGTGCCTGGCTGTAAATCATTCTCTCTATGGACTACGATCTCCTGTTGGTCCCACGCAAACTTGACTAGTTGGTGCAGGCTGGATGGAACTGCTTTCGCGGCATGGATCCACGGTCGTCCTATCAGAAGGTTATACGAAACTACCATGTCCAGCACCTGGAATTCCATGGTGAACTCCACTGGTCCGATTGTCAAGATTAACACTATGTCCCCGACCGACGCTTTGCCTCCTCCATCAAACCCTCGGACACATATGCTGTTCTTGCGTATCCTACCGATGTCCACTTTCAACTTGTTTAGTGTGGAGAGAGGACAGATGTTAGCACTGGACCCATTATCGACAAGGACTTTGGTAACCACCGCCTCCTCACACTTTACCGTAAGATATAAAGCCTTGTTGTGCTTGGTGCCTTCCTCTGGCAACTCGTCATCGGTGAAGGTGATCCGATTCGCTTCGAAGATCTTATTGGTGATCTTCTCCAAATCACTCACCGACATTTTATCAGGTACGTGCGCCTCATTCAGAACTTTCATCAAAGCTTGCCGGTGTTCTTCGGAATGTATCAGCAAGGACAACAATGAGATTTACGCAGGGGTTTTCTTCAGCTGTTCTAAGACAGAATAATCATATAGCTTCATCTTTTTCAGGAATTCTTCTGCCTCTTCGTCAGTTACCGGCTTTTTTAGTGTTGCCGGAGTAGTCTTCCTTAATTTCGCAGGGGCAAAACATCTCCCTGAACGGGTCAGACCTTGCGCTTCGCAAACTTCCTCTTTAACTTCTTTCCCTTTGTAAGTTGTCGTGATCCGATCATAATTCCATGGAATAGCTTTGCTATCAGCTATTGGCAACTGTATTGCTGGCTTGATGATGAAAGGATCCACTCGAACACCTGCTACAGTCAAGACGGGTTTAGTTGCTGCCCCTGGTACAACTATTTTTACTCCCTCTGGCCTCATAGGCACTTTGTTCATACTTCCCTTTTCTGCTTCCAACCCCTCTTGTACGTCCTTCTTGCGAATGAGTGACCCATCAAGGTTTGGCCCCCTTTTCATTCCTACCCCACTAGACTTGATCATCACTACAGTCTGAGAGGCTTTCTCCTTTCGCTCTTCTACCCATACCAACTCGATCATGTTGGTCTCATGATGAGTCGGAAGTGGATTTTGGTCGATGAGCTCCTGGATGGCTGTTTTCAATCACCAACACTTTTCTGTGTCGTGCCCCGGACATCCTGAGCAGTATGCACAATTTATTGAATGATCCAGATTCTTTGGAAGAGGATTTGGTAGCTTATCCTCGACCGAATTTAGCAACCCTACTTGCTTCAAACGGTGAAACAGACTGGTGTAAGACTCCCCCAAGGGAGTGAAAGTCTTTGGCGTTGGCGCCCTGTCGCTTTTGAATGCTTGGTTCGGACGAAAGCCCGCACCCGTGGGATTTCTATAGGCTCTTGGGGGTGGGTAATTATTCTGTGGATTTGGCACATGCCATGGTGCCTGGACGGGAGGTGTGGCATATGACTGTGCGTGATGGACAGTAAAATGGGGATCGGGTGCTGGATAGTAGTGTTGCGGGTGGTTATATGGATTGTGGAAGTAATTTTGGTGGTGAGGTTGTGGTGGGTTATACTGGGGTGCGGGGCCTCTGTTTCTGAACCATGTTTCGGACTCGACTGCCGTGACTTCTTCTTTCCTCTTTTTCCCAAGCACTCCTCCGGTACCACTTTGGATAGCTTGAGTGGTGGCTTTCAAAGCTGAATAGCTCATGATCTTGTTGGTTTTCAAGCCTTCCTCGATCATAGCCCCCATCTTTATCACCTCGGTGAATGATTTACCGACGGACGTCACCAGATGTCCGAAATAGGTTGTCTCTAGAGTCTGCAGGAAGTAATCCACCATCTCGCTCTCTCTCATGGGCGGATCTACCCTTGCTGCCTGTTCCCTCCAGCGGAAACCAAATTCTCTGAAACTTTCGGCGGGTTTCTTTTCTAACTTTAGCAATGATAAGCGGTCTGGGACTATTTCAAGATTGTACTAGAATTGGCCAATGAACGCTTGAGCCAAGTCATCCCACGTAAACCATCTGCTGGGATCCTGCCTAGTGTACCACTCTAGTGCAGATCCCCCCAAACTCTGACCAAAGTAAGCTATCGGAATCTCATCTCGCCCTCCGGCTCCTCGCATCTTACTACAAAAACCTCGAAGATGGGCCACTGGGTCACCATGCCCCTCGTATAGGTCAAACTTGGGCATTTTGAACCCGGCCGACAACTGGACATTTGGGAATGGACATAGATCTTTGTAAGCGACACTGACCTGGTTGCCCAAACCATGAATATTCCTGAAGGACTGCTCCAGGCTTTTAACTTTTCGAATAACTTCCTCATGCTCCAAACTTGGGAGGTGCTTTTCCGGTTCTGCCGGGTTATCCCAGTGAGGGGTGTGTGAATGCGGTTCAGGAGCCTTAAAGGTAGGCTCAGGAGAATAACAATGATTGTCGTGGATTTGAAAAAGCGGCTCATTGGACGATTTTTGTAAAGGAGCAGGTGGAGGTGCCACAAAAACAGGGGTAACCGGGGGAGGAGGATTTTGCCTGGCTGGTGAAACCGGGGGGATATATGGGTTTTCCCCTTGATAATAAGGATAGATTGGTGCACTGGTCGAGGGGTCAATGGGCGGATGCTCTGGTGCTGGTGGAAAAGTAGGAAGGTTTGGTGATGATTGTCCCCTAACCCAGGCTAGGTGCATCTCTGTCATTTGCTGTCTTAACCGGTCCACTTCTTCTTTCATGATTTGTATCTCTGTTTTCTCCCCATCGACATTTTTCCCGGAACTAGACATGCTTGCTGGAATTGGCCCTTTTGATCTGGTATGGTAAGGGTGATCGGCCAGTATACTCTGCCAAGTCAACTGCTAAACTTTTCTGGAAATGCAACAAACTTGTTAGCTCACTGAATTTAACAGGCATGTTATCGCACGTTGGATGCAATGCACCTAATCAATTAACCATTTCTACATGTATTCCTCGCATGCGTCATTCCAGCTTTTCTTTTTCTTCTTCTCTTATCCTTGAAAACTTTATTGTTATTAACCTCCCCATTTTTCTTTTCTTTTTTAGTGGTGGTCGAATCTTATGTGGATTGCCTACGTATCACGTCCCCGCGTGAATCAGACCGAGCGTAGTTCATATAACAAGATTGTGGCAAAATTCAGTAACTTTTATATCAAATAAAACCTTAAAGTTACAAAACATGTCTTACAATAATCAACAAAATAGAGGAATGCTTGACTCGAAAAAGGAAAATAAAATGCCAACCAGCTTGACTCAATATTTCAAAAATACATTTTTAATCAGAAGTCTAATGCTCTAAAATTCCTGGGGGCCCGCGAGGCATCATTCGGCCTTGCCGCGGGCCTTGGTGTGAGGTCCTTGTGTAGTCCCCTTAACTCTCTCATGATCTGATGAACATAGCCCATAACCGAAGCAAAAAGGGCGGGGCGGGGCATTTGTTCACAAGCTAAACACTTCATGGTGACATAGTGCCCAATTTCTCCAATTCTGTCCTTGATCATGTCCCTTTCTCTGAGTAGCCTGTTCTATCTGCTGGTTTTTCGCCCCCAATCTTCGAGCATTGTTGGTGACTTGGTCTAGGAGCCTATCCACTTGTTCTTGCAGTCGGGCCATCAAATCGTGGCAACGGTCGAGGTCCGCTCTGGCATCTCGGGCTTGCTTGAAAACCCACTCCCTGAGGATAACATTTGCTTCCCTTAGACTAGTGATGATCTCGGTGTAATCTTCTTCCACCCGTTGTAGGTGAAGTGCATGTTGATGTGCCTCCTTTCTCCAGCTAGCACGGATCCTCATTGTTTGGGTCTTTAACTCTTCCAATTCTCTTTGGACATCGGCAACTTGGTTTTTCAAACCCTTTATCAATTTTTCGTCCGCTCGACTCCTCAACTGTCTGTCAGCATCCCTTTTCATTTGTTGGATTTGAGCTCTCAAAAAGTCATTTTCTTGTGCCAACTTCTTTTTATCTCCTTCGTCGGCGGCAGCTTGCATATCCTTTTCAAATTAGAGATCTTGGACCCGTTGCTCTATCTTGCTAATCCTTGTTCTGTAAACCTCTTCCTTAGCTAACCAGTCTCATTGTTCTTGTGACGCTTAAGCAAATTCCCTGAGGTGAGGTCTTTTGGTTGGCCTTTCACCCGATGTTTCTTCTTTGTACCAAGTAAGATATCCGGGTACAACCTCTCCTCTAGCTCGATCCTGCACACAAGTGTTTGACTCCAGATATTGGCATTTGCTCCAGATCTGGCGGACCCTTGCTTCTGGGAATTGACCATCGGGACCAATTTCAATAACCTGGGTACTCAGGTCTTCTTCTTTGGGTACTATCTGGCACCTCCCAAGCTGTCTCAGCACCCGATGGGGTGCATAAGGTTGAATGATCTTAAGTTCCATTAAGAGAAAGTGGGACCTAGCCGCTGGCATGTACACGATTCTGTCTATCTGTAACCAACCCAACGTCCATTGTATTTGACTTGCGCTGAGAGCCTGAAAGTATGCCCTCCATGCCAATGTTCCTTCAGGCAAGACGGTCTTATCAATTCTTGTATAGAATTCGCTTATGCAAGTTTTCTTAACCAACCCATATCTTAAGAATTGGGTGCGACGACATAGGTGCTCGATCATCCACATCTGTAGCAGTAAATTACAGCCTTCGAAAAAATCTCCTCCGGCTTTGCAGGTTGTGAGAGCTCGATATATGTCTGATAGTATCATGGGAGCAAGAGTACTTTCGCTTTGGTCAAGCAAAGTACTGACGACTCCGGCTACCTTTATATCGATGTTCCCGTCTTTCCTCGGGAATACCACGAGTCCTAAGAAGGCTATCATGAAGGCAACTCGTCTGTGCTCCTCCCATTTCTGGCGATTACCCTTACTGCATAATTTGTTCTCTGGCTTGTCAAAACCTCCCACATGACCGTACCTTTGATAGATGAAGTTTAAAGTACAAAACCCTTGTGCTAGATCTGGGTTACGTACCGTTCTGGCTGTCTTCAGTGAGTCTAAAAACCGGTGTATGGCGACAACCCTGGGAGCGATTAGATATTGATGCCCCAATGGTGTATCAGTGTTTCCAATGTATCCGGTCATCTCCTCCACAGTTGGGGTGAGCTCGAAGTCCGAGAAGTGAAAGACATTGTGCGCGGAGTCCCAATATGTGACTAATGCTCTTATGATATCCCCTCGAGGCTTTATTTCAAGCAAACTTGTGAGACCTTTCAAATATTTCTTAACTTCATCCTGCCCTTCTTTGCCTAGATCATCCCACCATAGTCGTATTTGTACCGGGATTTTAGTCATGAGTGAAAAGGGTTCATTTTGAATCGTGCTCATCCTGCACATTTATTTAAAGAAGAAGATCATTTTGGCTGGCAATGATTGGACTATTTTTCAAAATTTTAAGATTTTGGTATATTTTTTTTTTTTGAAAAAGGGCAAGTTGGACCCGACGGGGGTTGCCTACGTATCTCACATCCGGTGAGAATCAAACCCGCGTAGTTCGGTCCGTCAAAACAAACTATTTTCTTTTATTGACCGACAAAGAAAATACATTTTGTTAAGAAACCCATTTTGTTGGCAAAATCAACCTTCCGCCGTCTTTTATTAGCAAACTGAGCTATTGACTTGTTGGTAAAACACATTTTTGTATTTTTTGAAAATATCTATTTCCCCATACTGTTTCCTTTTGTTTTTCGTTTCTCTTCAGTATTTAAAAGCCGGTCAGCATGCAAGTTCGAATAATTGCTTAAAACAAACATGGTATAGCAGGATGGTCTTTTCATTTCAGGTTGCCTGTCCTAGACGGACCCAACCCCCGTGTTGAGTCCCCTAAGTCAAATGCAACGTGATGCAAATAAGCGTTTCCTACTAGGGATCCGGTATGCAGTTATGTTATTCTAAGTTAAAAACCTCGGTGCATGATCTAGACTGTGTACCCAAGCGGACAACTCGGGCTGAGGAAGGAGCTCCTTTCCGGGAACCAAAAGGCCAGCCGGCTTAGAAACTTTCCGAGCCTCTTTATTATTTTGGGGTGTGACACTAACAGAATAAGGAGTCTCAACCAGTGAGCACATCCCCGGGGGTGAGAAGTGAAGGGTTTTCGGCACAGTTTATATACACAGTTCATGTAATATCAAAGCGGTAAACATATAGCAGTTTGTATATACAGTCCAGATAGCATCAAAGCGGTAGACATGTAGCACATTAATTAAACATATAATAAAATCAGATATAGACAAAGACAGCAATTTAACTGAGCTCGAATTCTTAAAACCCTGAACCGAAGTTCTGGGAGGATATCCCCAACAGAGTCGCCAGAGCTGTCACACCTCCTTTTTACGCTTACTCGCGAGAGCGCGTACGAGTTTTTCCAATTAAAGGACAATCGAAACGGGATTTATTTATTTAGTTCAGAGTCGCCACTTGGGAAAATAATGGTGTTTCAAGTCACCGGTTTTAATCCCGAACCGAGGAATTTTATGACTTTGTATTACAGTCTGCGAAATTAGAAACCTGGATAAGGAATTCTGTTAACCTGGGAGAAGGTGTTAGGCACTCCCGGATTCCATGGTTTTATCACGGTCGCTCAACCGCAATTTTTGTTTCTATCTGATTTCTTTATATATTTTTTATTTATGTGCTCTTATATTCCGCTTTTTAATTTTGGAAGAATTGCAACGTCACGAAAATACATTTCGAGTCACACCGCAACCAGTACGCCTGCGACTTTAATATATTTCAGTTTCGCTGAGAGTAGATTTGGGTCACATAAATGCCCACCCGTATTTAGAAAAATGTTTTGTTAAAGTCATGCCTAAAGAGTCTATCGTGTCGTTTAACTTTGGGGAAAATCGTGAAATTTTTTAAACGGTCCTCCTAATTCTGGTATTTTTGTAAGACAATTATTCGAGGGCCCCGCAATTATGTATTCGATTTGGCGAGGCTCGTCTCATTTTATTTAAAAAGCCAACTTAAAATAACTATAATTCTCTATTAAATTTGCGTCTCCAAAAGTTAGTTAACTTACGACTGTGAATTTAACTCTCTAGTGTTCTTAGTATGCATTTATTCTATTTGGACTTTTAATAATTTGTCTTTGCAATTCTGGGCCTGGAATTGCTGACCCAAAAATATCTCTGATTATGTTTCCTTTCCTTTAGGCTTGTGATCCAGCTCAGACGCATTATCATGCAACAAATTTCCAATGACGGAATCTCTGGAGTTATTGAGCCTACTATTTTTAACATTGTTTTTTATTCGTTTATAGGCACGTTCAGTAACAAACAAATGAAACACAACCTGGATTATTAAAATTTCAAGTGATTCTATTAATACTACTGTTTTTTAACAAATTCTGACTATTATTATCTGCTTAAAAATTCTAATGAATAACTAACCTACCAAAATTATTAATATGCTAAAACAAACATTTAAACACATTGCTATTTACATTTGTTAATTTCTATGTTAGAATGAAAATTAAACAATAGGCAACTTAATGAAACAATTCCAGATTTTACATACTATATTAAATAAAATTCAAATCTATCAATTTACTTTATTAATATAAAGGATCATAGTACTTCAAGCATATTAGTATAGTCAAATACTAGTCCAAACGATCTAAAAATTTCGAAAGTTCAAACGTGCAATAGAATATTGAACTAAAAAAAAAACTATATATAAGATGATCCTACAAAGTATTAGAACTATGTTGTATCTAACAATTAAATGATTATCAGTCCATCAGTCCGACTTTTAAAATACAAATATTGTCTACACAATATAAAATTGATACGATTCAAACTATGACTAAGTAGAGCAATTCAAAAGAATCTTCAACAGACATTTTATTTCATGACTTGAACTCAAAATCACAGCACAGATATATAGGTGTACCTGGCAATTACAATAAAGGGAGGTCAGTTGCAGCAGCAATAAGACACAATAACCACAGCAACAGAACAACAACAGCAACAGGACAACAGAACAACAACAACCACCACAACAACAACAGCCTCAACAACAACAGAAGCAGCAACAACAACAGAAGCAACAACAACAGGACAACAACAACAGCATCATAACAACAACAGCCTCAACAACAACAGCAACACAACAACAGCCTCAACAACAACAACAACAGCACAACAACAACAGCAGCACCACAACAACAGCCTCAACAACAATAACAGCCGCAACAACAACAATCAGCAGCAGCAGAATGATAGCAATAGCAGGAGAACCACAGCAAGCAGTGAATACTTATGTGTATTTGTATGAGTGTACGTGAGTGTCTATGCTGTGAATGTGTGTATACTCAGTGTTTTCTATCTGAGTGTTTTGTATCTGTCTCAAGGTGTGTGAATGTGTTTTTCAGAGAGTGTTATCTCTGTTTTTCAGTCCTCCCTCAGTGTTTCCAGAGAGTCCCCTTTTATAGCCTTCAAACTCAAAACACCAGACCATTTTTTAATGGTTTCAGATATGTTTTAACCCCTGTTATTCTCCCTTTTCCCACTTTTTAGTTGTCTAAGTAGGGATTCAATAATTAACTAATTCTTAAAGGCAAAACAAATGGACCAACCTGCTGTCCAGCAGGTTCCACCAGCTTATTGCCATGTGCAATGCACTCTAAATGTTAATTTCTTATTCCTTAAACTACCAGCTATACCCAATTCAACTTACATTAAAGAAATCCCAGATAACTGAGAATTTTAACTCAACAGGGGCCAAGGCTTATCGGACAACCTCCTATTGAACTATCAAGGTTATAGATACACAGAAATGAACTAGCAATGTTCATATAATCGATTGCAACGCGTACAATTAATAACAATCGATTGATAAAACAGTGAATCAAAGAATTCTCGGCCAATGCCGGACAAATACGAAGCTAATTATTCGACGTCGCTAATCGACGCGAATACGTATTCTATAACTAACATATTCATATAAACAAATCAGAAACAATTGACCGAATAAAGGTCTTTGAACTCGGAGAAGAAGAACAGAAAATTTAAAGAGAAAAAATATATAAAACATTCACACAATAGAAAGAATATAAGAAGAGAGAAAAAACAAATACCATGAAAGAAGAAATCAAAGCTCGAACGAACTCCGGACCAATCTCGGATTTGGCTCAAATTTAGATTTTGGAGTCTAATGGAACTTAATTGAAATGTTTTCAAATGAAAACATCGCAATTAAGGTCTATTAGACCCCAATTCGTTTTTATTTTGGACCCCAAATCCCTAATTTGATTTCTAGGGTTCGTGAATTCGGTTTTGGGTCTTGACTAGTTCCGGCCGGATTCGAACACAACCAACTATGGTTTGGTGACGAGGGAGGCTATGGAAGTGTTTGGGGTGAGTTTGGGGCTGGTTGGTGTAAGTTTTGTTTTCCGGCGAATTTTCGATCGGATATTCGAAGAATTCGGGAGTGATTCGAGACGAATGGTTAAGGGATTCGTGTAGAGGGGGGTTAAGGGAAGCTATGGTGTTAAAATGGGGTGGTTTGGGGTGCTGCCGCCGGCGGAGACGATTTCCGGCCGGCGGTTCGTGGTGGTGTGAGGCGGCGGCTTCATTTGTTCTTTGAGGAGATGCAAAAATGAATGGGAATTAGGGTTTGGGGGGGGGGGGGGTTGGGTAATTAAAATGGTTCTATTAATCTTAGCCGTTAGATCAAATGATCTCAACGGCTTGGATTGATGCTGGGCAAAACGGGTTGGGCATGGGTCTGGGTCATTTGGACTGGGTTGGCCGATTTGGGCTTGTGTTCTTGGGTGTTAATTGGCCCAATTCTCCTTATTCCTTGTTTCTCTTATTATTACTCTTGTATTGTATTTTCTTGTGTGCTATTTTTATTGTTTTTGTATTTTTTTTATATTCTTCCTACTTTGTAATTATTTGGAACTAATTAAAACTAACTAATTACCTCTTTTTGACAATTTTCAATTTAAAAGACTAACTAATTTTTTTTCTTTAATTTGTTAGAAAAAGAATTAATTTCCTAAAGACGCAAATTTTTTGTATTTTCATTTATCACACGCAAATAACATGCAAAACAACTAACACAAAATTTAGAAAATAAGGAAAAATCATTTATTTTGAAATTTATAGGAATGACTCATGTGTAAGGTAAAAATCACGTGCTCACAGACACCATTGGGCGTAAAAAAGCTCGTTAAAGCATGGCTAGCCGATATGCTAGTAAGCTTGCTCAGTAAGCCCGCTCCATGCATAACTGCAGAGATTGCAAGAGCATGCACAATACTATGAGCAGACGAAAATTATAGAACCTATGTACATTAACCTGGTTACCTCATGTGACGACCCAAAGAGTCATCACTTATTTTCTTAATTATTTTGAGTTTTTGAGGTCTTGAAAACCTCATTTATAGTTGCCTCGATTTGTGTGCATAGTTCGGGCGTGAAGCTGGAAATGTTTTATGTTGAAACATATGAAATATGTGAAAAATTTAAAGAATATTGATATGGTTGACTTTGGTCAACATTTTTGGTAAACGGACCCGGACCCGTAATTTGACGGTCCTAGAAAATCCGTAGAAAAATATGAAACTTGGGCGTATGCCCGGAATTGAAATCCGAGCTCTAGAACCCCGGTAAAAGAATTTTTCTGTTAAATTATTTTTTGAAAATATTTAAGGAAAATGAAACTGAAATTTAATTAAAAGTAATGGTATCGGGCTCGTATTTTGGTTCCGACGTCCGGTACAAGTCATATATATTGCTTAAGCGCTTTCTGTAAAGTTTGGTTGAAAACGGACGTCGTTTGACGTGTTTCGGCCTTAAATTGAAAATATGGGAGTTATGAAATTTTGAAAGAAATCTTGAGTTTTAAGGCTCAATTCATTGATTTTGATGTTATTTTGGCGATTTGATCGCTCGAGCAAGTTCATATGATGTTTTTAAGTTAGCGTACATATTTGGTTTGGAGCCCCGAGGGCTCGGGTGAATTTTGGATAGGCCACGAGTTCAATTTTTCATGTTAGAGAGTTGCTGTCAGTACATGACCTGCAGGTTTCGCAAGTGCGAACTATCCCGATTTTGGCCTCGCTTCGCAAATGCGAATAAATGTTCGCAAATGCGAACTCCCAGTTTTGGCCTGGTTTCGCAAATGCGAACAAAAATTCGCAAATGCGAAATTCTCATTTTTGACCTAGCTTCGCAAATGCGAAGATTATTTTGCAAATCCCAGGATTGGTCAATTGCGAACCCTGTTCGCAAATCCGAACACAGGGACCTGTAAATCACGATTTCCAGCTTCATTTTTCATATTTCACAACCCAAAATATCCATTGGCGATTTTTCACGAACTCCCTCTTCTCCAAATCATTGGTAAGTCAACTTTTACTCAATTTCTCCAAACTTTAACATCATCTATCATGTTTTCATCTTAAATTTAAGGTTTTTCATGGGTAAAAATGAGGGTTTTGGGTAGAACTTAGCTTTTCATAAAAATTGGGATTTTGACCTCAATTTGAGGTCCGATTTTAGAACAAATTATATATTTAAACTCGTGGATGATTGGGTGAATTTATTTTGGTTCGAAACTCGAGTTTCGATCATGTGGGACCGGGGTCGATTTTTACTATTCCGGGTATAATGTTGTAAAAAATTATATTTAGCCATATGAACTATTTTGTTAAGTAGAATTGATGATATTAAGTCAATTGTGTATAGATACGATTTGATTGGAGCCAAATTTAAAAGGAAAAGGCATTGCTACGGATTCAATTGTTCGTAAACATTCGAGATAAGTGTTTGTTCTATCCTAGCTTGAGGGAATAGGAATTGCGTTTATGTGTTAATTGTTATATTTGGAGTCCGACATATAGGCATGGTGACGAGTATCTATACGTTGGGGGTCGAGCATGACCGTGGGTCTTAAATGGATTAAACTCCTATTAATCCTATGTGGTTATGTGAAAGGAAATTATTATTGGTTTTATACCGGTAATATATATAAATTATTGATTAAGAGTTATTGGTGTCACACCGGTAACAGAGATATGTTGTTGATTTATTATCATTTATTGGTTTTACACCGGTAATATGTATAAATTATTGATTAAGAGTTATTGGTGTCACATCGGTAACAGAGATATATTGTTGATTTATTATCTTTAATTGGTTTAATACCGGTAATACTTTTATATACTTACTGATGATCAGAGATTATTCGTTTAATGCCGGTAATATACATTATTAAAGAATTGGGATCGTGTGGTGCGCCGACCACTTGTATATTAAAGAATTGGGATCGTGTGGCACGCCGACCACTTATATATATTAAGAAAAGGGATCGTGTGGCATGCCGACCACTTATATATATGAAATGGGAGCGAGAGGTACGCCTACCACAGTTTATATGATTGTTGGCATTGGCCATAGTTGCCGGTAGCCTATATGAAATGGGAGTGAGTGGTACGCCGACCAAAAAATTATTCTAATCTTGGCATTGGCCATAGTTGCCGGTAGCCTAATATTAAATCTGGGAGCGAGTGGTACGCCTACCACAAGATATGCAATGAAAATGAATTGAGACTTGAAAGTAAGTTTTGTTCGATTGTTCAGATTATTTCTGATATTATGAATTATTGGATTGCTATTTCAGAGCAGATTCTTTCCTTACAAATGTTCGATAACATTTTCTTGTTGTTGTATATGTATATATCCCAACTGTACAGGTTTATATTGGTGTCTGGTCCTAGCCTCGTCACTACTTCACCGGGATAGGCCAGGCACTTACCAGCACATGGGGTTGGTTGTGTTGATACTACACTCTGCGCTCTTTTTACGCAGATACATGTTAAGGGCAACAACAACGACAGTAGCACGATTGTGAATATTCTGACTACTGAGACTTCGAGGTAGCCTTGTAGGTGTCCGCAGGACCCGTTGTCTCCTCTATCTATATTTTTCATTGTGTTATCTCATGTATTCGAGATAAACAACTTATATTTCTTTCAGACGATTATGTGTATTATTCTTAGAAGTTCGTGAGTATTGTGACACCAGTCTTGGGTAGTGTATCATGTTTGGGTTTTCGATATCGTACCTAGTAAAATTTGCTAAGTCTTCCGCTAAAATTTCATGATTCCATTTAAAGTTTTAAAAAGAGAGTTGTAACTACTGGAAATGTAAGTAAGAATTGGCTTTCCTAGCTTCCACTAGTAGGCGCCATCATGACTCCCGATAGTGGGAACTCTGGGACGTGACAAGTTGGTATCAGAGCACTAGGATGCACAGGTCTCACAACTCACGAACAACCTTAGTAGAGTCTGAGGGATCGGTACAGAGACGTCTGTATTCATCCCCCATAGGCTACAGAGTTAGGAAAATCTTCCATTTATTCTTTCTAGTCGTGCGACTTTGATATTTCAAATGCTAATTGAATTTTTACTCTGTTCTTTTGCAAACGGCAAAAACACGTGCATCCTCATCTACTGACCAGCAGCCCGAGGTCCCAGCAGTGGCAGCTCCCGCTAGTGTTGAGGCCGAGGTCGAGGCCGTCCTAGAGGCCAAGGTAGGGGCAGATCTCAGCCCCGACCAGCAGCACAAGTGGCAGAACCTCAGGCTCATATCGAGGAGGAGGTTCCAGCCCCAGCAGTTTCAGTGGGCCCGGCTCATGTTCCAGGAGGGATTATGTTTACACCGGATCTTCAGGATGCTTTAGTTCGGATAGCAGGTTTTATGGACAATATCACCCGAGCAAGTTTATTACCAGTAGCACCAGCCACTTCTCAGGCTGGAAGAGGTAATCAGACTCCTCCTACGCGCACTCCGGAGCTAGTAATTCCCCAGGTTCAGGTTCTTGTGATTCAGCCTGTTATAGTGACTCAGGCTATTGATGGTGCAGCTATGTCTGCTGACGCGTTATGGAGATTGGACATGTTTACCAAATTTCATAAACTTTCGAACCGCTTAACTTTCAAAAGTGCAGAATTTCGAACCCGTAAACTTTATAATTTCTAAACCCGTAATCTTCCAAATACATAAACCTCCAAACTCATAATTTTTGAAATTGTAAAATATTGAGCCTTTAAACTGATAAATAATAAAATTAAAACTGAAAAATATATTTAAAACTTTTTTCTAGAGGGGGGAGGGGGGCTGGAGGGATAGTAAAACAAAAAAAGAATAGAAATTTAAATTACAAAAAAAGGTAAAAAGAAATTTTTGTTGGGGGGGGGGGGGGTAAGATGGAGTGGGTGGTAGTGGTGCAGAAAAAATAAAAAACTAGAAATTTAAATTACAAAAGAAAAAGGTATTTTTTTTTACGAGGGGAGGGGCTGGAGGGATAGTAGGGTGAGTGGTAACGAGCAAACTGAAATTTGAAATTTTTTTTTTTTTTTGAGAGGGGGTGCAGTGGGAAGGTTAAGAAGGAACTTTGGAAAATATTTTTCCTTCTTTTGATAAAGGAAAATATTTTTCTCCATTTAGGGAAAAATAAATTGATAAAGAAAATATTTTCCAAAACATTTAAGCCAACCAAACATAAAAAAATTGGAAAATATTTTCATTCATACGAAACACACCCTATATGTATATTATTCTAAGTCAATAAAAATGTACAGTTGTTTGTTTGATCAGACTAAGCAATTAAATTTTAATATTTTCTAGAATATAAAGGATTAGGTAAAAATTTATTGAAAAGGAAGTCATCAAATCGTACAAAGTGATAAAGGAGTTGAATACTTCTCAATGAAGGATAAAAGATGTATTCAGAAAAGAAAATTTTGAACTAAAATTAAAGTAAATTAAAATAATCCCACACAGGTAGTTAATAATTTAATAATTGAAGATTATACTCCGTTAATTGTAGACAGGACTCGTGAGTATAATAACTCTGACAATATGTAATATCAATCTTAGTTATTCTTTGATTTCATTAAAAGAATATAAAATCTCCTATTGAGTCTACAAGGAGTTAAAGATAAGTTAAAAAGAAGAAGAACTTAAGATACTTATTTTGCTCTTCTCTAGCAATGATTATCTTGGCTGAAGGAAGTAAAAAGGAGAAAAAGTTGCATATTAATGTGATATATCTACTATTCTTAAATATGAGTAATTATTAGCTTTATATTTATTTACATGCTTTCTTAACAAAGTATTACAGGTATCAATGAAAGTAAATTTACATATTTACATGATTCATTCATTTATGATAAGGTTATGGTTCTTCTAATAAGGTCCATTTGAGGAAAGGTTTATCTGCAACTTGATATTTAGTTAAATGAATGAGAGATAACATGCTAAAAGGTTAATGATAAAAATATATATGTTTGAATTACCTAATTTGCATTGCATTTTTTTATTGATATGCTAGATGTCACGACCCCAAATCCGGTCGTGATGGCGCCCAGCACATTGCTAAGCCAGCCTGACCAATCAATATAAACAACGGAGCTAGAAGCTCTCTTTTAGCCTATTTAAGCATATTAAATCACGAAGCAATAGCGATACAAATAAAGAAAACAGGGAACCAAGTCCCATAATACATCAACTCCCATAGACCAAGGGTCAAGAGTCGTGAGCCTCTACTGAACATGAGTGTATAAAGGTTTACAAGATACCAAGTGCGGAAAGAAAAGTCAATACAACATCAAGACAATAAGAAGGAATATCGGGTCCTGCGGACTCTGCAGCTACCTCGAATATCCACAAACGTCGCCTCGCACAGCTACTGGATCACTGCTGAGAGGTACCTGGATCTGCACACAAGGTGCAGGGAGTAAAATGAGTACTGCCAGACTCAGTGGTAATAAACAAGGGTAAGACAACGCAGATAAGAAATCCGCAATAAAGCACTATGTAAAGCTATAATCAGCTACCCTGTCATAGAATCAATCTTCACTGTACCTGTACCAACAAATACCAATAAATAGCATAACAACTAGCAGATGTAGCTAAATGCAATGCAATGCATGATATGACCGCTACGGCGTGTAGCCCGACTCCAATTTTGGGTACCCGTGCTCACTGTGGGGGTTCAGACTCCGGAGGGGCTCCTACAGCCCAAGCACATCTCATAGAGATATTCCTGCGGCGTGCAGTCCGATCCAACATATATCTCGCTGCGGCGTGCAGCCCGATCCACTACTAGTCAGCTAATATGCAGATACAGCCTCGCATGCTCAAAAGTAGTTTTTGAAAACTCTTTTATCATTTTTCAGTTGGAAAACAGTAATATCAAGTTCCAGAGATTGGAATTAGCATAATAACAAAAATAGCTGCGGACTAGTAGTAAACTAGCATGTCTATATGATAAGACAATGATAACGATCCTCGCGGGATCCAATAACTGGCTCACGGCCCACATGTATACTCAACCGCCCAAGAAGGGGGTTCCTCGGCTCAAGAGTGGCCATTATCACAATATATATATATATGCAACCATCCGAGAAGGAGGTTCAACGGCTCGAGAATAGCCAATAATACAGTATCAACATGTCGGACTAATATATAGTCTCCAGCTCATGATCGACCCCGCACTCTCAAGAGTGTGCGTGTCTCGCCGCTATACAGCGTCACAAAGTGGTATACCGGGGTTTCGAACCCGCTGGTCATCACCCACATCTATTACTCACCTCAATACGCGCGACGACTACTCCGCAATGCCCTTGCCACGAGAATCAAGCTCCGCACGCGTAGAATCTGATCAAATACAGTAAAAATACAACAATTTAGGCCAATGAGACGACACCCAATCAATACAACTCAATTTACATCAAAATTCCCAAAGTTGTCAAAACCCGAGCCCCGGCCCACATTCCGAAAATTTACGAAATTCACATTTCTGGAACCCTCGTCTCGCCACGAGTCCATACATATAAAATTTACCAAAATCGGACTCCGTTTGCCCACTCAAATCGGTGTTTTTCTTCAATTTAGGCTTAGGGCTCAAACCCACAATTAATCTTCCATTTATAGAAATTTAACCCATGATTTCATGTTAAAATGATGTAATTAAGCCACAAAACTTACCTCCAACGAATCCCCGATGAATTACCAGCAATTCCCGTGAGTTTCTCTCTCTAGAACTCAAAAATGGAGGGTTCATGAATGAAACCCGTAACTCTCTGTTTCTGGATTAAATTCACTGCCAGACACCATTGTTCATCGCGTTCGCGTGACCCTCTACGCGTTCGCGATGAGCAGCCCCGCCTTACTCTACGCGAACGCGACGCTATCCACGCGTTCGCGATGCCCAATTCCTGATACTCTTCGCGGACGCGACGCATCCCACGCGTTCGCGATGTTCAAACTCCCAGCCACCCGGATTTCTTCTACGCGAACGCGTCTACCCTTCACGCGATCGCGATGGTCTCCATCTTTCTCCTACGCGAACGCGACCACCTGGATCGCGAACGCGAAGCTTCGTCCCACCTTGCCTACGCGAACGCGGCAGCCTGACCGCGAACGCGATGCCTTAGCCAGCTCTGCCTTCGCGAACGCGACCTGGGCCACGCGAACGCGAAGGCTTAAGGCCTGCTGCACCAGCCTGCAATTTACAGCACACTTTTCATACTCCAAAAATGCCGGATGATGGTCCGGATTCACCCCGAGGCCCCCGGGACCCCAACGAAAACCACCAACATACTCCAAAACACGATACGGACTTGTTCCAATCATAAAAACACCATCCTAAACATCAAAATCATCAATTACACACGGATTCAAGCTTATGTTTATTCAAAACTTTCAAAACTAACATTCAATCCAAAACCCGATCAAACGATGTCCGAATGACCTGAAAATTTGCAGACATATCCAAAATCACCTAACGAAGCTACTGCCAAACTGTCGGAATTCCATTCCGACCCCCGGATCAAAATCTCACCTACCGTTCGGATTTCGCCAAAATTCAACCTTAGCCAATTCAAGCCTATTTCTACACCGGCCTCCAAATTCAATTCCGATCGCTCCCCTAAGTCACAAATCACCTCCCGGAACTAACCGAATCACCAGAATCCGATTCCGAGCCCTCTAACCAAATAGTCAACTCCAGGTTGACTTTCCTTATTCAAGTTTCCTTCAAAAAGGCTATATGCCTCATTTTCAATCCAATTCACTCCTAACTCACCCGATAGGCTCTAACACCGATATAAAATCATCAAACATGCATTTACAACATAACGGGGTGATAATTCTCGTGACGACGGGCCGGGTCGTCACATTCTCCCCCTCTTAAGCAAACGCTCGTCCTCGAGCGGGTCAAGAAACATACCTGAAGTCTCAAACAAGTGAGGATATCTGCTCCGCATCTCCCGCTCGATCTCCCAAGTGGCCTCCTCCACGGGTCGACCTCTCCACTGAACCTTAACTGATGCAATCTCCTTAGACCTCAATTTTCTCACCCGACGTCCCAAAATGGCAATAGGCTCCACATCATAGGATAGATCACCATCAAGCTGAATGGTGCTGAAATCTAATACATGAGACGGATCTCCAATGTACTTCCGGAGCATAGACACATGGAATACTGGATGAACGCTGGATAAGCTGGGCGGCAATGCCAACTCATATGCCACCTCTCCAACTCTCCTAAGTATCTCAAAAGGACCAATGTACCTGGGACTCAACTTTCCTTTCTTCCCAAACCTCATGACACCCTTCATAGGTGAAACCTTCAACAATACTCTGTCACCAACCATGAAAGACAACTCTCGAACTCTACGGTCCGCATAACTCTTCTGGCGAGACTGTGCTGTACGAAGCCTCTCCTGGATCAACTTTGCTCTATCTAGAGCATCCCGGACTAACTCAGTCCCTATCAATCTAACCTCACCAGGCTCAAACCATCCCACGGGGGATCTACACCGCCTGCCATACAATGCCTCATACGGGGCCATCTGAATACTCGACTGATAACCGTTGTTGTAGGCAAACTCAGCAAGTGGTAGGAACTCATCCCACGAACCACCAAAATCAATCACACAAGCTCGCAACATATCCTCCAAGATCTGAATAGTGCGCTCAGACTGTCCGTCTGTCTGGGGGTGAAATGTTGTACTCAACTCAACCCGCGTACCCATCTCTCGCTGAAATGCTCTCCAAAACTGAGAAGTGAACTGAGTACCCCTGTCGGATATGATAGACACTGGAACTCCATGCAACCGAACAATCTCTCGAATAAAGATCGCTGCCAACCGCTCCGATGAGTAGGTAGTACTAACCGGAATGAAGTGAGCTGACTTGGTCAGTCTATCCACAATCACCCATACAGAATCAAACTTCCTCGCCGTCCGAGGGAGTCCAGTAACAAAGTCCATAGTGATCCTCTCCCATTTCCACTCAGGAATAGCAATGTGCTGAAATATACCACCGGGCCTCTGATGCACGTACTTAACCTGCTGACAGTTGAGGCACCGTGATACATGTCCGACAATGTCCATTTTCATCTTTCTCCACCAATAGTGCTGTTTCAAATCTTGATACATCTTCGCGGCTCCCGGATGGATAGAATACCGCGAGCTATGGGCCTCCTCCAGAATCAACTCACGAAGGCCATCAACATTGGGCACACATATCCGGCCCCGCATCCTCAATACGCCGTCACTATCAATGGTGACATATCTAGCATCATCATGCTGAACTCTGTCCCTAAGGACAGCCAAATGTGGATCATCATACTGGCGCTCACGAATACGATCATATAGAGATGACCGAGATACAACACAAGCCAATACCCTGCTGGGCTCCGAAATATCTAACCTCACTAGCCGATTGGCTAGCACCTGAACATCATAAGCAAATGGCCTCTCCTCAGCCGGAATATATGCCAAGCTCCCCATACTGACCGCCTTCCGGCTCAAAGCATCGGCCACCACATTGGCCTTCCCCGGATGATATAATATAGTAATGTCATAATCCTTCAGCAACTCAAGCCATCTCCGCCGTCTCAAATTAAGGTCTTTCTGTTTGAACAAGTGCTGGAGACTACGATGGTCGGTATACACCTCACAAGACACACCGTACAAATAGTGCCTCCAAATCTTCAATGCATGAACAATGGCGGCTAGCTCCAAATCATGAACAGGATAGTTCTTCTCACGTGGCTTCAACTGCCGAGAAGCATAAGCAATTACCTTACCTTCCTGCATCAACACATAACCTATCCCCACTCTCGAGGCATCACAATAAACGGTATATGAACCCGAAGCCGATGGCAATACTAACACTGGAGCTGTGGTCAAAGCTGTCTTGAGCTTCTGAAAGCTCCCCTCGCACTCATCCGACCACACGAATGGTGCACCCTTCTGGGTCAATTTAGTCAATGAAGAAGCAATGGATGAAAATCCCTGAACGAACCGGCGGTAATATCCCGCCAAACCAAGAAAACTCCTGATCTCTGTAGCTGAGGACGGTCTAGGCCAACTCCGCACCGCCTCTATCTTTTTCTGATCAACCTGAATACCATCACGAGACACCACATGTCCCAGAAATGCTACGGACTCGAGCCAAAACTCGCACTTGGAGAATTTAGCATATAGCTTCTCCTCTCTCAATCTCTGCAACACAATACTCAAATGCTGAGCATGCTCCTCCTGACTACGGGAGTAGACTAGAATGTCATCAATGAACACAATCACAAATAAATCCAAATAAGGCCTGAACACACTGTTCATCAGATGCATAAATGCTGCTGGGGCGTTGGTCAACCCAAACGACATCACAAGAAACTCATAATGACCATATCGGGTCCTGAATGCAGTCTTCATAATATCCGAGTCTCTGATCTTCAGCTGATGATAGCCTGAACGAAGATCGATCTTAGAAAACACCCTTGCACCCTGTAATTGGTCAAACAAATCATCTATGCGTGGCAGAGGGTACTTGATCTTCACTGTCACTTTGTTCAATTGCCTATAATCAATACACATCCGCATGGAACCATCTTTCTTTTTAACAAATAATACCGGCGCACCCCACGGAGACACACTAGGACGGATGAAACCCTTATCCAGAAGTTCTTGAAGCTGCTCTTTTAGTTCTTTCAACTCGGCCGGTGCCATTCGATAAGGAGGAATGGATATGGGCTGAGTGCCCGGCACCAAGTCAATGCCAAAATCAATATCCCTGTCCGGCGGCATGCCCTGCAGGTCCGAGGGGAATACATCCGGGAAGTCCCTCACAACAGGTACAGAATCAATGCTAGGAGACTCAGCTCCCACATCTCTCACAAAAGCTAAGTACGATAAACACCCTTTTTCAACCATCTTCTCAGCTTTTAGGAACGAAATAACACGGCTAGGGACGAAATCGGTCGAACCCCGCCACTCGATCTGAGAAATACCAGGAATGGCCAACGTAACTGTCTTAGCATGACAGTCCAATATAGCATGGTACGGAGACAACCACTCCATACCCAATATAACATCAAAGTCCACCATACCCAACAATAACAAATCTGCCTGGGTCTCCAGACCCCCAATAGATATAACACAGGATCTATATACATGATCCACAACAATCGTATCACCCACGGGGGTGGATACATGAACAAGTAAATCAAGACTACCACGAGTCGCACCCAAATAATGTGCAAAATAAGAGGACACGTAAGAATATGTGGACCCCGGATCAAATAGACAGAGGCATCTCTGTGACAGACATAAATGATACCCGTAATCACAAGCATCGGAGGCAACCGCATCACGCCCGTCGCGAAGCGTACAGAACCGTGCCTCGGCCTCCACCAGCATCTCTCCTCGCCCTCGGGCGACCACGGAAGACCGACCTCCACCTCTACTAGACCGAGATGGTGCCGAAGAGGAGGGCTCTGATCCCTCTGCTGAGTCCCGCCCCTACGTAGTCGAGGGCACTGTCTCCTCACGTGGCCAAACTCACCACACTCATAACACGCACCCGGTGCTGGAGAAGGGGTGCCGCACTCGGGCCGGGAGGGCACCAAGTGATGACCGACCCTGCTGAAACCCCCGTCGACCACGACCATGCGAACCTCCGCTCCGCTCCGGGCGGCCCGAACGAGAAGGTCTAGATGAGCGACCTCTGCTCCGCCGGGAATGCCCTCTGGACGGAGCACCACCGAAACCGCCCGAACCACGAGGCCTCTCGGCCTCCCCGCTCCTCTCTCTCTCGGCGACGATCCGCCCCAACGGAGCGTGCCATATCAGGCTACCCGCTCAAACGATGATGACAGAACTCGCTCGCCGGTCATAAGAATACGGACAGAGTAGTTGAGGCCATCAATGAACCTCCCGATCCTTTCCCTATCATTAGGGATCATCCATGTGGCATGCCTAGCCAACCGAGTGAATCTAAGCTCATACTGGGTCACAGAACATGTCGCCCTGAATCAACCACTCGAACCGGCGACGTAGCTCCTCGCGACGAGACCGAGGTACATATTTCTCTAGAAAGAGAGTAGAGAACTGCTGCCATGTGAGAGGTGCTGCTCTTGCAGCCTACGCCTCTCAAACTCCTCCCACCAATCAAATGCGGGACCAGTGAACTGAAATGTAGTAAATGAAACTCCGCCGGACTCAAGAATACCAGCCGTACGCAGCATCTTCTGACATTTATCCAAGAAACCCTGGGCATCCTCGCCCTCAACGCCACTGAAATGGGGTGGCTGAAGTCTACCAAATCTCTCAAGACGACGCTGCTCGTCCTCGGGCATAACCTGAACCATATGCTCTGGAGCTGGAGCTGGTGCAGCTGGAGGAATAACCGGTGCAACCACCTGAGCGGGGACCGCCTCTGGCGTCTGAAGTCCCTGAACAACCGGGTCAGGTGTGCGAGCTGTAGGGGTCTGCCGACCACCCCCTGACTGAGATGTCGCTACAGTAGCGGTAGCCGAAACTACCTGAGCCAAACCAGAACACACTGATAATATCTGAGCAAGAGTCTCCTGAAGACCAGGAATAGCAATAGATACAGTCTGGCCCTGAACTGGGGCTGCTGGAGCATCAACCACCGGGGCCTGCTCCTGAACTGGTACAACGAGCGGGCCGACTCGGCACCGCTCGCCCGCCCTACCTCTAACTCTAGCACGACCGCGCCCACGCCCTCTAACAGGTGGCAATGGAGGTCGTCCACCTCGTCCCCGATGCTCGCGTTCTCGCCATCTGCGAGAGAATAGAATATAGAAGTTCAGGTTCTCAGAACAACAAGATCGCACGACATAGTTCAAGAAAAGTGAAGTTTTCCTAAAGGTTCGCAGCCTCCCGAGGATAAGTACAGCGTCCCCGTACCGATCCACAAGACTCTACTAACCGGCTCAAGACTCACGAGGCCTAGTAAACCCAGGCTCGATACCAACTTGTCACGACCCCAAACCGGCCGTGATGGCGCCCAGCACATTGCTAAGCCAGCCTGACCAATCAATAACATTAACGGAGCTAGAAGCTCTCTTTAGCCCATTTAAGCATATTAAATCACGAAGCAATAGCGATACAAATAACGAAAACAGGGAACCAAGTCCCATAATACATCAACTCCCATAGACCAAGGGTCAAGAGTCATGAGCCTCTACCGAACATGAGTGTATAAAGGTTTACAAGATACCAAGTGCGGAAAGAAATGTCAATACAAAATCAAAAGACAATAGGAAGGAATATCGGGTCCTGCGGACTCTGCACCTACCTCGAATATCCACAAACGTCGCCTCGCACAGCCACTGGATCACTGCTGAGAGGTACCCGGATCCTGCACACAAGGTGCAGGGAGTAAAACGAGTACTGCCAGACTCAGCGGTAATAAACAAGGGTAAGACAGCGCGTATAAGAAATCCGCAATAAAGCACTATGTAAAGCTATAATCACCTACCCTGTCATAGAATCAATCTTCACTGTACCTGTACCAACAAATACCAGCAACACAGTATAACAACTAGCGTATGTAGCTAAATGCAATGCAATGCATGATATGACCGCTACGGCGCGTAGCCCGACTCCAATTTTGGGTACCCGTGCTCACCGCGGGGGTTCAGACTCCGAGGGCTCCTACAGCCCAAGCACATCTCATAGAGATATTCCGCGGCGTGCAGTCCGATCCAACATATATCTCGCCGCGCAGCCCGATCCACTACTAGTCAGGCTAATATGCAGATACAGCCTCGCATGCTCAAAAGTAGTTTTTGAAAACTCTTTTATCATTTTTCAGCTGGAAAACAATAATATCAAGTTCCAGAGATTGGAATTAGCATAATAACAAAAATAGCTGCCGACTAGTAGTAAACTAGCATGTCTATATGATAAGACACAATGATAACGATCCTCGCGGGATCCAATAACCGGCTCACGGCCCACATGTATACTCAACCGCCCAAGAAGGGGTTCCTCCGCTCAAGAGTGGCCATTATCACAATATATATATATATATGCAACCATCCGAGAAGGAGGTTCGACGGCTCTAGAATAGCCAATAATACAATATCAACAGTTTGGACTAATATGTAGTCTCCAGTTCATGATCGACCCCGCACTCTCAAGAGTGTACGTGTCTCGCCGCTATACAGCGTCACAAAGTGGTATACCGGGGTTTCGAACCCGCTGGTCATCACCCACATCTATTACTCACCTCAATACCGCGCGACGACTACTCCGCAATGCCCTTGCCACGAGAATCAAGCTCCGCACGCGTAGAATCTGATCAAATACAGTAGAAACACAACAAATTAGGCCAATGGGACAACACCCAATCAATACAACTCAATTTACATCAAAATTCCCAAAGTTGTCAAAACCCGAGCCCCGGGCCCACATTCCAAAAATTTACGAAATTCACATTTCTGGAACCCTCGTCTCGCCACGAGTCCATACATATAAAATTTACCAAAATCGGACTCCGTTTGCCCACTCAAATCGGTGTTTTTCTTCAATTTAGGCTTAGGGCTCAAACCCACAATTAATCTTCCATTTACAGAAATTTAACCCATGATTTCATGTTAAAATGATGTAATTAAGCCACAAAACTTACCTCCAACGAATCCCCGATGAATTACCAGCAATTCCCGTCAATTTCTTCTCTTGGAACTCAAAAATGGAGGGTTCATGAATGAAACCCGTAACTCTCTGATTCTGGATTTATATTCTCTGCCAGACACAATTGTTCATCGCGTTCGCGTGACCCTCTACGCGTTCGCGATGAGCAGCCCCGCCTTACTCTACGCGAACGCGACGCTATCCACGCGTTCGCGATGCCCAATTCCTGATACTCTTCGCGGACGCGACGCATCCCACGCGTTCGCGATGTTCAAACTCCCAGCCACCCGGATTTCTTCTACGCGAACGCGTCTACCCTTCACGCGATCGCGATGGTCTCCATCTTTCTCCTACGCGAACGCGACCACCTGGATCGCGAACGCGAAGCTTCGTCCCACCTTGCCTACGCGAACGCGGCAGCCTGACCGCGAACGCGATGCCTTAGCCAGCTCTGCCTTCGCGAACGCGACCTGGGCCACGCGAACGCGAAGGCTTAAGGCCTGCTGCACCAACCTGCAATTTACAGCAGACTTTTTAAACTCCAAAAATGCCGGATGATGGTCCGGATTCACCCCGAGGCCCCCGGGACCCCAACGAAAACCACCAACATACTCCAAAACACGATACGGACTTGTTCCAATCATAAAAACACCATCCTAAACATCAAAATCATCAATTACACACGGATTCAAGCTTATGTTTATTCAAAACTTTCAAAACTAACATTCAATCCAAAACCCGATCAAACGATGTCCGAATGACCTGAAAATTTGCAGGAATATCCAAAATCACCTAACGAAGCTACTGCAAACTGTCGGAATTCCATTCCGACCCCCGGATCAAAATCTCACCTACCGTTCGGATTTCGCCAAAATTCAACCTTAGCCAATTCAAGCCTATTTCTACACCGGGCCTCCAAATTCAATTCCGATCGCTCCCCTAAGTCACAAATCACCTCCCGAAACTAACCGAATCATCAGAATCCGATTCCGAGCCCTCTAACCAAATAGTCAACTCCAGGTTGACTTTCCTTATTCAAGTTTCCTTCAAAAAGGCTATATGCCTCATTTTCAATCCAATTCACTCCTAACTCACCCGATAGGCTCTAACACAGATATAAAATCATCAAACATGCATTTACAATATAACGGGGTGATAATTCTCGTGACGACGGGCCGGGTCGTCACACTAGACAAGTAGGTTGTTCTGATGGTAAGCACCCTCCATTTCCAACTAAGAAGTTGTGATTTCGAGTCACCTCAAGAGCAGCAAGGTGTGGAGTTCTTGGACGGAAGGATGTCAAGGGTCTATTGAAAATATCCTCTCTACCCTATGGTAGGGGTAATGTCTGTGTATACATTACTATCCCCAGATTCCAGTTTTGGAATTATGCTGGATTATTATCTTTATTTTTCTTTCATATGTATAATATTATTAGTTTTGATAACCCTTGAGGAAAGGTAACATTATAACAAAATAATTGTGTTCTTAAGTATCAGAGAGAGAAGTCCTACTACCGCATTGGGAAGCTTGGAACACATGTACAAGCATGCATGTTACTGCTTCTCTGGGTTATAAGACTATTCGCAAAATGATTCCTTTGAAGTACGAATCTTGTGATATACCATAGAAAACCAAAGTGTATCTTTATTTTTATTTTCTTTGTCAGCATCAATTATATATATATATATATATATATATATATATATATATATATATATATATATATATATATATATATATATATATATGAATGAGATAATGGTACAAGGATTAGCTATAAATTTGATAATAATATCAACATACACAAACTTTAACAGTAATTTGCTATCAAGTATATGTTTATCTAGAGAATTCAACTTCATCCAAAAATGAAAAATATCCTTTCAAGTTTGGTACATTAAGTTTTTGCATGATGATATAATTCATATGGTATCTACCACAATATATTTTAACATATGGCCAACTTTCTAAAGGAAGTCAATATCCACAACAAGAGGTCATGATAGGGTAACAAAATCTGATAATAGAATGTACACAAAAAAATATATTATTTTTGAGTGGAAGTATTATTAGATGAGATACACTTCATTACACATTTGCACCTCATAAATCAAAATAAGCAAAAAGTTAAAAGTTTTTAATTAAATTATAATAGTTCATCTTTGTAAGTTAAGAAGATATCCTATCATCTTAACATCAACAAATAAATCACAGACGATCCACTTTGATCATTCGCTAAAACTTGCTTTTTATTTTTGAGAATTTTTCATAAAGAGCATTCATAAAGACTTAATTAGCAATAAATAGAATCCATTTCTAATATTACATGATATAGGAATGTTTTATGGTATTCTATATTGTATTTAGTGTATTAAACAAGTTGTATTCAATAATACAACATTAAGATCCGCCGCATAAATTGGGATTGCTATAAATGCCAAACTGTATTTAAGTGTATTAATATGTATTAAGCGTGAAAATAGTAACGGGTAAGCACAAATCTGGGGAAGATGAATAAGATAAAAATGGAAGGAAATCCAAAAAAAAATTATTTCCATTATTATAGTTAACTAACTTAAATATACCAAATCCATATATATTCTTCTCTATATTAAAAAGGTGGTAAAATTTCCTATTAATTACGTTATTTGAAAATGGCTATGTATTTTCTATTTGGAGAAAGAATAATCCCGGAATATCCGAAGGTATTCTCTTGATCATCCCATATACCATACTGTTTCGTGGGAGGAACATGAACAAATAATAATACTATATCTAGTCAAAGAATGCCCAAAGTTATATTACGTTATTTATTCATCAAATTTATTAGTTTTTGATCAATTTCTTATAGTAGCTTTTGCATTTACATTCTTTTCATGGAACGCAACAATTTTCATGATTGTATTTAATTGTATTCATACGTATTTGTAATTAAATGTTGTTAACAGTGGAACAATATATAACTGGAGCATCATTATTTTCACGCTAATATATTTATGTATGTAGTTGTATTTTTTTGTATTTAATCAGATTTAAAATATTGAAATAAAGTAGTATACAACAATACATATACACAGATATGAATTTGTGAAAAGGTGTATTAAGATGAAAGAGAAAAGAATATCAGACGGGAGTTATACTGGATTGAGAAAAATAAGGCTTAAATATAGCAAATCATTAAATTTAGATTTTTTGCTACAAAAATAGAAAAGGTTATTATATTATGTAAAATTTTGAAAAGATATTTATATGTTATAATTAGGTCTTAACCTATTCTATAGGTGGTAAAATTTCCTTTATTTTTTCATGTATAATTATTTACTCAAATTTTAATTTTAATAATATTAATATTATTTTATAAAATCATGTGCTCTGCGACTCAGCATACGCGTGCAACGCACGTGTCGAGAAACTACTATCATACAAAACAATCAAGTTTTTATTAATATAACAATGTGATTATGGACAAAAAATGCAGCTAAAACAGATCAATGGAATTAATCACTGCTTATGTATATGTATATTAACATAATTAATAGCACTAAAATTGCTCTTGATCAAAAAATGAAATTAAACATACTGTCATTAAAATATAATACCACTTTTATATATGTGTATATTAATTCATAATTTCAGAATTATAGAATTAAGATACTAATAAATACAATCGCATTTTTGGCATAAAATAATCATACCAAACATGTATCAATAAACAGCACATTTTATTATTACCCTATTCATGATGTATTACATAATCTAGTTAGACGTAAGACGTCGTCTGATACCAATTGTTAGAACATGTGCAGTGGAAGCAAGCAACAATCCAGGCATCAAATACATGTAAATTAGACAACGTAACAATCACAAGATTAGAAGCATTAACATATTGAAATAGTTGCACAACTCTTCCAAATATCAAGAATCCAAGACTGCAGTTTTCCGCTATATGCATAGTAAAACCTTGGACCATTTTGCTTTTGGGTGGGCAAGAACAATACAACTCTCAAATGAGTTATTGGATGAATGTCTTACATTAATAGAATTATTTGGCCGAAAATACTCCTCCAAAAATGTGTTGGACTCTGCCTTATAGAATCCTACTCCAACTTTACTGGATGACTTTTCTCCTAAGTCACTTGTTACTCAAGTCTTGTCGTGGATTTTACTAGGTATAGCAGGGACCATAGAAATAATAAGAAGCTACCAATTATAGCATTATTTGAATTTGGCATGAATTAATTCTTACTATAATTAATTGCAATTTATTTCACACAAAAAAACTGTAATTGAACTCCTCAATACGAATTTTAAAATACAATAACATTTATTTTAACTCCCCGTGTTAAGATCTCAGATATCAGTTAATTAAATTAAATAATTGAAAATTTAATTTAATCAACTAATTAAATACTTTACAACCCGCTTAAACTATTTCATGTGAGAGATACAAAATTCACCGGCCGAATTTTCACATAAAAACTTATAAGCTTATATAAAGGGGTATCATCAAACTCAAAACAAAGTCACGGATTCAATTGTGAGCACGTGATTTTTGGCCTATATGAGAATTACTCCAAAAAATTTAAAATAAAATAAATTTGTGTTGATAGCAATAATTGCAGATTTTATGTTATTTTTCTTTTATTGTTTGCAATTGTGTGTCCAAGTTTATTTGTTTAATCAAAATACAAAAGTATATTGCATTTTGCATTTAGAATTTAATTTTTAACTAGGAATAATTAAGTTGCCTTTACGAAAGGAAAAATAATAAAAATCATAAAAATTAATATATTTTTGTATTTTAGTGTTTAATATCAAAATTATGTGACTTAATATGTAATTGTGTGATTAATTATTATTTTAAAGTTAAATTGATATTTTAAGTTGATTTTAGTGTATAATTTAAATTAGTATTATTAGTCTTAATATCCAAATCGTGTGATTGAATATGTAATTGTGATTAATTATTATTTAAGGTTAAATTGGTTTGTTTTTAGGTAATTTTGTGTATAATTTGAATTAGGAAATGAGATTTGGTCCTTCAAATCCGGAGCCCAAACGAATTACTCCCAAGACCCAATCCCTCAGCCCATTACCCCCTCACCCGACCCTGTTTTCAGAATAGGATAGTTGATCTCAGCCGTTGAGATCATTTGATCTAACGGTTGAGATTAATAGTTCAATTTTAAACCCCCAAAACATGTATCACCATCTCATTCCCCAAGCAGCACCTCGTTCATCTCCATCAGAGAAAAAAAAAAACTCCGCCGCCCACCACCGCGCGCCACCCACCGAAAATCGCCTCACGGCGGTTCCGGTGGTCCAATGACCTCCATTTTTACACCCCAAACTCCCCAAGACCTCCCCATTCCAAACCCCTAACCCATTTTTCTCGAATCATTTTCAAACTCTTCGAATTTCAGATCATAGATTCGCGTTTGAATTGAACCTTCACCAAACCAGCCCAAACTTGCACACAACCTACATTTGACCTCCCCAACTACCGAACCACCGTTAAATTGGTTCGAATTCCACCGGAACTAGTCGAACCCCAAAAATGGTCTCAAGATCCCTAGAATTTTAAAACTAGGGATTTCGTCCGAATTAAAATGAATTAAAGTTAATAGACTTTAATTGGTATGTTTTCGTTTGAAAACATTTCAATTAAAGTCCGTTCGACTTCAAGAAATACAATCTCTAATGGGCGCAAGCTGTCCGACTCTAACTTTTCTATTTTTGAGGTATTTCTTTTCTTTCCTTTATCTTTATCTATCCTATATTTGTTTGTTAGTTTAGTTGTGTTGGTATGTTCTTCCTTTTCCATTTTTTGTCGTTTAAATCTATTCTGTTTCATCTCTCTCAAATGACCCTTTATTTGGTTAATTTTATCTGTTATTTATTAATTATGTGTGTTATGTAATTGGTTTGAATGTCGTCGAATGGTTCAAATTCCTTGCTTTGTTGATCCCCTGAAATCTGCCCGTTAAGGCTATATTCAATAAATTCGAGTACTTGTTAGCAGTGATACAAACTGTAATCGATTAGACAATGTCGTCGATTAATTTCGTATCAGTCATGTTTTGAACAGTAGGATAATCATGTTAATATTGATTAATTTCATTTTTGAACCACTGTTGAATTAATTTGGTTGGTCGGCTGATTTGTTTTTTATTCTGAATTATGGATTAAGTTGGTTATAGCTGTTGTAGTCTGAAAAAGGGTAGGTTTCTCAATAATTCCAGGTTTTAGTTTGAAAATTATGTTATTCAATAACTAATTAATGGGTAAGGTAATTGAGGGGCTGCTATTAGCTTTTGTGGGGGTAATTAAGCAGTGAATCAGCAGTTAGTTTAGGGGGATGCTGGTAGGAGACTGCTAGTTTTGAGTAGAAGGGTACATTTTAATGTTAATTAAGGTAAATATGAGGGTAGATATTTTTAGAGGGTTGAAAAGAGGGGGCTGCTAGTTGGACTTTTAAGAGCTGGGAATTGACAGCAATTAAGAGACTGATTAAGGGGGCTGCTGGTTCTGATTTTTGGTTTATAAAAGGACAAACTTGAACACACTAAGGGGGAGATATAGAGAGAAATACAGGGTGTAACGACCCGGCCCATCGTTACGGAAATTTCTACCCCGTTACCTTGCATTAACATATCTTATGCTTCTATATCGGTGTTAGAACCTATCGGGTGAGTTAGGAGTGAATTGAATTAAAAATGAAGCAAATAGCATGTTTGAAGGAAGTTTGAATATGGAAAGTCAACCTAGAGTTGACTATCGAGTTAGATTGCTCGGAATTGGATTTCGATGATTCGACTAGTTTCGAGGGATCATTTATGACTTAGGAGAGCAATCGGAATTGAATTTGGAGATCCGGTGTAGAAATAGGCTTGAATTGGCTAAGGTTGAATTTTGGCGAAATCCGATCGATAGGTGAGATTTTGATCCGGGAGTCGGAATGGCATTCTGACAGTTGCAGTAGTTCCGTTAGGTGATTTTGGATATGCCTGCAAACTTTCAGGTCATTCGGACATCGTTTGGTCGGGTTTTTGATCGAATGTGAATTTTTGAAGTTAAAGTTAAACTTAAGCTTAAATTTGTTGAAAACGGACGATTTTGATGTTAACGATAGAGTTTTGATGATTGGAACAAGTTCGAATAAGGTTATAGGGCGTGTTGGTTCTTTTGGTTGAGGTCCGGGGGCCTCGGGTGAGTTTCGGGGTGGTTTCGGACCATTTCTAGGCCATTTTTAACTGCTGGTTTATGTCTGTAGCAGTGTTCTACGCGATCGCGGACAATGGGACGCGATCGCGGTGAGTAAAATGTGCGAAAAATATTAATGAATCGCGATCGCGTGAAATGCTCCGCGATCGCGAAGAAGGGCAATTTCTGTTGCATTGATCCTACTTCGGAAGCTCATATCTTTTTATCTACAAGGAATTTTAAGGTGATTCAAAAACGAAAGTTGTAGCGCATCGTGTCTAGTTTTCAGAAAGATAAATAAATAGTTATTTGGACATCTATGTAAATAGTTATGGACGTTACACTATAGGGTGTCCGAGAAGGATCTCTAATACACATGTATAAATTGGAAAACTTATATCTCGAAATGTATACGGATTCAGACAATGAGTATCAAATAAATGTTATAGCCCTATGTTTCTGGTTTCCAGAACATCAAACCATTCATCATTCAGAATTGTGTGCAAATAGTTATGACCATTATACTGAAGCCTGTCCGGAGGAACCGGAATTTGTTCACCGCGATCGCGAAGCCTTTCCCGCGATCGCGAAGGGTAAATTTTGGGCCAAATTTTGTTCTCCGCGATTGCAGAGCCATTCCCGCGATCGCGATGAGTAATATGCCTGGGCAGAATGTTTTTAAAACATTCCGAGTCGCGAAATCAACCCATTTTTCCACCATTTTTGGTCATTCTTGAGAGCTTTTGGACGGGAATTGAAGGGATTTCGACGGGGAATCATTGGAGGTAAGTTTTATGAGTTAAATACATGATTTTATCAAAGAATCTTCCATTAATTCTCTGAATTTGGGTAAGAAATCAAGAAAATTAGGGCTTTGAACAAAAATCTTAAAATGGGGATTTGAAGGACCATTTGTGGTCCGAATTGGGAGTTCTTGGTATGTACGGACTCGTGGAGAGACGAGGATTCCGAAAATGTGAGTTTCATAATTTTTCGAGATGTGGGCCCGGGGCTCGGGTTTTGCCAATTTCGTGATTTCTGATATTTTTCGAGTTCTTTCGATTGGGTGATGTTCCATTAGCCTATTTTGATATATTTGTGCTGATTTGTGCTAGTTTTGACGTGCGTGGATGCCGGTTCGAGGAGCTAAGGTGTCGCGGGCATGAGCTTTCGTCGGTTCGAGGTGGGTAATACTTGTAAATGATGTCCTGAGGGTTAGTAAACCCCGGACTTGCACATCTTAGTGTTGTGTCGAGGTGACTTGCACGCCGGATAACGGGCGTGGGGTAGAGCACCATTGGGGATTGTGACTTGGTCCGTCCCGCGTAATAAATAATAACACCTAATTGTTGAAATGAATTGGACTAATTATCATGTTTGGGCTTCGTGCCAATTATTTGAATCCTTCGGGGATTGGTATCATTGTTTTGATAACACTGTGCATATTTTATTCTAAATTTAAGGTTTAAAATGGTATTTTGCTATTCAAGCATTTTTATAAGGTTATGAAAAACTTGAACAAGGTCTTAATAATATTTTTAGCTGTGAGCTAATATGATATTGTTGCCGTAGGGCTTTCTTGATTATTTGTTAGACTGATTGGGGCCGAGGGCCATATGTTAGGACATGACATTTTATGTGAGCATATGCATACACATGCATGGATCGGATTGCACGCCGCAGTGGTATACGGATCGGGCTGTGCGCCGCAGCAGGTGTGAGATTAATATTGTGCTTGGGCTGTAGGAGCCCCTCCGGAGTCTGAACCCCCACAGTGAGCACGGGTACCCAAATTGGATCGGGCTACACGCCGTAGTGGTCATATGCATTGCATGGCATACATACATTGGTTTACGTGTACTACGTGGCATAACATTCAGCACTCATACATTACTGGCACACATGCATTAGTTGCCTTATTGACCAGATCTCCTGGTGTAAATTGATAAGGAGTGCTGAGCCGAGGGGCTGATTTGAGTGCGGACTTGCACTGCTTGAGATTGTATCCAGGTATTGGTATATTATCATGAAAGAAAGTAGCTAAAAATCGAGATTCCTAAATAATCTACTCGCTTATGCTTGAAAGGAATAAAAAGATAGTTCTGTATTGTGTAGCATGAGATAGTGCCTATCGTGGTCTTCTTCCCTTCAGCATTATTTACTTTTATTACTGCTGAGTTGGAAGTACTCACACCCGACTCCCTGCACCTTGTGTGCAGATTCAGGTACATCACAGAAGGGCTGATTCTATTGCGGCTCGGGAGTGCTTTTGGACGGTCGAGGTAGCTGCCAGCGTTCGCAGGACCTGATTCTCCAGTTTGTCTGTATTTTGTTCTGATCATCCCACACTTGTGCACAGTTATATTCACTATTTACACTTTGTATACTCTGTAGAGGCTCATGACTCTTGACCCTTCGGTCTATGGGAGTTGGCACGTGTTGGGACTTGGTTCCCTGTTTTTAATATATCTATCACTGTTATGCTTAAATTGGATAAAGTGAGCTTGTGGCTCCGTGATTGTTGTTGATTGGTCGGGCTGGCCTAGCAGTGTGTTGGGCGCCATCACGACCGGATTTGGGGTCGTGACAAGTTGGTATCAGAGCCTAGGTTTACTAGGCCTCGTGAGTCTTGAGCCGGTTAGTAGAGTCTTGTGGATCGGTACGGGGACGCCTGTACTTATCCTCGGGAGGCTGCGAACCTTTAGGAAACACTTCACATTTCTTGGAATTCTTATCGTGCGTACTTGATTCAGCTTGAGATATGCTTTTGAAATTCCTTCCGCACGTCTGTGTACGCATCGAGCGCTTAGTAATATAAGTGCCTTATGTGTAGTGGAACGAGTTCAAACTCGGGAAGACTAAAATGATTATGCTATGTGTATCCTGGTGGAAGGTATTGTGCTGAAATGCTAAATTGAGGCGAGATAGGTGGATTGGTTCTCATGTGTAATTGAAAGGTAGTTGATATGTGTTATGATTCGAGGAGGTACAACGCATGTTCATGTACCAAATATGATAATATGATTTGTGTAGTATTGAGACTAATGTTGTCGATATGCATTGTGATGTCTTGTCGAGTTGTGAATGTATTGCTAGGATGGTTTTGGTGATTCTCTGGCAGGTGGATAGGCCAATTTACAAAGGGAACTCTGCCGAAATTTTTGGAAAATTTGGGACTTAGAAAAGATTTTGTCACCTAAAGAGGGGGCGTAACTGTTGTGTGTGAATGAATGCAAGAATTGCAAAAGAGTTAATATTTATGATGATTCGAATCTCCGTCGAAGCTTGTAAATGACTTGAGTTTAATCTAACTAGAACTTTGTGGCATCATTTGAGTAAGAATGCTATGAGTAGCTAGAAGTGCCTTGATGTATGGCTCCGAGCTAAGTTGGGGAGGTTGTTATTGATTAACTAATTGCACTGTTGTGTGCTGTGTTGGCTCTGTCTCTAGGTATGTTGGGAAATTTCGATAAGGGTTATGGTGCTACGTAGATGTGAAGAAATACTAGGATGTTGTGAACTTATGTTGGTAAAGAATGTTCGGTGTATAGAAAAGAAAGATAGCTAATTGTATATGTATGTAATCATGTTTTGCGGTGTCAGAGTTCTAGCAAGGCACGAGTGGTTCTGTTCCATAAGACAGTTGAATTACAGCTGAATAAGGGTGAATGACGCCCAAGAATAGTCCTGTGGTGTTCCAGATTTTGCTTGTAACGGTAAGGTGTCTTAAGATTATGTATGTGGATAAAGACGGTGTTTTCGTTAGAAGGGATCAAGACTTGTTCTATGTTATGTGAATGATGGGATTTTATGTATCCGTATTGGAAGGTAATGATACTAATTCAAAAATCGCATAAAGTTCTTCAAAATAATGTATTGTAGAATGTGGTACTTCTGGGAAACATTGATGGAGTATTCAGTGGCCTATGGGTCTTATGTACGAATCTAGTGTGGTAACAGGAGTTGATGTATTATGGTGTTACAGTAAGCGCTAATATTGAGTTAAAGATGAATCGGAAAGGAAACTGGGTAAATGGAACAACTTGTTAATAAATCAGAATGGTATAAAAAGGAATACGATTGATTTCTGGTATGTGGTTGAAGTAATGAGTCTTACAGACATTGCAGCAAAGCTTTTGAGTGCTGGCAGTTGTGTATCTTGATATAGGTATAAGGACTCAGTCCTGGCAGTTAAACTTATGCAATGAATGGGAAGAAATAGTTTGTGATGTGTTTTATCATGGTTTGAAGATGAGTATATTCCTGTCGGTATGCGAAGCGTGGAATGTGTAATGAGTTTTCTTCTATATGGGATCACGAAAGTCCTTGACTAGTTGAGTGCGTCGATGTTGAGGCGGAGGAAAGGGATATGAATTTCCATGTTGTCTTAGTGTGATATGGTATACACGATGTGTTATGGAAAGTTGATAATGGTATATTCTAGATTTTGAGATCGGTGCATAATATTTGGGAAGTCAATAAAGATTATTGAGTAGCGCGGACAGCTGCAGGTGAATTAAGAATCGATCTTTCTGATGATTTAAGAAAATGGTACTGCTATTCTATTAACTTGGCAGGGAATATGGTCCAAAAAGGACAAGGTAATGTAAACTGATAATATCTAATGGCATGGTGGTATTCTCTTGTTGGATCGACTGTAATAATTGAGTCGTTGATGGCATAGTGAAATTCTTGGATGGCTTTCGTGGAACGAATGGGCGCTTGATGTGCGTTATGTATTCGAACGGTGGAGTGTGGAACCAGGTATAGCGATTCATGTGTTACATATGTGTTGGAGACTAGAAGTTCTCGTAATCCGCCTATGCAGTGGTTGTATATCGCGTGTATCGGCATCGTTTTGTGATTATTGGAAATCGGAAGCCCTAGTGGCTCTCTCTTAGCTTGATATGATGAATTTGGGTTATGATACCTTATTTCAGACTGGTTGACATAAGTCAGGTCGTCTAGACTAATGTGATATGGACTATGTCGGAAAATGGCACAAATTGCGTAGCAGAGAGCATCAGAGTATGCTCCAACAGAGTAGTTGTACCCAGGACCAGCGGACGGCTGGTAGGCATTGCTTTGTCAGTTGGACCTTAGTGGCGGATGTCAGTGTAGAGGTATCTACCATTGATTCAGTTCCAGTATTGAGAAACGTTGTCGGATGCGTTTCATGTGGCCGAGCTTGAGGCTATATATATATATATATATATATATATATATATATATATATATATATATATATATATATATATATATATATATATATATATATATATATATATATATATATATATTATTTATATATATATATATATTTGTTGTAATGAGAAAATTTGACTCGATATGCATTTCCTTTTTGCGAGATTTATGCATGGATCGGGTGGCACGCCGCCACGGGTATGTCATTGGAGCGGGTTGCACGCCGCAACAGAATATTGTGAAAATATAGTTAGTTATATGCTACTGGGTATACAATACTTCCCCACTTCTGAGGAAAAGTCCGTTTTGAGTATCACTTGGCAAATGGCACGTCGGTTGTGTCCTTTCGGGATTTGATAGCATACGTTAATTGTTTCACCATGGGTGAGATTGATTGCTTGGGTTCAGACCTAAATATGTGCGTGGCTAACCGTTTTGAGCTTAGTGGCTTGAGGTGCTTCATGAGTAATAACGTTGGGATAGAATCACGAATCGTGGCAAGGCCACGTGATGTTATGACCTCTCGAGGAGGATTCGGGTACTCTATTTCTATAATGCGAGACGCGATCTCAGTTCTATGTTATGATGTCACAGAGGAATTGAATTGCAGCTCTTTTGCTGGAGACAATTATCATGATTTGAGCTGTCATGATTCGAGTGTGTTCGGGCGTTTCTATTGGAGCCTATGTTGTGCTCGTCGTGGCTTAGGCCGGTGTTGAGGTGTCATATCACCAGTGCGGTGTGTTATAATCGAAATGATCGTTGGAGCCAATAATGAGTGTGAGTATATGTGATTCCGGCTAGTATTTGGTTATTGTGGCCAGTTGTTGTGATTACAGACTATCGTCTCGAGTGATGGGGTTGTCGATACATCATATGATCTCACCCGGAGTAGTGAATATGGGTTATTGCGGTGGATTCGAGTGTATCCTGAGTATAGGCATGGGATTTGCATTTGGCATATGATTTCAGGAAGTACAATGTGATTTATGGTTCAGATGGTCGGTGAAATTTTGACTACATGGTGTTTTCGGACTTATGTGAGATAGGGTGACGTATGATCTCCTAAAATTATGCTTGGTAAGGTCATTCATTTATTGGGTTGCTTCCAGTACAACTCTGAGTCTGCTCAAGGACGAGCGTTTGTTTAAGTTGGGGAGAATGTAACGACCCGGCCCGTCGTTACGGAAATTTCCACCACGTTACCTTGCATTAACATATCTTATGCTTCTATATCAGTGTTAGAACCTATCGGGTGAGTTAGGAGTGAATTGAATTAAAAATGAAGCAAATAGCATGTTTGAAGGAAGTTTGAATATGGAAAGTCAACCTAGAGTTGACTATCGAGTTAGAGTGCTCGGAATCGGATTCTGATGATTCGACTAGTTTCGAGGGGTCATTTATGACTTAGGAGAGCAATCGGAATTGAATTTGGAGATCCGGTGTAGAAATAGGCTTGAATTGGCTAAGGTTGAATTTTGGCGAAATCCGATCGATAGGTGAGATTTTGATCCGGGAGTCGGAATGTAATTACGACAGTTGCAGTAGTTCCGTTAGGTGATTTTGGATATGTCTGCAAATTTTCAGGTCATTCGGACATCGTTTGGTCGGGTTTTTGATCGAATGTGAATTTTTGAAGTTAAAGTTAAACTTAAGCTTAAATTTGTTGAAAACGGACGATTTTGATGTTAACGATAGAGTTTTGATGATTGGAACAAGTTCGAATAAGGTTATAGGGCGTGTTGGTTCTTTTGGTTGAGGTCCGGGGGCCTCGGGTGAGTTTCGGGGTGGTTTCGGACCATTTCTAGGCCATTTTTAACTGCTGGTTTATGTCTGTAGCAGTGTTCTACGTGATCGCGGACAATGGGATGCGATCGCGGTGAGTAAAATGTGCGAAAAATATTAATGAATCGCGATCGCGTGAAATTCTCCGCGATCGCGAAGAAGCGCAATTTCTATTGCATTGATCCTACTTCGGAAGCTCATATCTTTTTATCTAAAAGGAATTTTAAGGTGATTCAAAAACAAAAGTTGTAGCTCATCGTGTTTAGTTTTCATAACTCTAAATTAATCTTGATTTAGATGTATGTGTAAATAGTTATGGACGTTACACTATAGGGTGTCCGAGAAGGATCTCTAATACACATGTATAAATTGGGAAGCTTATATCTCGAAATGTATACGGATTCAGACAATGAGTATCAAATAAAAGTTATAACCCTATGTTTCTAGTTTCCAGAACATCACACCATTCATCATTCAGAGTTGTGTGCAAATAGTTATGACCATTATACTGAAGCCTGTCCGGAGGAACCGGAATTTGTTCACCGCGATCGCGAAGCCTTTCCCGCGATCGCGAAGGGTAAATTTTGGGCCAAATTTTGTTCTCCGCGATCGCAGAGCCATTCCCGCGATCGCGATGAGTAATATGCCTGGGCAGAATGTTTTTAAAACATTCCAGTCGCGAAATCAACCCATTTTTCCACCATTTTTGGTCATTCTTGAGAGCTTTTGGACGAGAATTGAAGGGATTTCGACGGGGAATCATTGGAGGTAAGTTTTATGAGTTAAATACATGATTTTATCAAAGAATATTCCATTAATTCTCTGAATTTGGGTAAGAAATCAAGAAAATTAGGGCTTTGAACAAAAATCTTAAAATGGGGATTTGAAGGACCATTTGTGGTCCGAATTGGGAGTTCTTGGTATGTACGGACTCGTGGAGAGACGAGGATTCCGAAAATGTGAGTTTCATAATTTTTCGAGATGTGGGCCCGGGGCTCGGGTTTTGCCAATTTCGTGATTTCTGATATTTTTCGAATTCTTTCGATTGGGTGATGTTCCATTAGCCTATTTTGATATATTTGTGCTGATTTGTGCTAGTTTTGACGTGCGTGGATGCCGGTTCGAGGAGCTAAGGTATCGCGGGCATGAGCTTTCGTCGGTTCGAGGTGGGTAATACTTGTAAATGATGTCCTGAGGGTTAGTAAACCCCGGACTTGCACATCTTAGTGTGTTGTGTCGAGGTGACTTGCACGCCGGATAACGGGCGTGGGGTAGAGCACCATTGGGGATTGTGACTTGGTCCGTCCCGCGTAATAAATAATAACACCTAATTGTTGAAATGAATTGGACTAATTATCATGTTTGGGCTTCGTGCCAATTATTTGAATCCTTCGGGGATTGGTATCACTGTTTTGATAACACTGTGCATATTTTATTCTAAATTTAAGGTTTTAAAATGGTATTTTGCTATTCAACATTTTTATAAGGTTATGAAAAAACTTGAACAAGGTCTTAATAACATTTTTAGCTGTGAGCTAATATGATATTGTTGCCCGTAGGGCTTTCTTGATTATTTGTTAGACTGATTGGGGCCGAGGGCCATATGTTAGGACATGACATTTTATGTGAGCATATGCATACACGTGCATGGATCGGACTGCACGCCGCAGTGGTATACGGATCGGGCTGCGCGCCGCAGCAGGTGTTATATTAATATTGTGCTTGGGCTGTAGGAGCCCCTCCGGAGTCTGAACCCCTACAGTGAGCACGAGTACCCAAATTGGATCGGGCTACGCGCCGTAGCGGTCATATGCATTGCATGGCATACATACATTGGTTTACGTGTACTACGTGGCATAACATTCAGCACTCATACATTACTGGCACACATGCATTAGTTGCCTTATTGACCAGATCTCCTGGTGTAAATTGATAAGGAGTGCTGAGCCCGAGGGGCTGATTTGAGTGCGGACTTGCATTGCTTGAGATTGTATCCAGGTATTGGTATATTATCATGAAAGAAAGTAGCTAAAAATCGAGATTCCTAAATAATCTACTCACATATGCTTGAAAGGAATAAAAAGATAGTTATGTATTGTGTAGCATGAGATAGTGCCTATCGTGGTTTTCTTCCTTTCAGCATTATTTACTTTTATTACTGCTGAGTTGGAAGTACTCACACCCGACTCCCTGCACCTTGTGTGCAGATCCATGGGTACATCACAGTGGAGCTGATTCTATTGCGGCTCGGGAGTGCTTTTGGACAGTCGAGGTAGCTGCCAGTGTTCGCAGGACCTGATTCTCCAGTTTGTCTGTATTTTTGTTCCGATCATCCCACACTTGTGCACAGTTATATTCACTATTTACACTTTGTATACTCTGTAGAGGCTCATGACTCTTGACCCTTCGGTCTATGGGAGTTGGCACGTGTTGGGACTTGGTTCCCTGTTTTTAATATATCTATCATTGTTATGCTTAAATTGGATAAAGTGAGCTTGTGGCTCCGTGATTGTTGTTGATTGGTCGGGCTGGCCTAGCAGTGTGCTTGGGCGCCATCACGACCGGATTTGGGGTCGTGACAAGTTGGTATCAAAGCCTAGGTTTACTAGGCCTCGTGAGTCTTGAGCCGGTTAGTAGAGTCTTGTGGATCGGTACGGGGACGCCTGTACTTATCCTCGGGAGGCTGCGAACCTTTAGGAAACACTTCACATTTCTTGGAATTCTTATCGTGCGTACTTGATTCAGCTTGAGATATGCTTTTGAAATTCCTTCCGCACGTATGTGTACGCATCGAGCGCTCAGTAATATAAGTGCCTTATGTGTAGTGGAACGAGTTCAAACTCCAGGAAGACTAAAATGATTATGCTATGTGTATCCTGGTGGAAGGTATTGTGCTGAAATGCTAAATTGAGGCGAGATAGGTGGATTGGTTCTCATGTGTAATTGAAATGTAGTTGATATGTGTTATGATTCGAGCAGGTACAACGCATGTTCATGTACCAAATATGATAATATGATTTGTGTAGTATTGAGATTAATGTTGTCGATATGCATTGTGATGTCTTGTCGAGTTGTGAATGTATTGCTAGGATGGTTTTGTTGATTCTCTGGCAGGTGGATAGGCCAATTTAAAAGGGAACTTTGCCGAAATTTTTGGAAAATTTGGGACTTAGAAAAGATTTTGTCACCTAAAGAGGGGGCGTAACTGTTGTGTGTGAATGAATGCAAGAATTGCAAAAGAGTTAATATTTCTGATGATTCGAATCTCCATCGAAGCTTGTAAATGACTTGAGTTTAATCTAACTAGAACTTTGTGGCATCATTTGAGTAAGAATGCTATGAGTAGCTAGAAGTGCCTTGATGTATGGCTCCGAGCTAAGTTGGGGAGGTTGTTATTGATTAACTAATTGCACTATTGTGTGCTGTGTTGGCTCTGTCTCTAGGTATGTTGGGAAATTTCGATAAGGGTTATGGTGCTACGTAGATGTGAAGAAATACTAGGATGTTGTGAACTTATTCACAAATATTATTCGTTATTGTCCAATATATTAGGCATACACTAACTCTGAATAGAGTCGGTGCCGATAGATTCACTACTTCAGTGCCGTTATCGGACATTGCAGGTTGAGCATCTATTGATAAATCAAAATAATAAACAAATTATATTGATCATAATAATTATATCAAGATTAGGTGTATAAACTCATTTAATAAATTAGAGAAAATATTTTATATATTTAGTACAAAAATATCTTTTATCTACTTGGTTCGTTCAATATACACCGAGCATACTAGCATAAGAAGTTGGAGTAAAACTATTCCCAATTTAATTTTCTGAGCTAGAACTCCATACACTTTATTGTCTACTACATAACTAAAAGGACACACGCGTAACAAATGATCTATTTAAAATAGTACTTTATTGAATTAAATAAATTAAATAAATAATTATTCTATAAAAAATAAAATATAATATTATATCTAAATAGCATAGTTAATAGTATATCCCACCGCTTCAAAGGTAAAAGGTCATTTATGGTGGTGGCTGGCTTTATAGAAGCTTTGAATTTTATTTACTTCAACTTAAAATATAAAGTCGCAGAATACATTTATTTTTTAAACAGTATAAAATTATAAATATATCAAGATATATATAAAATTCAAGATGCACCACAAGGAAGAAGGAATAAGTTTGCCTATCGAGCAAGGGATACAAAGGTGAAAGTAAGGGATAAGTTTGCTGAATAATCTTTCTGGTAATTGTACTGTTTGTACTAGAAATATTATAATTTTCTGATGTAGTTTCTACTTATGCTATTATAATTACTAAGAAAAAATCTACAAATTTCATATTCCTCTCCACAGTAAATATCAAATGTTTTTTTAATTAAAAAAATTAGAATGACTTATTTAGTTCCAAAAACTTGAGCAAACACATTCTATTTTTTATTTATTTAAAAATAAGCACTATTACTTTTTCAAAAGCTTGGTGGGACAGATATATGTATGATTCAAATGTAAACTTTAAACAAACCGTACTAAGTTGAAAAGATAAGATGATTCGCCTTTAATTGGCATTGCTTTATAAATTTAGTAGCTTTTATTTTTTATTTTTATTTGTAACCAAAAAACAAAGGTCAATGGCGTGTGCTTTTCCCTTTAAAACTAAAAACGCGTGTTATTTGCCCTTTCACTTTCCCACATTTATATATCTTTTGTACTAAGGAAAAGGGAATTAACTGTATAAGAGGAAGGAATCCAATGAAATAGCACAGACTGATCTGCTAAATAGCGCCATAAATTGAACGTAAATTGATAGCGCAAAAACGTAAATTCTTCCCCAACATTTTGACTTCTAATATCTTCTTTCCTCAATTCGTGCATCAAATCACGACGACTCTAAATCCCCTCACTGTTTTTACATGTAACAATTGAACATTTGCTAGTCGATAGCAATGTTTTAAAATGTAGGACGTAAGGCGAGACGTTTTACCTCCCACGAGACGAGGCGTAAGTCCTGAGACATGGGCGTAATTTCCCACGGATCTTTAAATTTTACTAATTTCAAGAATTTTAAAATAGTATTAAAAAATAATTATAAAAATTACATCAAAATCACAAAATTATAACAAATAACCTATTAAAAATATTTATAAATTATAACTCGACTATGAATAATACGAAAAGTATGACATATATAATAATATGCAAATTAGTTGCAATGTCGTTACAACTCAAAAATCAAAAGTAATGTATTCAATATGGAGTTATGTATTCGATACGGAGTAATAAATCTCAATTAGTTGATATTTTAAATCTCATTTTTTAAGTTGATAAGGAGTAATAAATCTTGAAATAATTTCAATATTATAAGTTGATATTTTACATAAAATACTCATTTTATATAATATGCTTTCTATTTGAAAGAGAATTTATATAAAAAATATAATTCACAATTTAGATATGATTCTCTAGCATCATTTATTTTTAAGTTTCAACAAGTTAATAAATTATACATAATTTATCATATATCATGATAACTAATTATTTATAAATAGTTACTATCTAATATTGAGATATTAAATTAAATAAGTATTGTATCTTGTAAACGTCAAAACAATAATATTTTAAAATTTTAAGGACTATTATATAGTAAAGACATAACAAAAGTTAATAAATAAATACTTTTGAAATGAAAGATTTATTTCAAATTTACTATCATAGCAAACTTAGTGGATAACGTGCAATAAATTTTATTTTAATTATGACATAAAATACTCTAAACTTAATGATTTATGATTAAAAAAAATTTTGAATAGTCAACGATTTGTTAATAAAATTTGAGGATTTACAAGGTTAGTTACATACAATTACATAAAATTCTATTAGGCGAGTCCAGTATCCTAGGTATTGGGTGTGTTCGGGGCATAAACCCCGGTGGCCGAGGCGTAAGTCTAACGGAATTAAGCCCCACACATAAGCCCAGAGTATTTTACGAGTACACCGTCCCTGGGCGAGCCCCGAACAAGTCCCAATTCTGCTTTTTAAAATAGAGGTCATAGCATACTACATACTTTTGAATTTTACGGCATGCAAATATTTTTCATATAATCATCTGGAATTGGGTATTTATTGCCCGATTAATCTGGATTCACGTACATATAACTGATTAAAAGGTAATAGCATTTTTGATTTGAGGTTTTCTATCCGTATGACTTGAAGGAACATTTGGGTAGGGGTGCCATCTTCTATATCACTATGTCCCTGGTGGTCACTGCATGTAATTTGATCACAATAAGTCCATAACTATACTTTAATTAAGTGAATAATTTATAGAATTAAAAAGTGATCCTCTAATTTAAGCTCAAGCTTTTCGATACTATATGTGTTATCAAGAATAGCTCGAGTTGTATTAAATTTGGTTTTGTCATTTAGTTGCAAAAAGAGAGTAACTAAATTGATTGTTGGGTTTTAATTAATGTATTTTAATATATTAAATACTTAAAAGATGGTGAGTGAAAATGGAGGAAAATGAAATTTTTGAGTGAAATTTCAAGTTCTCTCCTTGGTAAATGGACATTGTCGCATATCGAAAGAGGAAGAGGGTTTTTATGGGTATATAAGCAATTGCTCTTCTTCTAGCTCTTAAAGAGTTGAGAAGAAAGCAAGTCTCACGCCGTCGTCGTCGCTCGCTCGGCTCGGCACCGACTTCGGCTTCAGATGTGGTCAAATGATCGATTGATTAACTTTTTGGACCAAATTTATTTGTTAATAGTAAAATATTAACAGAAATGTTGTTAAATATTTGTTTTAATAACAGAATATTAATATTAAATATTAATATTAAATCCAATCCGTTTTTCTGTTTTGGTAACAGAAAAGTAACTACCCTCTTCAATTTTTCCTCTTTATTTCCCTATTTATTGTTGAATAAATGGCCATTTATCTAATGACATTTATGCTGTGAGCATTTTGCATAAACAACAATTCTGAAGAGTTGCACCTCTTCAGATTTCAGTCCAACTTTTGGCTATAAATACAACACTATGCTGCTCAGAATTTTACTACGATTTTCTGAGTTTTCTCTCCTTCTACTGTATAATTTTACCATCAAACAAAGCAAAACTAAGTGTGATTTGCTACCGAACTTTGTGTTCGCTGAAACACTGGGGTTTGAAGTACCACTATTTCAGTGTGTAATTCGTTCTATCCTGGGAGAAAATAATCCATAACCTTGGGTACTAGGAGGAATTAAATTTCTTAAGGAAACACTGTGAATTCAGTGGGCTCGAATTGATTTTCTGTTATTTCTGTTCATGCACATTTTTGTTTATATTTATTTATATTTTCAGAATTATTTTACAAATACATTTTACTAACATTTATGATAGCGGACTACACGGGAAATATTATTACATCCGTTTCAATTTAGATGAGATAGTTTGACTCGATACGAAATTTAAGAAATTTTTATTTAGTTGAAACTTGTGAACTTAAAAGTTTAAGGGGTACAAACTTTATAGGGTCATAACATTTGTATGATTATAAAAAGAAAAAATAAAAGAAAAGCTGAAATAAAATTAGTAAAATACGGGAAGTAATTATTTGGTAATTTCTGCAAATAATAATATAATAAATAATTTAAAAACACTTTTTGTACAAAAAAAAAGAAAGCTGAAATAAAATTAGTAAACTCTTGTACAAATTTTTATGACAGCTTGGCACTAACTAATAATGAGATGTAAAAAGATGTGTTGAAGTGGCAAAGTGCAAACCGACAGGAGTAAACCTGATTGAACAACCCATCGTGCATTTGACCTCTGTTTAATTTCTACACTAATAAAATGGACTTTCTGTCCTTTAAATTAAAATACAGTAATCCTATATATTTTAGTATACGCAATAACACCAGAATAAAGAAATAAATTATTGGTACTACTACGCCAGAAATAATAACAAAGAGAGAGGGAAAATTGATCTTGTTTTAAATGCGTCTTAAATTGTTACGTTTGTGTCCATTCACTTAGAATATTTAGTGGGCGTTTGAACACAAGAATTGTAATATTCCGGATAAAAAGGAAAAAAATTCAAGTGAAAATGGTAGTATTTGAAAACTAGGGTTGTTGAATATAATTTTGAGTTGTTTTTGAAGTTTTGTGAGTGCTTTGAGTGGAAATTGTGAAAAACAGCTTTTTGGAGTTCTTCAAATTGTTGAAAAATTTCAACAAATTTCTTCGGGTGATAATTTCAAATTTATGGCGAAACACTAATTTCGCAAAAACGTAAAATTCCTTCGAAAAAAGTATATTTTCTTATGTCCAAATGGGCTCTTAATATAGTTCGAAACCCATTAGGTGCAAATAATTTTTGAGAGCCATCGGACTTGGTAAAATCTGAATTAATCGTGGTGCACTTGCGGGAAACTCTTTGCCGAGGGTCTATGCGCCCCCATGATTAGTCAGAGCTCTTAGAGATTCGGATACCCGGTGCAAATTTAAAAAAAAAAGGGGGCTCTTAATATGACGATATTTAATTAGACACAAAATTTAAGATAAATATTGATTTATTTTAATGATAGTAGAATAAATGTTATGGCACTAATTTAAAAGTATTTTAATTGAATACTTATTACATTATAACATTTGATTTATCATAAAAATCAGTATTTGTAAATATAGAGTCCAAACCATGTTGAATCCAATTGTATACACATTCCACAATATTGAATGCAACACCAACTATAATAATTGCGAATACATAAACAGGATTCTTTGTTCTTAACGAGTGAGTGCACTTAATTTAGAATTTATATTATAGGTTCATTTATTAAGTTTTTATAATTATATTATGATCTAATCGTACAATTTACACCGGGAAGTAAAAGTAAAACTCATACTATTATAGTATAGTACATTATTGATGTTACCTCTGGTATTGCTTCACGTAAATAAGATTAATTATTTGGCTATATAAAATAATTAATATAGTGGTATCTTTTCAAATTTCAAGGGACAAGATAGTATTTGTATTTTTATGACACTTAAACTGTGTGCAACTAATATTTGGACCTTGGAACTTACATGTAGTAATACATTTTCGCCAATCACATTCATTTGAGGTGCTCTCTCTTCCCCACCCCCTTTTCAAGGAAAATGGTACATTTAATTATAATTTAGCGAAAATAAAATATTACTCTATTCATTCACTTTTACTTGTCGCTTTAAAAATAATATTAAAAAAAAATTATTTTTACTTGTCGCTTTACATATATTAAAAGAAGATAATTTTTTTCTGTTATACGCACACTATTTATTACTCATTTCATATCATTTTCTCAAATCCAATAAAATATACATCAATTAATACGGGTATCATGGTAATTATGTATTTTATTTATTATTTCTTAAGGGACATAAAAAATCAAAATATGTCAAGTAAAAGTGAAGAGAGGGAGTAGTACGATATTAGGTTAGATTATATAAAAATTATAGAGATCAAATATTTGAATTTAAATTAAAAAGAAAATGGGAATGGAGAATATCTAGTATCTACATAGGATCTACCACATGGAGGTTGGTGCGTCAATTTTGGGGTATGATAAAAACGAAGTTATATATGTTTCACATTCTTATAATCACAGTTGACAATTTAAAATTTGATAGTGTGTTATATATTTCACAATCTTTTACTAACCATAGTTGATTATATTATCTAAAAATCTGATATCATTAGAAATCTGATATCATTAGAAGAGACCATAGAATCAGTGGAAAGTAGGAGTATCAAATTATGAAACTAAGGCAGGCAACACAACAAAAAATACTTTGATTATTTATAAGGGTTTTTAGTTTTATTTAATATTTGATACATTATAAGAGCTATCAGGGTTAGAAAGCATTTTTCGAAAAGTTTGGCAAAACACAAATTATTGTTCAAAAGTGTTATTTAAATTAATTAGCAAAACACAAGCTGCTTTTCTCTAAAAGAAAATACTTTCGAAAAAAAATTCTCAATTTTTTTTTGTGTGTATAAAGTTTTACTCATCATGTAATCGACCGGTAGGCTCCTATGTTTGACTATAAATATTTTAGGATATACGCGCGCGCACACACATACACACACAAACACTTAGTCTTATAATACGCGCTTTGCGTGTGTACACTATCTCAATAAGAAGAAATTTAAAAACTAGTATATAAATAACTGTATTAAAATACTATGTGTGAGTGATAAAATAAAAGTTAATTTTTCCTAAAATAATGAATCTTCATACAAGTTCTCAGTCATTAGTCAATTTATTTTTTATTTTTAATTCAATCGCTATAAATTCACAAATTATCATGCTTCTTTTCAATTTCAGCAGTCACATATACTCTTTCAAAACTTAAGAATATTATTGATTTTTAAAAAAGAAGTTATTCCCTTTTTTCATTTTAGAAGACTCAAACATGATTAACAAGTTAATAGAAAATAATAAAATTTTACAAGAATAAAATACAATTAATTTATATTTTAATTAATAATAAGTATTATATAAATTATTTCCAACAAATTAGTATAAATTATTGTAGCTTATTGTACAATCAAATTACATAAATTATACGAAGAAAAGGAGTTCTGAAAAAGAAAAAGAAAATCAACAATACTAAACCTAAAACTTTTTAACAAATAAAAAACCTCGTCAAAGACTCTCAAGCAAAAATATTAACAACAAAAAGATAATTTTATGTATTTCCATATTAAAGTCCTAAATATTAGGCTATTAATTAAATGATTGTCCCTAAATATTAAAAAAATAATTAATGCCTATTCATACATCTTAAGAAAAATAAATGAAATTACTACTCTGTCTAATATAAAATATAGTTTTAAACGCATTCTTCATATTTTTAATATCTATATATATACACTAATTGGAGAGTCAAATGTTATTGTTTCTATATCTTTACTTTATATATTCTAATTGTCTTAAAATAAAAATTGCAACTTTTATTACTACATACCTTTGATGTTCTAAAAATTATTTTGATAACAAAAAATACTACTCTATTTGATCCTTGTTGTCAAATCACGTCACTTCGGTTTTGAAATCTAGGGTGTATTAGATTATGGAGAAGTGTATACATTTCCTTTTTTTTTTGTTTTGTTTTGTTTGTATTAGTAATAATAATTGGTTCAAATAAAGTGTATATATCCAAATACTACGACATTTCATATTTTTTCTCAATCCAAGTGCAGAATAGAATTTCTTTTGTTTTAATTTAAAATTTATGTTTTTATAGATTAAAAGAAAGAAAAAGTAAAAAAGGCCAAAAAGAAAAAAGAGAAGTGAAAAGGAAAAAAAGGAAAAAAGAAAGCAGAATAAAAAAAAAAAGAAAAAAAAGTGGTTAACGTTACTGTTGAGTCCCTGACTCATAAGTATCCCGTTTCAACCCTAACTTCACCTAAAACTAAACCCCAACCCCAATCTCTCTCTTCTCTCCCTTTTTCCCTCTTTTCCCTCCTTCTCCTCTTCCTTTTACAAATCAAACCTTCCCCGCCTCTTCTTCTTCTTCTTCTTCTTCTTCTTCTTTTTTCCCCATTTTCAAAATCAAGAATCTTCTCTCTTTTCACTGAAAAATATGGGAAAATACATGAGAAAAGCTAAAATAACAGGGGATGTAGCAGTAATGGAGGTATCACAGGCAACTCCACTTGGTGTTCGCACCAGAGCAAGAACCCTAGCTCTTCAGCGCCTCCACTCTTCTTCCACTCCGCCGCCGCCGTCTGCTTCTGCTTCAGATTCTTGTTACCTTCAGCTTCGTTCCCGCCGCCTTGAGAAACCACCCACCCCTCTCTCCGACCCCAGAAAGACCAAAAACCTTCTCACGGAGGAAAACCCAAAATCTGATTCGAGGTTTCTAGTGACTGGCTCTGTTGGGTCTGTTTCAATTACACAAAAAGATGGTTTCTTGGATGTTAATGAAATTTCATTTGGAGAGAATACTCTTGATTTTGAACCCAGAGATAGGTATAATAAATCTTCTTTTTTTAGTCTGCATGCTTATCAAACTCAACTATTTTGTTCCTTATGTGTTTTATATTGTCTTTTGCCCCTAATTTTTTTTTTAATCAATCAATATGTTTTAGCGGTTTAAGGCGGGAAAGATGGAAAAATAGTATTTCTTTATAAACTTTTGTGGATAATACGAAGGGATAAAAGTTTGAAGGTGTAAAAGAGTTTGTTGCTTTTGTTTGAAAGGCCCCTTTGAGCGACTTTCCCATTCATAAAAAAAAAGAGTTTCTTTTAGTTTCCTCTTTTAGTGTTGCATTTGCGGGTACCACTTTTTTTTATTGCTTTTTCAGTTTCTTTGTAAAAGAATCTTGTTAAAGTTTTAAGTGGAATAATGCTTTTAATATTGCACTGCATTTTTCACGGTTGAAGTTATTTTTCTGTTTGTCTAAATGTTCTTTCTCTTCATTTGTTAAGTTATAAACTCATAAAGTTATTAAAAATTGTTGCTTTGTTAGTTTTCTCTCTTTAGGTCAAGGAAAAGATGAATTTTTTGGTCTATGGTCCTTTTATTTTACTCATGAAGCTAAAACCTTTTTTTGGTCATCTATTTTTCTTCTGTGTTAAGTACAAATTTAGTCATCTTTTGAACCTTCTGAATTAGAAGGATTTTTTTATGTATTATTGTGTTTGAGCTGTTAGATCTACATGAAAAGAATTAACTAATTGCTACTGTATTTGGTATCCTAGGGCAGACAACCTTTGGAAGTACCATGTTCCACTGCATAAAACAAGGGACCTATCATTTACTGTTAGAAAGAGCAACACATTGCAAAAATAATTTAATACCTTAACTACAGCAAAATGTCTCATTTTCCTACAGTAAACTTAGTAAGCAAGTGAAAAATGAGGCTTGGACTAGATTTTGCAGACTGCTTAGTTAACTGGATCTAATGTTTTTCTTGATAACAAGTTGGATATTAAGTACTTCTTTAGCTAGAATCATTTTCTTAAGCACTGTAGACTGGTCATAACAGAGATATCTGTTTATTCAGATGTACTAATGAGGTATAAAGGAACATTAGTTCATCTTAGTCAGTAAAATGAGGTAAGAAAAAAAGAAAGAAGAAATTTGGGTTTGGTTGTCATGGATCTAATTGTAAATGTAGCAAAATATAAAAGTTTATAGGCATCTAAAACTATATTTGCACCATGTTTTTTTTTCCAATGTCATGTCCTAGTCATGGGGCCAGATATCTGAATACCAATGGCAAAATCCTTTTTTCCCTCAGTGTGTGTTTGCTGATATTGCATGAAAACTACCAATTTTTTGTTTTCAGCACTTAATTGTCCTTTTTTTGGGTGGGTGGGTTGGGGTGGTGTAGATTAAATATGGTATAGATAGTTATTATACCCAAAATATAGATAGTATAAGACTGAAGTAATTGCATCTCAAATTTACAGTGATTTCCCTATTGCAGTTCCAGCAAAATCTGATGTTGTCTGTCACTGAATATAGTGGTTTTTGTAGCTGATAGTTTTTGTGTGTTTGTTCTTTTTTCTTCCTTTTAAAAGAAGCACTAGAGAAAGCACACCTTGTAGCCTGGTGAGGGAAGCCGATGCTTCGGTCAACCCTGGTTCTGCAACAAGGCGAACAAACTTAAACACAACAGCTCAAAGAACAAGGGACTCTATCCTTAGAAACATCCCTTCAGCTCAAGAAATGGAGGAATTTTTCACCTTTGCCGAGCAGCAACAACAGCGCCTTTTCATGGAGAAGTATGTAGTATTCAATTCTGCGGATACTGTCATCTTTAAAAGCATTTTACTGTCGTGTATGTTGAACTAATGTGAAATTTGTTTTTTCATCAATAGGTACAACTTTGATGTGGTAAACGATTTACCGCTTCCTGGACGGTACGAATGGATTAGGGTGGATTACTGATCTGGGAGAAAGCCATCAGTTTTTCCTAATTTGCTGTGAAGGAGAAATTTGAAAAGGGGGCATGAAGTTGGTGGATATTTAATGGTCTCTCTCCCCCAACCAAAAATTGTTGTATAAAGAGAGTTAGTGTAGTTTTAGTTGTCTGTCAGATTGCAGAATTACACATGACTACTAACAATTTGGAAGCAGTTATTAGTGTAGAATATGGCATAAATTGTCAACTTAGGCTTTGACTATCTTTGTAACTTGCAAGGTGTGACATAGCCAACACCTTATGTACCATATCTTTTTTTTTTAATCAATTTAGGATTTAGTTGATAATAGTTGCAGCATGTGACATCAAAGGTTTATAGTGTACTTTTTCCCTGCAGTCGATTCTGTGGTTATAAAATCTTGCCCTTTACTTTACAAAGACAAATGTTTTAACTCTCTCTGAAAGGCTTACGTATTCGACAAAATTGTTTTCAGTAATGATCTAAATAAGAATCTCAATTTTGTACTGTCCTGGAACTGTAACCATTGTTATATTGTTCAGCTAGAATAATATTTGTAATTTCGTTAGCAAAGTAAGAGTTAAGACCTATTCCTCTTCAGCACACTACAGTTTTGATGAAGGATTTACGGAAGGTGGTTTCACCCCTGGTGACTAGGTAGAATGGTCAATGGTCAAAATAGGACGAGCTATCCAGTTTACGGATTGGTCATTGAAAAATAATCAATGTTTGCAAAGTCATTGAAAAATAACTACTATTTTGCTATAATACAGAAAGTTCCAGTATAATATACTGGAGATTGATGCACTTGCGAATGAACTTTCAACCTATTATGTTGGAACTCCAACACACGAAAAGTTCCAACATATCATATTGGAGATTGGAGCACCTTCCAGCAGAACTATTATATCGTATTGGAAATCCAGTATATTACACTGACACTCTAGTATATTATGTTTTCCGGATTTCCAACAGTGTTTTTGTTCAAATTTATTTTTACATAAAAATGATTATATTTCGATTATTTTTAAAACTGTAGCTATTTTTTAATTGACACTTATAAATTTGGCTATTTTTGAATTTCATCCGGCAGAGGAGGAGGAATTAGTTGGGCTTGCTGTTATATCCCAGGCATACTATGGATTTAAGGCAGCAAAGGACTAATTCTAATGGGGATTGATCATTTCACGGGAGGCCCGGTGCCATGTGATTCCTTCTTGAAAAACTTCACATGTGATGTTTCGAAAGCATAAATATGACAACAAGAAGAAGCCTAATATAATCTCGTACGAAGGGTCTGGAGATTATCTTACCTCTATCTTAAAATATTATTTTCCGGAAAATCCTCGACCCAAGAAAAGATAAAAAGAAAAACATAAGTTGCCTATAATCAACTAGCCTTAGGGGATCTTTCCCTGAATGCACATCAACAGTGTTTAAGCTGCCGATGCTGGGATTCCTTGCTCTCTGTCGTACACAGAGATTTTTAAAAATAACCAGATTAAAAATGGTCGTTAAATAATAGTCCAATTTCAAAAGTAATCGAAATTTAGCTACTTTTTATATAAATATAAATCTGAACGAAAATACTGTTCAAAACTCGAAAAATACTCCAGTAGATTATGCTGGAGTACCAGCAGAAGTATACTTGAGTATGCTCGAACTCCAGCATAATATGATGGAGTTCCAGCATAAATACACTAGACTCCAGCATAATATACTGGAGTTCCAGCAAGTATAATGGTCTAGTATAATATACGTGTGGAGCACCAGTGCTCCAGTCTCCAGTATATTATACTGGAGCCAGCAAAGTCTACTGGTCCAGCATAATATGCTGGAGTTCATACACAAGTACACCGAACTCAGTATATTATGCTGGACCGGTATCTATTGCAGCAAAACGGTGGCTATTTTTTACTCACTTGGTAAACGTTGGCTATTTTTGATTGACCAGTCCGAAAACTGGCTATACTATGCTATTTTTGTCAAAATCGCGTGGCATAGCCACTTTTACGGTTGGCTATCGAAAAATAGCCACTGTTTACGAAGTCAATAAAAAATAGCCACTATTTGCTGCAACATGGACCGGTCCCGTATAATTTACGGGAGTTCTAGTGCATTTGTGTACGAACTCCAGCATATTATGCTGGACCGGTATACTTTGCTTACTCCTGTAAAATTTGCGGGAGACTGGAGCACCAGTGCTCCAAACTACAGTATATTATACTGAATATTTATACTTGCTGGAACTCCCGTAAAATATGCGAGAGTTCCAGCATAATTATGTTTGAACTCCCGTAAAATTTGCGGAAGTTCCAGCATAGTTATCCTAGAACTCTCGCAAAATTTACGGGAGTTCAAGCATACTTACGTTGGAACTCCCGTAAAATTTGCGGGCGTATTTTTCGATTTTGAGCAGTGTTTTCGTTCAGATTTCTCTTTATATAAAAAGTGACTAAATTTCGATAACTTTTGATATTTAGCTATTTTTCAACGATCAATAATAAATCTGACTATTTTTAAATTTCTCGCGCTATTTTTACGTCGTACACTCGTTAAGAGGGCCGGGGCCATGATGGGCTCTAGGGCAAAAACTAACTTTGTAATATGATGATAAAGCATGAAATATATGGATAGCATGGATATAACATAATTTTATTTTTCAAGTGTAATTTATCCATAATCCAATTGGGACCAGTATAATTGGATTTTTCTGTCTTCAGGGTTTCTTACTCCTTGGTTTAGTCAGAACTATCAATGTCAAGTGGCAATGAAGTTTGTGTGGTGGTGGGGGTAGGTTTTTTTGCCATTATTATTATTTTTATTATGTATTCGTATATTATATAGTCCTGTTTTTCTGAAGCTGCCCAGCTAGTAATAATAATATCATTCACAGGTGTGCATTTAATGTAATAATTTGTGTGAAGTCCCAAATACTCCCCCTCGTGTTTGTTTGTTTGCTCCCTCACATGCAACATTGTACCCTTTCTGCTTTTTCTTACCAATTTACTACTATATGACAACTGATTATCTAATTGTAAGATTTAATGGTTTCCATTTCTCTCATGTTTGTACTTTCAACTCAACTTAATTTGAGTTTGTAGATTTATGTCAATTCTTGAACATAATACTAAGTAAATTTTAATTTGGGACAAGAGCAAATGTCGCTATGTAGTGCATGAATGCAGAGGTGGAGCTAGAGTGCCGTCAGTGGGTTCGGCCGAATCCTGTAGCTTTCGTTAAAACCCTGTGTTTATCTTAAAAAATTCATTGAATACGTATAAATTCTTAATTTAGAACCCAGTAATTTAAAACGATTAGATTTCTGAACCCATAAGCTCGAAATCCTGACTCCGTCTCTGCACGAATGTTCATAATTTGGACACAAACCAGCGCTTGATTTAGTGAGTGCTATACTTAGGAGGCAAATTTGTGCTTTCATTCCATAGCTTCTCAAAAGCAAAGAAACAAAGCAATTTTGTTGTGTTACTCTTTATGTCATGATGAACTCTTTCATTTTAATTAAGAGCTCAATGGACCAACTCTTTACTTTTCGGTTTTTCACTTTTCAAACAAAGAATCTGCAAGTTAAAAAGGAAAGCTAATTTTAGCACTTCAAAGAGTACTTGAGATGCCTAGCCACTTTGATGCAATACATGAAAAGTTTAAAGTGCATCAAAATGCATAGGTATTGCTGAAACGAATTCAGAATTTGAGCTCTATGCGTTCAATATTTAAAGTTATTAGAATTCAACCAATTAGATTTTTAGAGTTCTTAGTTCACATTTACTACTTGGTTCAATTTTAATAAATTTTTACTAAGTGACACTTATAACCCGTTTGGCCAAGCTGCAAAAATAAGCTTATTTTGATAAGTGTTTTTCTTCGAAAGTATTTTTCTCAAAAGTACTTTAGATGAAAAACAATTTGTGTTTGACTAATTAGTTTGAAAAGCACTTCTGAGCAGCAATTAGTGTTTGGCCAAGCTATAAAAACTGTTTTAAGTGTATTTTTCTCAAAAGTACTTCTCAAAAAAGTGCTTTCGAACAAAAACTACTTTTTTCTGCTTCTCCAAAATTGTTTCTGCTTTTCCTCAAAACACTGTTTTTCCTTCCAAAAACTTGGTCAAACACCTTAATTTTATGGCCAAAAGTAATTTTGGCAAAAAAAAAGCATTTTTGGTCAAAAAGAAGCGTGGCCAAATGCTATTATTTGGGACCAAATTAGTTTGTGTAAAATGGTAAGAGTAATTATTTTGAAACGGAGGAAGTTATGTTAGTATGAGAGAGAATGATGATGATTCCATAATTCATTGAATGAAGTAGGGTAGTGGAGTGAGTTGTAAAGCTTAAAAAATAGAGTACTACATATATAGTGTAAAGATAAAAGAACTGTAAATTTCAGGATTCACATCTTCCCCAACGGATTCTTCTCCTTTTGCTTTTGTCATTGTTTTCAGTGAGAGAGAGTCAGTTAATGGACTGCCTTCAGTGTCTTCCAACCTCACATTAATTACACCACTCTTTTTACTACTACTCAAACTTTTTTCCACCAACAAAAACTATACTCGTCAACTCTTCATTGCTCACTTTACTGTTCCCATAGTTTACATTCAACTTTCTGTTCGATGCAAACTAGGGAGAAACTGTTGTTTCTCTTAAGACGAAAATGTACGATTGCAGTTACGAAGGGTTTCATTTTCATGCTTTTTTGTTAAGTAACATGAGCACCTGGGAAGACCGGAGAGCTGTTGGCGGGGCAGAAGCACTCTTAACTGGGGGAATGCTTTCTATTCGGCCTTCGATTTCCCATTCAACATGTATGGTAGAATAGTTTGAAATCATTTTATCTTTAACGAGAGCTTTTGATTTGATTGGAGGTATCGAATTCGAACCTTGAAAATAAAAAATAATAAAAATTTAGGAGTTGAGCGTTCTAATCTCTTAATAAGCCATTTCAGCTTACATCAGGATTAAACCTATGAGTTTGAATATCAATATGTCTTAAAGCAAAGAGAAAAATAAGAGAGTAGGAAATACTTCTTATACTGTTTGATTATTTTTCTATGTTGGGTTTATTCCAAGCTGCCTTGGGAGTTGATAATCTAAGTTCAGTACTTGATGTTAAGCGTTATGTAAATCTTTTTAAGGAAAATTGCCTAAAAATGGTCAATCATTTGTTTCCTAACGTATCATTGTTTGTTCAGCTGTATTTTAACATGAAACGAGTCTGAGACTAAACAAGAACCTAACTTTTGTTTTCCTCACAACTGTTCAAAACTCAAATCAATTGGCACTCTGGTGTTAGACACACGAAAGAAAATCATTTCTCCAGTGGATTAACCCAACAATCTCCAGAAGAAATACTTTACTCCGTCCGATTCACAATAAGTAATCAATTTGTTTTTAGCACGCCCATTAAAAAAATACTAAATTCTATACAAAAAAATCTACTATGACTAAACTACCTATAATTAAACATTTAATGTGAGTAAGAAAACTTTTTAGGGATATGTACATAGGGGTTATTTTATAAAAAACAAATTGAATTCTTTCTTGATTACATAACTGGATACCTATTTTGAACCAAAATGAAAAAGTAAAGTGGTCACTTATTGTGAGTACAAACGATGAGAATTCAACACATAGCTAGGACAGAGAGACATTTGATGTGCAATCTCATAATATTTGACATCATCAAGCTAGTACCATGAATAAAATGAGGTCAGCCAGGAACAAAAGCTCTCCAAGCAGTTAAACTAAGATAATTTACAGTTAACCAACATGAGAAGCAGAAAATGTAATTTAACCAACCTACATTAATCCTAAGATCTACTCAATGGAAAGTCTCATCTTCTGAGCATTTACGGATCTATAATAACTTGCACAGATTGTCAGCAGTCAGCAGCATCTGACAAGGATATAAGAGTACCATAACATCTAAATAATAAAAGACAACAAAAGCCATGTTGTTTGGTAAAAGGTCAGAGTTCAAATAAATGAAGAGATAATAAATGATAAATGCTCCTTTGAGTTATGGAGAAACCCGATACGACAACACTCTATTTGTTGCTCTACAGACACAATGGCGAAGCCATAAATGTTTCCAAGGGTATTCAAACTTGAAAGAACTAAAAACTAATTTTTGACAAAGGATGTTCAATATGTATTTTATATATCTAAAATCAATATTTTACTTATATACAGTGTTTTTTCGTAATATTTCGTCGAAAGGTAGTCGGTTGACCACCCTTTGTAAAAGGTGGCTTCGCCCCTGTGCAGACATATCTTCACAAGTATCTTGTAAACTCTAGCTTGCCGAAACTCAACAAAGTGGCTTGAAGAATATCAAATGTAAATATTTCTAATAAGTGAGATGAGGTGCATTTGTATATATATCTAAATCCGCACTGGATCAATCAACTTTTCATTTGATGGTTCTAATATACTAAGCTCAACAGTGACTTAGAATCTTCTAATGTCCATTTGATATGCTCTAGTGTGGCTGGAAAAGGAGAAGGTTGTCTTCAAAAACTTAGCAGTAGATTATACAAGCAGCATGTTGCTCAGTTCTGAGTGTCTTCTTGCTCCAAGAATAGGACAGGATTATTAGAGATGCTATACTCCAGTTCAGAGTACAATGTCTTCCTGCCAGGTTATCAGGAACAGAGTCATGGAGGAGATTCATGTTTTACCATTTGATTAAATACTCACTTTAGCAAAATGATATGCATCTTCTTGTACTACCCTCAATTTCCCTCAACCGACTCTCTCTCTCTTTCTCTCACACATATTCAGGTAAAACAAGCTGGCTTTCCCCACATATCAGCATGATCAGGTCTAATAAAATGGCCGTTCCCCTTACTCGCCACCAGAGTTATGAAATGATTTAACTCCGAACAAGTGCATAGATAATTCGGAACTTAGATCGTCTGTGCTCAAGACCATAATATACATATCATTACGAGCACATGCCAGCAGTATACCAAGAGGATATATAGAGACAGATTGTTTTTTTTTTTTTTAGTATTACAACCATTTTATTGATACTATTTCGGACAACGAAAAGATCAAGAACTAATAGTTATCCATCTAATTTTGATGGATAACATAACATAATTATCTGTTATAGGTTTTCAATGAATATGTGTATACCTCAACATTGGCCATTTAGTTGTCTCCCTTATATATACTAACTTCAGAGACAAAAGAGGAACTGTTGGTAACGGCAAAAGCCATGTATATCCAGGGTGTTAGGATAACTCATAAGTACTTTTTGATTTATGCATTTGGTGAATACCAAAAGTGCTTATAAGTTATAACCAAGTGTTTATAAGACAAACTAGATAAAAAGCCATAAATGGGTTACGCCCAACTTACGCTTTTCAGCTTATAAGCACTTTTGATTTGTTCAAAAGTTTTATTTTTTCACCCAAAGGTGTGGCCTAGTAGGTAATAAAGTGGGTGAGAACCATGAGGTATCATGTTCAAATTCCAGTGGAGGCAAAAAATACTAGGTGATTTCTTCCCATCTATCCAAGCATCAAGGCTTGAGTAACCGGTTGTTGGTGGAAAGTGGCAGGTATCCCGCGAAATTAGTTGAGGTACGCGCAAGCTTTCCCGAACACCATAATTAACAATATATATATTTATGAGAAACCAAAAGTTATATTATTTTATCCCTAATAATTTAGTAATTCCTGAAATGCCCTTCCAGAACAAAACACCTAACCCGCTCTCCATTCCATGTTTGTCGTTTGCCTTTCTCCATGTAAACATACTTTTAAATTTATATTTTGACAACTTTAAGGGTATTTCGATCATCTAAATGTAAAAGTGCTTATCAACATTTTTACAAACACATCAATAACTCTGTATCAGTTTAGCACTCTCTATCCAAACATGTAGCAACTTATTTACAAAATCAACTTTAGGAATTGTGCTTATCCCTTAATTTCAATCAGTTAAGCAAAAAGCTCAAAAGCAAGAACTTTGTGGTTCTTATAGATCTTGCTCATAAACACCAAACCAACCCCATCCATGGCAAATTTTCACATCCTTTCTACAAATCTTAAAGAACATCGGATTCTGCCTCTCATGGTATATCGGGCCAGTGGTTTCTTCTATCTCTCACTCTTTTACATGACAATTTGAGAATTGAGATGTAGCAGTACAATAGGTATACATGGCACAGCTTCAGCCACCTTTCACATGTCCACTATAATCTAAAGGTCACTGTGAAACGCTTCCCTTACTCCAACTGATATTTGTGTCAATTTATATGAAGAAATATCATCTACCCTGACAGGTTGAAGGGAAAGCAAATCTTGGCAATCCAAAAGCAAATGGAATCAGGTAATTGCAGTCAGAATCAGCGACATAGTAAAAAAACTTAAAGTAACAAATCGCATTGTAAAAGCATCTTCTGATCTTTCACGGTGTCCATAGATTTTTAAATTATGACAACGAGACATTTTTTCATTATCACATCTAAATTGTGCTAGCATATCTAAAGAATGGAGATAAATGATGTCTCAAGTTATAAAAAGATTTGCCACCGAATTACTCCTCACTAAAAAACGAAGAAAAAAAATTGTTATACGGGGCGGTGTGGGGCGGGTTTATGCGGGGCGGGGCGGGTTGAAATCTTTGAGGGTTAAGGTTCAACCCACCCTGCAACCGCCCCACCCCATTGCCATCTCTACTAGCAGCTTCCATTTTCGAACATGCAATCACATGTTTCAGATATTTTGTTTCCATTTTCCACTATATACCCTACATTGCCTTAAATACTCATGCCAGGGACACGAGCTCACTTACTTTCCATTTTTGAATATCCTCCCGTTTTTTAAGGGGATCTTTGGCGCAATGATAAAAGTTGTCGCAGTGTGACTAGGAGGTCATGAGTTTAAGCCGTGGAACCAGTCTCGCAAAAATGCGAGGTAAGGCTGCCAGACCCAATGTGGTCCAGCCCTTCTTCCTCACCCCCACGCACGCATAGCGGGAGCTCAGTGCACCGAGCTGCCGTTTTTTGCCTTGAGAATCTCAGATATTCTGTTTCACTTTCCATTTTCCAACTATATTACCTACATTGCCTTAGATACTCATGCTAGGGACACGAGCAAACTTGCTTCCCATTCTCGAATATCTGCCATTGCAAATTACAGCATTTCTATTTCATTCACCATCTTTCAACTATATTTCACACATTGCCTTGCATACTCGTGGCAGAGACACGTGCACACTTAAGAACTGCTCTTATGTGGGCATTGCTCAGTTGCATTAAATAGGTTATATGGTGAAAAGATAAATGAATGGCAGTGGTGCTTTTAATCAAATCTCTGCATGAACTTGCTCAATGGATTTAATAACAAACAGCTTGATTTAGTAGCAGATTAATACCAGATAATCAATTCCACTAACACAGGTACAGCAAAAGCGATCAAGTGACGCGTCAGTATTTGAAATATTTCCTCCCTTTTCTTGATGTCCATGCATTTCCAATTTCAACAATCAGTTTCATTTTCCATTTTCATCTATAATTTTGCTTGACTTCCAGTTTTTTTTTAACATAAATCAGAATGTTCAGATATTCTGTTTTAGTTTCTTTACATTGCCTTCAATACACATGCCAGGAACAGGAAGGCACACTTGACAGTTGCTCATAGAAGGGGCACTTTTCTTGCACAGATGGTGTTAAGGTGGAATTGAGAAAAACATGAAGGTGTTTGCTGCATAAAATTTGAGCATGAACTTGCTTGCTTAACAAATAGGTTGATTCGGGATCAGAAGAAATGAATGCATACCTGAAAACAAATAATATATCCAAGGGAGATACTAATCGTGCTCCTCAGAAGTTGTAGGTGATACATCTATTGTTTGCTTCGCTTCAGACATCTCAACTTCGCATGCAGAAACATCTGGTGCATTTTCATTTTCCTTTCTTATCTGTTTGAGCGTATCTAATTGTATAGCACGTAGCTCATATCTGATCATCAAAATTAATTGAACATTATCTTCTCTGGGTAAGAAGCACAAGCACAACAGCATTAACAAAGTTAGCACACGGAACTTACTTGGCAATATAACCCTTAACAAGTGCAAAATATATCGTCCAAAACCGGTGCTCCTTCAAATAACGTGGACATAATTTGAACCTCAGTTGTGAGAGTTCCTGAAGAAAGCAATCGGGAAATAAATTTAAGAAACCAAATTAACAGAGAAGCTGCCACAACTAAATGCCAACTGATAAAGCTGGTGCAGGTCTTTAAACCCAATATAGTTAAATCCACAGAAATAATATCTTTTTATCTTCTGAAAATGCATGAACCAAAAGTAAGCTCACAGTAGAAAACTAATCTACCCAGAGAAATTAATGTACTGGTGTGTGACAGGAAGTAGGAAAAGAATGGATGCGAGCTGATGAAACTAACACATGGCTCTCGGATATAGCCATCAACCAATATGACCAGGCATATAAAAAATCAGACTCCACACAGGATACTGCTTAGGGGAAGGACTGCAGGATCACCAATACTACGCAACAAAAAGACGAAAAAAAGTCACTAATCTTCATTTTCTTCATACATTGGTTCTTAAAGTGAACACATAGTTGTCAACTTCACATGTCACAAGTTTATCAAGTAGTGAAATGCTGCTAGCCTAGTAGATTGGTGTTAGGATCTTCTGGGGAGATGACTGAAACTCCCGACTACATCAACTGATCTAAGAAAGAAGGTCTGATAAGGCCAAAATACATGTTCGCTGTTAAGAGCTGGACATTGGGCTTAACTCAACCCTAAAACTCAACCCTAAAACTTAACTCAGGTGGTGAAGAATGCCTAAAACCACGTAAAGAGACTAAACCTATAAACTTAACCAAAGTGAGAGTCTAATACCCCTTGCCACGATCAGGAGTGGACATCTGAAGGGTCTAATGACGTAACATAGCAGGCCTAACATTGGGTATCCCTACATCAGATAGGGGTCTGATATCATATTAAGAAATGGGCATCAGGCCTAATGTAACCTCAAAAGCTATCTCAACTGATTAATATTGTCCAAAACCATATAAAGAGAGAACAACTCATACACCTAACCCTTTCACTTGGAAAATTGGGGCTTTTGACCTACTAAAATTATTTGTAGTCTGCATCCACTACCTAGTAAATTTCCAGATCCCAAAGTAAATTGACATAATGCAAGTATAAAAACCTGGCATGAGATATTTAGTCTAGTCACTGTAGCAAGCAAAATAAACGGATACTAGGTCAAGGTTCTTTGTATTGTCTCATGCTACAGTATAACAACTAAACCATTTTTTTAATTTGTTTTAGTAAGCTAACAGACAAAAGTAAACAATTTTCATAACTGAATACTCTTTTATTTCCCTTTCACATGCTGATCTTCCTTTTTGGTCGGTTCCAAAAAGATCGACACATTTTTATGTTTGTTTTTAACATTGCCATTTTACTCTTAATGATGTACTTATAGGTGTTGGCGTGACATGTTGGGAGCTCAACATGATACTAGGAGTACTTTGGTGTGTTGAATACATTCAGTTAGGGTAACAACTGAGCCGCATCGGGGGTCTTTATGCCCAACCAATAGGTGCATGACATGTGTTTGTAAATAGACTCATCTCACTTACTCATGGTTAGTTAATACATGTTTCACATATTAAAATCACTTAACCATGGTAAATTTGTAGAGTTTGGTGTAAACACCCGATGAGGGTAAGTTTTTACCTTTAGTTAATGTACCAATTACCAAAAGTCTTCCTTTTCCTTTTAACACTATTTCCAGTCAAATTTGTCATATATATATTTATAAAATGGGGGAAGTAACTGATGACAAAAGTTCCATTATTTCCTGCTGGGCAGAACGGAGTAGCGCCGCAGAAGCCTTTCACTAACTGTGTTTATTACTTTTACTCTTGTTTGTAGAAGGAGTTTGTCCACATCAACTTAATTCTTGGTTCTAGTCCTCAAACCATTTTTTTTATTTATATGGTAGTCCTCCAAACCACTTAGAACCTAGAATAATGCACTAGCACGTATATGTATGTATGTCTGTGTATTTACATTGAATTGCATATTTACATAGAAAGGCATAAGTGCCTCTTGAAATCAACCAGAAATCATGAATTCGAAAGGTTAGTTGAACCAAGAGAGCCAATTCTACAAGCTCAAAGGATGAAACATATAGACAAGTAATATGACAGGTAGTTTTACAAATCCATAGGATGCGTAGCAAAGGAAAAACCTTGACTTTAACTCATGAGCAGTGTTCTCAAATGCGAAAAATGCAAAAAGAAATTTAAGGTCAGTTGGGGCTTTAAGTGAAAAGAGGAAAATAAAACGTGGACTATAATAAAAAAGGTGCAAATGGAAAAACTATAAATATGTGTGTGTAATCCAAGACTAATATCTATAAGCATAAATACCAAATACATGGACAAAGAAATTGAAGAAAATTTTACGATAAAGTGAAATATCAATAGTTTAGTATCGCCTCGTCAGATTACGTTAATTGTTAAGAAAAAGTATGTCTAGAGCCTTGATGACAACACTGAATCGCACGCTAAGCGAGGCGAAGTGCTCAACATGTTTTGAGCCTCGCTTCAGGGCTTAAGTGCGACTTTGATAACACTGCTCATGAGTCATGAGATTAGATGCATTCCCGGTATGAGTTATCTGTGACTTATTTCCTGTTGAACCAGTGTTTAAAGAAGCGCTCGCTTCGTCGCTTTAAGCGCAAAGCGAGGCGATGCGATGCTGCGTCGATTTAAGCCTCTCGAAGCGACTCGATTTGCAGAAGCGCACGCTTCATCCGGAAAAATCGATGAAGCGATAAGCGAGCAAAGCGCTGAAGCGCACGCTTAATTGAAAAAAGTGCAGGGGCCTTTTTAAAAAAACTTTGGGTCTGAGACAAAATAGACCCTAAATCGAAAGAAAGCCTCTTCGACCAAAAACAGAGACGCCACTGCTTCTTCTTCGGTCGATCTTCGAACAAAAAAAGCTAGGGTTCCACTGCTTCTTCTTCTTCAGGCGCTCAACCAGTCAACCTCGAATACTAACCCAGGTAATTTCTTCTCCTTTCTTCTCGTTTTTTTGTTTTTTCTTTCTTCTGGTTTCTTCTTCAGACCAGTCGACCACCTCTCTTCTTCTTCTTCCTCAATTTTCTTCTTCTTCTTTCTTTGTCTCTCTGTTTCGACTTTATACAGTCAGAACAGGGGAAGGAACAATTTTTTTTTCCTTTTCGTTTGTCTCTCTGTTTCGATCTCTGTTTCAGACTTTCTTTCTCTTTTTTTTTTTTCTGCTTTCTTCTTCAGTTTATTGATTATGTTTCAGTTTATTTTCAGTTCATTGATTATGAATTTCCTTGAAGGAACAATTCATATAAAATTAAATTATTATTATATTTCAGTTTATTGATTATGTTTTCGCTTATATCTTAATAGGGATATTAAAATGTCTCAAAGTTCGAAAGAGAAAGACCCGGCTTGGCGATATGGCGAGAGAGTTAACGAGAAGAATACGAATGTTTTATGTATCTTTTGCAACAAGATTACAACCGGTGGAATTTATCGGTTTAAATACCATCTAATTGGTGGTGATAGAAACATCACAAGTTGTCCAAAATGTCCACCGGAGGTGAGGGAAGAAATAAAAAAATTTGTTTAGAAGAAGAAGGAGCTAAAAAATCAAATGGTTCATCAACCAATGGTGACCAATCTTGATAATGATGATGATGACGATATTGAAGAATTGTCACTTCCAACAAAACGGGGAAGAGATGGCTCAAGCCATGGATCAACGACTAAAGGTCCTATGGATAGCTACTTTTCAAAGAAGCAGGGAACAAAGGCCAGTGGGAAAGATGTACAGAAAATTGCTAGAGACATTTTAACGGATCGTGCAGTTAGAGCTTTTGCACGATGGGTCTATGATGCTGGGCTCCCCTTCAATTGTGTCAATTATGACACTTTTGGAGACTTTATTGAGGTCGTTGGTCAATACGGGCCTGGAATGAAGCCTCCCACTTACCATGAAATAAGAGGTCCTTATCTAAATAAGAAGTGGAGGAGACTAACAAAATCGTTGAAGAGCATAAAGTTGTTTGGAACAAGTACGGCTGCTCCATTATGATGGATAAGTGGACAGAGCAAGAACGGGAAAAATGATTATTAATGTGTTGGTGAATTCTCCCGGGGAAGTTTGTTTCTTGAGTCCATTGATGCTAGCGACTCATCCACCGACCACATCAAAATGTTCACTTTGTTTCAAAACACCATCGAAAAGAATGGTCCAAGCAAAGTTGTTCAAGTGGTCACTGATAATGCAAGTGAAAATGTGAAAGCAGGTGGCATGATTGAAGGAGCCTACAAGAATGTCTATTGGACTCCATGTGCGGCTCATTGCATCAACTTGATGTTCGGGGACATTTTCAAGGAAAGGCCCTTCTCTACAGTTTTTGGCCAGGGCGTTAGGTTATATTCTTATATTTCCCAGCGGCCATTGTTATTGAATATGATGAGAAGATTCACCATGCAAAAAAGTTTGGTGAAACCGGGCAAGACAAGGTTCGCCACTGCTTTCTTGACTTTGCGTAGTCTCCACAAACAAAAAGACAATTTGAGACAGATGGTCACATCAGAGGATTGGAGCAGGAGTAAATTTGCAAAGGAAAGTGCGGGAAAAGAGGTTGCACGCATTATTCTTTCTTGTTCTTATTGGAATAATGTCCTTCATGCTCTTAAAATTGGTGGCCCTTTGATTAAAGTACTCCGTTTGGTGGATGGAGAGCAAAAGCCATCAATGGGCTACCTCTATGAAGCTATGGATAGGGCCAAGGAGGCTATTCAAGCATCATTCACTTATGAGCAGAAATATGCAAAGGTCTTTCAGATCATTGATGCAAGATGGGATGAGCAACTTCATAGACCTTTGCATGCAGCTGGACTTATTCTGAACCCCTCACTCTTTTATGAGCAGTATGGGAAGAATTCATTGGCTAAAGAAGTGTGGACAGGATTCCATCAGGTTGTTATCAAGTTGAACCCATATGAAGACTTGCAAGAGAAGATAGTAGATCAGCTTGCTATTTACAAGGCAGCTGAAGGACTTTTTAAGCTTCGACTTGCTATCAAACAAAGAACGAAAAAGTCGCCAGGTGACCAAGTGTTTCTATATTTTATAACTCTAACTTCGATGTATTTTTTACACTTATTAACTCTTGAATATACTCCCTCCGTTTCAATTTATGTGAACCCATTTGACTGGGCACGGAGTTTAAGAAAAGAGAGAAGACTTTTGATCTTGTGGTGTAAAATGAGGCATCTTTATTTTGTGTGGCTATAAATCATTGCATAAAGGTAAATTGTTTCCAAATAAGGAAAGGGGTCATTCTTTTTGGCACGGACCAAAAAGGAAATAGGTTCACATAAATTGAAACGGAGGGAGTATTTTTTTTTGACTTCTATAGTTGAATGGTGGGACCAATATGGTGCAGAGACTCCGGAGTTACAGACTTTCGCTATCAAAGTTTTAAGCTTAACTTGTAGCTCATCCGGATGTGAAAGAAACTGGAGTGTTTTTGAACACGTGAGAAATAAAAAGAATTATTTCATGTTTTGAGATAAAGTAAATTATATCTCAATTGTCTAAACTCCTACTAATTAGTTGACACATCATTTTTGCAGATTCATACAAAGAAAAGGAATCGACTAACCTTGAAGCGCCTCCATAATCTAGTGTTTATAAAATACAATAGAGCATTGAGACGTCGCTACAACCACCGCAATATAATTGATCCAATTCTTTTGGACAACATTGATGAGGCTAATGAGTGGCTAACCGGAGTCCCCGAAAATTATGAAGATGAAAAAGTATTTGAAGGCGACTCCGATTTCACTTGGGGTGATGTTGCGGTTGGTAGTGAAGTTAGGGAGGATCCTTATGGTTTTAGGAGATATACTCCAAGTTCAAGCTCTATTAGGAAGGGAAAAAATGTGGCTACTACAAGTCGATCCCTATCCCTAATTGATGAAGATGAAAGTGATCATGAAGATGTGGGGGAAGAAGAAGATGACGAGCAATATGAAGATGATAGAGGAATTCAAGATTTTGACAATCTTGTTGTAGGAGAAGAGGAGTAGAAGAATAAGATGTTGATTGACTTCTAGTAATTTAGTAGCTTTGATTTTGCTTGTCCTATGGTTTGTGGATGGTTTGTGAATGATTTGGTGGTACCTAGTACCTACTTTTAAGTATTTAAATTGATGTTTTTGATTATTTATAATTTTACATTATGTTTTTTAAGAATTGCGCTTCACTTTAATAAAGCGTGCGCTTCGCTTTTGAAGCGAGGGGAGCCCTTGTCGCTTTTTTTGCGCTTTGCGCTCTCCAAAACACTGTGTTGAACTGCACTCTGCTTCCTTTTTTATCTTCTATGCATCTAATCTATAAAAATAGCACAGGCTAGCCAGTTTTCGGATTGGTCATTCAAAAATAGCCATCATTTGCAAAGTTATTGAAAAATAGCCACTATTTTGCTGCAATAGTGACCGGTCCAGCATAATATACTGGAGATTGATGCACATGTGCATGAATTTCTAGCATATTATGCTGGAACTACAACACGCAGAAAGTTCCACCATAATATACTGGATATTGGAGCACCTGTGTATGAACTACCGCATATTATGCTGGACCGGTATATTATACTGCAACTCCAGTATATTATATTGGAGTTCCAGTATACTTATGCTGAAACTCCATTATAATATACTGGAGTTCTAGTATACTTATTATGCTAGAATTCCACTATATTATGCTAGAGTGTTCCGAATTTTGAAGAGTGTTTTTGTTCAGACTTTCACGAAAAGTTGCAAGATTTCGATAACTTTTGAAACTGTAACTATTTTTGAATGACCACTTATACATGTGACTATATTTTAATTTCTCCCATCTAATCTACTATCCAATCACAAGCAACTGGATTACAACATCCAAAATATACTTCCTAAATCTTTCTTTAACACAGCTTTTAAGAACCTAAAGGGAAGAGAGAGTAAAAGAGTTGGAGAGAAGAAAAGACCTTGATTTTGGAAAGAACAAGCAAAGCATGACGTTGTTGCCAATCAGATAGATCTTTCCGTACATTATCTCCGCCGCCGTTGTTGTTACCATCCTCGTCATCTAACAACCAAAACCTTTTACAATTTCAGACATAATATATATCGGCATGTAAGCTAAATATGTTAATCTCCACATAAGGAAAATGTCAATAAATACTTATCAATTCTAAACTACTATGACCATATCAATCCTTTATATAATACCCAATTTCATTAAAAAGAACGGAAAACCAAAAAATAGAAAGATGAAGAAGGAACCTGGGAGAGAGAAGTTACGAAAGGTGTCAATGGAGAAGGATTTGATAAAATCGAGTAATTGGTCAGTGACGCCGTAGAGTAGTTCCTCCTCCTTAAAGTTAGGTTGAGCAGTAACAGGGGTGGTGGCCGTAGTACCGGTTCTAGATAGACTTCGTCGGAACCATGAATACACATCCATGAATCAAAATCACAATCGCAATCCCTCTCTTCCTGGCTGAAAACTCTTTGCTCCTCAAGAAAAAAATTGAGAATTAGAATAGAAGAATCCTAAATTGTTAGAGGAGGTTTTCACTCAGTTACTCATATAGTCCACAAGTTTGGAAGTATGTCAATTTTCATCTTTAATAATGAAATCTTAAGCAGAAGTGTGCCTACCATTTTTTGGTCTAAAGTAATAGGCGTCCAATTGTCCAATTTTATTTAGTAAAAGTTAACAAAATTAGTCCTTTTGAATTTGAGATTGGTCTATTTTTGCCCTTTGTTAATATGATGTTGCAGAAATAGGAGTAACAAATTAAGTTTATCAATCACGAATGCTTTTTGTCTAGTCTTAACAAATTTCTAATAAAATTCATTAGGCATAATAATACATAAATATGCCCTCAAACTTGGCATGCGCAAGTAAGCACCTCAACTTAAATAAAGTTGAACACGTAAATACTAATGTGGCACTTATGTAGCATATAAATTTTGTAGATATCTAGATGATCATTTTGTAAGTTGGAGTGTTTAACTAACAAAGTGGAGATAAGTTGACGTGCCTACTTGTGCACACCCAAAATTAGGGGCATATACTTGACAACTGACGCTAAACTTAAGGGCATGTTTATGTAAACATCAACTTAAAAATTAAAGGCCATAAGAGGTGCATTCGGTATAGTAGTTATGATCAAGAGCAATGGTGGAAACACTCTTTACTAAGGTTTATTAAGGTAAAATTAATTCTCACTTTTGTATGACGTAGTTTCTCCTTGCAATTGAATACTATTGAGTTGTGCATCTCTATGTTTTGATGATGTAACGACTCGGCCGATCGTTTTGAGAACTAACGTCCCGATCCCTTATTAACTACTTTCCTTGTATCTTTTTCTACTATTGTGATTTGTCGGGATTATTTATTTTGAGTTTCGGAGTATTTTGGGACACTTAGTCCCTAAATAAGAGCTTAAGCCTTGGATGTTGGATGTCATTTTCCCCCACTTAGAAGCTGATTAGGAGTTATTTCTCGTGATTGGTTAGATCTCGTTACTGTCAAATCATTTCCATTAACCCCACTCAAAAACCTCAACTCCCTATCTTTCAATCTCTCTCAAAGTTATCGAATCAATAATAAAGCAAGAACTTCCAGACCCTAATTTCTCTCTAAGAAACTGAAATTCACACCCAACTCACCAAACCATACCACTTGGTTCTTTGGAATCTAAAACCACCTCAACTGTCAATACCCCTACATCTCACCAACTCAAATCGAATTTGAGCAAAATCTTACTCAAGAAATCCCCAAATCTACCAAAGAAGTTGTCGTTCTAATGAGAAGCAGATTAAAGAATCTAAGCATGGAGGTAACATGATTGAGGAGTATGAAATTCAGAGGGAAGAAGTGGTGGAGGGTGAGAATGAGGAGGAGAAAAAAAAAGCGAGAAAATAGTAGATAGTGATGGTACTAGTGGTACTAATGTGGAGGGGGTGGTTGGCCCTAGGGAATAACTGGGTGGGTAACATCTTAGTACAGGAGTAGAAGACCTTCGAGTCTATCGCCAACAACCAGGTTCTTTTGTTGCTAGCGATGGCGTGAAGTTGGAGAAGAAAGTTCTGAAAAGAGTATCGAATAAGCCCAAGAACCTAATTCTTTGGCATTTGACAAAGAAACGTTATCATCAATAGGAATATAATTCAGTGATGTCGAAAAATAAGAAAAAAAAGGAAAACATGAAGTGAATAAGGAGGGAAGTGGCAGTGACAATATGATTTTGGTTGAGAAATTCGCTCAGTTAAAACAGAAGAGTATGGGTACTATGGCGAAGCCTAAGAGGGTTAAACAAATTGCAAAGAAAGCAGTAAAGTCGTGGATATATGCGACTCTTAAGGCTAGAATACTAAACGCTAGAGGAAAGAGCAACGCAGGTCTTGAAGAGGCCTTGAGCATATTAAAAAAGAAAAGAAAAAAAAGAGGAAGAGTTTCATTCGAGGAAAGAGTATGATGTAGAGGAAGTAGACTTGGTAAGTGAGGGAGATGAGAAAGAAGAAGACGAAGAAGAGAAGCAGAGGTTCCTCTTCAAAGGAAGAAAGGAAAGGAAAGAAGAAGGCTGGATCATTTTTAGCCATACCTAAGAAGAAGATGAATCCAAAATAAAAAGGAAATTGTTTTTGAGGCTAAGAAAAAGGAAGCATTTCCAAATACAAGAAGAGAATCCAAAGGAAAATTGCTATTGTAGGCAGGTAAGATTAGTTTCTGGGCAAATGATGCTTAATGGGAGAGTAATTGACCAGCCACCATTGACATGTTTATAATGAAAGAGTTGTTGGAAAAGATCGAGCACTAAAAGTGGACACATATGTTCTTGTGCCCACTTTTAGTAATTTATGGTGAAGCAATGCTTCATTTTTACACGAACGTTATGTTTCTTGAGGATGGGACAATAAGTGTTGAGGTGAGTGGGGTGGATCTGGTTCTTGATGCTAATATGCTAGGACAAATTCTTAATGTTCCAATGAATGACTTTGAGGAGAAAGAGAAGCTAAAAGATAAAATTGCTTCCTTGAAAGTGGAGAATAAGAAGCTATAGGAAGAAATAAAGCAAGAGTAGTTTGTTGTTCGCTTTGACACGCTTTTAGGGCTTATTCAGGGAGAACCCTCTTCTAGTAAAGAACATGGTCCTCAGACCCCTTACTTCTTGCAGTCCAGTACTAGTGAGTCCCTATCACTGTCTCTTCTATGTCCAGATGTTGGATGTTTATTGTTTCTACTTTGTTGTTTTTGGTGGCAGTTTGACGGGTTAGTTCAACTATCTTTTGGTTGGACCCTTTGAGCTTAATGTGGTACAAATCTTTGTAAATACTAATTTTTTTTTTGTTTTGAGAATTTTATTGGATTAAATGTTTGAACTTTTATGATTATGTGCATATTCGTGTAGCCCCTATAGCCATGCATTTGATATTGATTTCTCTCTTTTCACTCTACTACCTCTTTGTTTTTTCGACTATATAAAAAACGGGAAGTTAAAGTTGTGAACATATATTGATTAGTAAATCTGGTCCTTAAGCACTTGGACTCATAATGTTGTCATATCATCGAGTTTGTCTGTTTGCAGGTTCTAAAATGTATTTTGCATAGCCATCTACAGGGTTACGATGAATGGAAAGCGACCCCCTTACACTTGTGCAAACATGAACAAATTTGAAGAGGAATACTAATTTTTATTTGATTTTGGTTATTCTAGTATGTGTTCTGCCACTTTTGTGAAATTTATTGAGGTTTCATTATGTTAGAATAAAAGTACCATAATTTTATAAATTTCAAAATATATTTGTTTAACTATATATGCAATTGAACTAATTGCATGAGAAAAGGAGAACATGAAACAAAATAGCAATTAACTATAGTATGAGTGATAATAGGCTATATAGACGATATTTACGCTCTAAATGTATCATACTTTACTGTTGTTTTAGTCTAAATGATAGAAAGATACTCTAATTAGTGTTCATTTGCTTCGCAAGAACTAATCCAAGTTAAGAAGAGACTATGGGGTGTTTTGGGGTCAATAATATGGATAAAAGGCCAATCAAGAAAAACCCGAGCGAAAATAAGTAAGAAAGAGGCAAAGGAAGACTGGGCTTGATGCCACCGCGACCGCGTCTAGACCGCGGTAGGCCAAGAAAGCGATGCAGAATGTTTGTATTTCACCACAGTCGCACCGTGTTCTGCCCCAGCCGCGGTAAACTATGTAACTGCCCATAAATTTTGGGACTAAAGTGTAAATGGGAAACTTATCTCAATCCTTTATAAACTCAACAAACAAGCTCAAGCAAAGGTTAAGATTATTTTTAGACTGATTTGGAGGCAAGAATAAGTGTTAGAAGAGCAATCAACCATTAGAATTTTTCTATCTTCTATTTGTTATTTCAATTTCACATTATAAATACTTTTGTAGTATTATCTTGCTTTGCTATGAGTAGCTAAATATTTTGTCTCGGGTTGATGAAATCAATTGTTAGATGTAGTTTTGACTAAGTTTTATTATAATCGAGCCGGGTCTATTATATGATCGTTTAATTATGTTTTGTATGGTGATTAATTGAATGGACCTTGTTTAATCGTGTCTAATTGCCTTGTGTTGCTTGAGAAAGAATACTAGGTTAGATTGTTGTTGAACAATACCACTTTTGGGTAATTGAAGAGATATATTACTTAAACTTAAAAGTAGGGTCAAAGATAATGAAACATTGGTGGGATAGTTCAAGCTACATAAATTATCAGGTAGAGTAGTTCGAGAGAATGCTATAGTAATTTATCGTGGTTGATAGAGAGTTAACTGCGGTATCCCTTAGTTCATAATTCTCATAGAGTATTATGGCGAGATTATAACAAAAGAGTTAAGAAGTAAACTAGCAATTTGGGAAAATCAATAACCCTAGACAATTTTACCATTGAATTCAACTCTATTCTTGATTATTGTGAGTTTTATTATTATTTCTTCTTAGTTAACTAATTCTACTCATTATTCATTAAAAATTTGGATATTCATTAACAGTGTTAAAAGTTGTAGTAAATAGGTTAGTTCCATGTGGGATTCAATTCTGGACTGAACAGATTACATATTTGCAGCGACCGCTTAGTCATTTTTATAAGTCATAGTTAGGTGTGATCAAATTTTGGCGTCATTATGGGGAAATTAACGGTGTTATTTATTACAACTTAGAAGTAGTGCTAGAATTATTAGTTTAGATCAATTTTCTACGATGTTAAATATTTTTTTCATTGAAATTCTTACGTTTGAACTCTTGTGTGATTCAGGTGTATGCCTAGAGATTCTTCGAAGACAGGTGAACCGTATGAATGACTCTCAGACCCCGAAAAAATATTCAGGGCATTAAACCTTGCCAACAAAAAGAACAAACAATTACAACAAACACACCAACTTGAAATTGAATGGGTGACGTAGATAATGTCAACAGAAATATCAGGGATGATCAAGTTGACCCAAACGTTAGAGTGATGGCACCTCTTGTGGCAGAAGCTGTACCTTAAGATTGGGCACAACCAACAGCTGACAACCTGGCCACTGCCATTGCTATGCCCCCAATACAAGCAGAGACATTCCAGATCACCAATAGCATACTGCATCTTCTGTAGAATAAGAGATTATTCTTCGGGGTCACACATTGAAGACCCTCAACAACACCTGAATTTTTTTGTCTCTTTGTGTGACCCAAGGCAGCCAATGTGACCCAGAAGCCATCAAGCTTTTACTGTTCCCGTTCTCTGTGATTGGGAAAGCTCGGAATTGGCTAAATTCGCTTCCAATAAATTCCATTATCACTTGGTAGGAATTAGTCAAGCAGTTCCTGAACAAGTTTTACCTGCCCAACAAAACAGCAAGACAAATTGGTGAGATATTGCAGTACAAGCAGTATCCTACCGAGACCTTGCAGGAAACTTAGGAAAGATTCAAAGGGATGCTAGTGAAGTGTAACCATCATAGTATTCCAGACCATAATCCTCATAGATTATTACGGCGAGATTATAGCAAAAGAGTTAAGAAGTACACAAGCAATTGGGGAAATCAATAACCTTAGATCATTTTACCATTGAATTCAATTCTATTCTTGATTATTGCTAGTTTTATTATTATTTTTCCTTAATTAACTAAATTTTACTCATTATCCATTAAAAATCTTGTATCCGGAGATTGTTTGAGCTATTCATTAATATTGTTAAAAGTTGTAGTAAATAGGTTAGTTCCCTGTGGGATTCGACTCCGGACTGAATCGAATTATATATTTGCAACAACCGCTTAGTTCTTTTATAAGGCTTAATTGGGCATGACCAAAGAGCGAAGAACAATTAAGTTTCTCCCAATAGATATCAACTAGGAGCAATGTTATATAAGAGGACTAACATGTAAGAAACCCCAAATCAAAGGGACTACAAGTGACTAATTCTGGTATTTCAAATAAACCTTGTTGAGTTTCGTTAACTTGGATAAAAGAAACACCTTTTTTCGTGAACTTGAATAATAATAAGAGCTTAGAATTATACTATAAGGAAGAAAATAGCCTTACTTCCTAACCAAAACATAATATAAGGAATTACTCGAGTATAAAGAAAAAATTCTTATAAAACTAGTGTTATCATTGTTCATTTCGTTTCTTCTACTTTTTGGTGATGATATTATCAGATTTCCTAATATGTTTTAAATAAACATAATTTTTTGCCTAGTTAAATGAGATGGTTTACAAGAAACGAAATGAATATATAGGTTTCATATAGCACAAATAAGGATGTGACATGATGATCAATAAAGTGGATAAAATCATAAGAGTTTAGACATCAAATCCTAGTTAGAGACAAAAATATTGGATGATTCCTTATATTTGTCTAAATTTTGATAGGAGAATTTATCTGGTAATGTACTAATGAATGGTAACAAACATCTGATCGAATAGTTTAAGTGCGAACAACTTATTCAAATATCTGAACCTTTGATCAAGAAAAAATATAAAAGAAGAAAAAGCTATACACAATACTTTTTGTATAGTAAATTTAACCTTTGGACACCATTTTCTTGAATTTGGATGAATTTGTGGATTAAAGATCATAAAGGCCAACACACATATACATTTATTTAAGTTGATTTAAACACTATGTGAAAGTAAGTTTATATTTTAACCTGCTTCTCAAAGATACTAACCAACATGGTTTTGATGCTTCCAAATTATAAAAGTTAAAACGTTGCATGAGCATAACTAAGTTTAATGTTACATTGAGACATTTTTTTTTGTTTGGCAAGCACATCGAGACTTCACTAAAAATAAATGTGTAAGTGACTGAAAATTAAGTTCTATGATTAAGCATTGGGCCAACGAGGGAGCATGTTACAGTCAAAAATAGCATGGTATAGCCAGTTTTTGCCTTGATCAATTAAAAATAGCCAGTATTTATCAAGTCAATGAAAAATAGCCACTATTTTACTGCAACAAATACCGGTCCCGTATAATATACAGGAGTTCGGTGCATTTGTGTATGAACACCAGCATATTATGTTAGACCGGTATACTTTGCTCACACCTGTATAATATACGGGAGACTGGAGCACCGATGCTCCAAACTCCAGTATATTATACTGGAAATTTATACTTGCTTGAACTCCAGTATATTATGCGGGAGTTCCAGCATAATTATACATGACCTCCTGCTATTATACGAGAGTTCCAACATAGTTATCCTGGAACTCCCATATAATATGCGGGAGTTCAAGCATACTTATGCTGGAACTCCCGTATAACATGCGGGCGTATTTCCGGATTTTGAACAATATTTTCATTCACATTTATCTTTACATGAAAAGTGGCTAAATTTTGATTACTTTTAAAATTTGGCTACTTTTGAATGACCAGTTGTAAATCCGGCTATTTTTAAATTTCTCCCCATGTTACATAGTAGCTCACTTTAACATTGGGCCATTATGTCAAATGGGCAGCCCACCACCAATGATAATCATAGTAAAAAAAAATTCATAAAGCACTATCTTATAGTGGTAATTAGCTATCTATAGATACCATTTGCTATACTACGGATTGTAGATACGTTTTCTATTGTTATAAGATGTATTAGATGTATTTAAGTTATTGTATTCATGAATACAATAACAAAAATAGGCGTGAATCGGGGAAGTCCAGCTAATGAGTTGTTGTATTTGAGTGTATTCGAATGTATTCATGGCGTGAAACATGAGATTACAATTGGACAGATTATTATATTCGATTGTATTCACGGCGTGAAACATGAGATTACATTATTTTTAAATGGAAAGTGAATCAATTAAGATAATAGACTCCTAATGTAACTCAAAAAACTCAATTATAACACAAAAAATTTGTGTTTTCAGCTATAAAAAAGATTCTTAACCGAAAAATACCTCTAAAACATAACAATCTTCAGAGAAATTATATAATACATCTGAATACATAAATTATATTAATTAAAAAAATACATCAATACGTTCATGGCATATAGCGAAAAAGTTAATACAATGAAATACATAGAATACAACGGGATACATTGAAATACAATGAAACAAAAGATAGTGAATACGATAAAATACATGAAATACAATGAGATATATTGTATTACAATGAAAAAGGACAATGAATACAATGAAATACATGAAAACACAACATAATACGTTGAGAATACACTGGAATATATTAACAGAAAATCACGTTGCTCATCCCCAAATTCCGTCGTCTTTGTTCAAGAACAAACTCGAATTTCCGACGAATCCGCCATTGAACAAAAACACTTGTGTTGTGCGCCGATAGGAAAAAATAATATATTGCTAAAACAAATCCCACAATTCACATTATCAAAATCCAAACACTTAGTTTCTTCTTTCTCCAATATTAACATACCTATAGCTTTCAAACAGCAACAAAGAAGAACGGAAAAGAAAGAAAATAAGAAAAAGAGAAGAAGAATGAAGTGGAACTTGTGTCTAAAGTTTGCTTAAATCGGGTATACATTAAAAAATTTAAGAGAAAGCGACGTCCGATGGAATTGGAGAAATTGGGATAGGAGAGAACGTAGGTGAGAAGAATTTTGAGATTGAGCATCGTGTTTTCGGGGATGAGGGAAGATAATGACATGTATCAAAGTAGGGAGAGAAAGAAAATAGTGTAACTGAATAGCGTATATTTAGTAGTTTTGGGGTAGGAGTTAACCAAACTTAGATATTTTGCTATAAACATTAAAAGGTATCTATAGAATATAATTTTTTTAAATGGTATTTATTTAAAATAAATTAGGTGCCTTTGCTATAAGAGGTCAAAATTCCTAAAAAAATAATACGGGCTAGCCAGTTTTCACACTGATATTGAAAAACGGCCAGCATTAAAAAATAACCACCATTTTGATGCAGCAAAAAAAGTTCCAGCATAATATACTGGAAATCGGTATGAACTTCCAGCATATTATACTGGAACTCCAGCACGCGGAAAGTTCCAGCATAATATTTTGGAGATTGGAGCACCTATGTATGAACTTTCAGTATATTATGCCGGACCGCTATATTATATTAAAAATCCAGTTTATTATACTGGAATTCCAGTATATTATGCTGGATTGTTTTTCGAAATTTAAATGGTGTTTTCGTTCATATTTATCTTTACATGAAAACTGGCTAAATTTCAATTACTTTTGAAACTGTGGCTATTTTTGAATGGCCACTTATAAATCTAGCTATTTTTGAATTTCTCTCTTAGTCATATCTTTCGGGCCAAATGATTTTGAAGAATTATCTTAATTATGCATAACTAGTATATAATCTATATAACTGACTAGAAAAAATAAATAGCGAATTCAACCTGCTACTTGTATAAAGATCCGATAATTTTCTCTCAAATGGCCATTCTGTTTGAAATGATGCCCTTTGTTTCTGACAGTAAATGCCATAATAACAATTAACTATAGAGGTAGATATAGTATTTTAGTTACATATTCATCCGAATCCAGTAGCTACACGTAGAGTTTGTTTTAAAACGCATAAGAAAGAATCTTTCACGCTAAATGACCAATTCTTTTATATGATAAGGCTTTATAGAGTCCACTTAGTAGTAATTACACAGTTGGCTATTACGAGTACTAGATATACTAATGAATGACTTCCTTTTTCTTTCCCTTTTCCTGTGAATTTTATTTGTTGTTTCACGGAAAACCAAGAATTGAACCTTATGAGTTCGGGATAGTAATACTTTTAAATTATTTATTTCAAAACTAATAAGTTGTACGAATTTAATGATTCTTTTAAGATAAATACATAACATGAACAAAAACTTTTGACTTTAACTAAAACGGCATCCCGCATTCTGCCTCAGCCCCTATCACGGATAATATTTGAATGGCTCCACCATATTGTCCTCTCGTCCGCATGCTACGTTTATTTTCATGGAAAGACATAAGTTTGCATGGATCCACCAGATAGATAGTCAAAATGAAAAGAATAGAAATTTAAAAGAGCAAGAAAATAAAATTTATCTTTTAATCATTTCTTTTGTCCTAATTAAATCATGACGCGTGACAAAGTTTGACCACCGAAAAAGAAAAAAAGCAAGAGGGGTGAAAAGTGAAAACTAAAAAAAACACAAAAAGATTCTCAATGAAGAGGCAATTGCACGTAGGCCATAGGATACCTTAATTCCTCCGATCTTTAATTTAAAGAGGTTGCTTTTCGTTTTTTTCATAGCTACATCATTTAAAAAAATAATTAAAGGCAACTCTATTTAATTAGTATTCAATAATAGCCTATGTATTGTAAATTTCTTTGTGTTTTCTCTACAAAAAATTAATTAAATCCCTACTACAATATTGGTCCAACAATATGAGTGAGACCGTGACTAGTCTTTCATTTCCATTTATTGCGTAACTGTTTTGTATTTCCCACTTCATTTACTAGTCCTTCCCCACCTGCCAGATACTCGGGATAAGACGGATGAGAAGTATTAATCCTTCAAAATTTGATATAATTGTCAATGCTCCATCAGAAATATGATAGATTATTTTATGATTTTTCATATTGGAGCCCCGATTAATCAGGATTTACATCACGTAAAAAAACAATTAAAAGGGTGGAAGTACTCCTTATCAGAATTTTATTTTTATTTCCAGAGCTCGATTCCAAAACCTCTAGTTAAAGCTAAAGGGATTTTATCCATCTCATCACAATCCTTTAATTATTTTTTCTGAGAATCGGAGCGACAAACTCTTGCGAGCAGCGTCAAATAAGTTCACATTTGCAGTGTTATATGTAGGGGTGGTAAACGGGTGGGTCATGTCGGATATGAGCGGGTCAAATGGGTAATTTAAAAACGGATAAATTATCCGACCTGATACGTATTTGAGATGGTTAAAATATGAGTTTATTCGGCGGATAATATGAATATTCATAGTATCCATGACTTCTTAAATATGATTACTTATGAGATTATTATATCAGTCTTTCGAACTTGAGGATCCAATTTGAGGTTTACAAAAGTAAAAGTTAAACACATTAGTTATCCATTGGTTATCCATTTGGTTAATCATTTTCTTAGTGAATAATATGGTTCTTTCTTCATATTCGACATGTTTTCAAATGGTTCATTATCTAACCTATTTTTTAATAATAATATGAGTGAATAACTGTTTTCTTTTAACTACTTTGCTACCTCTAATTATATGCGAAGAAAAGTTATAATATATGTGAGCAGCGTTAAGTGCCGAAGGAAAAATTATGAACAGCTAAACACCTATATGAATATACTAATTAATCAAAGTGATGAAGACCCTAAGAAATGTCAAGTATTTGAAAACATTTAAAGTGACAAGAATACATTATTGCGTTTTTATTAAGGGGTGTGAATGAAAAATGGAAGAGGTATCTTTTAGATTGTACCTCACCTTATCACCCTTCCTTTGTATATAAATTTAGAGGTTTGACCTCATTTTTTGAGACATAAAATCAGACATGAAAAATCTGAAATCTTCTCCCCTCTTTTATACATTATTGCATTATTTTTCAAATAAATATCAGTGCCAAGTGTGATTTGCTCCGTTTGTTGATTTCGCTGAAGTTATGTATGATTTGAAGTGCCGCTACCACAATATAGTTATTTCGTTCTATCCTGACATGAATTAATCTGTATATATTGGGCAACATTAAGGAGATTAAATTTCTTAAGGACACATTATGCATTCGGTAGGCTCAAAATTATTTTACGTTTTATCTATTGAAATAACATTTGTTTACTTTTATGGTTTTGAACACACTAATACCAACACACATCTCCTATATATATATATTTTTTTTGTTTCTCTTAGAAAAAACAAAAAGGAGTACTTGAGAATGGGTAAGAATATTATAGATGCATCATATGCTAGGCCAGTGGCTAAAGTGTCTAAGAAATATATTATATTTATCTAACACTAATTCGCATTTGGTTACAAGAATTTTGATTTACTACTCCATAGATTTTCTCCATTATGTTGTTAAACCCTTAAAGATCGATATCTCTAACGAAATTTATTTCAGTATAACTTGAACCTGCAATTTCTTTATCATAACACTTGGGGTGTGTTTGGTATAAAGGAAAACATTTTCTGGAAAAGTTTTCCAATTTTCTCATGTTTGTGTTTGGAAGTTTACGGGTCTAAAAATTATAAAGTTTACGGGTTCGAAAATATGCGGTTTTTGCGTTAGAAAGTAAAGCATCACCACTAGTTCATTTAGATTGTGTCAATTTTTAGAGACTTAGGGGAGGGGTGGGGGGAGGTGGGAGGGAAGGGGTGAGGAGAGTTGCATAAAAAATATTTTTCTAAAAAAACTATTTTCTACTCTATAACCAAACAATAGAAAATATTTTCCGGAAAATGTTATCCACTTACCAACCAAACAAGAGAAAATAAGTGATAAAACCACTCATTTTCCATGAAAACATTTTCTGGGAAAACATTTTCCATGTAAAACATTTTCCTTCGTACCAAACACACCCTTGAGCGAAACAAATTGAATTAGATGTCACGACATGTGATAAATTGACACATTGTCCAGCGTACGGACATGTTTGGCAGACGACGTTGTTTATAATTTGGGGTTTGAGCTTTCTATTACCACATAATGTGATGCATTATGGCCAAATAATTGGTATAATATAGCCAAGAAAGGGGGGAGCATGAGGATACCAATGGCTTGAAATTGTCTTTTAATATGCAATTGGGAGGATGGAGTTGCTAGTTGCCCTAGCTGGCCAGATTTGTGGAACATAGTTAGATGTGAGATGTCTGAAACCTCGTTAAACAAATTATTCTGGATAAACTTAGAAATATTATATGCTTAACACATCTTGGAAATTCTTTTACACCTTTATTTGCAAATTCAATCTGCAAGATTCAAATCTAGATCTTTGGTTATTGGAAAATTGAGAAAAGGGTTGCTATGATGGTAAGCAGCCCCCACCTCCAACCGAGAGGTTGTGAGTTCGAGTTTCCCTAAGAGCAAGGTGTGAAGTTCTTGGAGGGAAGGATGTCTGGGGTCTATTTGGAAACAGCCTCTCTACCCCAGGGTAGGAGTAAGGTCTGCGTACACACTACCCTCCCCGGACTCCACTAAATGAGATTATGCTGGGTTGTTATTGTTATTGCGCACTGAATAACCTACTTACTATATAATAGCTCACAAATCACATATGAGAAACATCTAAAATTTTTGTTCTATGACTACTTTTTAAGCTGAACTCCTAAATTTAGTAATTAAGACCTCTAATATAAATAAAACTCGTAGTGTAAAGAGGAGTCTACTATATGAATTTTAAAGTCACTTGTTTTACATCATGTCAAGTGGAATCCCAAACTGAATGCATAAAATGATTTAAATACAAATCTAGTTGCTATTAAACTATGAAAAGATTGTTGTGTGTTGTCTAGATAATCTTATTAATTAATAAGCGACACAAATCTTAGAAAAATCAAAATTCAGTCTCAGAGTCCAAGTCTGAGTGCACATAATCAGTCAATTATCAAGGGTAAACAAATGGTTAAGGGTCAAATCAAATAGTTCAATCTAATCTTGTTCTTCTAGGTTTAAGGAGCTTTGGTAGTCACATATTTTTTTAAGGATTATATTTGTCATTTTTCAACCAAAAGAAAAAGAAAAAAGAGTGCAACCCAACGTTCGATACTCGTTTTAGGACTCTGATTAATTTAGATACATGTTGAGTAAGATCCATTAAAAAGATAAACGCTTTCTATCAGTCTTTTTAACTAGAACTTAAACATTTGATTAAAGTAAAAGAATTCTATCAATCTCACTGCAATCGCGGGCAGAGAAGCAAGGTCAAATAGTAATAGAATTGATTATACATCTACCTATTCATTTTTGTAAAGAAATTGAAGAGGGCGGGGTTACTCAAACATGTCAAATTGTGTCCGTGTAGTGTGTTGGGGTCTCAGTTTGGGTCCTACTGCGCATGCTCATGTCTATAAATTTTGATTGTATCTAAGAGATGATGATGGACTTTGACTTGATGATTATGAACCAAGTGCTTCAGTTTTTGTTCTTTACTAGGGCAAATGTGGTGAAACTTGACATAACATAAATATTTAGTATTTTATTTTGTCTTTAATTTCGGTGTTCACGTCATCGAATCAAAGCAACTTATGACAACAAATAATTGTCAGTTGTAAATCTAATTTAATTTGTCAAGTTAAAAATAAAGTAACTAACTACTATGTCCAATTAAAATACAGTGATAGCATAAATATTACTATTTTATACTGTACGTACATATAACTTAATTTTTTTTAAAGAATTTCTCCGAAATAAATAACATTAGAAGGAATGGGAACACCATGGGGCCTCTAGTCAAAGTAAAGAATGGATTCATTAATGGTGGAAGGTGATGGGTAATCATCATATAAAATTAACAAAGGTGGCCACCGTTACCTTTTTTTATTTTTATTTTTTTAACTCTTTTTTCTCTCAGTGTGTTTCCTTTCTTTTCCAAACTTTTCTGCTGATTGGAATGAAAAGCCAAATTTTGCGTTTCTGGAACTATTTTAAAATATTTTATAATAATCTTACCAACAACTATTTGGATTTACATATGTATGGACCGAATTACATAGTAATGATTAAATATTTTTGCTATTCTGCTGCATTCATGACAAGGTCATATTAGTCTTCTACTTACAATTAAATTTATTATCTAATTACCTGGTTGATTGGAAAAAAATTGAATTTATATTGAAGATGATGTGGCATGACATGTGGACTGGTCAAATGGTCAACACATGATGATCAATTAAGAGTAACGGGCGACAACATATACGAAGAGAAGAAAGTTAAATAGGCACGATATGCTATTCAAAAGATACGAGTCTTGTATCTATTTAACTTATTTAAAGTCATGAGATCAGAAAGATTTGAATATATGAATCTGATGACATAAAGGAGTCTAAATTCAGTATTAAACGTTAAATACGCTAGCGAATTAGTATTGAATAGTAATGATTGTGTAACGTTTTATTTAATGTTATTTAATGCTCATATTTAATACGCTAGCGTTACACCTTTTACTAGAAAAATCAACTATAAAAGGAGGAGGTCTCAGCATTTGTAAGGACACAAAATATCATTGATATTACACTGAAATACAAACGTATTTATTGCTTTATTACTCTCAAAAGTCTCTTATTCTATTTGTCTCCTGGTTATCAGTAACCCGATTTTTCCTCTTAATTTCTAGCTTTAACCGAAATTCTATTTTTTGGTTAAATAAATTGGTTCCGATACCGGGAATTTGATAATCTATTCCCTTTTAAGTTACATTTTATTTGTTATCATCATCATGTCAAACAACAACAACAATAACAATAACGCTGATGAAAATCAAATCCACCAGAATCAAGGAGATTTACACAACATTAACGTAGTTCCTTCCCCTCAAAATTCACCACGTCAATCTCGTGAAGGTACTCCTGCTCCAGAATCTCCTGCTGACGAGCAAGTGCAATCTGAACATTTTGAGGGACCAGATGAAGCTTTATAAAAAATAATTGATGCACGGGTTAGCAAAGCTCTTCAAGCTCTAGTTAGTCGGTTACCTAGTGCACCACCCACACCTATGCCTAATAACAATACATTGGAGAATCCTCGTTCTAGCCTTGTTAATTCTAAAAATGAAGGAAACCCCAGCGAACCACAAGAAGAGGATCCAAGTAATACAAATAATTCTCATTTGCAAAATTTGGTACTAACTTTGCAGAAACTGCTCAAAGAACAAAACGAGTGCATCGAGCAAATTCCTGGAGTCCCCTTAGTAATCAAAGGAGTAGATGTGGATAAATACTCACAACAACCTTGGAAACCAAGTGTTGATCCCTTTCTAATCCCTAAAAAGTTCAAAATGCCCGACATCTTGAAATATGATGGTACAACAGACCCACATGATCATATTTAATGATTGTGTAACGTTTTATTTAATGTTATTTAATGCTCATATTTAATACGCTAGCGTTACACCTTTTACTAGAAAAATCAACTATAAAAGGAGGAGGTCTCAGCATTTGTAAGGACACAAAATATCATTGATATTACACTGAAATACAAACGTATTTATTGCTTTATTACTCTCAAAAGTCTCTTATTCTATTTGTCTCCTGGTTATCAGTAACCCGATTTTTCCTCTTAATTTCTAGCTTTAACCGAAATTCTATTTTTTGGTTAAATAAATTGGTTCCGATACCGGGAATTTGATAATCTATTCCCTTTTAAGTTACATTTTATTTGTTATCATCATCATGTCAAACAACAACAACAATAACAATAACGCTGATGAAAATCAAATCCACCGGAATCAAGGAGATTTACACAACATTAACGTAGTTCCTTCCCCTCAAAATTCACCACGTCAATCTCGTGAAGGTACTCCTGCTCCAGAATCTCCTGCTGACGAGCAAGTGCAATCTGAACATTTTGAGGGACCAGATGAAGCTTTATAAAAAATAATTGATGCACGGGTTAGCAAAGCTCTTCAAGCTCTAGTTAGTCGGTTACCTAGTGCACCACCCACACCTATGCCTAATAACAATACATTGGAGAATCCTCGTTCTAGCCTTGTTAATTCTAAAAATGAAGGAAACCCCAGCGAACCACAAGAAGAGGATCCAAGTAATACAAATAATTCTCATTTGCAAAATTTGGTACTAACTTTGCAGAAACTGCTCAAAGAACAAAACGAGTGCATCGAGCAAATTCCTGGAGTCCCCTTAGTAATCAAAGGAGTAGATGTGGATAAATACTCACAACAACCTTGGAAACCAAGTGTTGATCCCTTTCTAATCCCTAAAAAGTTCAAAATGCCCGACATCTTGAAATATGATGGTACAACAGACCCACATGATCATGTGACAGCATTTACTACAGGTGTCAAGGGCAATGATTTGACCAAGCAAGAAGTTGAGTCCATGTTGGTCAAGAAATTTGGAGAAACACTCACCTAGGGTGCATTAACCTGGTATTCTCTTTTACCTGAAAATTCTATAAGCTTTTTTGCTGAGCTTGCATATTCTTTTATTAAGGCGCACTCAAGAGCTCAAAAGGTTGAGAAAAAAATGGAAGACATTTTTAAAATTAAACAAAGGGACTCAGAATTGCTCAGAGATTTTGTTGATAGATTCCAACGGGAAAGGATGACTTTACCTCGTGTACCTGATAATTGGGTTGCAATAGCTTTTGCAAGCAACTTAAATGATAAAAGTTCAGAAGCCACGAGAAGACTTAAATATAGCCTTCGAGAGTTCCCTGCAACCACGTGGAATGACATTTATAACAGGTATAGTACGAAGTTGCGAATTGAGGAAGATATCGTACCTCAGTATTATCATGAAGAAAGGAGCAATTCCAGGAGGTCAAAAACCGAAAAAATCAGGTAAACATAGATATGATCCATATATGGGACAGGAAGGAAAAGATTCACGATCAAAGCAGAAAAATCAACGATTTGATCAAAAATCGAGAAACAAGGAATCTGGTTCTTCATCAAGGTTCAGGAATGATCGAAACAAACAAGAGTCACGAGATGATGATGGAAGCTTGAAGGCAAGATTCAGTGGATATAATTTCAATGTCACTACCTCCGAGCTCATAGCTATTTTGAGGAGCATGGGAGATAAGGTACATTGGCCAAAAGAGATGCGGTCAAATCTAAATAAGCGCAATCCAGATCATTGGTGCGAATTCCACAATGATCAGAGGCATAAGACTTCAGAATGTAGATTCTTACAAAGTGAAGTGGACCATCTATTGAAATAAGGGTATCTCACTGAGTTATTTAGTGATAAAGGTAATCAAGCCTACATGAAAAATAGGCAGGAATCACCAAAGCCCCCATCACCGAAGAGTACCGTGAATGTTATAAGTGGGGGAGAAGGTATTTATGGGGTAACATATATGGCTTCAAATAAAGTTCCAAAGTAACAATCACACATGGGAAGCGAGTGCGACATACCTTAGAAGATGAAAGTATCACTTTTGACGATGTAGATACAGAAGGAGTGATCACCCCCCATAACGATGTACTGGCAATATCTTTACTTGTACATGATTCTAACGTAAAGCGATTTTTGATTGATCCAGGGAGTTCTACAAATATCATCCTATTAAGGGTGCTACGAGAAATGCAAGCAGAGGATAAATGATTCCAAAGGCGCATACTCTATCGAGCTTCGATAATTCTAGTGTGGTAACTAGAGGAGAGGTATTTCTAACAACTTTTGCAGAGGGTATTTGGAAAGATACCAAATTTTAGGTAGTAGATATGGAGATGGCCTACAATATAATCATGGGGAGACCTTGGATTCATGATATGGATGATGTCCCATAAACTCTACATCAAGTTATGAAATTCCCATCACCATGGGGGATCTGCCAAATTCGTGGAGAACAACATACAACTAGGATTATTAATATTGTAGCAGATACGAGTGTAGTAAATAAAGTTAAAGGAATCATAGACCATACCGCAGTTCAACGGGAAAAATAGATTTAGACTCGAGACCTGATATGATTCAAGAACCTAAAGAGACTGAAAATATTGAAACGACAATTGAGGAGCTCGAGGCCGTGATATTATTTGAGCAATGGCTTGAACGAAAGGTTTATGTGGGAGCCAATTTAAGCTCAGACATGCGAGGTATGTTGATTGAATTCTTAAAAGCTAATGTGGAATGTTTTACTTGGTCCCATGCTGATATGACAGGGATACCACCGGATGTGATGAGTCACAAGCTAAATGAAGAACCATCATGCACACTCGTAAAATAAAAGAAAAGAAAGAAATGAGCTTTCAAAAACCATGTGATTTAAGAGGAGGTCCAAAAGCTATTAAAAATTGGGTCAATCCGCGAGATGAAAGTAATAGAAGAAATCTCTGACATCCTTACGAGTTAAAAAGAGGTTCAAAGGTTAATGGGGAGAATTGCGGCCCTGGAGAGATTTTTCCAAATCTTCGAAAAAGTGTTTTAAATTTTTCTCTGCACTCAAGAAGCAAGATCATTTTGAATGGAACGAAGATTGTCAACAGGCCCTCAAAATTTTGGAAGCTTACTTGTCAAATCCGTCGTTATTAGCAAAGCCAAAGGAAAGTGAAAAACTACTCATCTATTTGGCCGTATCAGATGTTGCCGTAAGTATTGTTTTAGTCCGTGAGGACCAATGTAAACAATCTCCTATTTTTTTTGTAAGCAAATCTTTACTAGATGCTGAAACACAATATCCACAACTAGAAAAGTTAGCATTAGTTTTGATCATGGCATCGAGAAAATTAAGACCTTATTTTCAATCTCATCCCATTGTTGTGGTTACTGCTTTTAGATTACGAAGCATTTTGCATAAACATGAGTTATCATGGAGATTGGCAAAATAGGCTATAGAATTAAGTGAATATAAAATCATTTATCAACCTAGGACTGCTATAAAATCTCAAGTACTAGCCAATTTCATAGCTGATTTTAGTCAGGGAATGCATTTAGAAGCAGAAAAAGAATTACAAGTTTTTAATGGGGCAAACCGGGGGACGTGGATCTTATTCACTAATAGTTCATCTAATGTAAAAGGTGCAGGCCTAGGGATAATTGTCATACACCCTACAGGTGAAACAATTAGACATGCTATAAATGTCATTCTATAACTAAAAATGAAGCATGGTATGAGGCTGTAATTGCAGTTTTAGAACTGACACGAGAACTTAACATACACATATTATAATCAAAAGTGATTCTCAACTCGTGGTAAATCAAATGCTGGGGACTTATACAGCCAGGAAAACTCGAATGCAAGACTATCTTGAAAAGGTACGGGAGCTAATAAAACAATTCCAAACTTGAAAGGTAATGCAGATCCCAAGAGATGAAAATGCAGAAGCAGATGCTTTAGCTAACCTCGCGTCTGCAACAAACGTAGCAAACGACGCAAATGCTTCAGTCGTACATTTATTTTATTCTGTTCTTGAACCTGACAAGAATGAGGTAATTTTTAATCATTTAACATGGGATTGGAGAAACAAAATTGTTGCTTTTTACAGCATGGAACCGTGCCTAATGACAAAACAAAGGCTCATGCACTTCGCAAGAAAGTTGCTCGTTATTGTTCGCATCAAGGGAATCTTTATCGAAAAATGTTTGGTGGACCATTAGCAAGGTATCTCAGACCTTCTCAAATAGAATATGTGATGAGAGAAATACATGAAGGACATTGCGGAAATCACGCATGTGGCAGATCGTTAGTAAAAACACTTATTCGAGCAAGATATTAATATTGTCCCAAGATGGAAGAAGAAGCTAACGATTTCGTGTGTAGATGTGATAAATGTCAAAGATACGACAATAATATGCATAGACCAGCTGTGTTACTCCGCCTTGTCATAGCTCCATGGCCCTTTATGAAATGGGAAATGGATATCATAGGTCCATTACCACAATCAAAAGGTCAGGTAAAGTTTCTACTTGTACTTACATATTATTTCACTAAATGGGTAGAAGCAGGGGCATTTAAACAGCTGCGAGAGAAAGAAGTTAAGGACTTTATTTGGAGAAATATAATATGCCGTTTTGGGGTACCAAAGGAAATCGTGCGTGATAATAGAGTGCAGTTCATATGAACTCAAATCACAGAATTTTTTCAATGTTGGCATATTAAAAGGATAACATCTACACCATATCATCTAGTGGGTAGTGGACAAGCGGAATCCACAAATACGGTTATCATCAACAACTTGAAAAAAAGGTTACATGATTCGAAAGGTAATTGGTCCGAGGTATTACCTGAAGTATTATGGGCTTATTGTACAACGACAAAAACAAGCATGGGAGAAACCCCATTTTAAATGTTTTATGGTACGGAGGCCTTAATTACAGTAGAAATAGGAGAACCAATCACACGGTACGTTCAAGCTACGAAGGAATCAAATGATAAAGAGATGCTGGTGAATCTTGATTTGTTAGAGGGAAGAAGAGAAGCCGCATTAATAAGAATGGCGACAAAAGCAAGTAATTGAACAATATTATAACAGGAAAGCACGCCTCAGATTCTTTAAAATTAGAGACTTCGTGTTAAAAAGGTGTTCCAATCTACAAAGGCTGCCAATTCGGGAAAGCTGAGTCCAACATAGGAGGACCGTACAGAGTTCGTGACATTGCAGGAAAAGGAGCATACGAGTTGGAGACGATGGATGGCAAGTTGTTACCCTCACATAGGAATGTTGTCCGCCTAAAAAGATACTACTTTTTGAAAAAGTATCCACGGTCAGGTATCGCTATATTAAAATTCATTTGACATTGCGTTAAAATTTAAATATTAACATTTTTCATAATGAAATTTCCATAAAAGGGATAAATTCAAAACCAAACTACGGAAATAAAAGCGCGACCTCGGGTGTCACTAAGTCATGAGAAAATAATACAACTATTCTGATATATAACAAGACTAAAATAGTCTGAAAATCAACTGCAATGATTTATAGGGAGATAGGAGGGAGAAGAGCAAGGCTGCGATCTCCATGTAGCTACCTTGCCAACTCCAAATATCCGTGGCAAATGAAAATCAATAATCGCTAGCACGTCCAGCAATCCCTGGATCTGCACACAAGGTGATGGAGTAATGTGAGTACGCCAACTCAGTAAGTAGTAAAGGTAAATAAAGATTAAGCAGTAGAAAACACATAATATCCACATCATGAAAACTCAGTAAGTACAACATGCTTTCAAATCAGTATATGAGTCAAATCATCTCACTTAAAATCCAATTTTCAATAAAAATCATTTGAAGATGCATTTCAACGATTTCAACAGAGACTCAATGCAATTTAGAGTAAAAATGGTAAAAATTATAATCAGCCCCTCAATGAAAAAACATAGTTCGTATACAGCCCTAGGGCAACATGAATCATAAACCACCCCTCGGGCATAACATCACTCAGAATCATCCCCTCGGGCAAACCTCACAGTCACATGTAAACAACCCCTCGGGCATAACTTGAATCAAGAACAACCCCTTGAGCAAAACATCATATCACTCATCCAGGGTACCCTCGCTCACTGGGGTGTACAGACTCTAGAGGGGCTCCTACAGCCCAAGCGCTATAACAAGCCACCTCGTGGCATAATCAATCATACCATCGGCCTCTCAAAATCATAAATTAGTAACAACATGTTGTGGTGCGTAGCCCGATCTCATAATATCCTCACAACACACGCCCTCAGCCTTACTTAGTCAGAAACCTCTCAAGCCACTCGAACTATCAGTAAAACAGGGTGCTCAGCCAAAAATATCATTTTATGCACCAAAATGGAGTAATAAAGACTGAGTTATAAAATCAGCAAAACATAGCATGACTGAGTATATATCTTAAGTCAAAATAGTGAGGAAATAATAGAAAAGGCCTCTAAGGTTCCAAACAGCTTGGCATGAGACCAAATATGGCCTTCATCCCAAATTATAGAAATTTTTTCTAAAACACATAAGTATCATATAATTTTCAGTCAAATACGCAACTTAATAGTTGCTACGGGACGAACCAAGTCACAATCCCCAACGGTGCAAGCCCACATGCTCGTCATCTAGCATGTGCGTCACCTCAAAATAGTGAAATGATATGAAATCCGGGTGCTTCATACACTCAGGATTACTTACCTCAAACCGATCAAATCCCTACTCGTGATGTCCTTGCCTCTGGAATCGGCCTCCATATGTCCCGAGTATGACAAAAAACAATACAATTCAATCAATATAGGCCAATAAACCAATTCCATACGAAAAATTATCAAATTATACCAAAATACCGAAATTCACCCAAACCTGGCCCCCGGTTTGAAGTCTTGGAATCCGACAAAAATCACAAAATTAGAAACTCCTTTCACTCACGAGTCTAGACATACCAAAATCATCAAAATCTGACATTAAATGGTCCCTCAAATCCTCAAATTAAATTCTCCAATTCCAAGCCCTAATCCCTTCAATTTCATTAATTTCTACTAATTTCATGCTTAAACAACTGAAATCACCATAATCATGAGTGTTAGGCTCAAGAAACTTACCATAATGAAGAACCCCTTGACTCCCTCTTCAAAACTTCCCAAAAGCTCCAATCTCGTCTTCAAAATGGAGGAATTAGGCAAAAATTTGTGAAGGAACTATTTTATACATTCTGCCCAGCATTTTTTGCATATGTGGTCCCTATGTCGCTTCTGCGACACCGCACCTGTGGAAAATCCATCGCAGGTGCATTTTCACTTAAAACTCGTATCTCGCATCTGCGGTCAAATACCCGCATCTGCGATCTCATAGATGTGGTCCGATATGCGCACCTACGGCTCCTGCCCGTGTCATCTATGGTCGAGTCTGTGGGCTCGCACCCGCGGTACCCATTCCATAGGTGCGGCTATGACAGCTGAGAACACATTTTCAGCATTCTTCCAACTTCCATCCTTGATCCGTTAACTACCCGAAATCAACCCGAGGCCCTCGGAATCTCTACCAAACATACCAACAAGTCATATATCGCCATTCAAACTTATTCAATCCTTTGGAACACTCAAACGAACTTCAAAACACCAAATTACACTCGGATCCAAGCCTAAGAACTTCTAATCTTCTGAATTTTGCAAACGATCCCAAAACCTATCAATTACCTTTGAATGACCTGAAATTTTGCATACATATCATAAATGACACTGCGAACCTACTCTAATTTCCAGAATTTCATTTCGATCCCAATATCAAAATTTTGACTACTGACCGGGAAATGCCAAATTTCCAATTTTGCCAAATCAAGACTAAATCTACCACAGACCTCCAAATCACATTCCGCATGCACTCCCAAGTCCAAAATCACCTAACGGAGAAAACTGAAGAATCAGAATTCCCATCCAAGATAATTTATACATAAGTCAATATCTAGTTGACTTTTCCAACTTAAGCCTACTCAAAAGTGACTAAGTGTCTCGATTCACTCCAAAACCACTCTGAACCCTAACTAACCAACAAGATACGATAAAATACAGCTAAATAACACATAAAGAAGCAGAAATAGGAGAAACATGGCCATAACTCATAAACAACCATCCCGGTCGTTTCATCATCCCCTTCTTAAACAAACGTTCATCCTCGAACGAGTCTAAAAACATACCTGAAGCCTCAAACTGGTATGGATATCTTCTCCGCATCTACCGCTCAGTCACCTTAGTAGCCTGCTCCACGGGCCGACCTCTCCACTACACTTTTACTGAAGCTATACCCTTTGATCTCAACTTCCGGACTTTCCGCTCCAAAATAGCCACTGGGTCCATATCATAAGTCAAATCACCATCTAACTGAATGGTACTAAAATCCAAAATATGAGACAAATCGCCAATATACTTCCGGAGCATAGAAACATGAAATACCAGATGCACACTCGATAAGCTAGGTGGCAAAGCAAGTTATAAGCCACATTCCCAATCCTCAAAAGCACCTCAAAATGCCCAATGAACCAAGGGCTCAACTTGCCCTTCTTCCCATATCTCATAACATTCTTCATGGGTGAAACCTTCAGTAGAACCTTTTCCTCAACCTTTTAAGACACGTCACGAACCTTTCTGATCCCCTCTCTGTCTGTGGGAACCAACCATATAGCATGACTGACTAACTTAGATAACCTCATCTCACACTGCGTCATAGTCATATCATCGTGATGCAACTGCTCGAATTGTCTACTCAGATCCTCTCTATGAGACTAGGGCACAAACTTCTCCAGAATGAGAACGAAGAATCGTTGCCAGGTAAAGGGCACTGCACCAACATGCACACGCCTCTCATAAGCCTCCCATCAAGTAAAGGCAGCTCCAGAAAACTAAAAAGTAGTGAACGAGACCCCACTGGCCTCCAAAAAACCTGTTGTACATAGAATCCTCTAACACTTGTCCAAGAAACCCTAGGCATCCTCGCCCTCTATACCACTAAAAGTTTGAGGATGAAGTCTACCAAACCTCTCCAACCAACTCTACTTATCATCAGGCATGACTGGTACCACATAATCCTGAGCAGGTGCAAACGGTTGGGCTGGTGGTGCCTCCGGTGTCTGCAGTCCGTGAACAACCTGCTCGGGTGTACCGGCGGCGGGGGTCTGAGTGCCTCCCTGGTCTGGGAAGTAGCTACTGTAGTAGAAACAGTGACCGCCTGAGAATGATTGGTGCACACAGCCAAGATCTGAGCTAAGGTCTCATAAAGATCGGGAATAGGCATAGCCGGTGCCTGAGCTGGTCCTGCTGGAGCGTCCACAACTGGGACCTGATCATGAACTAGGGTGGCTGGTGGATCTGCGGGTGCTACCCTAGTTGCTGTGAGGGATACACCCCTACCCTTACCACGGACTCGACCGCGACCTCGACCTTTAGTGGCCCCAACTGGTGGTAGTGGTGGCCGTCCTTCCTGATCGGTAGCACGTGTCCTCACCATCTGTGATAGAATAGAATAACAAAAGTTTAGTTACCAAAATCAACAGCTTTGTACGACAATAATTCAAGAATGTGAAGTTTTTCCTAAAGGTTCTGCAGCCTTTCGAAGATAAGTACAAACGTCTCTGTACCGATCCGCAAGACTCTACTAAATTCGCTCATAACCCGTAAGACCTATGTAACCTATGCTATGATACCAACTTATCATGACCCCAAAACCAACCCGATGGTGCCTATCAAAAAACTAGGCCAGCCGACACATTACCAAAATAATTTGACATTTCATTAAAATTTTAAATAATAAACTTTTTCATACTAAAATTTCCATAAAAAAGATAAATTCAAAACCAAAATGCAGAAATAAAAGCCCGACCTTGGGTGCCACTAAATCATGCAAAAATGCTACAACTATTACGAAATGTAACAAGACTAAAATAATCTGGAAATCAACCACTCATATCTATAGGAAGATAGGAGGGAGAAGAGCAAAGGCTGCGATCGCCATGCAACTACCTTGCCAACTTCAAATATCCGCGCCGGATGAAAATCAACGCTCGCTAGCACGTCCAGCAACCCCTGGATATGCATACAAGGTGAGGGAGTAATGTGAGTACGCCAACTCAGTAAGTAACAAAGGTAAATAAAGACTGAGCAGTATGAAACACATAATATCCACACCACTCATAAACAGCCCCTTGGGCATAACATGAATGAAGAACAGCCGCTTGGGCAAAACACCATATCACTCACTCACGGTACCCGCGCTCATTTGGGTGTGCAGACTCCATAGAGGATCCTAAAGCCCAAGCGCAATAATAATCCACCTCATGGCATAATCAATCAAGCCCTCGGCCTCGCATAATCACAAATTAGTAACAACATGCTACGACGCACAGCCCAATCCCATAATATCCTCACAACATTTCACTCACCAAGAAACCTCCCAACCAAGCTACCTTGGATATCAATAAAATAGGGTGCTCAGCCCAAAATATTATTTTATAAATCAAAACGGCGTAATAAAGACTGACTTATGAAATCAATAAAATATAGCATGATTGAGGACAAATCTTAAGTCAAAACAGTGAGGAAATAATAGAAAAGGCCCCTAAGGGTCCAAACAGCTTGGCCGATGCCCAAATATGGCATTCGGTAAAAATTATAGAAACTCTTTCTAAAACACATAAGTATCATATTGTTTTCGGTCAAATATGCAACTTAATAGCTGCTACGGGACAGACCAAATCATAATTCCCAATGGTACACTCCCACACACTCGTTATCTAGCATGCGCGTCACCTCAAAATAGTAAAATGTTGTGAATTCCGAGGCTTCATATTCTCAGGACAAGATTTACAATTATTTCTTACCTCAAACCGGTCAAATTCTTACCCCGCGATGCCCCTACCTATGGAATTGGCCTCGAAACATCCCGAGTCTGACCAAAAATAATACAATGCAATCAATTCTGTCCAATGAACCAATTCCGTATGAAAAATAATCAAATTATACCAAATCCAAAATTCATCCAATCCCGACCCTCGGGCCCACGTCATGGAATACGACAAAACTTATAAAACTAGAAACTCTTTTCACTCACGAGTCTATACATACCAAAATTATCAAAATCCGAAATGGTCGCTCAAATCCTCAAACTAAACTCTCCAATTCCAAGTCCTAATCCCTTCAATTTCATCCTTAATTTCTATTAATTTCTACTAATTTCATGCTTAAACAACTAAAAATCACCATAGTCACAAGTATTAGACTCAAAAAACTTAACACAATAAAGAACCCCAAAGGTCCAATCCCGTCTTAAAAAATGGAGGAAATAGGGAAAACATCGCGGAGGAACACTTTTTATACATTTTTCCAGCATTTTTCGTATCTGGATTTCCTATGTCGCTTCTGAGACGCCTCACCTGCAGAAAATCCATCACAGGTGCGGCTTTTACTTAAAATTCGAATCCCGCTTCTGCGGTCAAATACCTGCATATGCTGTCTCGCAGGTGCGATCCCATATGCGCACCTACGGCTCCTGACCTCCTCATCTATGGCTGCTTCTGCGGCTGCCCATGCACTTCTTCGGACTCGCACCTGTGTGAGCACGTGATTTTTGCCCTATATGAGAATTACTCCCAAAAATTCAAAATAAAAGAGTTTTGTGTTGTTTGCAATATTTGTGAATTTTGTGTTATTTTTCTTGAATTGTATGCATTTATCCGTGCATATTTATTTGTTTAAATAAATAAAAAATATAAAAATATATTGTATTTATATAAAATTCAAGTTTATAATTAGTAATAATTAAGTTTATTTTATAAAATCACAAAAATATGTATTTTTTGCATTTTTAGCCTATAATATCCAATTTGTGCGATTTTATTTTAATTAACGTCTAATTTTTTTGTAATAATAATTATTATGAGTTAATTGGTATTTTTAAGATAATTTTGGTTTTATAATTTAATCTTAACATTTTTTTTTAATTTATTTCATAATAAATAATTTTTTTTATAGAGAAGACAAATTCGGAATTGGGCCTCTTCTTAAATTTTAAACTTGAGCCCAAACATATTCTACCCAACCCAAAACACCATAACCCAAACCCATGACCCACGACCCATTTATTACACTACTATACACTATTCAAAACACATCCTAAACCAAAAAATCCTAACACACACACACAAAAGTCCCCACAAAAATGTTTGACCGTATTTAAATTTTTCACTCTATATATTCAAAACACATTGCATGGGGATGATGGCACAGGCATTATGAGTGATACAGTGGTGCCATTCATAGAAACGGAGGATGACAAGGGACCATGGGTATACCAAGTATTCGAGATATATTCTCACGACATTATAATTTTCTTCTAACAATTAAAACGGTTTGGAGTGGTAGTTTGCACACTAGTTCATATTTGTATTAAAATCAGATAATCAAGCCAAATATAACAGTTGAGCGACCGTGCTAGAACCACGGAACTCGGGAATGCCTAACACCTTCTCCCGGGTTAACAGAATTCCTTATCCGGATTTCTGATTCGCAGATCGTTAAATAGAGTCAAACCTTTCCTCGATTCGGGATTCAAATCGGTGACTTGGGACACCATAAATCTCCCAAGTGGCGACTCTGAATATCTCAATAAATGAATCCCGTTTTGATTGTCCTTTAATTGGAAAAACTCCTTTTTATACCTCGCGCCCTCGCGGGCCTGCGGAAAAAGGAGGTGTGACAGCTGTGGCGACTCTGCTGGGGATATTTGACCCAGAACCACTGGTTCAGGAATTCGAGCTTAGAATAATTGTTGTATTTGGCTTTGTTTATTATCTGATATTTTTATATGATAAATGCTTGATGTGCAAAATGATGATTTTTACCGCTTTGATATTATTTGAACTGTATATATAAAACTGTGCCGAAATCCTACTTCCTTTTGAGTTCTAAAAATGGTGCATACGTTCGCGTAGCCCACTTTTCAAAATTATTCCAAGTAAGTGAGTGTTAGGGTAAGTGACAAGGCCGGGCAGACTTTAGTGCTCCCGTTACGTCACCCCTCCTCAGCCCCAGTTGTCCACTCGGGTAAGCCAGGTTTAGAACAATAAACCAAGTTTTTAAACCTAGAATAACAAAGCTTCATGCCGGATCCCTAGTAGGAACGTTTGTTTGCATCATGTTGCATTTGACTTAGGGGACTCAACACAGGGGTTGGGTCCGTCTAGGACAGGTAACCTAAAATGAAAAGGCCATCCTGCTACATGAGATTATGTGCATTTATTTGATTAGATCAGCATGCTGATCAGCTTAAAATTGAATAACAATAATAGTTTTGTCCAAACAATGTCAAAATCCTATTAGCGTTTCTTCAAAAATAGTATTTTTTGGGTGTTAAAAAGATTTTTTTAAACTCGATTTGTTTTCTTTGGCGAACTACGCCGATTTGATTCTCACCGGATGTGAGATACGTAGGCAACCCCCATCGGGTCCAATCTCCCTTTTTACAAAAACAGTCATTAAAAATGTGTTAAAGATTTTCGGTTATAAATAAGTCGGTAATTTGTTTCATTTAAGGAAATATGCTTTCATAAAAGGTTTAAGAGTCACCCTTGATACCTTGAATCTTCAGGATCAGATGGATTCTATCCAAGAATCACCTCAGGTTATCATGGAAAGAGCCCGGATACAACTACAAGAATGGTGGAATGATCTAGAGGAAGATGGTCGAGTGTGGGTGAAAAAACATTTGGGCCCTCTGCTAGACATATTGTATGTCAAGCCACGAGATGACTTGATCAAAGCTTTGGTGACCTTCTGGGATCCTGTTAATAATGTGTTCCATTTCTCCGATTTCGAACTCACTCCTACCTTAGAAGAAATAGCCGGTTACATTGCTTTCGGCCAAGATTTAAAGGAGCAGAAGCTCATATTTCCCAGGGCCCCATCGGTGCATAAATTCTTTGATCTCTTGAAGATCAGCAAAAAAACAAGCAATGATCGCATACAAAACGGGAGTTGCAAGTTCTACTTCTTGTATTACAGATTCGGAAACTCAGACGGATTTGAAACACATGAAAAGGGATTGAATAACCAACGAAACAAAGGCCTATGGGAGATTCATCGCCGATTCGCTTTTATTGTGGCATTTCTAGGAATCATGGTGTTTCCAAACTCAGAAGGTTCCATAGACACCCGCATGGCAAGAATTGCGCAGGTTCTTGTGGATAAAAAAGACCACACCATTGTCCCACTGGTATTATCCGATATGTACCGGGCTTTGACCTTATGCAAATCTGGAAGCCCACTTTTTGAAGGCTGCAGCATTCTCCTGCAAATGTGGATGATTGAACATGTTCGGCACCACCCTAAATTCTTAAAACATGCTTCAGATGGAACCAACTTCATCGTTAAATACGAAGAAAGGGTGGGAGATTTTATAACACCCAAGGGGTTTGAAGCATGGATTTTCTATCTAAGAAAATTGAGGGCGGATCAAATCGAATGGACTATAGGGTGGCTCCCGATAAAGGAGATCATTCACATGACTACTTCAAAGGGCTATTTGATGATAATAGGGGCAAGAAGTATACAACCCTATGCGCCTCAAAGAGTTTTGAGACAACTTGGGAGATATCAGGTGATACCAGAGAAGATGGATTTGAGCAACATAGCCATCGAATTGCATCCAGAAGCAGCTATCCCTGAGAAGATGGTGAATGAAGATTGGCATTGTTGCCGGTATTTAAAGAGTAACACCATAGTGCCGGACCCAATAAAAGGCGAGTTCGATCCCGAGTATGTTGCTTGGTTTCAAAGAAGTTTTCGTATGAGTCCTAGGCCCGAGCTCGAGGCAATCAGACCTACCAAAAGGCCTCACGTTCAAGCTTTCGATGATAAAATCCAAGAAAGATTAGCTTGGCTAGCTAAAGAACGTGAATACAAAGATCGTATTGGAGAACTAGAGAAACGTGTACAGAATCTCCAATATGAAAATGGCTTACGGATTGCAGCTGACGAAGGGATCAAAAAGAAGTTGACTCAAGAAAAGGACACTCTCAAGGCTCGAATCTGGCGGATCAGAAAAGAAGCTAATAGCCAAACAAGAAGCCGAACTGATCAAAGGTTGATAGACGAGCTAAACCAACAGCTCGGAGAAAGCCAAGAAAAGTTGGAGAGGTCCGAGGCTAGCAAGGAAGGGATGCAGGCCAGATGGGCAAGAGGCGCAACGGAGCGAAGAGAATACTTGCGGCAGGTCAAAAGGGATTGTGAGATGAGCGTCGAGGCATTGAGAGAGACAATTTTCACTCTCCAAGAACAGATCCAGAGACAGGCTCTTGAAGCTAGAGAAGACAAGGAACGGTGCTACAAGATGATGGCCCGAATGGAGGGACAAATGAAAAGATTCCAAGATCGACTTACGGATGAGGCGCGAATACTGGGATTAAAAAACCGACAGATAGAGCAGTTATTCAAAGAAAGGGATAACATTCGGAGAAGGATTGACGAGATTGGACACTACATTCACATGAGGTGCCTATCATGTGAAAGGATGCCCCGGGATGTCCTTTTTTCCTCTATCATGGATTATGTCCGTCGGATCATGGAAGAATTGAAAGATCTGCAAAGAAGTCTTGCACCAAGGACCACAGCCAGGTCAAACAGGGCCCCACCGACGCAAAAGCTCAAAATCTTAGAACTTTCCTAGTTATGAACTTGTATTTCCTTTTTGGGTCTAGTCATAAGACTTTTGTATAAAAGGGCCGAATGTATTTTGACCATCTTTTGTAAGTTTGACTTGTTGTTAAATCCAGTTTGTTTTTGGAAAACCTTTTGAAAAATATTTTTTATTGTATTCACACGAACTACGCTAGGGTCTGATTCATGCGGGGACATGATACGTAGGCAATCTACATAAGATTCGACCATTACTTATAGTAAAAAAGGGGAAAATAAATAAGAGAAATAAGAGAAATAATGGATAGGCGTAGACGATAAGTTGGGATGACGCATGCGGTCTAAGCAAAAGAATAATAGAAATGGTTCATTACATAGGGACATTGCATACCCAATGTACTTTTACCATATCTGTTAAAATTTCAATACTAACAAGTTTGTTGCTATTCCTGTTCAGTTAGTGTTAGAGTGTACTGGCATCACACAATTATCATACAAGATCGAAAGGACCTGTACCTAAAAGTATGACTGGGTCAGACCACAGCAGTGAGTCAGAAAAAGCAATGAGCCAGATGCTCAAAGAAGCTCTTGAAAAAATGGAACAGATGCGGTTGGAAATGAGCGAAATGCAGACGGCGCTAGCCAAAGCACAAAAGAGTCCTGACACACCCGCTACTCCTACTTTCCTACCAGGTTTTACCCCAGAATACTTTTCTCCCGGTCCCTCGACAAGAGTCCCAGACCTCCATTACCACCAGGGAAGAGATGCTCACGACTACCCAGCTCTACCACAAAATCAGAACCCTCTACCACCAAAGGGCCCTGTCTTTGTGGCACCTCCCCCAGCTCCACTGCAAAGATCATCAAGTGAACCATTATTTCAGGTTCACGACACTCAGTATTACCCCCCAGAACCCACGTTCAGGGCACCCGAACCATCCACCTACACTCCTCCCTTTGAAGCCCCAGTGGAAAAACCGGCCAATAGCTCATAACAAGATGAGATGCTACGGAAATTCAAGAGCCTGGAGCAATCCCTTAGGAATATGCAAGGGTTGGGCAGCCAAGTCAGTGTGGCCTACAAAGACCCGTGTCCTTTCCCCGATGTTCAATTGCCGGCGGGATTCAAAATGCCAAAGTTTGATCTATATGAGGGACACGGTGATCCCATGTCTCATCTACGAGGATTTTGCAGCAAGATGAGGGGTGCAGGCGGCAAAGATGAGCTACTGATAGCTTATTTTGGATAGAGTTTGAGCGGGTCTGCGCTGGAATGGTATACAAGGCAGGATCCTAGCAGATGGTACACTTGGGATGATTTGGCGCAATCATTTGCCGAGCACTTTCAGTATAATCTTGAGATCGTCCTTGATCGTCTCACATTGTTAAAGCTGGAGAAGAAACCGGGGGAGAGCTTCCGGGAATTTGGGTTTCGTTGGAGAGAACAAGCGGCTAGAGTTGATCCTCCTATGAGAGAGGGGGAGATGGTAGATTACTTTCTACAGACTCTCGAGCCAACTTACTACGGTCATTTGGTGACCTCGGTGGGAAAAACCTTCAACGAAGTGGTCAAAATGGGAGGCATGATAGAAGAAGGCCTCAAGACCAACAAAATCTTAAGTTATTCAGCGATCAAGGCGACAACGCAGGCTATTCAGAGCGGCACAAGAGGTGCGCTCGGAAAGAATAAAAAAGAGGATGTCACAACGGTAGAAGTTGGTAATTGGTCCCGATCCAAAGGTCCTACCCCCCATCACCAATTCAGGCCCCCTCACCCAAATTACCCACACATTCCGAATTATCCCGCACAATCCTATTACCCTCCTCAAGAACATCATTTTTCTGTCCATCAAGCACAAGCATACACCCAACCTCCAGCGCGCCCGCAATGGCGCGTGCCAACCCCACATAATGCCTACCCAGCTCCCCATAACAACTACCCACCACCAAGGGCCTACAGAAATCCCACAGGGCTAAGTTTCCGGGGAAATTAGACTTTCAGAAATGAAAGGACTCAGAGACAAAGGACATTCATCGAATTAGGAGAAGCTTATACTGCTTTATTCCACAAATTGAAGCAGATAGGTTTGTTGAGTCCTATTGAGCCCAGATTACCAAATCCCTTACCTCAAAATTTGGACCACTCAGTGAAATGTGAATATTGTTCGGGGGCTCCCGGGCATACTACCGAGAGATGTTGGAAACTGAAGCATGCAATCCAAGATCTTATTGATGCTAATAAGATTGAGGTTCAAGGCACCCGAGGTACCCAACATTAACCAAAACCCACTACCAACCCACCATGAAGCCTGTATGATTGAGATCGTGCAAGGAGAGGAAGAACCCAAGAAGCCATCGCAGACAGTGATGATGATCAAGGACAGTACAAAAGAGAAATCAACCACTGTGGAAGGGGAGGTACCAACTAAGAGGGAGGTTGTCAATCCTGTGATAATATTGGGGAAAAGCCCATCGGCCACTACGGAGAAACCAAAAACAACAAAGTTGGTTGTGTCCGGAGCACCGTCTGCACCAGTAATGATCGTGAAAGGAGTCTGTAGGAAACCGGTCATCATAAAGCCGGTAGCTCAGTTGCCAGTAACGGATAGCAAGGCCGTGCCTTGGAAGTATGAAAAGGCAACAGTGATATACAAAGGGAAGTCAGTGGAGGAAGTCAGTTGTGAAGCCCAGGGTTTAACTTGATCGGGACGGTGTTTTTCTCCCGTAGAGTTAAGAAAATCTAATCCCACAGCGGTGAAAAAGCCAGTAACAGAAGAGGAAGCTGAAGAGTTCTTGAAGAAGATGAAAGCCCAAGACTACTCTATTGTGGAGCAGTTGAGGAAAACCCCAGCCCAAATCTCATTGTTATCTTTGTTAATCCATTCCAAGGATCATTGCCAGTCTTTGTTGAAGATCCTGAATGAGGCCCATGTTCCAGAAAAGCTTTCTGTAAATCACTTAGAGAAGATTGTGCATAAAATCTTTGAAGTCAACCAAGTGACATTTTCTGATGATGAATTGCCAAAAGAGGGCACAGAACATAATAAAGCCTTATACTTGATCGTGAAGTGTGAAGACTCGGTGGTCAATCGTGTATTGGTGGATAATGGTTCAAGTGCCAATATTTGTACTTTGGCTACTCTGAACAAATTGAAGATTGATCAGGACAGAGTCCGTAAGAATAACGTTTGCATCAGAGGATTTGATGGAGGGAATACTAGCTCGGTGGGTGATATCATGTTAGAACTGACCATTGGCCCAGTCGATTTCACTATGGAATTCCAAGTGGTGGATGTGGATGCATCATACACTCTGCTATTGGGGCGACCCTGGATTCATGCCGCCAAAGCAGTGCCTTCTACGCTGCACCAGATGGTTAAGTTCGAGTGGGATAGACGGGAGATAGTATTGCATGGGGATGATGGCACAGGCATTATGAGTGATACAGTGGTGCCATTCATAGAAATGGAAGATGACAAGGGACCATGGGTATCTCAACTTCAACCTTCATGATCGCCTCAGAAATGATGAATTGTGGGTTCATACCAGGAAAAGGTTTGGGAGCCAAACTCCAAGGTACCATTCAACCCCTTTCTTTGCCTGAAAATTTGGAGACATTCGGGTTAGGGTTCAAGCCGACGGTTGCAGATGTGAAGAGAGCTCACAAAATGAAGAAGAAAGTCTGGGTCCTTCCCAAGCCAGTTCCACGCCTCTCCCGGTCTTTTGTGAAAGCAGGTTTCAGGAAGATGTCAAACCCAAAGATCCTCGGACCGTCAATTGGGCCAGATGGAGATCTGGATAAGAGTTTTGAAAGGTTGTTCGCTGATGTTAACATGATCGAAGCTGGAGAAGGTTCCAGTAATGCAGACGTACAGTATGTGGGGCCCAGGGTCAAAACCAACAATTGGACGGCTACTCCTCTTCCCATCTGGAAGAAGTCTTGGTAGTAGGCTCGGGATTTTCTTTTGTTTCCTGGATTATTCCAGAGTTGTAATCCAGTTTTGATTTATTTGTAGTGTGAAACTCTGTTATCCCTCATTTTCAATAAAAACGAAAGTTTCCTTTATTTTCTTGATTTTTGATTTTTGTATCTTTTCATTTCTGAACAGTTCTATTTTCATCGGTTCCAATGTCATGGCATGCACAACGGATCTTCAACCTAGTCTAAGAAGTCAATCTGAATCCAAATTAATTATGCACGAAGTCTATTATGAGGATGAATCGGAATACGAGGAAGATGAGGCTTTTGAAGAGATTAACAGGGAATTAACTCATTTTGAAGAAAAACCTAAGCCTAACTTAAACGATACTGAAGCTGTCGACTTAGGAGATGAGGATAATGTTAGGGAAACCAAAATCGGCATTCACATTGAGCCGAGTATCAGGGAAGAGCTAATCAAAACACTGTTTGAATTCAAAGATATTTTTGCATGGTCGTATGATGACATGCTAGGGTTAAGCACGGATCTAGTGGTACATAAATTGCCCATTGATCCGGCATGTCCTCCTGTCAAGCAGAAATTGAGGAAGTTCAAAACCGATATGAGCGTAAAGATCAAAGAAGAAGTAACCAAGCAGTTAATAGCAAAGGTTATTCGGGTTACTCGATATCCCGAATGGTTGGCCAATATGGTGCCAGTGCCGAAGAAGGATGGGAACATTTGGGTATGTGTCGATTATCGCAATCTAAACAGGGCAAGCCCGAAAGATAACTTCCCACTACCCAACATCCATATCTTGATAGACAATTGTCGGGGCGAGAGATTGGATACTTTGTGGATTGCTATGCAGGATACCATCAGATCCTAATGGATGAAGAAGATGCAGAAAAGACAGCTTTCATCACTCCTTGGGGAACTTATTGCTACAAGGTAATGCCGTTTGGTTTGAAGAACGCCGGGGCGACATACATGAGAGCAATGACTACTGTGTTTCATGACATGATACACAAAGAGATTGAGGTGTATGTAGACGATGTAATCATAAAATCTAGGCGATAGGAAGACCATGTAGCAGATCTGAGGAAGTTTTTTCAAAGGCTTCGGAGGTACGACATTAAGCTCAATCCAGCCAAATGTGCATTTGGGGTTCCCTCGGGAAAAATGCTAGGATTCATTATCAGTCGGCGAGGTATTGAGTTGGATCCATCAAAGATCAAATCCATACAAGAATTGCCAGCACCAAAGAACAAAACTGAAGTGATGAGTCTTTTGGGAAGATTGAATTACATCAGCCGATTCATTGCTCATCTCACATCAACATGTGAACCTATTTTTAGGCTGTTAAAGAAGGATGCTGCAGTCAAGTGGACCGAAGAATGCCAAGAGGCTTTTGATAAGATAAAGGAGTATTTGTCAAACCCACCTGTGTTGGTTCCACCTGAACCCGGGAGGCCTCTGATTCTTTATCTAACAGTTTTGGACAATTCTTTCGGCTGCGTATTGGGGAAACATGACATCACCGGCAGAAAGGAACAAGCCATCTATTATCTCAGTAAGAAGTTCACCGCATATGAAGTTAAGTACACTCATCTTGAGAAGACATGTTGCGCCCTAACTTGGGTGGCACAGAAGTTGAAGCATTATTTGTCTTCCTACACTACTTATCTCATTTCACGTTTGGATCCGTTGAAGTATATTTTCCAGAAACCTATGCCTACAGGAAGGTTAGAAAAATGGCAAATATTACTTACAGAATTTGACATCATCTATGTGACGAGGACGGCCATGAAAGCCCAAGCACTAGCCGATCACTTAGCTGAGAATCCTGTTGATAATGAATACGAACCTTTAAGGACATATTTTCCAGATGAAGAAGTGTTGCAAATTGATGAGTTAGAACTAACCAAGGAGCCAGGATGGAAGCTTTTCTTTGACGGAGCTGCAAATGCAAAGGGAGTCGGGATAGGAGCAGTACTTATTTCTGAAACAGGACATCATTATCCTGTTACGACTTAGTTGCGCTTCTATTGTACCAACAATATGGCTGAATACGAAGCATGCATTTTGGGGTTACGATTAGTTGTGGACATGGATGTCCGGGACGTCTTGGTCTTGGGAGACTCGGACCTTCTGGTACATCAGGTTCAAGGCGAGTGGGAAACAAGAGATTTGAAGCTTATCCCGTATCGCCAATGTTTGCATGACCTCACGAAGCGTTTCCGGTCAATAGAATTCAGACATGTCCCAAGAATGCATAATGAGGTCGCCGATGCTTTGGCTACTCTAGCATCGATGTTGCGTCACCCGGATAAGATTCATGTTGATCCGTTATATATTCAAGTTCGGGATCAACATGCCTATTGCAATGTGGTGGAGGAAGAAATTGATGGCGAGCCATGGTTTCATGATGTCCAATAATACCTCAGGATGGGAGTATACCCAGAACAGGCAACTGGAGATCAAAAGAGGGCTATTCGGCGATTGGCAAACGGATTTTTCCTTAGTGGAGGAGTGCTGTACAAGAGAACCCCAGATTTGGGATTGCTAAGGTGTATAGATGCAGGCCAAGCCACGACAGTGATGACAGAGGTGCATGCCGGAGTTTGTGGGCCACATATGAGTGGGTATGTATTGGCAAAGAAGATCTTACAGGCAGGATATTACTGGCTCACCATGGAGCGTGATTGTATAAATTTTGTGCGCAAGTGCCATCAGTGTCAGGTGCATGGAGATTTTATTCATTCTCCGCCAACGGAATTGCACACGATGTCAGCACCGTGGCCATTTGTTGCGTGGGGCATGGATGTCATTGGACCGATCGAGCCGGCAGCTTCCAACGGTCATAGGTTCATTCTAGTAGCCATTGATTATTTCACCAAGTGGGTGGAGGCGAAGACGTTCAAGTCAGTGACCAAGAAAGCCGTGGTAGACTTCGTCCATTCCCATATCATCTGTAGATTTGGGATCCCAAAGATGATTATCACGGACAACGGTGCTAATCTTAACAGTGGTTTGATGAAAGAAGTGTGTCAACAGTTCAAGATTACACACCGTAATTCCACCCCATATCGTCCCAAAGCAAATGGCGCGGTTGAGGCAGCAAACAAGAATATAAAGAAGATACTGAGAAAAATGGTAGAAGGATCTAGGCAATGGCATGAAAAGCTACCATTTGCATTGTTGGGTTATCGCACTACGGTTCGCACTTCAATAGGTACAACTCCTTACTTGCCGGTATACGGAACTGAAGCAGTAATACCAGCAGAAGTTGAGATTCCATCCCTCCGAATTGTCACCTGAAGCTGAGATTGATGATGATGAATGGGTCAAAACTCGATTAGAGCAGTTGAGCCTAATTGATGAAAAGAGATTGGCAGCAGTATGTCATGGCCAATTGTATCAAAAGAGAATGGCAAGAGCTTACAATAAGAAGGTACGCCCTAGAAAATTTGAAGTAGGGCAACAAGTACTTAAACGGATCCTCCCACATCAGGCCGAAGAAAAGGGCAAGTTCGCCCCGAATTGGCAAGGGACGCTTATTGTAACCAGAGTATTATCCAATGGAGCTCTATATCTTACCGATATTGAGGGAAGATGAACCGACATGGCTATCAATTTTGATGCAGTCAAGAGATATTACGTGTAATTTCTTTATGATTTTGGTTCATTTTATTTGTTTGTACTAGGTATTTATCGGATAATGAAATGACGGAGGCAATTCTTTCTTCTATCCAAACACTTTTAACCCTTGTTTTCCCTTTTGAGCCTTATTTATTCTTTCATAGCCCTTTCTTGGAATCAATAACGGAAATAGAGATGAAAAGAAAAAAAAATAATAAATAGATAAAAGAAAGTCACAAGAGATTTAAATGAATCAAGGAACTACGTTTGACCTAATTCCTCAAATAGGATACGTAGGCGCCTCACGGCTCGGTCATAGAGTGAATAAAAGTTAATTCTTCCCCAAATAAGAAACTGGGGCAGAAGTTATGTTGTTTTATGAAAAAAGTTTTGATTCCGAGAGTTGTAATATCTCACCCATTCAGAGTTATTGTAAATTTTTGATACTCTTTTCTTTTTAAAACCATATGAGATGTCCGAAAAAGACCTCCCGATCAGTATCCGGGAAATGCCCAGTCAGGCAAGTAAAAACCAAGAGTAACACGTTGATCCCCAACAGAAAGGGAAAAAGCTGAAGGAATTGATAGCCAAAAGAATCCCCAGTGAAGAGAACCTTATCGGTGCCTTTCCAATCTCCAACGAAAGCTGAGAAAAAATAAAATGAGAGAGTCTTATCGGTGAAAACCTTCACAGGCACCATAAGGCGACGAAAGCTGAGAAGAAACAAAAATGAGAGAGTCTTATCGGTGAAAACCTTCACGGGCACCATAAGGCGACGGGAGTTGAGAGAAATGAGAGAGTCTCATTAGTGAAAACCCCTCGAAGGGCACTATGAGGCGACAAGATAAAGTGGCACAAAGGACCCACATTTGACAAAGAGTCGTGCATCTGTTCGTCCTCAGCAAATGAGACCATCAGAAGATGGATTGATACAAATAGACTGGGTTGATTAATCCGGAATGCACGACGTGATCGTTGGGACCGATTATACCATTCAGATAAGTTCCTTTTTGTTTTTCGCTACATTTGTTCAGAAAGCTTATTTCTTTTTCTATATTTTCTGTTTTCTTTGTTTAAAGGTTTTTATCCAAGTCTATTTTGAGAAAGACTTTTCAGAGCTTACTATTAGTGTCGAATTGGTGCGAAGCAAAACGAGGTTAGGACAGACCAAATTGGTCTGGAATGTCAGGAAATGGAGAAGACCTGAAAGATGCAGTCGAAAAATCATGGACCAAGTTCCAAAAGAATCCCCTGTGAATTTTCAAGATGCGCAAATAACTCCGACAGATTATCAACCGATTCTCAAGATGATCGGACAACACAAAGCGGAGAAGGAAAAAGGAAAATGCATCCCTAGCTGATGACATTTCTTTTTCCAGCGATATTAAAGGAAAATCAAACCTTTTGAAGAAAGTGATTTTGAGTCTCACCAGCAAGTTTTAAAACACAGAAAAGGGAAGGGATAAATGGAAAAACCATCCCCAATAGAAATATCATTCCCAGCAAGTAACATCATCCCCGACAAGTTTCGGGAACTTAGAACAGAAGAAGGAAAAGCCATCCCCGGCAGGAGTGGCACGACCATTCACCGCATTTTAAACTAACAAATTTTCTTTGATTTGAAGCAGGTGAAAGGAAATGTCGATGATAGAAGAATGACATACCACAAAGAATATTACCAAAACTGGGGCAGAAAATTTTCGCCATTGTCGAAAATTTTCTCAAAGAAAACAAGGAAATCAATTAGAGAGATTTTAATTGGGAGAAATCAGGAGCCCGCCTGTAAGAATGGAGGTGTTATCTTTAAGTGGAGAAATCAGGAGCCCGCCTGTAGAATGGAGGTGTTATTTTTAAGTTGAAGAAATCAGGAGCCCGCCTGTAGAATGGAGGTGTTATTTTTAAGTTGAAGAAATCAGGAGCCCGCCTGTAGAATGGAGGTGTTATTTTTAAATTGAAGAAATCAGGAGCCCGCATGTAGAATGGAGGTGGTTATTTTTAAGTTGAAGAAATTAGGAGCCCGCCCGTAGAATGGAGGTGTTATTTTTCAGTTCAAGAATTCGGGAGCCCGCCCATAGAACGGAGGTGTTACTTTCAGTTGAAAAATTCGGGAGCCCGCTCTTTAGAATGGAGGTGTTATTTTGAAGTTGAAGAAGTCAGGATGCCCGCCTGTAGAACAGAGGTGTTATTTTCAAATTGAAGGAGTCAGGATGCCCGCCTGTAGAATGGAGGTTGTTATTTTGAAGTTGAAGAAATCAGGAGCCCGCCTGTAGAATGGAGGTGTTATTTTTAAATTGAAGAAATCAGGAGCCCGCCTGTAGAATGGAGGTTGTTATTTTAAGTTGAAGAAATCAGGAGCCCGCCTGTAGAATGGAGGTGTTATTGTTATTCTGAAGAAATCAGGAGCCCGCCTGTAGAATGGAGGTGTTATTTTGAAGAAATCAGGAGCCCGCCTGTAGAATGGAGGTGTTATTTTGAGGAAATCAGGAGCCCGCCTGTAGAATGGAGGTGTTATTTTGAAGAAATCAGGAGCCCGCCTGTAGAATGGAGGATGTTATTTCAAGTTGAAGAAATCAGGAGCCCGCTTGTAGAATGGAGGTGTTATTTTTAAGTTGAAGAAATCAAGAGCCCGCCTGTAGAATGGAGGTGTTATTTTGTCACGACCCCAAATCCGGTCGTGATGGCGCCCAGCGCATTGCTAAGCCAGCCTAACCAATCAATATCAACAACGGAGCTAGAAGCTCTCTTTAACCCATTTACGCATTTCAAAATATGAAACAATAGTAATACGTATACCAACAACGGGGAAACCAAGTTCCAAAATATACTAACTCCCATAGACCGAAGGGTCAAGAGTCATGAGCCTCTACTGAACATGAATGTATAAAGGTTTACAAAATACCAAGTGCGGAAAGAAATGTCAATACGGAATCGAAAGACAGTAAGAAGGAATATCGGGTCCTGTGGACTCTGCATCTACCTCGTATATCCCACAGATGTCGCCTCGCACAGCTACTAGATCACTGCTGAGAGGTACCTGGATCTGCACACAAGGTGCAGGGAGTAAAATGAGTACTGCCAGACTCAGTGGTAATAAACAAGGGTAAGACAGCGCAGATAAGAAATCCGCAATAAAACACTATGTAAAGCTATAATCGGCTACCCTGTCATAGAATCAATCTTCATTGTACCTGTTCTAACAAATACCAATAAATAGCATAACAGCTAGCAGATGTAGCTAAATGCAATGCAATGCATGATATGACCGCTACGGCGCGTAGCCCGACTCCAATTTTGGGTACCCGTGCTCACTGTGGGGGTTCAGACTCCGGAGGGGCTCCTACAGCCCAAGCACATCTCATAGAGATATCACTGCGGCGTGCAGTCCGATCCAACATATATCTCGCTGCGGCGTGCAGCCCGATCCACTACTAGTCAGCTAATATGCAGATACAACCTCGCAGGCTCAAAAGTAGTTTTTGAAAACTCTTTTATCATTTTTCAGTTGGAAAACAGTAATATCAAGTTCCAGAGATTGGAATTAGCATAATAACAAAAATAGCTGCGGACTAGTAGTAAACTAGCATGTCTATGTGATAAGACAATGATAACGATCCTCGCGGGATCCAATAACCGGCTCACGGCCCACATGTATAATCAACCGCCCAAGAAGGGGGTTCCTCAGCTCAAGAGTGGCCATTATCACAATATATATATACATATATGCAACCATCCGAGAAGGAGGTTCGACGGCTCTAGAATAGCCAATAATACAATATCAACAGGTTGGACTAATATGTAGTCTCCAGTTCATGATCGACCCCGCACTCTCAAGAGTGTGCGTGTCTCGCCGCTATACAGCGTCACAAAGTGGTATACCGGGGTTTCGAACCCGCTGGTCATCACCCACATCTATTACTCACCTCAATACGGCGCGACGACTACTCCGCAATGTCCTTTCCTTTGAATTTAGCTCCCTCGTGCGTGGAATCTAGTCAAACCACAATAATTACATCAAATACGGGTCAAATAATCATAACCCACTTCAATTTACATGAAATTAGCATAATTACACTAAGTTGGTAAAACCCGACCCCGGGCCCCACTGCTCGGAAAATTCCGAAATTAGCACCAACGCGATCCTTATCTCGCCACGAGTCCGTGCATATAAAATTTATCGAAATCGGAGTTCAAATGGCCTCCCAAATCCAAAAATCCCGTTTTCAAAACTTCGGCCACATTTCTTCAAGATTTCAACCCAATTTCATGAAGATTGATGTTAATACTACCATAAATTGATGTTTTTGAGTCAAGAATCTTACCTCCGACGATACCCGATGACTTCTCAGTGATTTCCTCGAGTTATCTTCTCTCTAGGGCTTGAAATTGAGTTTTGGGGGTGTAACCCGTAACTCTCTGTTTCTGGACTTAAGTTCACTGCCAGAACAGGTTCTTCTACGCGATCGCGATCTTCCTCACGCGATCGCGATGCTCAAATTCACGGCCTCACGCGATCGAGACTTCCTTCACGCGATCGCGAAGCACAGTCACCCTGCCTCACGCGATCGCATCCTTCACTCCTGCGATCGCGTAGCATATTTCTCCTGGACCCATTTCTTCTTCTACGCGATCGCGTATATTGGCCTGCGATCGCGATCAACACCCGATCAATTCTACGCGATCGCGACTCTTACCCTGAGATCGCGATGCCTTATCTCCCCGCTCTACGCGATCGCATCCCCATCCCCGCGATCGCGGAGAGCAATTGTCTGCTGAGGTTATGACAGCAACCAGATTTTTCTCTTTTCTTTCAACAATGGTCCGTTTGGACCCCCGAATTCATCCCGAGACCCCCGGGACCCCAACGAAAACCACCAACATACTCCAAAACATGATACGAACTTATTCCAACCATAAAAACACCATACTAAACATCAAAATCACCAATTACACACGGATTCAAGCCTAAATTTCTTAAAACATTCCGAATTACACATTCAATCAAAAACCCGACCAAACGACGTCCGAATGACCTGAAATTTTGCAGGCACATCCAAAATCACCTAACGGAGCTACTGCAACTGTCGGAACTCCATTCCGACTCCCGGATCAAAATCTCACCTACCGTTCGGATTTCGCCAAAATTCAACCTTAGCCAATTCAAGCCTATTTCTACACCGGCCTCCAAATTCAATTCCGATCGCTCCCCTAAGTCACAAATCACCTCCCGGAAACTAGTCGAATCATCAGAATCCGATTCCGAGCACTCTAACTCGATAGTCAACTCTAGGTTGACTTTCCGTATTCAAACTTCCTTCAAACATGCTATTTGCTTTATTTTCCATTCAATTCACTCCTAACTCACCCGATATGTTCTAACACTGATATAGAAGCATAAGATATGTTAATTCAAGGTAACGGGGTGGAAATTTCCGTAACGACGGGCCGGGTCGTTACATTCTCCCCAACTTAAACAAACGCTCGTCCTCGAGCGGACTCAGAGTTATACTGGAAGCAACCCAATAGCCGAATGACCTTACCAAGCATATATCCGGCGATCATACGTCACCCTATCTCACATAAGTCCGAAAAAACCATATAGTCAGAATTTCACAGACCATCTGAACCATAAATCACATTGCACTTTCTGAAATCATATGCCAAATGCAAATCACATGCCTATACTCGGGATACACTCGAATCCACTACAATAATCCATATTCACTACTCCGGTTGAGATCATATGCTGTATCGACAACCCAAATCACTCGAGACGATAGTCTCTAATCACAACAACTGGCCACAATCACCAAATACTAGCCGAAAACCTCTTTCATTAGATAGAGTCTTATTCCAACACCTCCATATCCTGCCCACGGCAGCTGAAGCACGCGATATACCGAACCCATCTCTCAGGTTAACCATTCGTGAATCTATTTCCCTTTTAAAACCGGTACCACAAAATGTTTCGGAGCCAAACCTCGATTTTTACCTTTCTAACAAGCTAAGATCCAATATGCTCGTATTCATTAATGACTCCAACGGTCATTTCGATCATAACACACCACACCGGTGACATGACATCTCAACCACCGGCCTAAGCCGTGACGAGCACAACATAGGCTCCAATAGAAACGTCCGCACACACTAGAATCATGACAGCTCAAATCATGATAACTGTCTCCAGTAAAAGAGCTGCAATTCAATTCCTCTGTGACATCATAACATAGAACTGAGATCGCGTCTCGCATTATAGAAATAGAGTACCTGAATCCTTCTCGAGAGGTCATAACATCACGTGGCCTTGCCAAGACTCGTGATTTTATCCCAACATTATTACTCATGAAGCATCTCAAGCCACTAAGCTCAAACGGTTAGCCACGCACAGATCTAGGTCTTGAACCCAAGAAATCAACCTCACCCACGGTGAAACAATTAACGTATGCTATTAAATCCTGAAAGGACACAACCGATGTGCCATTCGCCCAGCGATACTCAAAACGGTCTTTTCCTCAGAAGCGAGAAAGTATTGTATACCAGGTAGCTTATATTTAACTATATTTTCACAATATTCTGTTGCGGTGTGTAACCCGCTCCAATGACATACCCGTGGCGGCGTGCCACCCAATCCGGATACCATACCTGTGGCGGCGTGCCACCCGATCCACGCATAAATCTCGCAAAAAAAAGAAATGCATATCGAGTCGAATTTTCTCATTACAACAAACATATATATATATAGCCTCAAGCTCGGCCACATGAAACGCATCCGACAACGTTTCTCAGTACTGGAACTGAATCAATGGTAGATACCTTTATACTAACATCCGCCCCTAAGGTCCAACTGACAAAGCAATGCCTACCAGCCGTCCGCTGGTCCTGGGTACAACTACTCTGTTGGAGCATACTCTGATGCTCTCCGCTACGCAATTTGTGCCATTTTCCGACATAGTCCATATCACATTAGTCTAGACAACCTGACTTATGTCAACCAGTCTGAAATAAGGTATTATAACCCAAATTCATCGTATCAAGCTAAGAGAGAGCTATTAGGGCTTCCCATTTTCCAATAACCGCTAAACGGTGCTGATACACACGATGTACAACCACTGCATAGGCGGATTACGAGAACTTCCAGTCTCCAACACATATATAACACATGAATTACCATGCTTGATTCCGTACTTCACCATACAAATACATAACGCACATCAAGCGTCCATTCATACCACGAAAGCCATTCAGAAATTTCACTATGCCATCAAAGACTCAATTATTATGGTCGATCCAACAAGAGAATACCACCATACCACTGGATATCATCAGTTTACATTACCTTGTCCTTTTTGGATCATATTCCCTGCCAAATTACTAGAATAGCAGTACCATTTTCCTTAATCGCCAGAAAGATCAATTCTTTAAATCACCTGCAGCTGCCCGTGCTGCTCAATAATTTTAATGACTCCTCATATATTATGAACTGATCTCAAAACCTTGAATATGTCATTATCAACTTTCCATCACACATCGCATATGCCACACCACCCTAAGATAACATGGAAATTCATATTCCTTTCCTACGCCGCAAACATCGGCGCACTCAACTAGTCAAGGGCTTTCTTGATCCCATATAGAGTAAACTCATTACATATTCCACGCTCCGCATATCGACAGGAATATACTCATTTTCAAACCATGATGAAACACATCATAAACTCTTTCTCCCAATTACATTGCATAAGTTAAACTGCCAGGACTGAGTCCTTATACCCATATCAAGTTACACAACTGTCAGCACTCCAGAGCTTTGCTGCACAATATCTCCAAGACTCATTACTTCAACCACATACCAGGAATCAATCGCATTCCCTTTTTTTTTTTTTTTTTTTTTATACCATTCTGGTTTATTAACAAGTTGTTCCATTTACCCAATTTCCTTTCTGATTCATCTCTAATTTCATATCAGTCTTTACTGTAGCACGACAATACCTCAACCCTTTTTACCACACAAGACTCGTACACAAGACTACACGGTCTAAGACCCATAGGCCGCTGAATACTCTCTCAGTTTTCCCAGAAGTACTACATTCCACCACACTTTACTTTGATGAACTCCCCGCGATTTTTAAATTGTTATCATTACTTCCCAATGCGGATACGTAGAATCCCATCATTCACATGATATAACACAAGCCTTGATCTTTTCTAACGAAACCGCCATCTTTAGCCACATACACAATCTTAAGGCACCTGACTGTTACAAGCAAAATCTTGAACATTGCAAACCATTCTCGGGCATCATTCACCCTTATTCAACTGTAATTCAACTGTCCTATTGAGTAGAACCACTCGTGTTTTGTTAGAACTTCTGACATCGCAGAACATGACTACTTACAGACACTATTAGCTATCACTTTTTTCTATACACCAAGCATTCCTTACCAACATCAGTTCAAAATACCCTAGTATTTCTTCACATCTACGAAGCACCATAACCTTTATCGGAATTTTCCCAACATACTTAGAGACAGAATCAACATAGCACACAATAGTGCAATCGGTTAATCAATAGCAACCTCCCCAACTTAGCTCGAAGCCATTCATCAAAGCACTTTCAACCACTCATATCAGTATTACTCAAGTGATGCCGAAATGTTAGTATGATATTAAACTCAAGTCATTTACAAGCTTCGGCGGAGATTCGAATCATCGGAAATATTAACTCTTTTGCAATTCTTGCATTCATTCACACACAACAGTTACGCCCCCTCTTTAGGTGACAAAATCTTTTCTAAGTCCCGAATTTTCCAAAAATTTCGGCAGAGTTTCCTTTGTAAATTGGCCTATCCACCTGCCAGAAAATCACCAAACCATCCTAGCTATACTTCCACAACTCAACAAGATATCACAATGTATTTCAACAACATTAAATCTCAATACTACACGAATTATATCATCACAATTTATACTTGAACCTCCGATGTATCTGCTCAAATCATAACATATATCGAATACCATTCAATTACACATCAGAATCAACCCACCTATTTTTCCTCAATCTAGTATTTAAGTACAACACCTTCTACCAGGATATACATAGCATAATCATTTTAGTCTTCCCGAGTTTAAACTTGTTCCACTACAAATAAGGCATTTTACCTTCCAATTACGAGATATGATAAATATTCACCACGCCCATAGCTCGGGGCTACACAATAGTTTAGATAAGAGTCGAACAATTAACAACTCATCCATTAGTAAGCCTCCATAATACTCTATAGATCGGCACAAGGCCCCAAACATGGCTACTAGCCCAAGTACATAGATATAAGCCCAGTCTTAGTCACTTTACACAGTAATTTATCAATCGGGAAGGATCAAGTCCAAATCCCCAGTCACAATACCACCACGCTCGTCACATGACGCGTATTCCCTCTCAGCACAGCACTGTATAGTGCAAAAATACGGGATTTCAAACCCTCAGTACATTATCTATTGCCACCACAAACAAAACCAGCACCTCAATGCTCAAGTCATAAACAAGGTCCAGCCTCAAGTCATCCTGACTGGCCCAACATGAACTCACCGAGATTATATCTCGCCCCTCGTTCGAGGAAATAATAAGCCATAAGGCAATTACATTACTGAGCGCTCGATGCGTACACAGACGTGTGGAAGGAATTTCAAAAATTATATCTCAAGCTGAATCAAGTACGCACGATAAGAATTCCAAGAAATGTGAAGTGTTTCCTAAAGGTTCGCAGCCTCCCGAGGATAAGTACGAGCGTCCCCGTGCCGATCCACAAGACTCTACTAACCGGCTCAAGACTCATGAGGCCTAGTAAACCTAGGCTCTAATACCAACTTGTCACGACCCCAAATCCGGTCGTGATGGCGCCCAGCGCATTGCTAAGCCAACCTAACCAATCAATATCAACAACGGAGCTAGAAGCTCTCTTTAACCCATTTACGCATTTCAAAATATGAAACAATAGTAATACGTATACCAACAACGGGGAAACCAAGTTCCAAAATATACTAACTCCCATAGACCGAAGGGTCAAGAGTCATGAGCCTCTACTGAATATGAATGTATAAAGGTTTACAAAATACCAAGTGCGGAAAGAAATGTCAATACAGAATCAAAAGACAGAAGAAAGGAATATCGGGTCCTGCGGACTCTGCAGCTACCTCGGATATCCACAAACGTCGCCTCGCACAGCTACTGGATCACTGCTGAGAGGTACCTGGATCTGCACACAAGGTGCAGGGAGTAAAATGAGTACCGCCAGACTCAGTGGTAATAAACAAGGGTAAGACAGCGCAGATAAGAAATCCGCAATAAAACACTATGTAAAGCTATAATCGGCTACCCTGTCATAGAATCAATCTTCATTGTACCTGTTCTAACAAATACCAATAAATAGCATAACAGCTAGCAGATGTAGCTAAATGCAATGCAATGCATGATATGACCGCTACGGCGTGTAGCCCGACTCCAATTTTGGGTACCCGTGCTCACCGTGGGGGTTCAGACTCCGGAGGGGCTCCTACAGCCCAAGCACATCTCATAGAGATATCACTGCGGCGTGCAGTCCGATCCAACATATATCTCGCTGCGGCGCGCAGCCCGATCCACTACTAGTCAGCTAATATGCAGATACAGCCTCGCAGGCTCAAAAGTAGTTTTTGAAAACTCTTTTATCATTTTTCAGTTAGAAAACAGTAATACCAAGTTCCAGAGATTGGAATTAGCATAATAACAAAAATAGCTGCGGACTAGTAGTAAACTAGCATGTCTATGTGATAAGACAATGATAACGATCCTCGCGGGATCCAATAACCGGCTCACGGCCCACATGTATAATCAACCGCCCAAGAAGGGGGTTCCCTCGGCTCAAGAGTGGCCATTATCACAATATATATATACATATATGCAACCATCCGAGAAGGAGGTTCGACGGCTCTAGAATAGCCAATAATACAATATCAACAAGGTTGGACTAATATGTAGTCTCCAGTTCATGATCGACCCCGCACTCTCAAGAGTGTGCGTGTCTCGCCGCTATACAGCGTCACAAAGTGGTATACCGGGGTTTCGAACCCGCTGGTCATCACCCACATCTATTACTCACCTCAATACGGCGCGACGACTACTCCGCAATGTCCTTTCCTTTGAATTTAGCTCCCTCGTGCGTGGAATCTAGTCAAACCACAATAATTACATCAAATACGGGTCAAATAATCATAACCCACTTCAATTTACATGAAATTAGCATAATTACACTAAGTTGGTAAAACCCGACCCCGGGCCCCACTGCTCGGAAAATTCCGAAATTAGCACCAACGCGATCCTTATCTCGCCACGAGTCCGTGCATATAAAATTTATCGAAATCGGAGTTCAAATGGCCTCCCAAATCCAAAAATCCCGTTTTCAAAACTTCGGCCACATTTCTTCAAGATTTCAACCCAATTTCATGAAGATTGATGTTAATACTACCATAAATTGATGTTTTTGAGTCAAGAATCTTACCTCCGACGATACCCGATGACTTCTCAGTGATTTCCTCGAGTTATCTTCTCTCTAGGGCTTGAAATTGAGTTTTGGGGGTGTAACCCGTAACTCTCTGTTTCTGGACTTAAGTTCACTGCCAGAACAGGTTCTTCTACGCGATCGCGATCTTCCTCACGCGATCGCGATGCTCAAATTCACGGCCTCACGCGATCGCGACTTCCTTCACGCGATCGCGATGCACAGTCACCCTGCCTCACGCGATCGCATCCTTCACTCCTGCGATCGCGTAGCATATTTCTCCTGGACCCATTTCTTCTTCTACGCGATCGCGTATATTGGCCTGCGATCGCGATCAACACCCGATCAATTCTACGCGATCGCGACTCTTACCCTGCGATCGCGATGCCTTATCTCCCCGCTCTACGCGATCGCATCCCCATCCCCGCGATCGCGGAGAGCAATTGTCTGCTGAGGTTATGACAGCAACCAGATTTTTCTCTTTTCTTTCAACAATGGTCCGTTTGGACCCCCGTATTCATCCCGAGGCTCCCGGGACCCCAACGAAAACCACCAACATACTCCAAAACATGATACGAACTTATTCCAACCATAAAAACACCATACTAAACATCAAAATCACCAATTACACACGGATTCAAGCCTAAATTTCTTAAAACATTCCGAATTACACATTCAATCAAAAACCCGACCAAACGACGTCCGAATGACCTGAAATTTTGCAGGCACATCCAAAATCACCTAACGGAGCTACTGCAACTGTCGGAACTCCATTCCGACTCCCGGATCAAAATCTCACCTACCGTTCGGATTTCGCCAAAATTCAACCTTAGCCAATTCAAGCCTATTTCTACACCGGCCTCCAAATTCAATTCCGATCGCTCCCCTAAGTCACAAATCACCTCCCGGAAACTAGTCGAATCATCAGAATCCGATTCCGAGCACTCTAACTCGATAGTCAACTCTAGGTTGACTTTCCGTATTCAAACTTCCTCAAACATGCTATTTGCTTTATTTTCCATTCAATTCACTCCTAACTCACCCGATATGTTCTAACACTGATATAGAAGCATAAGATATGTTAATTCAAGGTAACGGGGTGGAAATTTCCGTAACGACGGGCCGGGTCGTTACATATTTTTAAGTGGAAGAAATCAGGAGCCCGCCTGTAGAATGGAGGTGTTATTTTCAAATTCAAGAAGTCAGGATGCCCGCCTGTAGAACAGAGGTGTTATTTTCAAATTGAAGAAGTCAGGATGCCCGCTTGTAGAATGGAGGTTGTTATTTTGAAGTTGAAGAAGTCAGGATGCCCGCCTGTAGAACAGAGGTGTTATTTTCAAATTGAAGGAGTCAGGATGCCCGCCTGTAGAATGGAGGTTGTTATTTTGAAGTTGAAGAAGTCAGGAGCCCGCCTGTAGAATGGAGTTTGTTATTTCAAGATGAAAAAGTCAGGACAAATTGAAGAAGTCGGGATGCCCGCCTGTAGAACGGAGGTGTTAATTGCAAGTTATCACAATCAGGAGCCCGCCTGTAAAACAGAGGAATACATTTCAAGGTCGAAACAGAATTCAATAATATCAAGGGTTACAACAAGAACCCCCTGCATAACAAGTCTTAAATCGAGGAAGCAGTATCCCCAGCAGAAGGATAAATTGAAGATATAGATAAGAGTTTACAGTTCATAAATCATAATTTAGTCTAGCTTCTTATTTTGCTTTTGCATGGTGTAATAAGGAGGTCAACAAGCAGTAACCGCAACAACAGCAACAGTAACAACAAAAATCGCAGTTTCATTGGTAGTCCCAGCTACCAAAACTTTCCGAACTACATTGACCTGATTCCCTTTTAGCCAGGGATATGTAGGAAACCTTTTGAAGCAAAGGTTCGGTCAAAATTTTGAAAAAAAATGCTTCTCACGGAGTGCTCAAACGGGCAAAAATCGCTCGTATCCGCTCACTTGTCTTTGCACAGAAACTCTTCGTGTTTATGCGCAAAGAGGGGCAGCTGTGAGCACGTGATTTTTGCCCTATATGAGAATTACTCCCAAAAAATTCAAAATAAAAGAGTTTTGTGTTGTTTGCAATATTTGTGAATTTTGTGTTATTTTTCTTGAATTGTTTGCATTTATCCGTGCATATTTATTTGTTTAAATAAATAAAATATAAAAATATATTGTATTTATATAAAATTCAAGTTTATAACTAGTAATAATTAAGTTTATTTTATAAAATCACAAAAATATGTATTTTTGCATTTGTAGCCCGTAATATCCAATTTGTGCGATTTTATTTTAATTAACGTCTAATTTTGTGTGATAATTATTATTATGAGTTAATTAGTATTTTTAAGATAATTTTGGTTTTATAATTTAATCTTAACATTTTTTTTTAATTTATTTCATAATAAATAATATTTTTTATAGAGAAGACAAATTCGGAATTGGGCCTCTTCTTAAATTTTAAACTTAGGCCCAAACCTATTCTACCCAACCCAAGACCCATATGACCCAAACCCATAACCCATCTACTACACTACTATACACTATTCAAACAAACCCTAAACCTAAAACACACATAACACAAAAGCCTCCACCCTAACTATTCTCTCTTCTTTCTCTTCTCTTTCTTCCTTCCTTCTCCCTCACCTTGCATCCATGGCTGCCGCCACTCCTCCAGCAAAAACAACCAGTCGCCGTCACTATCCTCAGGTCGCCGGACCTCTCTTTCTTCTTCTCATTATAGTCGGCGACCATTATCGCCAAAGCTTCAGGTCCAAACGACCTCCGTCGCACAGCTTCAACCAACGACCACACTGCCAGTCGCCGGCAACACCCCTCCCCGTCATCCCCGACCTCGCTGCCACGACGAGCAGCAGCTCACCTCGCTGCCACGACGAGCAGCAGCTCACCATGACTGCTGCGTCGTCTTCTATCCGAGAAGGACACGTCCAGTTGCCATGGCCTGCGACATCCGAGCTCCAGTCATCCATGGCTGTCAAGCTCCGACCATGGCAGCCATGCTCTTCTTCTTCATCTTCCTTTCTTTTTGATTTTTCCGGCAAGGGTGGATATATATATATATATTGCCACGACCCCAAATCCGGTCGTGATGGCGCCCAGCACATTGCTAAGCCAGCCTGACCAATCCATATCAACCACGGAGCAAGAAGCTCTCTTTAACCGATTTAGGCATAGTATTTGACGAAATAAAAGCAATACATGTAACGAAAACGGGGAACCAAGTCCCATAATACATCAACTCCCATAGACCAAGGGTCAAGAGTCATGAGCCTCTACTAAACATGAGTGTATAAAGGTTTACAAAATACCAATTGCGGAAAGAAATGTCAATACAAAATCAAAAGACAGTAGGAAGGAATATCGGGTCCTGCGGACTCGGCAGCTACCTCGAATATCCACAAACGTCGCCTCGCACAGCTACTGGATCACTGCTGAGAGGTACCTGGATCTGCACACAAGGTGCAGGGAGTAAAAAACCCGCACGGGCACCGTAATAAACAGGGGTAAGACAGCGCAGATAAGAAATCCACAATAAAGCACTATGTAAAGCTCTCATCAAATACCCTGTCACAGAATCAATATCAAGTGTACCTGTACCAACAAGTACCAGCAAAATAGTATAACAGCTAGCAGATGTAGCTAAATGCAATGCAATGCATGATATGACCGCTACGGCGCGTAACCCGATCCAATTTGGGTACCCGTGCTCACTGTGGGGGTTCAGACTCCGGAGGGGCTCCTACAGCCCAAGCACATCTCATAGAGATATTCTTGCGGCGTGCAGTCCGATCCAACATATATCTCGCTGCGGCGCGCAGCCCGATCCACTACTAGTCAGCTAATATGCAGATACAGCCTCGCAGGCTCAAAAGTAGTTTTTGAAAACTCTTTTATCATTTTTCAATTGGAAAACAGTAATATCAAGTTCCAGAGATTGGAATTAGCATAATAACAGAAATAGCTGCGGACTAGTAGTAACTAGCATGTCTATATGATAAGACAACGATAACGATCCTCGCGGGATCCAATAACTGGCTCACGGCCCACAATATACTCAACCGTCCAAGAAGGAGGTTCAACGACTCGAGAATAACCAATAATACAGTATCAACAGGTCGGACTAATATATAGTCTCCAGTTCATGATCGACCCCGCACTCTCAAGAGTGTGCGTGTCTCGCCGCTATACAGCGTCACAAAGTGGTATACCGGGGTTTCGAACCCGCCGGTCATCACCCACATCTATTACTCACCTCAATACGGCGCGACGACTACTCCGCAATGCCCTTGCCACGAGAATCAAGCTCCGCACGCGTAGAATCCTGATCAAATACAGTAGAAATACAACAAATTAGGCCAATGGGACTACACCCAATCAATACAACTCAATTTACATCAAAATTCCCAAAGTTGTCAAAACCCGACTTTCGGTACGCTTGTCGAAAAATTACAAAAGTCACATATTCGGAACCCTCATCTCAATACGAGTCTAAGCATATCAATTTTACCAAATTCGGACTCCATTTGCCCATTCAAAACCTTGATTTTCTAAAGTTCAAGCCTAGGGCTAAATCCTCCATAAATTACCCCAAATTCCTCCATTTTCATGATATAATTGCATAATATTACCAATACTAATCATAGTTTAAGTCCATAGATGATTACCCGATGATTTCCCTTGAATTTCTCTTCAAAATCGCCCAAATCGCCTCTAAAGCCGAGACCCAAAATGTGTGAAATGTTCTGAAATTTTTCTAACTTCCGATACACTTACTTACAGCGATTTTCGCCTCTACGGAATATTTTCCGCTCCTACGAGCCCGTATCCGCGACCAAAGGGTCGCTTCGGCGGTTCCGGGCCCGGCCGGCCATTTCCGCTTCTCGCGAGCAAAAGGGCCGCGCAGCGCACCCGCCTCGCGAAGACACTTCCGCTCTCGCGGAAACATCCGCCTCTCGCGCACCATTGTCCGCTTCTCGCGGTCCCGCCCAAGCGGTCAAATGTCCGTTTCTCGCGGACCATGCCCATTTTCTTCCCCTTCGCTTCTGCGATCACCGGCTCGCACCGGCGATGCCGCTTCGGCGGAATTACTTCCGCTTCCGCGTAACCAGCCGCTCCTCGCGCATCTCGTCCGCTTCGCGGACACGCTCCTCGCGTCCAAAATTCCCGCAGAGCGGAAACAACGTAGCAGGATCCCAACCCGCAATTTTTCCACAATTTTCTCCCGTTTAACCGTCCGAAAACACCCCGAGGCCCCCGGACCTCATCCAAACATACCAACACATCTTAATACCTTATTCGAACTTGCTCCAATCCTCAAAACACGTCTAACAACATCAAAACCCATAATTCGCATCAAATTCAAGCCTAAATTCCTTAAAACATTCCGAATTACACATTCAATCAAAAACCCGACCAAACGACGTCCGAATGACCTGAAATTTGCAGGCACATCCAAAATCACCTAACGGAGCTACTGCAACTGTTGGAATTCCATTCCGACCCCCGGATCAAAATCTCACCTACCGTTCGGATTTCGCCAAAATTCAACCTTAGCCAATTCAAGCCTATTTCTACACCGGGCCTCCAAATTCAATTCCGATCGCTCCCCTAAGTCAAAAATCACCTCCCGAAACTAACCGAATCATCAGAATCCGATTCCGAGCCCTCTAACCAAATAGTCAACTCCGGGTTGACTTTCCTTATTCAAGTCTCCTTCAAAAAGGCTATATGCCTCATTTTCAATCCAATTCACTCCTAACTCACCCGATAGACTCTAACATTGATATAAAATCATAAAACATGTATTTACAACATAACGGGGTGGTAATTCCCGTGACGACGGGCCGGGTCGTCACATTCTCCCCTCTTAAGCAAACGCTCGTCCTCGAGCGGGTCAAGAATCATACCTGAAGTCTCAAACAAGTGAGGATATCTGCTCCGCATCTCCCGCTCGACCTCCCAAGTGGCCTCCTTCACGGGTCGACCTCTCCACTGAACCTTAACTGATGCAATCTTCTTAGACCTCAATTTTCTCACCTGACGTCCCAAAATGGCAATAGGCTCCACATCATAAGATAGATCACCATCAAGCTGAATGGTACTGAAGTCTAATACATGAGACGGATCTCCAATGTACTTCCGGAGCATAGACACATGGAATACCGGATGAACGCTGGATAAGCCGGGCGGCAAGGCCAACTCATATGCCACCTCTCCAACTCTCCTAAGTATCTCAAAAGGACCAATGAACCTGGGACTCAACTTCCCTTTCTTCCCGAACCTCATGACACCCTTCATGGGTGAAACCTTCAACAATACTCTGTCACCAACCATGAAAGACAACTCTCGAACTCTACGGTCCGCATAACTCTTCTGACGAGACTGTGCTGTACGAAGCCTCTCCTGGATCAACTTTGCTCTATCTAGAGCATCCTGGACTAACTCGGTCCCTATCAATCTAACCTCACCAGGCTCAAACCATCCCACGGGGGATCTACACCGCCTGCCATACAATGCCTCATACGGGGCCATCTGAATACTCGACTGATAACTGTTGTTGTAGGCAAACTCAGCAAGTGGTAGGAACTCATCCCACGAACCACCAAAATCAATCACACAAGCTCGCAACATATCCTCCAAGATCTGAATAGTGCGCTCAGACTGTCCGTCTGTCTGGGGGTGAAATGATGTACTCAACTCAACCCGAGTACCCATCTCTCGCTGAAATGCTCTCCAAAACTGAGAAGTGAACTGAGTACCCCTGTCGGATATGATCGACACTGGGACTCCATGCAACCGAACAATCTCTCGAATAAAGATCACCGCCAACCGCTCCGATGAGTAGGTAGTACTAACTGGAATGAAGTGAGCTGACTTGGTCAGTCTATCCACAATCACCCATACAGAATCAAACTTCCTCGCCGTCCGAGGGAGTCCGGTAACAAAATCCATAGTGACTCTCTCCCATTTCCACTCGGGAATAACAATGCGCTGAAATACACCACCGGGCCTCTGGTGCTCGTACTTAACCTGCTGACAGTTGAGGCACCGTGCTACATGTCCGACAATGTCCATTTTCATCTTTCTCCACCAATAGTGTTGTTTCAAATCTTGATACATCTTCGCGGCTCCTGGATGGATAGAATACCGCGAGCTATGGGCCTCCTCCGGAATCAACTCACGAAGGCCATCAACATTGGGCACACATATCCGGCCCCTGCATCCTCAATACGCCGTCACTATCAATGGTGACATCTCTAGCATCATCATGCTGAACTCTGTCCCTCAGGACAGCCAAATGTGGATCATCATACCGGCGCTCACGAATACGATCATATAGAGATGACCGAGATACAACACAAGCCAATACCCTGCTGGGCTCCGAAATATCTAACCTCACTAGCCGATTGGCTAGCACCCGAACATCATAAGCAAATGGCCTCTCCTCAGCTGGAATATATGCCAAGCTCCCCATACCTGACCGCCTTCCGGCTCAAAGCATCGGCCACCACATTGGCCTTCCCGGATGATATAATATAGTAATGTCATAATCCTTCAGCAACTCAAGCCATCTCCGCTGTCTCAAATTAAGGTCTTTCTGTTTGAACAAGTGCCGGAGACTACGATGGTCGGTATACACCTCACAAGACACACCATACAAATAGTGCCTCCAAATCTTCAATGCATGAACAATGGCGGCTAGCTCCAAGTCATGAACAGGATAGTTCTTCTCATGCGGCTTCAACTGCCGAGAAGCATAAGCAATTACCTTTCCTTCCCGCATCAACACACAACCTATCCCCACTCTCGAGGCATCACAATAAACGGTATATGAACCTGAAGCTGATGGCAACACTAATACTGGAGTTGTGGTCAAAGCTGTCTTGAGCTTCCGAAAGCTCTCCTCGCACTCATCCGACCACACGAATGGTGCACCCTTTTGCGTCAACTTAGTCAAGGAAGAAGCAATGGATGAACATCCCTGAACAAACTGGTGATGATATCCCGCCAAACCAAGAAAACTCCTCATCTCTGTAGCTGAGGACGGTCTAGGCCAACTCTGCACCGCCTCTATCTTCTTAGGATCAACCTGAATACCATCACGAGACACCACATGTCCCATAAATGCTACGGACTCGAGCCAAAACTCGCACTTGGAGAATTTAGCATATAGCTTCTCCTCTCTCAATCTCTGCAACACAATACTCAAATGCTGAGCATGCTCCTCCCGACTACGGGAGTAGACTAGAATGTCATCAATGAACACAATCACAAATGAATCCAAATAAGGCCCGAACACACTGTTCATCAGATGCATAAATGCTGCTGGGGCGTTGGTCATCCCAAAAGACATCACAAGGAACTCATAGTAACCATATCGGGTCCTGAATGCAGTCTTCATAATATCCGAGTCCCTGATCTTCAGCTGATGATAGCCTGAACGAAGATCGATCTTAGAAAACAACCTCGCACCCTGTAACTGATCAAACAAATCATCTATGCGCGGTAGAGGGTACTTGTTCTTCACTGTCACTTTGTTCAATTGCCTATAATCAATACACATCCGCATGGAACCATCTTTCTTTTTAACAAATAATACCGGCGCACCCCACGGAGACACACTAGGACGGATGAAACCCTTATCCAGAAGTTCTTGAAGTTGCTCTTTCAGTTCTTTCAACTCGACTGGTGCCATTCGATAAGGAGGAATGGATATGGGCTGAGTGCCCGGCACCAAGTCAATGCCAAAATCAATATCCCTGTCCGGCGGCATGCCCGGCAGGTCTGAGGGGAATACATCTGGGAAGTCCCTCACAACAGGTACAGAATCAATGCTAGGAGACTCGGCTCCCACATCTCTCACAAAAGCTAAGTACGATAAACACCCTTTTTCAACCATCTTCTGAGCTTTTAGGAACGAAATAACACGGCTAGGGACGAAATCGGTCGAACCCCGCCACTCAATCCGAGAAATACCAGGAATGGCCAACGTAACTGTCTTAGCATGACAGTCCAATATAGCATGGTACGGAGACAACCAGTCCATACCCAATATAACATCAAAGTCCACCATCCCCAACAATAACAAATCTGCCTGGGTCTCCAGACCCCCAATAGATATAACACAGGATCTATAGACATGATCCACAACAATCGTATCACCCACGGGGGTGGATACATGAACAGGTAAATCAAGACTACCACGAGTCGCACCCAAATGATGTGCAAAATAAGAGGACACGTAAGAATATGTGGATCCCGGATCAAATAGAACAGAGGCATCTCTGTGACAGACAGAAATGATACCTGTAATCACAGCATCGGAGGCAACTGCATCACGCCTGTCAGGAAGTGCATAGAACCGTGCCTGGCCTCCACCGGATCTCTCCTCGCCCCTGGGGCGACCACGAGAAGACTGACCTCCACCTCTACTAGACTGAGATGGTGCTGAAGAGGAGGGCTGATCCCTCTGCTGAGTCCCGCCCCTACGTAGTCGAGGGCAATGTCTCCTCATGTGGCCAAACTCACCACACTCATAACATGCACCTGGTGTTGGAGAAGTAGGTGCTGCACTCTGGGCTGGGAGGGCAATAAGTGATGACTGACCCTGCTGAAACCCCTGTCGACCACGACCATAAGAACCTCCGCTCTGCTCTGGGCGGCCTGAATGAGGAGGTCTAGAGGAGCGACCTCTACTCTGCTGGGAATGCCCTCTAGATGGAGCACCACTGAAACTGCCCGAACTACGAGGCCTCTTGGCCTCCCGCTCCTCTCTCTCTCGGCGACGATCCGCCTCAATGGAGCGTGCCATATCAGCAACTTGCTCAAACGATGATGACAGAACTCGCTCGCTGGTCATAAGAATACGGATAGAATAGTTGAGGCCATCAATGAACCTCCTGATCCTCTCCCTATCAGTGGGGATCATCCATGTGGCATGCCTAGCCAACTGAGTGAATCTAAGCTCATACTGGGTCACAGACATGTCGCCCTGAATCAACCACTCGAACCGGCGACGTAGCTCCTCGCGACGAGACCGAGGTACATATTTCTCTAGAAAGAGAGTAGAGAACTGCTGCCATGTGAGAGGTGCTGCTCTTGTAGGCCTACGCCTCTCAAACTCCTCCCACCAATCAAATGCGGGACCGTTGAACTGAAATGTAGTAAATGAAACTCCGCTGGACTCAAGAATACCAGCCGTACGCAGCATCTTTCGACACTTATCCAAGAAACCCCGGGCATCCTCGCCCTCAACGCCACCGAAATGGGGTGGCCTGAAGTCTACCAAATCTCTCAAGACGACGCCGCTCGTCCTCGGGCATAACCTGAACCATATGCTGTGGAGCTGGAGCTGGTGCAGTCGGAGGAATAACCGGTGCAACCACCGAGCGGGGACCGCCTCCGGCGTCCGAAGTCCCCGAACAATCGGGTCGGTGTGCGAGCCGCAGGGGTCCGCCGACCACCCCCCGACCGAGATGTCGCTACGGTAGCGGTAGGCCGAAACTACCCGAGCCAAAACGGAACACACCGATAATATTTGAGCAAGCGTCTCCTGACGACCGGGAATAGCAATAGATATAGTCCGGCCCCGAACCGGGGCCGCCGGGGCATCAACCACCGGGGTCGCTCCCGAACCGGTACAACGAGCGGGTCGGCCGGCATCGCCTCGCCCGCCCTACCTCTACCTCTAGCACGACCGCGCCCACGGCCTCTAACAGGTGGCAATGGAGGTCGTCCACCTTGTCCCGATGCTCGCGTTCTCGCCATCTACGAGAGAATAGAATATAGAAGTTCTGTTCTCGGAACAACAAGATCGCACGACGGAGTTCAAGAAAAGTGAAGTTTTCCTAAAGGTTCGCAGCCTCCCGAGGATAAGTACGGGCGTCCCCGTACCGATCCACAAGACTCTACTAACCGGCTCAAGACTCACGAGGCCTAGTAAACCTAGGCTTTGATACCAACTTGTCACGACCCCAAATCCGGTCGTGATGGCGCCCAACACATTGCTAAGCCAGCCTGACCAATCCATATCAACCACGGAGCAAGAAGCTCTCTTTAACCCATTTAGGCATAGTATTTGACGAAATAAAAGCAATACATGTAACGAAAACGGGGAACCAAGTCCCATAATATATCAAATCCCATAGACCAAGGGTCAAGAGTCATGAGCCTCTACTAAACATGAGTGTATAAAGGTTTACAAAATACCAAGTGCGGAAAGAAATGTCAATACAAAATCAAAAGACAGTAGGAAGGAATATCGGGTCCTGCGGACTCTGCAGCTACCTCGAATATCCACAAACGTCGCCTCGCACAGCTACTGGATCACTGCTGAGAGGTACCTGGATCCGCACACAAGGTGCAGGGAGTAAAATGAGTACTGCCAGACTCAGTGGTAATAAACAAGGGTAAGACAGCGGAGATAAGAAATCCGCAATAAAGCACTATGTAAAGCTGTATTCGAATACCCTGTCACAGAATCAATATCAACTGTACCTGTACCAATAAGTACCAGCAAAATAGCATAACAACTAGCAGATGTAGCTAAATGCAATGCAATGCATGATATGACCGCTACGGCGCGTAGCTCGACTCCAATTTTGGGTACCCGTGCTCACTGTGGGGGTTCAGACTCCGGAGGGGCTCCTACAGCCCAAGCACATCTCATAGAGATATTCTGCGGCGTGCAGTCCGATCCAACATATATCTCGATGCGGCGCGCAGCCCGATCCACTACTAGTCAGCTAATATGCAGATACAGCCTCGCAGGCTCAAAAGTAGTTTTTGAAAACTCTTTTATCATTTTTCAATTGGAAAATAGTAATATCAAGTTCCAGAGATTGGAATTAGCATAATAACAGAAATAGTTGCGGACTAGTAGTAACTAGCATGTCTATATGATAAGACAATGATAACGATCCTCGCGGGATCCAATAACTGGCTCACAGCCCACAATATACTCAACCGTCCAAGAAGGAGGTTCAACGGCTCGAGAATAGCCAATAATACGGTATCAACAGGTCGGACTAATATATAGTCTCCAGTTCATGATCGACCCCGCACTCTCAAGAGTGTGCGTGTCTCGCCGCTATACAGCGTCACAAAGTGGTATACCGGGGTTTCGAACCCGCCGGTCATCACCCACATCTATTACTCACCTCAATACGGCGCGACGACTACTCCGCAATGCCCTTGCCACGAGAATCAAGCTCCGCACGCGTAGAATCTGATCAAATACAGTAGAAATACAACAAATTAGGCCAATGGGACTACACCCAATCAATACAACTCAATTTACATCAAAATTCCCAAAGTTGTCAAAACCCGACTTTCGGTACGCTTGTCGAAAAATTACAAAAGTCACATATTCGGAACCCTCATCTCAATAGGAGTCTAAGCATATCAATTTTACCAAATTCGGACTCCATTTGCCCATTCAAAACCTTGATTTTCTAAAGTTCAAGCCTAGGGCTAAATCCTCCATAAATTACCCCAAATTCCTCCATTTTCATGATATAATTGCATAATATTACCAATACTAATCATAGTTTAAGTCCATAGATGATTACCCGATGATTTCCTTGAATTTCTCTTCAAAATCGCCCAAATCGCCTCTAAAGCCGAGACCCAAAATGTGTGAAATGTTCTGAAATTTTTCTAACTTCCGATACACTTACTTACAGCGATTTTCGCTTCCGCGGAATATTTTCCGCTCCTACGAGCCCGTATCCGCGACCAAAGGGTCGCTTCGGCGGTTCCGGGCCCGGCCGGCCATTTCCGCTTCTCGCGAGCAAAGGGCCGCTAAGCGCACCCGCCTCGCGAAGACACTTCCGCCTCGCGGAAACATCCGCCTCTCGCGCACCATTGTCCGCTCGCGGTCCCGCCCGAGCGGTCAAATGTCCGTTTCTCGCGGACCATGCCCATTTTCTTCCCCTTCGCTCGCGATCACCGGCTCGCACCGGCGATGCCGCTTCGGCCGGAATTACTTCCGCTTCCGCGTAACCGACCACTCTCGCGCATCTCGTCCGCTCACGCGGACACGCTCCTCGCGTCCAAAATTCCGCGAGAGCGGAAACAACGAGCGAGGATCCCAACCTGCAATGTTTCCACAATTTTCTCCCGTTTAACCGTCCGAAAACACCCCGAGGCCCCCGGACCTCATCCAAACATACCAACACATCTTAATACCTTATTCGAACTTGCTCCAATCCTCAAAACACGTCTAACAACATCAAAACCCATAATTCGCATCAAATTCAAGCCTAAATTCCTTAAAACATTCCGAATTACACATTCAATCAAAAACCCGACCAAACGACGTCCGAATGACCTGAAATTTTGCAGGCACATCCAAAATCACCTAACGGAGCTACTGCAACTGTCGGAATTCCATTCCGACCCCGGATCAAAATCTCACCTACCGTTCGGATTTTACCAAAATTCAACATTAGCCAATTCAAGCCTATTTCTACACCGGGCCTCCAAATTCAATTCCGATCGCTCCCCTAAGTCACAAATCACCTCTCGGAACTATCCGAATCATCGGAATCCGATTCCGAGCCCTCTAACCAAATAGTCAACTCCGGGTTGACTTTCCTTATTCAAGTCTCCTTCAAAAAGGCTATATGCCTCATTTTCAATCCAATTCACTCCTAACTCACCCGATAGACTCTAACACTCGATATAAAATCATAAAACATGTATTTACAACATAACGGGGTGGTAATTCCCGTGACGACGAGCTCCAGTCATGGCATGGCTGTCAAGCTCCGACCATGGCAGCCATGCTTTTCTTCTTCATCTTCCTTTCTTTTTGGTTTTTCCGGCGAGGGTGGATATATACATATATATATATATATATACACGTGTATATAGTTGTACACATATGTTATATATGTATATATATGTGTATATATAGTATATATGTATATAAATATACATATATGTATGAATAAAGTAATAAAAACCCTAATTATGCATGTGTATATACTATGTATATGTTGTGTATATACGTGTATACATGGGTATATTAAATATATATGACTATATGTATATATGTATATTTTATTTTTTTTATTTTTTCAGGCAGAATATATTTCTCATTATTTTTATTATTTATTTTTATTTTTTCGGACAATATATATATTTTCTTGGTTTTTCGTATATATATATATATATATATATATATATATATATATATATATATATATATATATATATATATATATATATATATTGCTTTAGGGTAGTATATATGTATATATATTTCGTTTTATTATTATTGTTGTTATTTTCATTTTTGGACAGATTTTTTTTTTAGTTATTTATCTTTATTTTTCGGATGATATATTATATATATATATAGGAATTTCATTTCTATGTATATTATGAATATATGTATATATATAGACCGGTTCTATATATATAAATATATATATATATATATATATATATATATATATGTATATTTTCGGATTTAGATAAGTATATGGTTGATTTTGTTTCTTTTTTGTTGTTCATCATGTTCTTGATTATTTCTTCATTTTTCATACTTTAATCATGTGTTTTGTTAAGTTGTTAATATAGAAATGTTATATATATATGTATAGTTTCGGATTTAGATAAGTATATGGTTGATTTTGTTTCTTTTTTGTTGTTCATCATGTTCTTGATTATTTCTTCATTTTTCATACTTTAATCATGTGTTTTGTTAAGTTGTTAATATAGAAATGTTATAGTCAATCATTTTTGCATCTTAAATCTTGGTTGTAATGTTGGTAGATTTAAATTGAATTTTTTTAGATGATTATTGAGTTTATTAGATTAAATTTGGTTTTTTATTTTTGCTTAATTCTAATTCCGGTTTTAATTATTAAAATAGTTTGTGTGATATGTTAAGTTTAAGTGATTTAAAGTTACTTGTTTGTTGCTATTATGAATCTAGAAATTTTTGTTGTTAAAAATCATGGTGTTCTTGGTTGTTCATCAAGATTGTTAGAATTGTTGTTAAAATTGTTTAAGAATTGGTTAAATTTGCTATATTTTGGTTGTCTGATTTAAGTGAATTGGTTATAGCTGATAAGGGTATATTAGTAAATTTTAATAACGTTGGGGGTATTTTGGTCATTAATTTGTAGTCAATTATTTGAATTAAAGTATTTTGTCCATTAGTTATTTAGATATTGTTAAAATAATTAGGGTGGAAGACAAAACATTTGGTAGTGGAGAATAATTCTTTCTTTAATAAAAGAGTGTGAAACAAAGTGTAGTTGTGTTAAAAGAATTAATTAAATATACATAATCATGCTTTAAAATAATTAAAATAAAAATAGTGGGGAATAAAACATAATTTAGTGGGATTAAAAGTTAGATTAAAATAAAATGAAAGTGGAAGTCTTACTTTTAGTTTTTAATTAATAGTGGTTTGTTTTTAATTAAAGAAAGTCTTGCTTATATAAGAATATATTTCATTTCATAGGAGGGGATCATTAAGAGGAGAAAAAATCCTACAGAGCAAAAATCTGAAAAATCTTAAGAGTGTTATCAAATAGTGAACAAAAGAAAAACAAAACAAAAAAAAACAAAAAAAAAATCTAAAAAAAAAAAGTGTTAGTTTTTATTTTACAAAGTCTTATTTTGAAACTCAATTCTGGGGTGTTGATTCTTATTGCTTAAATCCAGATACTGGTATTCTTGATTGTACTGTTGTTGCTGTGATATTGCTGTGTTGTTATTTGCTGTGTTGATCACCGGGATTTCTTTTATTTCCAATATCAGGTACATATCTAATCATGTTTAAATGATAAGATGAATATATGAGAAAGATGAGAATTTTGTTGAAATTTTAAATAGTTTCTATTTCTATCTTCTTTTACAGATTATGTTTTAATAAATTCCATATTAATATTCTGTAAGTTTTGTGATAGCTTTAAATAATTAAGCCTTGTTGCAACAATAATAAATCACTTCTAAAAATGACTATTAAATAGTATAGTTATAAATGTGTTTATTAATGATTCAAATTGGTTAGGAAGAATGAATTACTCTTTTGTTAATTGAATTAATGAGAATTTCTTTAATATATTCTTTAATAAACTAAGTTGTTAATATGTAATTAAGTTCAATAAAAAATGCGAATTTTAATTTGTGACGACCCGGCCCGTCATCACGGGAATTACCACCCCGTTATGTTGAAACTGTATGTTTTATGCTTTTATATCAGTGTTAAAGTCTATCGGGTGATTTAGGAGTGATTTGGATTGAAAATGAGGCATATAGCCTTTTTGAAGGAGACTTGAATAAGGAAAGTCAACCCGGAGTTGACTATTTGGTTAGATGTAAGATAATTGGTTTAGTTTGTATATATATATATATATATATATATATATATATATTAGTTGTTGATTTTGCATTTTTATTTTTATATTTATTTAAGTAATGTTTATTTTTATTAAACATTTATCTAAATATAACAAATAATATATTTTTTAGCTTATAAAAAAAACAAATTTAAATAAAATTATAGCCAATTTATAATTGTTGTTTTTTTTCTAAAAATAAGCTTAGTTTTGAACAATTTGGAATAAAAAATAATTTTTACCATATAAGCTTTAATATGGCTATAATTTTCAATAGTTTTGAATAAATGATTTTATTAGTTTTTCTTTTTATATATTCAAGTTTTAATATTATTCTGAATTAGCTTCTTTTATTATTAAGTTATGAAATTTCGTATTTAATAAAATAATAATAAAATAATTTCGAAAAAAAAAATTCTGTTTAAACATATATTAAAATCTGTTTCATTAAGTTTTTGTCATAAATTAGATAAGTGTTGCATTTTTAATTTCTAGATTAATTAAGATATTTCTTTATTTATAAAAAACTAAAAAATAAAAAATAGGAAATGTAGTCAATTTAGGATTACTTTGTTAATAAATGAGATGAGCCTCGCCAAATAAATCGCAAAAACTGTGAAGCCCTCATAAGTATATATATTTAGAAATCCGAGATTGGCCGTTTAGTAAATTTTCACGGCATTCTCAAAATAATAACGCGTTAATAGTTTTAAGCGCGTATTTAATAATTGTACCTCCCTAAACTCGGGTGCACATTTATGTGACCCCAATCCAAATCCCAATGAAGTCGGAATATATCAAAAATTGCGGACACATTTATGTGACGAAATTCGAGATATGTTCTCACGACATTATAATTTTCTTCTAACAATTAAAACGGTTTAGAGTGGTAGTTTGCACATTAGTTCATATTTGTTAATAAATCAGATAATCAAGCCAAATATAACAGTTGAGCGACCGTGCTAGAACCACGGAACTCGGGAATGCCTAACACCTTCTCCCGGGTTAACAGAATTCCTTATCCGGATTTCTGGTACGCAGACTGTTAAATAGAGTCAAACCTTTCCTCAATTCAGGATTCAACCGGTGACTTGGGACACCATAAATCTCCCAAGTGGCGACTCTGAATATCTCAATAAATGAATCCTGTTTTGATTGTCCTTTAATTGGAAAAATGCCTTTTTATATCTCGCGCCCTCGCGAGCCTGCGCCAAAAGGAGGTGTGACAGGAGTGTATGTATTATTTTGAACGGAGACATAGAACTTATATACCATTTTGATCTCGTGTGATCCTGGCCTTTGGATCAACTGAGTTCAATGGCCAGGATTTCAATTTTAAAAACTGTGTCATTTAGTTAAGTAAGAGGTTTCCCTGTGTCCGTTAGATGCTCAAACATGGACGGCCAGGATCAATTCATTATACTGCGTCATTTAATTCCTACGAAGCCTCAATCACATCCGTCTAATCATTCATTTGGACGGCCAGGATTGATCTTTCTATGCGGCGTCGTTTGATTTTTTAATTGAGCCACCTTACGTGATCTGTTGGATTAATTTTATCAACGGTGAAGATTGAATTAGCCTTGTACGTCGTCGTTTGGTTATTAGCTTAGGCGGACCAGTTGGTCTCTTAGGCTTATTACATTTGGGCATGTTCCAATGTGTATATATTTCATTACTCAGCCCAAAAATTATTACTTTTTTGTATTTTTCTTGTATTTTAATTATTTTCTTGGTATTTTCTTTTGTATTTTATTTTTCTATTTTTGTATTTATTTTAAATTGTTATATTTCTTTTATTTTCCTATTTTTCCTAATTTTTCTGGTATTTTATGATATTTTTGCCATTTTCTTTTGTTTTTTCGATATTTTTGTATTTTTATTGATTTTTTCTAACTTTTCATATTTTTTGTGATATTTACTAATTGATTCCTTTTTTTTTGTAGCTTCAATTTCAAAACAACAAACACACAAGTATTTCAATTAAAACACACAATTGCACATCAAAAATCTTTTTAAATATTTATATTGGAATTTGTTTGCTTAGGGCAAAAATCACGTGCTCACAAAGAGGAACTAGTCTTTTTCATTACTACGAAAATAGAATGAGAACAAATGAGAGCTTCAATTTTAACTATCGAGTTACATTTTCGGGTTCATCTTTTGGTTGTTGAGTTTTTCTGTCACTGGGTTGCTCTGTTTACTGGCCGTTACTGATTGTTGTTGTTGTTGTATACTACTGCTATGCTGATCAATCATGCTTCTTCTTTTTCCAATACCAGGTACACGCTTTAAAAAATATATAGTGTGAATTGCTTGATTCGAGAATTGAATGAGAAAGGAAGTTTTGGATAAGTTATGATATTGTTTGTTAAATCAAGATAAAGAATTTGATCAGTGCTAACAATATACTACCTCTAGTGTGACGACCCAAAGGGTCATCACTTATTTTATTAATAATTTCGAGCTTCTGAGGCCTTAAAAACCTCATTCTATGTTGCCTCGATTTACGTGCATGATCCGAGCATGTAGCCGGAAAGATTTTGTGATAGAAAATATGAATTCTATGAGAAATTTGGATAAAAATGATATTAATATTGATATGGTTGACTTCGGTCAACATTTTTGGTAAACGGATCCGGACCCGAGATTGGATGGTCCCGAGAGGTCCGTAGGAAAATATGGGACTTGGACATGTGTCCGGAGTCGAATTCGAGGCCTAGAGCCCAAGTTATGAATTTTTATGTGAAATTGTTTTTGATGCAATTATTAAAGGAAATAAATTAATAGACCGTGGTATCGGGCTCGTATTTTGGTTCCGACGCCCGGTACAAGTCTTAAATATTATATATGTGATTTCTGTAAAGTTTGGTGACATTTGGATGTCGTTTGAGATGTTTTGGACCTCGAGTTCCAAGTTAAGAAGTTTTGAAAATCAAAAGTATGAAAATCATGAGTTTGAGGCTCGATTTGATTAAAACGAAGTGTTATTGGCGATATGATCGCACGAACAAGTCCATAATGTGTTTTTGAGGTTGTGTACATGTTTGGTTTGGAGCCCGGGGGCTCGGGTAAAGATTTGATAGGCCGTTGGATGAAAATCTGAATTTTGAACTGCTGGTTTTTTTCACCCAGCTGTTGGCTTCGCAATTGCGAAGAATTTCTCGCAATTGCGAAGATGACAGACCAAGGCAGGGTTCGCAAATGCGAACACTTGATCGCAAATGTGAAGGGCGTCCAGGAAGGCTTGGGTTCGCAATTGCGAACATAACCTCGCAAATGCGAGGTCTTCACTGCCAAGCCATGCTTCGCAAATGCGAAGCATTCTTCGCAAATGCGATGCCTTCACTGCCAAGCCATGCTTCGCAAATGCGAAGCATTCTTCGCAAATGCGATGCCTTCACTGCCAAGCCATGCTTCGCAAATGCGAAGCATTCTTCGCAAATGCGATGCCTTCACTGCTAAGCCATGCTTCGCAAATGCGAAGTCTTCTTCGCAAATGCGAAGGAGCCTTGTTCGCAAATGCGAACATTATGTCGCAAATGCGAACCTCCCAGTATGCCTTGGCTTCGCAAATGCGAACAAAAGTTCGCAAATGCGAACTTTCCACCCTTAGCTTATTTTTCAAACTCCAGAAATTGGTCGGGGTTCGCAATTGCGAACCCATGTTCGCAAATGCGAACACAGAGACTTGAAAAACACGAATTTCAGTCATTTCTTCATTTTTCACAAAACCAAAACGCCCATTTGCGACTCTTCAAGGATTTCTTCTTCATCAAAACGATTGTAAGTCACTTTTTACTTAATTCTTTCAATTCCTAACATCATTAAACATGTTTTTCATTAGAAATCAAATGTTTTCATGGTAAAATTCTTGTTTTTGTTAGAAAATAGGGTTTTTCATAAATTGGGGAATTGGACCTCGAATTGAGGTCCGATTTTGAAACAAATCATATATATGAACTCGTGGGGGAATGGGTAACCGGATTTTAGTCATAACCCCGAATTCCGACCATGTGGGCCCGGGGTTGAAATTCACTATTTCGGGCAGAATGTTGTAAAAGTTGTATTTGGTCTTAAGAATTAGTTTGTTGAGTAAAATTGATGATATTAAATCAATTGTGTATAGATACGGTTGAATTGGAGCCAAATTGAAAGAAAAGACATATCCACGGATTGAATTGTTCATAAGCACTCGAGGTAAGTGTTTGTTCTATCCTAGCTTGAGGGATTATGTGTTATGTGTTATGTGATCGAGTGCGGTGTATGGGTTGTGGTGACGAGCATCCATACATTGGCGTCTAGTATGACCGTGAGTCGTTGGAAAATGATATTTTGAGATATATTATAGGTGAATCGTTATTGTTCTCCCTTGTTGGGACTTGTTGTGAAGATAATTATTGATTGCCCTTGATGGGACGATTTATGAATTGTTGTTTCTTTCTTTGCCCTTAACTCTGTGATTGTTATTTGGGTGAGGAAGAGAGATAATGCACGAAGGGTGATGCCGTGCCATGTTTATTATTGATTATGCACGAAGGATCATGTCGTGCCATGTTTATTATTGATTATGCACGAAGGATCATGCCGTGCCATGTTTATTATTGTTTATGCACGAAGGATCATGCCGTGCCATGTTTATTATTGATTATGCACGAAGGATCATGCCGTGCCCTATTATTGATTATGCACGAAGGATCATGCCGTGCCCTATTATTGAACCATGTACGAAGGATCATGCCGTACTATGGATGTGAGGATGAGAGTAAAAGCACGAAGGGTGATGCCGTGCAACTGTTTGCTATTCCTTGAATTGATATTATTTGTGTTTACATTACACTTTGTTTTTCCTTGTGAAATTATTAATTGTGGTTAATTGTTGAATTCTTTAAGATACTCCTTATTGTGTTAATACTTGATTAAATTCTTGTTATTTTGGTGGTACATATATATATATTGAATTGCACAGGTTTATGTGGGTGTCTGGTCCTAGGCTTGTCACTACTTCGCCGGGATAGGCCAGGCACTTACCAGACATGGGGTCGGTTGTGCTGATGCTACACTTCTGTGCGTTTTTGCACAGGTCCAGGTTACGATCAGGAGCAGCAGCAGCAATAAATAGATTGCGTGGGAGTTGATCACATTTGAGACCGAGGTAGCTTGCAGACGTCCGCAGGCCCGGCGTCTCTTTCTTTAATTATGTTAATAGCTGTAGTCTCATTGTTCCGAGACAAACAGAATTATGTTATATTTCCTTCAGACTTTTATGTGTAGTATTCCATAGTAGTTTGTGAGTTGGTGACTCCAAGTCTTGGGTAGAGGATTTCAGTATGATTTTACCTCGTGATTTATTATTTCCATTTCGATAAAGTATTCCGCATTTATTTAATTAAAATTGTGTTAAAAATAGGATAGTATGAACACGGTGGCTTGCCTAGCTACCACGAGTAGGCGCCAACACGATCCCGATATTGGGGAAAAATCCGGGTCGTGACAAATGACTATAGGAGGATATGTGCTATGTACAAGGATGCATGATTGGCACTGAACAATTTCACTAAACTGGTCACATTGATTTACACACGAGGTTCTGATTCTACTATTACACTCTTGGAAAAGAATCAGATAAAGAAAAACCAAGAGGAATTTATTTGCTAACTACTCATAAACAAATATTGACAAATCAAAACATTGTATATACACTGCTTTATAGATCAAAGCTGTACAAGTTTGATACACAAAAGCACAAAAATGGCAATATCGAATTACAACACCAAAAGTACCCCCACCCCCAACTGAGAACGATGCATTAACCCCAATGCATATAATAAAAGAGCAAAGTGTTAGGAGAGACTCCCTGAGGCACACTAAGTGCTCTGGGAGTCGGCAGCTGGCTGTGTGCCGGGGTGTTCACCATTCTGTGTATCTGGCATAGGCACAGTAGAGGGTGCAACCTCTGCTGCCGGTGGAAGCTCTGGTGTAGAAAGCAAGGCTGGTACTGGAGCTGATGGTGGGGCTGCTATGACCAGAGCTGGCATCTCAGAGCTGCTAGATGCCGGTGATGGAACGGCCATGACTTCGATTCGTTATGGAGGCTTGATCGGTTCTCCAAGCTATTTACCACTACTTTCGGTGGAACCGCATCAGAGGATCCTCAGGACTTTTTATTCGGTTGCCATGAGATTCTCAAGACTATGGGGATCGTGGAGACAAACGGAGTTGATTTCTGTACCTTCAGACTTGCAGGATCCGCCAAGACTTGGTGGAGAGATTATTGCCTGACTCGACCAGCAGGGTCCCCAGCTCTATCATGGGACCGGTTTGCGGAACTATTTATGGAGAAGTTTCTCCCTACTACTCAGCGGGATTTACTTCGGAGGCAGTTTGAGCGCCTCCATCAGGGCACTATGACAGTTACACAGTATGAGACGAGGTTTATCGACTTGGCTCGTCATGCAGTAGTGATACTTCCCACTGAGCGGGAGAGGGTCCGCAAGTTTATAGATGGGCTTAATCATCCGATTAGACTCCAGATGGCTATGGGCGTGGGGAGTGACATATCATTTCAGGAGGCGGCCAATGCAGCACGCAGAGTTGAGATGGCTCTTGCTAGGGGAGGCGGTTATTCTTCGGATAAGAGGCCTCGTCATTCAGGCAGGTTTGGTGGTTCTTCCTCTGGTGGCAGAGAATCCTTTGATAGAGGCCAGTCTTCCAGGCCTTTTCATTCCGCCCTTCAGGCTTCACAGGGTGGACCAGGTGATCGTGGTTTTCGGGGGCATTATTCAGACCAGCCTCCTATTAATGCTCAGCCTCTTCAGAGTGTTCGTGGAGGCCATTCGAGGTCGTCAGGGCCAGCAGCCCTATCAGTCTAAGAGTTGCTACGGTTGTTGTGACCCAGGTCATTTTATCAGGAATTGCCCTCTAGCAGTGGGCAACTCTCAGCAGCGAGGTCCTCGTCCTATGATTCAGGCCCCAGCTGACCCTCAGCCTGCCCAGCCAGCCGGAGGCGGGGGTAGAGATTATAGAGGTGGAGGTCGAGACCGTAGAGGTGGAGACCGTCCAGCGAGAGGTAGAGGTCAGCCGGTTGATGGTCGTCCCAGAGACGCAGCTCAGAGGGGAGGTGCAGATCCCCGATTCTATGCTTTACCAGCCAGGCCAGAGGCAGAGGCATCAGATGCCGTGATTACAGGTACTATTCTCGTGTGTGACAGAGGTGCTTCAGTATTATTTGACCCTGGATCTACATATTCAATGTGTCTTCCTACTTCGCACCGTATTTGGCTATGCCCAGCTATGCTCTGGATATTCCAGTTTATGTGGCTACGCCAATGGGTGACTCTATTGTAGTCGATCGGGTGCATCGTTCGTGCGTAGTTATATTTGGGGGTCTTGAGACCCGTGTTGATCCGTTGCTCTTGGATATGGTAGATTTTGATGTCATATTGGGGATGGACTGGTTGTCCCCATACCATGCTATTCTTGATTGTCATGCTAAGATTGTCACCTTAGCCTTGCCAGAATCACCCCGATTAGAGTGGAAGGGTACCTCAAGCCACTCCGTTCGCACTGTTATTTCCTATGTTAAGGCTCGACGCATGGTCGAGAAGGGGTGTCTAGCTTATCTGGCTTATGTTCGTGATTCCAGCGCAGAGGTTCCTTCCATTGAGTCAGCCCCTATTGCACGGGAGTTTCCCGAGGTTTTTCCTTCGGACCTGCCGGGCATGCCACCCGATAGGGATATTGATTTCTGTATTGATCTGGTACCGGGCACTCACGCCATCTCTATTCCACCCTATCGTATGGCCCCGCCGGAGTTAAAGGAGTTGAAAGATCAGTTGCAGGACCTTCTTGAGAAGGGTTTTATCAGGCCCAGTGTTTCCCCCTGGGGAGCACCCGTATTATTTGTAAAGAAGAAGGATGGCTCGATGCGGATGTGTATTGATTACCGGCAGTTAAACAAAGTGACTATCAAAAATAAATATCCACTGCCGAGGATTGATGATTTGTTTGACCAACTCCAGGGAGCGAGGGTATTCTCTAAGATAGACTTGAGGTCAGGCTACCATCAGCTGAAGATCAGGGCGGCCGACATCCCTAAGACAGCCTTTCGCTCTAGATATGGGCATTATGAGTTCTTGGTCATGTCCTTCGGGTTGACCAATGCCCCAGCAGCATTCATGGAGTTGATGAATCGGGTATTCAGGCCTTACTTAGATCTGTTCGTGATAGTCTTCATAGATGACATCCCGGTATACTCCCGCAGCCAGGAAGAGCACGAGCAGCACCTCAGAGTGGTTCTTCAGACTCTGAAGGATAATCAGCTATATGCCAAATTTTCAAAATGTGAGTTCTGGCTGAGTTCGGTAGCATTTCTGGGTCACATTGTATCCGTGGAGGGTATTCAGGTAGACCCAAAGAAGATTGAGGCAGTTCAGAATTGGCCTCGACCAGCTTCAGTGACTGGGATCCGGAGTTTCTTGGGATTAGCAGGTTACTACCGTCGATTCGTAGAGGGGTTTTCTTCATTGCATCCCCGATGACCAGGTTGACCCAGAAGGGTGACCAGTTCCAGTGGTCAGAGGAGTGTGAGGCGAGCTTTCAGAAGCTCAAAACAGCCTTGACTACCGCACCAATGCTGATACTACCTACAGGTGCAGGGCCTTATACGGTTTATTGTGACGCATCTCGTACAGGGCTTGGAGCGGTATTGATGCAGGATGGTAAGGTTATCGCTTATGCTTCGAGGCAGTTAAAAATACATGAGAAGAATTATCCAGTTCATGATCTTGAGTTAGCCGCAGTGGTTCATGCCTTAAAGATCTGGAGGCATTACCTATATGGTGTGACATGTGAGGTGTACACTGATCACAAAAGCCTACAGTACTTGTTCAAACAGAAGGAGTTGAATCTACGACAGCGGAGATGGTTAGAGTTGCTAAAAGACTATGATGTTACTATATTATATCACCCGGGTAAGGCCAATGTGGTGGCCGATGCATTGAGTAGAAAGTATGCCAGCATGGGTAGTCTTGCATATATTCCGGTCAATCGGAGACCATTAGCTCTAGATGTCCATGCCTTAGCCAACCGGTTCGTGAGATTAGACATTTCTGAGCCTAGCAGAGTGTTAGCCTGCACGGCCGCTCGTTCTTCTTTATTAGAGCGTATCCGTGAGAGGCAATTTGATGATCCTCATTTGCGTGAGTTGAGAGATACAGTACAGCGGGGAGGTGCCACACAGGTAAATCTAGATGATGATGGAGTATTGAAATTGCAGGGTCGAGTTTGTGTGCCCAATGTCGAAGGAATTCGAGAGTTGATCTTAGCAGAGGCCCACAGTTCGCGGTATTCTATTCACCCAGGTGCCGCGAAGATGTACCAGGACTTACGGTAACACTATTGGTGGCGCAGAATAAAGAAAGATATCGTTGCGTATGTCGCTCGGTGTCTAAATTGTCAGCAGGTGAAATATGAGCACCAGAGACCTGGTGGTGTATTCCAGAGGATTGAAATTCCCGAGTGGAAATGGGAGCGGATCACTATGGACTTCGTTACTGGACTTCCTTTGACTCGGAGGAAATTTGATGCTATTTGGGTCATTGTTGATAGACCGACCAAATCAGCACACTTTATTCCAGTATCTGTCTCCTACTCGTCGGAGAGGTTAGCGGAGGTGTACATTAGGGAGATTGTTCGTCTCCATGGGGTGCCGTATCTATTATCTCCGATCGGGGTACGCAGCTTACCTGGCGTCAATTATGACAATTTCTACAAAATTGGCCACATAATGGCTTATTTAACAAAATGACTATTTTTTCCAGTCCGAGAGGACTATTCAGATTCTTGAGGACATGCTTCGAGCCTGTGTTATTGATTTCGGAGGCTCATGGGACCAGTTTCTGCCATTAGCAGATTCGCCTACAATAACAGTTACCAATCTAGCATCCAGATGGCTCCTTATGAGGCGTTGTATGGTAGGCGATGTCGATCACCGGTTGGATGGTTTGAACCGGGAGAGGCTCGGTTGTTAGGAACAGACTTAGTTCAGGAGGCCTTGGATAAGGTCAAGACTATTCAGGAGAGATTGCGTTCAGCTCAGTCTAGGCAAAAGACTTATGCGGATCGTAAGGTTCGAGATGTAGATTTCATGGTTGGTGAACGAGTATTGCTCCGGGTGTCGCCTATGAAGGGCGTGATGAGGTTTGGGAAGAAGGGCAAGCTCAGCCCTAGGTATATTGGTCCATTTGAGATTCTAGACAGAGTGGGAGGGGTGGCTTACAGATTAGCTTTGCCGCCTAGCTTATCAGCCGTGCATCCAGTTTTTCATGTATCTATGCTTCGGAGATACCACGGCGATCCCACACATGTGTTAGACTTCGGTACTGTCCAATTGGACAATGATCTATCCTACGAGGAGGAGCCGGTGGCTATTCTAGACCGGCAGGTTCGACAGCTGAGGTCGAAGAGTTATCCTTCTGTGCGTGTTCAGTGGAGAGGTCAGCCTCCTGAGGCATCGACCCTGGGAGTCCGAGTCTGATATGCGGAGCCGTTACCCACACTTGTTTCCTGACTCAGGTACTTCTTCTTTTGTCCGTTCGAGGACGAACGGTTGTTTTAGAGGTGGAGATTGTGACGACCCAAAGGGTCATCACTTATTTTATTAATAATTTCGAGCTTCTAAGGCCTTAAAAACCTCATTCTATGTTGCCTCGATTTACGTGCATGATCCGAGCATGTAGCCGGAAAGATTTTGTGATAGAAAATATGAATTCTATGAGAAATTTGGATAAAAATGATATTAATATTGATATGGTTGACTTCGGTCAACATTTTTGGTAAACGGATCCGGACCCGAGATTGGATGGTCCCGAGAGGTCCGTAGGAAAATATGGGACTTGGACATGTGTCCGGAGTCGAATTCCTGAGGCCTAGAGCCCAAGTTATGAATTTTTATGTGAAATTGTTTTTGATGCAATTATTAAAGGAAATAAATTAATAGACCGTGGTATCGGGCTCGTATTTTGGTTCCGACGCCCGGTACAAGTCTTAAATATTATATATGTGATTTCTGTAAAGTTTGGTGACATTTGGATGTCGTTTGAGATGTTTTGGACCTTGAGTTCCAAGTTAAGAAGTTTTGAAAATCAAAAGTATGAAAATCAAGAGTTTGAGGCTCGATTTGATTAAAACGAAGTGTTATTGGCGATATGATCGCACGAACAAGTCCATAATGTGTTTTTGAGGTTGTGTACATGTTTGGTTTGGAGCCCGGGGGCTCGGGTAAAGATTTGATAGGCCGTTGGATGAAAATCTGAATTTTGAACTGCTGGTTTTTTTCACCCAGCTGTTGGCTTCGCAATTGCGAAGAATTTCTCGCAATTGCGACGATGACAGACCAAGGCAGGGTTCGCAAATGCGAACACTTGATCGCAAATGCGAAGGGCGTCCAGGAAGGCTTGGGTTCGCAATTGCGAACATAACCTCGCAAATGCGAGGTCTTCACTGCCAAGCCATGCTTCGCAAATGCGAAGCATTCTTCGCAAATGCGATGCCTTCACTGCCAAGCCATGCTTCGCAAATGCGAAGCATTCTTCGCAAATGCGATGCCTTCACTGCCAAGCCATGCTTCGCAAATGCGAAGCATTCTTCGCAAATACGATGCCTTCACTGCTAAGCCATGCTTCGCAAATGCGAAGTCTTCTTCGCAAATGCGAAGGAGCCTTGTTCGCAAATGCGAACATTATGTCGCAAATGCGAACCTCCCAGTATGCCTTGGCTTCGCAAATGCGAACAAAAGTTCGCAAATGCGAACTTTCCACCCTTAGCTTATTTTTCAAACTCCAGAAATTGGTCGGGGTTCGCAATTGCAAACCCATGTTCGCAAATGCGAACACAGAGACCTGAAAAACACGAATTTCAGTCATTTCTTCATTTTTCACAAAACCAAAACGCCCATTTGCGACTCTTCAAGGATTTCTTCTTCATCAAAACGATTGTAAGTCACTTTTTACTTAATTCTTTCAATTCCTAACATCATTAAACATGTTTTTCATTAGAAATCAAATGTTTTCATGGTAAAATTCTTGTTTTTGTTAGAAAATAGGGTTTTTCATAAATTGGGGAATTGGACCTCGAATTGAGGTCCGATTTTGAAACAAATCATATATATGAACTCGTGGGGGAATGGGTAACCGGATTTTAGTCATAACCCCGAATTCCGACCATGTGGGCCCGGGGTTGAAATTCACTATTCCGGGCAGAATGTTGTAAAAGTTGTATTTGGTCTTAAGAATTAGTTTGTTGAGTAAAATTGATGATATTAAATCAATTGTGTATAGATACGGTTGAATTGGAGCCAAATTGAAAGAAAAGACATATCCACGGATTGAATTGTTCATAAGCACTCGAGGTAAGTGTTTGTTCTATCCTAGCTTGAGGGAATAGGATTATGTGTTATGTGATCGAGTGCGGTGTATGGGGCTGTGGTGACGAGCATCCATACATTGGCGTCTAGTATGACCGTGAGTCGTTGGAAAATGATATTTTGAGATATATTATAGGTGAATCGTTATTGTTCTCCCTTGTTGGGACTTGTTGTGAAGATAATTATTGATTGCCCTTGATGGGACGATTTATGAATTGTTGTTTCTTTCTTTGCCCTTAACTCTGTGATTGTTATTTGGGTGAGGAAGAGAGATAATGCACGAAGGGTGATGCCGTGCCATGTTTATTATTGATTATGCACGAAGGATCATGCCGTGCCATGTTTATTATTGATTATGCACGAAGGATCATGCCGTGCCATGTTTATTATTGTTTATGCACGAAGGATCATGCCGTGCCATGTTTATTATTGATTATGCACGAAGGATCATGCCGTGCCCTATTATTGATTATGCACGAAGGATCATGTCGTGCCCTATTATTGAACCATGTACGAAGGATCATGCCGTACTATGGATGTGAGGATGAGAGTAAAAGCACGAAGGGTGATGCCGTGCAACCGTTTGCTATTCCTTGAATTGATATTATTTGTGTTTACATTACACTTTGTTTTTCCTTGTGAAATTATTAATTGTGGTTAATTGTTGAATTCTTTAAGATACTCCTTATTGTGTTAATACTTGATTAAATTCTTGTTATTTTGGTGGTACATATATATATATTGAATTGCACAGGTTTATGTGGGTGTCTGGTCCTAGGCTTGTCACTACTTCGCCGGGATAGGCCAGGCACTTACCAAGCACATGGGGTCGGTTGTGCTGATGCTACACTTCTGTGCGTTTTTGCACAGGTCCAGGTTACGATCAGGAGCAGCAGCAGCAGCAGCAGCAGCAGTAAATAGATTGCGTGGGAGTTGATCACATTTGAGACCGAGGTAGCTTGCAGACGTCCGCAAGCCCGGCGTCTCTTTCTTTAATTATGTTAATAGCTGTAGTCTCATTGTTCCGAGACAAACAGAATTATGTTATATTTCCTTCAGACTTTTATGTGTAGTATTCCATAGTAGTTTGTGAGTTGGTGACTCCAAGTCTTGGGTAGAGGATTTCAGTATGATTTTACCTCGTGATTTATTATTTCCATTTCGATAAAGTATTCCGCATTTATTTAATTAAAATTATGTTAAAAATAGGATAGTATGAACACAGTGGCTTGCCTAGCTACCACGAGTAGGCGCCATCACGATCCCGATGTTGGGGAAAAATCCGGGTCGTGACATGTAGGCTATGTGACCTGATTTTATTTTGGTTTGAGATCCATTTTATTCCAACTTCTTAGGTGTAGTTATTCATGTCACTTGTTTTGTTTTACATATCATATTTGAGCTTGTGTGAGCATACTTGCTTTAGGGACTGTTTTTAAAAAAAAACAGTTAAATGATACTACTTAAGGGTGTCGAATCTATTGGATTGTGGATCTGGTAGAAATTCATAGGTTGGATTTATTTCTTAAAACATTGTTTCTCATATACTTCATAGAATTATGATGGCTTACAATTAGTTCTTTATGTCGTTAAAGCCTTTTTGTCATATTGTGAAGTACCACCAATATTTAAGTTGATTTGTAACTAAAATGTCTCTCTAATTGTTCGTTTGGGTTAGTCGTAATTTTTTTTTTGGATTCGTAAAGTCTGGACCAAACATTTACAGTAGAATGTTTAGACTGTTTTAGAATTTTTTTATCGAATCATGTATTGTACTAGCTCGTTACAGTAGCTATGAAGTTTCCAATTCCTAAAAACAAATAGCTAAGAAAATGACACATACACAGCCACAACATAAAGGAAAGAAAAGCACGCTGGGCAAACATCGTCATGCTTCCGAAAATGAGCATGTTGGTTATTTTAATTAATTTTCTTTATTTGTTTGCTTACAAGTCTATCTTTATTCAGTTAGTATATTAAATTGTGCTTCTTAAACTGAAAATTTAGACTATCTAGAAAGTGTGAATCTCATTGATGGTTGCAGGTTATTGAGTTTTGGATTTATTAAAAATAAATTGCAAAGCATTTTAGTTTTTGGTTTCTTAAAAAGAAACTTCAAAGAAAATGTTGGGGCAAGTGCAATAGATTTTAAGCATGCGTACTATGTCATTAATTTTGAGGTTTTCATTCTTCCTTTCATTTTAGTCATTTAGACCATGCATTTGGGTTGAATTTAGTTGGCCCATTTCCTTTTTTTTTGTCTTAAAAAGTAACGCATAAGATAATTCTCCATAGATTAACTCACATATCGTAGTTGGTTATAGGTGCAATTAGTAATGAATAATATGGTTGTGGGTACGGTTCCCGTGGTATGGTCATAATACATAAATTCAAATTCGGGAATGCATTTCATGTGACCCGATTATGACAATTTCAAAAAATAAAACCCTTGAGAATAAATCGAGGTATGCCATTTAGTTGAATTTTCCCTAGCCCTCGCAAATTTGAAAAAAAGCATAGTTGCTTTAGACGCGCTTCTAATAATTTACCTTCTTAAATTCAGGTGCACATTTATGTGACCCAAATTTAAATCTTAACGAAGTCAAAATGTGTCGACAATCATGGGTGCACTAGTGCAACATGGTTCGAGATGCATTTTCACGATGTTGTAATTTTCATCAAGATAATAAAAAGCGGTTCAAAGTTAAAAGCATATAGTCAAAAACATGTAGTAAAAATCAGATAATTTAAGCCAAATATAACAGTTGAGCGAGCGTGCTAGAACCACGAAACTCGGGAATGCCTAACACCTTCTCCCATGTTAACAAAATTCCTTATCTGGATTTTTGGTTCGCGAACCGTAATACAGAGTCAATGTTTTTCTCGATTCGAGATTCAAACTGGTGACTTGGGACACCTTAAATCTCCCAAGTGGCTACTCTGAATTGAATAAATAGATCCCGTTTCGATTGTCCTTTAATTGAAAAACTCCCTCGGGCCCTCGCGGGTAGCGCCAAAAGGAGGTGTGACAATTGTTTCCATGTTTGAGTTTTAGTTTTACTTATTACCTTATTTCCATACACGTTTTGAAAACTCTAAATAATCTCCTCCTTTCTCTTTGAGACACAGGAACAATTACGAGTTCACACTCACTAAACTCTTTCTTCTCTTCTTTGCTCTTCTGTGCTACTTATTCTGCTTTTTGGGTTTAGCCGGCTGAACGCCAATGATAAACTGTAGGATTCTATTTGCCCTACTTGCTTTAGTGTTTGAGTTTGCAACTGGTATGTCCATGATTTAAATACCATTTCCAAACTACGTGTTTATTTACCCTTTTCATATGCCTAAACCCTAAACCCTAAACCCTACAGTTAAATTTCAGTATGCCACATCCCTACCCTATGTTCCTATGTCTTTGATTATGTTATGGTTGTATTAGTACTTCGCTATACATCCTTTCCCTAAATCCCCGTTGTTTAATTCTGTTTGTTGGTACAAATGCTTACATATCAATCCCTTCCCCTAACCTTTTTATGTGTGAGTATTGTTTTAGACTAGGGTGGCACTCTATTTCCATTACTAGTTTAGAACCAGGTTGCCCTAAACATGTGGTCAAATCAGTCACATTCCCTTAATCCCTATTAAGTGTTGAGCTTGACTCAAGTCTGGTGGTGTCCTAATCACTATTCAGGCCTAAGTCTGACTTTCTCAAGTTTCCTCTTATTTGTTCAAGCTATGTAAAGGATAAGGGGTGGGCCAATCCCACTCATGGCTGGGCATGACCATCATTTGCTTTGGTCTTCCTCTAATCCGCTCACTTTACACTTATTCTTAGTTCTTTAAGTCCTACCCCCTGTGGTAAGCCATGCTTAGGGCCTTGGGCTCCCTCTGAACTTGGATGCCTAAGGGTGGGCAATTCCACACATTGCATTACTCAATTCAATCTCTAGTGTGTAAGGATTGCATGGGCTTCCTGTAAGCCCTTGGATCATTGAAACACTCTAAGAGAAGGCCTTAGAACCTGGAATCCGGAATTGGTGAAACATATGTTATTGGATATCAAGATTGAATTAGGCTGGTCGGATCTAGCTGTAGGTTGTGATATATTTTCTGTTATTTACTTTATTTTCAGTAATAATCTTGTAAAAAAAGAAACTCGGGAAATTATTAGTAAAGGGTGTGGGAGGGGTTTACTTCATTGCATGTAATTAAGGGTAGATACCATGCCTATAGGATTTAATGTTATAACTCAGTCACTTGGATACCATGCCTATGTGATTTAATGTTATAACTCAGTCACTTAGTAACCATGTCGGTAAGATTTAATGTTCAATCATATTCAATCATTAGAAATTCTGCCTATAGGACCTAATAATCAAACAATTAGTTGCATATAGAAATCATGCCTATAGGAAATGCATAAACGCTGGGCAAACTGTAGGATAATCAAATGCTCGTTTCATACAAGTTTAATAACGGTGACAAATCTTAAAAAATAAGGTATAGATATCCTGCCTATAGGTTTTCAAACTCGCTTAAACCTGTGTAAGCAATAACCTGGCAATTAGCTTCAGCGCTTTCAACAAAACTCATCCAAACTTGTCTATTTCAAAAACTCTTACCAGTCTGCAATACTCTTAAATTTTCCAAACTTACATCTTCGTTGCTGAAACATTTTTCAACTTTCTGCCTGATTTCTTATTCATATCATGAAGCTACTATTTTAAAACAACCTTTAACCCATTCTTACTTTCAAAGCCTTTCATTTCGAAACTCTTCTTTACAACTCTACTGTATTTTACTTAAACAATTCTGTTGATTTTCAAAGCCATCTATGAACTTGTGTAATTTTCAATCTGCTGTTTCAAATTCTTCTGCATTAAGTTCTTAATCAATAACCTGTTTAAAATATCAATTTCTAATAATTGGATCCGGTTGCCTAATGCAGACTTTTATCCAACTCTATGTGTTAAATTAGTCCGTCAACTGTTTAATTTTTATTTTGAAGACCAAATCAGTATGTGCAAGACATGCTAAACTAAGTGCTAGCTGATTTACGGGGTTTTCTGTGAGCCTTGCATGTTGTTTGTTAATCTCCTCTACTTGTTATGTGTTTTGTTGGTCTCCACTAGTATTTTATCCTTTTGAACCCCATATATGCCTCTACCCCTTTCCTTTCCCTTTTAGGCTTAGAAGTCATAAATACCCTGGGACTAATAGGTTGGTATGGGTACTAGCATGAAACAAGTAAACGAAACCAATCGCGCTTAAATACCTTAACGGGTGGGAAGGGTAGAATATGAAGATGATGATAATGGTGCGCTAATATCTCGTGCGGGAACGACTTGCTGGATATTGCACCGACGTGATCCATATTATATTTAAACCTAGGACCCCTTCCCTTTATTTATATGGCATGATGTTTCTCTTAAAATTTTATGTCATCTTTCAAAAGCACTTATGTTTTTTCTCTCTTTCCTTTCAAAATTTTGAACTTATTTACATTCCTTATGTGCAAACCTTGTTTGTTTACTTTTACTCTTCTTAAAATCACAACTAAGCAAGGTCGGGAACCACACTAGTGGATCTTGAGAGCTGCCTAACACCTTCCCCTCGAGATAATCTCAAGCTCTTACTCGAACTTTAGTTTTCCTTCGAATGCTCTCTTTCTCTAAAAAGTGTCCTAATGCACCATAATCATTAGGTGGAGACTCTTCAAATTCCATGACCCAGTTCCCCCAAAGGGAACAAGAGTTGTTTTATCCATAATATTGTAAAACCCAATTCTGCCCTTTAGGGGGTGAAAGAAGGGGCGTCGACACCATTGACCGAGCAACACTCAATTACTCTTCCACTCGACTTTCTCTATGAATCCTCAATAGAACCACATCACATGTGCCCATATCCAACTAATCATAACATCTCACAGCACAGAAAAATCAACTCGTAGATCTCCCCAGATCACTAACAAGTTCAAGAACGATCAAATCAACCTATCCCTCAACAATACAAATCAGGACTAACCAAGCTAACTCAAACTGAATGCGTAGCCATATCGTCCTGCCAACAAACTCAATACCAAGAAGCCAGAAACGATTCTATCCACTACTATAACTTCTGCTAGAGCCGTACAATACGGTGCCCAACACCAAATCAATACCGAAATCCACAAGCTTGCTCAGAGACATGCCCGGACACAAGAAATGCATCCGAAAAGTCCATCAATACCGAAACTAAATCAATGGTAGAAAACTATGCGCAATTAAGAAAAGTAATCCTTCCTGGGTGTCCACTGGTCTTTGGAATACAAACCACTCTACTAGAATATAATCCGATGCACCTCACCACACAACCTGTGATATTTTTCGACATAGCCCATAACACAATAGTCTAGAATAACCCAACACTAAGACAACCAGTCTACATCTTAATATCATATCCAAAATCTAACATACCAAACAAAGAAAGATCCACTTAGGCCTCCAAATCCCAATAGCCACTAACGGTACCAATACACACGATCCACAACCACTACTAGCATGAACATGAGAACTCCTCGTCTCCAACTCCATATAGCACAAAAATCACTGTACTGGATCCTAAATTTTGCCGTATGAATACATATTACATCTCAAGTACGCAATCATTCCACGAAAGATATTCTTAAAGTTCCTTGTGCCATCAAACAACTCAGACATCAGCGGTCGAATTAATAAGAAAGCACCGCAATACTAATGCAGTACCATCAGTCTAATCATATTACCCTTCTTTCGAGAAATTACTCTCATCAAATCACTTCCGATTAGCAACACCATTTCCTTGATTACCTGAGGTTACCCGTTGCCTTAATAATTTTATGAACTCCTTTTCAAAACTGAACTTTAACTCATCTGATTAAGAACTTCCGCTGATCCCATTAGGTAGAAGGATCATTACACATTCCATGCTTTGCATACCCATAGAAAATATATTCGTATCCAAACCACGGTGAAACCCGACAAAAACATCTCTACCAATACCATTTGCACAAGCTAAACTGCCAGGACTCAGTCTTTCTATCCAAACCAAACTGAGCAAGCTGTCAAAACTCAAGAGCATTACTGTAAAATGCCTGTAAAAACTCATTACCTCGAGCACATACAAAGAATTAATCATATCCTTACCATACCGATTCAGTCTACTATCAAGCTATTCCATCTATCTAATTTCTTTTCTAATTCATCACCAACTTGATATTCCCTCTTGTTATGGCACTACAATGCCCCAACCCAGGTTTACCACACGAGATTCGAACATAAGACCACACTATCTAAGGACCATAGGCCACTGAATACCCTCTCAAATGTTCCCAGAAATAGCGCATTCCCACATGCTCTACTTGAAGAACTTACTGCGAATCTGAATTCATTGCCATTACCTTCTGGATACCAATACATAGAATCCCATAATCATCATAAAAATACCACAAGTCTTGACCTTTTTCAATGGAACACATTCTTTAACCACATACGCGACCTTAAGGCACCTGATTGTTACATGTAGAATCTTGAACACATTAAAACCATCCTCAAGAATCATCCACTCTTATTCAAACTGCATATTAACTGGCTTAATAAACAGAACTACTCGTGCCTTATAGCACCCTTACAATGCAGGACATGATCTCATACCAATACAAACAACCATATTCCTTCTGTATACACTGAGCATCCTTTATCAATAACAGTTCAAGACATCCTAGTACTTCCTCACATCTACGAAGTACCATATTACCTTTGTCAAAATTTTGCTTCACTCGTGCCATCCTCGGCTCCATTTTTGCGACCCAAACTGATCTGCCAGCATATCTCAAAACGGAACCAATATAGCACATAACCGTTCAATCAGCTAATCAACAATAGCCTCCCCAACTTGGCTCGAAGCCATACATCAGGACACACTTAATAACCCGTAATACTTTTCTCTAATGATGCCACAATATCATAGTGAGATTAAACTCAAATAATTTACTAGTCCATGGAAATACAGATCATCTAGTACTGAAATCCTATGCAAACCTCGCATTCATCCCCACGTCAGCTGAGTCCACTCTCTTAAGCGACCCAAATTTTCAAATTACAACATGTACCTTTCAATTACACATGAGATCTTCTAACGTACACATAAGGAGCATACCACTTAAGAACACTCCACAAGAGATAACCCACCTGCTTCGCCTTAATTTAGTATTTCAGCACACCTTCCACCATCATATACGTTAAACATTCAATTTGGTCTTTCTGAGTCTGAATTCATACCGCCACACCTATTGCACTTTACTTTCCAACTAGGAGATATGAAAATATTCTTCACGCGCCCATAACTCGGACTACACATCAAAGCACAATAGGAATCAAACACTTAACATCTCTTCTATCATTCAACAGGCTCTTTCGTCACTACCAAGATCACATAGATACATCTCACGGTACCAACATACTCATCCCATGGATATCCAACCGTCATTCTGACTAATAGGGACAATATCAAACATATAAGTTCAAAACACTTGCTCGCGCAATTAGCACCCCAGTGCTCAAGCCATAGGCAAAGATCTGGCCCCAAGTTCTCCAGACTAGCCCAACATATTCACGAAGATCACATCTCGCCCTTTATCGGGGAATCACAAGCCATCATGGCACATATACTACTGAGCGCTCATATGCACATACATATATGTCGAAGGAATTTCAAGAGTTATATCTCAGGCTGAATCAAGTACGCGCAATAAGAATTCCAAGAATGGGAGGTTCTCCTAAATGTTCTGCAGTCTCTCGAGGATGTACCGATCCACGAGACTCTACTAAACCTACTCATGACTCGTGAGACCTAGTAACCTAGGCTTTGATACCAACTTATCATGACCCATTTTCCTTTTCTATATGTGATGGCGCCTCTCGTGAAGACAAGGCCATCCAACTAACCCAAAATGTCTTTTTAACAATTATTAAACAAAAATAAATAGATAAAATACAACTTAACGAAAATAATAACAAATACTTGCAATCCAACACAACCCGACCGGGGTGTCACAAGTCACGAGCATCTAACGAAGCCTGAACACAACTACAGGGTCTGTAATATACTTGGATTAAATTTAGACTCAAAAAGAAATAAAATTCGGTGCCGCAAATACTAGCGGTCACCTTACTCAGCTACAATAGTAATACCTTCAATCAGCTAATAACCCACTACTGGGTGAACAATACCTCCAACTGCACGCGAGGTGTAGGGAGTAAAGTGAATACTCCAACTCAGTGAGCAATAAAAGTAAATAATAACTGAACAGTAAGAAATACGTAAAAGCACCCCATCATTCTATATAGGACAATGCAAATCTTTGAGAAAATAGTAAAAATCGTGAAAATCCTTTTTGAAATATCTGGGCTTAGTTAAAACCTCTTTTGAAAATATTCTTTGCAACAGCTAAGCAAATAAATGCGTAATGAGACAATGCAAGTCAACGTATAAGTCAGCCCGTCGGACACAACACTCAATTAAAAAATAACACCTGTGTATCTGGTAAACAGTACAAGAAGTAGCATGGATGCCAATGAAATGAGAGTGCTGAATTTCATGACACGTAATATAAATAGGAAACCAATGCATGAGTGCAATGCAATGCATATGACAGGTACACTTAGGTACCCACTGCGGCGTGCAGTCCGAGCCAACCATATGTTTTATCGTTGATGGGGCTCACTAAGGGTGTGTACAGACTCTAGATGGGCTTCTACATCCCAAGCGCAATAATCAAGCTATCTCGTGGCATCAACCATGCCCTCGGCCTTAATATCAATACAGTACCGCTGCGGCGCGCAGCCCGAGCCAATCATATATCCAAAATCACTATAACACTACTGCAGTGCGTAGCCCGATCCATGCTGAGCCCAAAATTACATGTAAGCCACTTGGGCAATATTAAAATAACAGTTTTCAGCTCAAAACGTCAATAAAATATTGTTTAAGTTTTCAAATCTTAGAAATATGGCTGAATTTGCAAATCAGTATTAAAACCCTGGACGAAGATCAATAATATGTAAAATAATACGAAAACAGTGATATCAACCACTGAAGGATTCACATAGTTAACACGAAGCCCAATCATGACAATCAACCTAAATTATGATGATAACAAGTAGTTTCAATCAAATACGCAGTAAAAATCAAGAACCGGGACGGACCAACCCACAATTCCCAACGGTGCTCTACTCCACGCTCATATCCGGCATGCAAGTCACCTCAATACAACACTATGATGTGCGAATCTAGGGTTTCAGACCCTGAGAATATTATTTACAAGTATTACTCACCTCGAATCTCAAGCTCGCGACGCCTTTGCCCCTCAAATCGGCCTCCATGCGCGTCAAATCTATCCAAAATCAGAGCAAATACATCATAATATACAAATGAGACACACCCAATTGAAAACAATTGAAAAATAGCAGATATCTCGAAACTAGCAAAACCCGAGCCTCGGGCCCGCTTCTCAAAAAATTACAAAACTTACATTACCGGATTCCTTGTCTTACCACAAGTTCATACATCCCAAGAACTCCCAAATTCGACCTCAAATGGACCTTCAAATTCCAATTTAAAAATCCCAAAACCAAGCCATAGTTTCTTCAATTTTTGGCTTAATTCCATAAATTTGTGGGTGGATTTCACAATAAATACGAGTTTTAAGCTCAAAAATCTTACCCCTAATCGATTCTCCTTGAATCCCTCTTGAAGTAGCTCTCACAAGCTTCAAAATTGCTTAATAATGGAGGAAAATAACTTAGGCTTGCGGATGAAATAATATAAAACAGGTCTGCCCAGGTATATTTTACTCTACGCAGGGCGTTCGCGATGACCAGAAAATATTGACCATGAATTAACCCTACACGAACGCGGTGCCCAAGCCAAGAATGCGATACTTCAGAAACTTCAACTACGTGAATGCGTGCACTTAGACGTGAACGCATTGAGTAATTTCACAAGGCCTTCACATCCTTCTACGCGATCGCAGGAACACCATAGCGATCGGTGCTTCCCACCTCAGAACTACGCGAATGCGACCTTTATGACGCAAATGCGAAGACCAAATTCCAGGCACCCCAAACTCCCTCTACTCGTTCGCGACATCACCCATGCGAACGCGAAGAGCAATTTTCTTCTGCAACACCAACAGCTGAACCTGCACTCTTTAAGTCCAAAAATGGTCCGATTAACCATCCGAAATCACCCTAAGGTCCCCGGGACCTCAACCAAAAGCACCAACCCTTCCTAAAGCATTATTCAAACTTGCTCCAGTCATCAAACAACGCTAAAATACTCAATTCTCATCGGATTCAAGTCTAAGTTCTTTGAAAACTTCCGAAATACGCATTCGATCAAAAACCTAACCAAACGAAATCCTAATGGCCTGAAGTTTTGCACACACATCACAAATCACATATCAAAGCTATAACAACTCTTGGAATTCCATTCCGACCCTCGGATAAAATCTCACATATCAACCGGAATTCGCCAAAATACTAACTTCGCCAATTCAAGTATAGTTCTACACCCGACCTCCAAAATCAATTCCAACCACGCTCCTAAGTCACAAATCATCCCCCGAAGCTAACTGAATCACCGAAAATTACATCTGAACCTTCTAACTCATAAGTCAACGCCTGGTTGACTTTTCCAACTTAAGCCTTCCTTAAAGAGACTAAGTATCTCATTTCTTATCAAAACCAATCCAAATCAACTCTCACACACCACATACCGATAACAAAACATAAAGAGGCAATAAATGGGGAAAACAGAGGAGTGACACATGAGATGACGGATTGGGTCGTCACAAATAATGTGGAGTTTCTTCAATATGAAGTTTTCGCCTATAGTAATAGCAGGAAAGAAGTAGGAAGAAAAAATTTCCTTTTTTTAGCCTCGTAAAGTCATACATTAATTATGGCAAAACTGCATTTTGGGTAATAGTTAACCAAACGGAAAAGGTCCAAATATCCCCCTATACTTTGCGAAAAGGGCCAAATATACCCCTAGTTAAACGTTTAGCCCATATCCAACCTTGCCGTTATATTATTGGCCCGGATACCCCCCTGAACTTTAAACGGAGCCAAATACCCCCCTGGACTTTACGATAAGGTCTATATATAACTCTCGTTTTTTTAACAAAATATTTTTTTGGTAAAAATATATTTGTAAAAACTGAAAATATTTTATTGAAAATAATTTCTTCAGTTCTTAAAAAACGAAAATATTTTGTTAAAAAATAATTTTTTTCCGTTTTTACAAAAAAAAAGTAATTTTTACAAATTTGTTTTTCTAGTTTTTCAAATTTAAAAAAAACTGAAAAATGAAAAAAAAAACATTTTTCAAAAGAGAAAATAAATTGTAGAAAATATTTATTCAGTTTTTAAAAACAAAAATACTTTTTTAAAAACTAAAAATATTCTAATTCCTCTGGTTCTACATTTTTTCCAGTTTTTACAAAAAAAAAATATATTTTGTTAAAAAAATACTTTTGCAATTTGTTTAAAGTTTCACAAAAAGTTCTTTTGGAAATGTTCTAATTTCATTTTGTAAAAATTTAAATAAGTTGCAAAAATCATTTTTTTAACAAAATATGTTTTTTGTGAAAATATATTTGTAAAAAATGTAAAAACAGAGGAATTAGAAAATTTTCAGCTTTTACAAAAATGTTTTTATTTTTTAAAAATTGAATAAAATATTTTAAAAAATTATTTTCACTTTTGAAAAATGGTTTTTTCTTCATTATTTAGTTTTTAAAACTTTTTTTTTGTAAAAACTAGAAAAACAAATTTGTAAAAACTTTTTTTTGTTGTTAAAAAAAAATCATTTTTAACAAAATATTTGTCATTTTTTAAGAAGTGAAGAAATTATTTTCAACAATAATTTTCAGTTTTTACAAAAAAAAAAAAGTTATTAAAAAACAAGGTTTATATATAGACCTTCTCGTAAAGTCTAGGGTGGTATCCGGGCCAATAGTGTAACGGCAAAATTGGATATGAGCCAAACTTTTAACGAGGGATATATTTGATCCTTTTCGCAAAGTTTAGGAGGGTATTTGGACCTTTACCCTTAACCAAATCCCTTTCTATCATACAATTAGTGCCTGTTTTTACTTTTACTTGTCTATAATGAATTTTTTTAGTGCCCTTAAAAAAATACTAATAAATAAAGTAAATAATTACCATAATACACATAATAACGATAATATTTCAAAAAATTATGAGAAGTGATATATAGAATGAATAGCCAATAATAAGGGTAAAATTGAAAAAAGTTATCTTCTTCTTAATTCCTTAAAATAGATAAGTAAAAATAATAGAAAGTAAAACAAATAAAGTCTATTAAATTAAATTGGGTTAGACATTAGGAGTCTGTTTGGAAAGCCACCATGTAATTGGAATTGGTGTAATTACTAGGGTAGTAATTACACAGCATAGTAATTACTCTGTTGTGTAATTACGACGACCTGTTTGTTTGTCATATTGTAATTACAGTGTAATTACAAGTTTACTGTTTGGTTGTACAAATGCAATTACACAATTAGATTAAATTTTAAATTTAGTAATTACCAAAACTTAAAGGTTAATATACCAAATATATGCCTATAAATTTTTATAAGTATAAATAATATTATATTTGATATTTAAGATGTATATTTTCATGAATACACATTAATAAGTAATCATATATAAACTAATATTGTAAAAATTTATCTATATAGTTTAAACTAATAATATTTAGTTTAGACACGTACATAAATTAAAAATATACGTTATTTTGTAAGCATTATGGAATTCATATTTGATAAAATAAATTAATATTTATAAATATAATATCATAACATTATTCAAAATTTGACAAAACTGATCTATCAATTTTAACTAAAAAATAAATAACATGCGATTGAGCCAATACTACTAAAACAAGTAAATTAGAACCATGAATGTAACACAATTTAAAATTTTAAAAAAAAATTTATTTAGCATATGTCAAATTCCAACATAATAATAGTAAGTTCCACTATAATTTTAGATTATGAAACATAATAAGTTTATAACCACATTCAACAATGAAATTTCACTTTAATTAAATCACTCGTTATATGATAAGTTTGAAAATGACTCATTATTTATAATATTAGGAGGTGAAGTTTCAAAAAATAGAATAATAAAATAAATAAAAATAAAATATAAGCAATTACATGAAATAACAAGAAATAAAGGAAGAGAAATAATGTACAAAGAAAATATATTTTACAATTTTAAAAAAAATTAAAAAGTAAAATTAAAAATTAAAATAATAGAAATAAAAAGTTATAAAGAAAATAAATTAAAATAAAATAAAAAGGAACGAAAATAAAAAAATAACCTTGTAATTACACAATGTAATTACTACCAATTCTCACCTCCCCTTGAGAATTGGAGAGTGTAATTACACCCTCCAATTACACCCAATTCAATGCTGACCAAGTAATTACTTGGCCAAACAAACATGCCAAACTGTGTAATTACACCCAATTACACCCAAATCTAATTCTTACTTGGCTTTACAAACATGCTCTAGGCAGAGGGTGTAGTTGAAATGACCTTTTTCTTCCTCGATTTTTTTAAAATATTTGCAAGTTTTGGACACTAAAAAACACGGTCACACTCACACACATACCTTACCCAATTAATTGATGACTGTCCTAATTGGTAAAGAAAAATTAATGATTGTCCTAATCGAATTAGTCCCTTAATAATTACATCGTATATACTCGCGAGTCGCGCGTGAGGAAACAAAAGTTAATATTCAAAGGACAAGAAGAAAATAAGAAAAAGCGTATAGCCTTTTATTTTCCCTCCCGGTTCGAAATTCAAAATCCAAAAAAGCCATCGATATAGTGACTCCTCACCCTACCAATAATAATTTTGCCTTCTCTTTAAATCTCATCACTCTCTGAATTCCACCGCACGCAATTTGAAATAGAAAGCTTAGCTAGGGTTTTCACTTTCATGGCATTTTCAACCAATCAATCAATTGAGCGGTAATCGGAGGATGAAATAGCTGAGAAATATGTTATGGTCAAGGTTACCTTCCGAAGAAGAACTTAATCATCCGAAAAATCGCGATATCCTTGGAGTGTTTAGGGCACTGGTTGTCGCCGCCATGGGATGCCTATTCGGTTGTTTCCGTATCAAGGATGGTTCTCTTTCTTCTGCTCCTTTCTCCGATCCTAAATCTCATCTCGTCTCCCAGTCTACATCTACTCAGGTCGTCTTGAACTTCTTATTTATTTACATTTATTTGTTAATGTATTTTTTGTGTTTAGTTTCTGGTGAATTTTTTATGAAAAAGATGAACAAATGACCAAATAAGCTAAGCATAAAGTATAGTAGTAAACTTTCGATTCGACTTGAGAACTGGTTCAGCTGATTGCAATAACATTTATGAAGTTTTGTTTGATTGCTATAGGGAAAGAAAAAGAGAATTAATAAGCTATTTACTGTCACATTTTGTGTCTCTCTCTGTCGTTTGATTACTGAGTAGATAAGAATGAAATTTGCGGTCTAGAGTTACTTTACGTAATGATATATTTCTGATGATACTTTCTACAGCTACTGTATTTTGGTTGGTCTGCTAAATATAGAAGAAATTCAAAATTGCTGATAATTTTTGTTTATTTGATTTTTGTTACTTGATCAGGAACCTGTCGTGTCTCGCAACAGGAGTCCATTATCTTCTCTTTTTATTTCTGAAGGTAGCTAATTGTTTATCTTTAATTTTTATGTTGTAGAAATGATTTTTCTTTGCTTCAGTCAATTCATTAAAGTTGTTACTAGTTATATGTTTGAGCTCATGAATTTTTGCACTTATGATATCAGAAAAAGGCGAGGATAATGATTTGCACCAAACAGAAATGGATAAGCAAGAAACAGGAACACCTAAATCTGAGTTGGATGCGAACGAGCTCAGGGATCAGGTTCACTTTCCTGAAGTTCCATGGTTAAAATATTAAATGTGACTTTGTGAGTTATTAAATTTATGTTGCAACAATTGCTTATGTATGGGGGAATTGATAAAAACACAGGAATAAATGAAATCTTGGAGGAGAAAGTTTCCCTTTCTGTTCCCCTCTTACATGAAGAGGAAGGGTACTTAAAATCAATTAAAAGAAAACATAAGTAAGCTGCACATATATGTATATACTCCCCTCTAACTTCACTATTTCATATAGTATCTTAATTTTCATGTTAGTGACCTTAGATGTTCTGTTTTTCTTTGAGAAAAGTAAGGAATATGTATTTCATTTATAAAGCACTAGGTGCTGAAATGTAACAGGTTATACATTACAAGAAGGCTTCCTTTCATACTTGAAAGGAGCTAACAAAGTCAACCTTTTCAATTATACCTACTATACAAAAGCTGAATTACTTAAGAGTTACCTCATCTGCCTATAATTTGTATTCTTCAAATAGTAGAGATTTTCATTTACTTAGTACCTAACATTTCCCTCTTGTTAAACTTGCATAAAAGGATGTGTATACAAGTCAGAATGTGATATCAGTAACATCTCTACTTTTATGAAGTTTGAACAGATTTCGGGGTCATTGTTATGTGTAGTTTCTTGGAGATATGTTTTACTAAAACATAATTTGCACATATTAAGTACCACATCAAATTTCAAGACAGTAGATTGCTGAGATCTGTCTATTAAAAGAAGATATTTTTTAATTCTGTAGGATAGCGCCTGCCTCATTGTGCAGAAGAAAAAGCTTAATGTAACTGACATAGGTAATCAAACAACAATGGAGAGTTGATGGCCTAATTCCACCTAGTGACGAATTAAGCCAATAGAAAGCAACATTGGTTTTGACACAAGTAACTAGTCTCCTTTCTATCATCTTGCATCATCTGCTAGCTGTTATTTGGGCATGCCCGCTGGCCCCTGACCTGCCTCCAATTACTGAACGTGAATTCAATTTTATTTATCCTTGATTGAGTTTTGACTTAGCTCTAAGCTTTGTCAATGGTGTTATTAGCTGTTTCTATTGATTGTGGTGCAATTTGGTCATAGCACTTCAATGATTTGTCAATCTTTACCAATCCTTGAATAGTTCTATCAAATTTGTTGATCATTATGACCTTTGCATGTGTTTTACACCTTATTTTGCTGTTTGGATTTGTATAATTTCAACTTTGAGAATTCCTATAAAAGTTTTAGTGAAATGCATTGAAGGTTTGTGAATTTCTGCTGACAGAAAATAAGATCCAACATTATATATGATGTGATTAATCACTTAGTGCCCGAGTAATGTAGCATTCTTGTACTTCTTTGATTTATTAATTGTTATGATTAACAGAAGACCTTCCCTTCCTTTTACTTTGGGACACTGAAGCTTTCTGCAACTTTCATCTGATAGTAACCATCCAGTCCAGGCTATCTAAGATTTGGGGTTTCCACCTCCTACTTTTAGATTATTTCTGCATTAAATAATTTGTGTGAGTTATTATGCAGGCCAAGTTTCTTAAAGCTTGTGGAACCTTACCTGAGACTCCTGCTGAAATTCGAAAAGGCTTGGTGAAACGCAAAGATCTATCAACTCCAACAGGAGATGTTGAACCGTTAAAAGTCAAATCTTGGCTCTCTGATATGGTTGTTCAAGAGCTCAACCTGAATTTGCCACCTGAGGACCCTATTACACCTAGTAAAAGCAATGGACTGGAAAAACATTATGGTTCCTTGGCATGTTCACCTAGCAGGTACAACATTGACCTCAAAAAGACGCTGGTCAATCCATACAGTTATGGTTGATCTTGTTAAAGAAGTTCTTAGGGTAACAATCCATTTTAAATGTTCCCTTGCTATTCGACTGAGATATATGCATATTTAGCATGTCTCGACTAGCTATTTTTTAATGAAGGTCTGTCTAGCTGTTTTACATCTTATGTTGTCTTATGTCTCTGTAGCTGCATGATGGATGGACACAATAGTCAAAGTTTGTCGAAAAGCTCTATTCATGGTAGTGGGTCTTCTAACACTCCGGCATCCATTGAGGTTAATGCTAATCAGACTCACAAAGACACAGCTTCAGAAGTTACACCAACATTTGCTCCCAGTGCCCAGTACATGAACAAATCTGTTCGTTTTGACTGTGAGTCCGATCAATCTGCAGTATCATTCAAAAGTTCTTCATCGACACTTGACAGGCAAAAGGCAAATCAGCCTGGCAATTCCTATGCATTGAAGAATTCTCCCTATCCAACCCCCGTAAAACTAAGTGATGAAATGCAAACACCTGGAACTGTTTTTCCAGCATATTTAGATAATATTGCAAATGGAAAAACTGCACGGATCAGGTCTCAGTTTGTTTATCCAGTGTTAAACCCTGTTTATGGCGCATCACAGTTGAAGGAATTGTCAGATGAAGATTCCTACTCCATTCTAGACTCTAGTTCCATATTATTGTCTAGTAAAATGACAGAATCTGGTGACTGGCCAAACGAAGCAAGCTTTTCGTCAGAACAAGGAATGTATGGATTAAAAGAAGCTACAGCTGATAAAGATTCAAAGGTAGAAGCAAGCTTGTCTTCGTGGCTGAAACCATCTTCAATCAATCAAGATGAGGGTAAGCAGCATAATGGTTCAGTTTATGGTGACAGTGTTCATTATGGCAGAACTCCTGGAGATAGGCCTATTCTTGGGTTAGTTGCTGCTCACTGGAAAGATGATGAAAATTATCATATATCTCCTAAAAAATGGTGGGATGGAAACGGGATTCCTAATTCAACAAACAAGTATAAGGAGGTTTGTCCTGCTTAGTTTTTTAGCATTCGCTTTTACTTTCTCTTTTACTCTTATTTTCCGTGCACATCCCAACTCTTAGCTACATTAATCAATGAGGTTAAGCTGATGACCTTGGGATTTGGCAGGATCAGAAAGTAAGTTGGCATGCAACACCATTTGAAGAGAGACTGGAGAAGGCATTATCACAAGAAACTTCCATTTCACAAAGGTATTCAATCCTTCTCTCTTGGTATAAGTTCTTTTGTTGGTTTGATTCATAATTCTCTGTAACTGCCCTTTCATTTATGCAGCTTATTTCATCGGCTTAGAATAAACAATCGAGGCAGACAGATGTAGACTGACCAAGTAAATAGGTAGAATTAAAAGAAGTAGCAGGTGGTGATTGAAATTTTGATCAGAGTTCAGTAATTTTTTGAATCAATGAGTTGGTACCCTCACATTTTAACAACAACAACATACGTAGTCTAATTCCACAAGTGGGGTCTAGAAAAGATACTGTGTACACATACCTTACTCTCATCTTGTATAGGTAGAAAGATGGTTTCCGATAGACCCTGCCTAAAGGTTATCAAATACAATTCTGATGTATTTTTCTGATTTCAGGAAGCAATTCAGTGGGACAACACCGATTACCTTTAATGAAACTGAAGAATCAGATACTGCTCACTCGCACGTGCACTAATTATCTCTGGTCAAACTCACTTTGCTTCCATCATTTAGCGACAAATTTGGGAGTTGGGATACCGGACCTTTGTTCCATTTGGTTGAGATGCTGCTCGATCTCAGTTGTATGCCAGATGTTCAAAGTGCATGCTTTATTCACGACTAAGATTCGAGACAAATCAAAGGATTTCCAGGTTTAAATATCGTTCTTCAGTGATGTGGATGTACTTGTTGTCATAACGATTTTTGGCTTGGTTATAAAAGCTCTTCTTAACTCTTAAGTGGCTTTTAAAATAGAAAATGAAAACAGAAAACTCGCAGATGAACTGAGTATTGGATATATGCTCTATATGTTTGAGCATCTGTTTAGCAATGTAGAGCAAATATTTGCTGCTGCAGCCATGCTTGCTTGTCGTCATGGCTCATATCTTCTTGGACGAATATTAACGCGTTATTCAGACAGAGCGTGAGTAATCCATATATGTTAAAAGTGCAGCGTCATTAGTTTACGAATTGGATTGAAAACGGGTAAAATCCATAAATACTCCTATTTACAATTGGTAATTGAAAAATAGTGATAGCTTCAATAGTAATTAAAATTTAGCAACTTTTAAGGTAAAGATAAAATTTGAATAAAAATAGTCTTAAAAATCTAGAAATATTCTGCATAATATAATTGAGTTTAAATTTTTTACATATGAGCTTCCAGCACAATATTGGGATTTCATAATGTGTTAGAGTTCCATCATAATATACAAGAAGTGGGTATGCAGGAGCTTCATAATTCTGCATAGGAAAATTTTCGTTCTTATACCATATAGAAAACTATATTACCAAATATGTTCATAACTTTGTGTGACGATCCCAAACCCGGTCGTGATGACGCCCAACCCAACGGCTAGGCAAGCCCAACCAAATACACTCTCATCCCGAGCTTAGAGCTAAAAATCATTTATTTTAAGTCATTAATAGTGAAGGAAACTAGAATAAACTGATAGTTATAAAAGTATCCCGAAATCTCCTAAATACAACGTAACTTCTCAAAGATATGGGGTCACAAGCTAAGAGTCTCTATCAGAATATCAGTACAATACAGTAAGTAATTCTACAAGTCGGAGAGTACGCGGAAATGACAAAACAATAGAGTAATAAGGGGAGTGTCGGGTCCTGCGGACGCCAGACAGCTACCTGGATGATCCCAAATGGAGCTCTAGACCAGCTCGAAGCTCAGCTAAGCTTCCAAGTACCTGAATCTGCATACATGGTGCAGGGAGTCGAGTGAGTACTTCCAACTCAGTGATAATAAAAGTAAATAATGCTGAGGAAAAGAAAATCACACAAAGCACTATCTTATGCTATAAAATACAGAATCATCTTTTAAATTGCAGTACACTTTCATGATATTCCTTTTAAACATATTTAAGTAGATTTGAAATCTCTTTTTAACATCTCTTCTTTCATTATTAACAATTCAATACCTGGATACAATATCAAACAGTGCAAGTTTGCACTCAAGTTAGTCCCTTGGGCTCAACACTTCTTAACAATTTTCACTAGGGTATCTGGTCAATAAGGCATATAACACATGTATGCCAGTAATGTATGAGTGCTAAATGTCATGCCACGTAGTACAAGTAAAGCCAATGGATGTATGTAATGCAATGCACATGACGCTGTGGCGTACAACCCGATCCATGCAAAGACGTCCGCGCTCTGGGGGTTCAGACTCCGGAGGGCTCCTACAGCCCAAATGCAATGTCAATATCACTCCTGCTGCGGCGTGCAGCCCGATCCATGCATAGTCATGAATGCATATAAGCCCCGTGGGCAACAGTATCATAACAGCTCACAGCTAAAATGTCATCAAAGCTTCGTTTAAGTTTTCAAATCTTATAAAAATGTTGAGTAGCAAAATACCATTTTAAAATCATAGACTGAGATGAAAATATGCACAGTATTATCAAGACAGTGATACCAATCCCTGAAGGATTCATATATTCGACATTAAGCCCCAAACATGATAATCAGTCCAGTTCATGATAATTAATATCTTTATTAGGGTGTCAATTCAATTTCAAGCAATTAGGTAGTATTTTTTATTAAGCGGGACGGACCAAGTCACAATCCCCAATGATGCTCTACCCCATGCTCGTTATCCAGCGTGCAAGTCACCTCAATACATCACTATGATGTGGAAGTCCGGGGTTTACAAACCCTCAGGACATCATTTAGAAGTATTACCCACCTCGATCCGACGAAAACTCAAGCCCACTACGCCTTTGCTCCTCAAACCGCCCTCCACGCACGTCGAAACTAGCCAAACTCAGTATAAATATATTAAAATAGGCTAATGGAACAACACCTAATAAAAAACAATCGAAATATATGAAAAATCTCGAAACTAGCAAAACCCGAGTCCCGGGCCTGCTTCTCGAAAAATTATGAAACTCATGTTTCCAGAATCCTCTTCTCTCCACGAGTCCATACATATAAAATTTATCAAAATCGGAGTTCAAATGAGAAACCAAAACCCAATTTTACATAGCAAAAATCCAAGCCCTAACTTTCTCAATTTATACCCAAATTCAGAGAATTAAAGGAAGATTCTTTGATGAAATGACGTATTAAGACCACGAGACTTACCTCCAATCACTTCCCGATGAAATCCTCTTCAAATTATATCAATTAGCTCTCACGATATGCAAAACTGGAGAAAAAATATGAAGGGTTCGCGTCTGAAACTTAATTAAAAGCTTTCTGATCCGTCAGGTTTAACACTACACAAACGCGGTCAACACCCCCGCGTTCGTGATGAATAAATTCCAAATGGCCAAAATTACCTCTACGCGAACGTGACCACCGGTCCGCGAACGCGATGCCCTGCCTCGTCCTCTTATGCGAACGCGTTCCACTCTCACGCGATCGCGATACCTGATCAGCTTACCCTTCACGATCGCGAAGCTCCTGCCGCGAACGCAATGCACAAAATTTCTGGTCCCTCAAGTTAGTCTACGCGTTCGTGTCCATCACCATGCGAACGCGATGAACAAAAGCAATCCAATAGCTGAATGACCTTACCAAGCATATACTCGGGGTGATCCCACGTCACCCTATCTATCATAAGTTCGATAATACAATATAGCTGGAATTTCACAGTCCATCTGAACCATAGACCACACTGCACTTTCGGAATTCATATACCAAGTCCGAACCCCACATTTATACTCAGAATAAACCCGAACCGACTGTAATAACCCATACTTGCCACTCCAGGTGAGACCATATGTTATACTACACAACCCAAACACTCGAGATGTTGACATCTATTCACAGCAATTGGCCACAATAACCAAATATTACATAAAACTATTTTTTCATTAGCTAAAGTCTTATTCCATATACTGCCACGACAACCGAAACACGCGATATACCGAACCAATCTCTCAGGTCAACCATCATGAATCCATTTCCCTTTTGTCTGCTACCACAACAGATTTCGGAGCCAAACCTCGATATTACCTGTCTAACTAGCAGAAATCACATATACCCGCATTCATTAAGGGCTCTAACGATCATCTCGACTATAACACACCACTATGGTGATCAGGGGCGTACGCAGGATTTTCAATAAGCGGTGTCGATATTCAAAAAGTGAACATGTGAACAAACCATTAACGACATTATGCTTTAAAAGGAATAAAATTTATATTATATTAGTAAAACTTAATTCAAATATATAATTATAACTCGGCTTATAGAAATTTTTGAAATTATAACAGCCTCATTGAATATATTTAACTTTTGTTGATATGAGGCATAAAATGGAGCACACGCAAACTGATTCAGTTTGCACTCACTCTCAAATAGGTAATAGGTTCGATTTTGTTTTAGCATTATTTAAAAAAAAACTAAAGACGAAAATATTAAGAAAAAAAATAGGTCACTCAGAATCGATCTCTTGACCTACACAGGGAAAAAGAAGCACTTAGCCGCTGAGTAAACGAGGTGTCTTTTTCGTTTTATGTAGTTCGTTTTCATATTATACACTAATGTTACTTAGTAAATTTTTTCGACAAAGCGGTGTCGGATGACACCGCTTCTACCAAGGTAAATCCGCCCCTGCTGGTGATATGACACCTCAACACCGGCCTAAGCCACGGCGAGCACAACACATGCTCCAATAAGAAATGATCTGAACACACTTAAATCATGACAACTGACTCAAACGAAAGAGCTGTAATTCAAATTCCTCCGTACAATCACAACACATAACTGAGATCTCACATCATAGAAATAGAGTACATGAATCTTCATCGAAAAGTCATAACATCACGTGGCCTTGCCACAACTCATGATTCCATCCAGACACTATTACCCATGAGGCACCTCAAGTAACCAAGCCCAACACGGTCAGCCACACACATATTTAGGTCTGAACTCAAGCAATCAATCACACCCACGGTGATACAATTAATATACACTATCGAATCCTGAAAGGACACAACCGAAGTGCTATTCGCCGAGCAATACCTAATACAGACTTTTCCTCAGAAGTCAGGAAGTAATTCATACAAGGTAACATATAACTAAGTCTATTTTTCACATCACACTGTTGCAGCATGCAACCCGATCCAGATATCATACCCGTGGCGGCGTGCCACCCGTTCCAAATACCATACTCGTGACGGCGTGCCACTCGATCCACACATATATACCTCATAAAAAGGAAATGCACATTGAGTCAAATTTGCTCATTATAAAAGCTTATATAGTCCTATGCTCGACCACACAAAACACATCCGAAAAGTTTCTCAATACGAGAATTGAACCAATGGTAGAAACCTCTGCACTGACATCCGCCATAGAGGCCCAATTAACAAAGCAATACCTGCCAGTCGTCCGCTGGTCCTTGGGATACATAACTACCCTGTTAAAACATAATCCTATGCACCTTGCCACATAACCTGTGGCACTTTCCGACATAGTCCATATTACATTAGTCTAGACAATCTGACTTGGGACACCCCGTCTGCAATCTAATATGATAACCCAAGTTTAACATATCAAACAAAGAAAGATCCACTAGGGCTTCCAATTTCCAATAACTGCTAAATGGTGCCGATACACACGATATATAACCACTGCATAGGTGGATCACGAGAACTTCTAGTCTCCAACACCTATATAATACATGAATTACTATGCCTGATCCCACACTCCGCCGTACGAATACATAACACACATCAAACATCCATTCAAACCACGAAAGACATTCAGAAATTTTCCTATACCATCAACAACTCAATCATCACAGTCGATCCAACAAGAGTATCGCAATACCACCGGATATTATCAGTTTACATTACCTTGCCCTTTTTAGCATATACCCCGTCAAATCACTAGAATAACAATACCATTTTCCTTAATCACCAAAAAGTTTGATTCTCAAATTATCTGCAGCTGTCCGTGCTGCTCCAGAATTCTAATGACTTACCATTATATTATGAACTAAACCAAAACCTTGAACATGCCAATATCATCTTTCCATAACACACCGCATATACTTTACCATACTAAAATAACATGGGAACTTCTATCCCCCTCCTGCGCCGTAAACATCAACGCACTCAACTAGTTAAGAACTTTCATGATCCCATATAGAAGAAAAATCATTACACATTCCAAGCTTCGCATATCAACAGGAAATATACTCATTTTCAGACCACGGTAAAACACATCACGAACTCTTTCTCCCAATTCCATTGCACAAACTAAACTGCCAGGACTGAGTCCTTTTACCCGCACCGAGCTACGCAACTACCAACACTTAAGAGCTTTGCTGCACAATACCTGCAAGACTCATTATTTCGATCACATACCAGGAATTAATCATATCTTTATGATACCGCTTCAGTTTATTATCATGTCATTCCATTTACCCCAATTTCCTTTCTGATTCATCTTTAATTTAATATTCGCCTTTATTGTAGCACCAGAATACCTCAACTCAGGTTACCACATGGTCTAGGACCCATAGACCGCTGAATACTCTCTCAGATGTTTCCCAGAAGTACCACATTCTACAATACTTTATTTTGAAGAACTTCATGCGATCTGAATTCGTTATCATTACCTTTCTATACGGATACATAGAATATAATTAACATAACATACCACAAGTCTTGATCTCTTCTAACGAAACCATAGTCTTTAGCCACATACACAATTTTAAGACACCTGACTGTTACATGCAAAATCTTGAACACTGCAAAACCATTCTCGAGAGTCATTCACCCTTATTAAGCTGTAATTCAACTATCTTATTGAACACAACCACTCGTGCCTTGTTAGAACTCTAACACCGCAGAACGTGATTTCATACAGATACAAATAACTTTCTTTTCTATACACTGAGCCTTCTTTATCAACAGCAACTCAAAACATCCTCATATTTCTTTACCTCTACGACGCACCATATAACCTTTACCAAAATTTCCCAACATACTTAGAGACAGAACCAACATAGCACACAACAGTGCAATCGGTTAATCAATAACAACCTCCCCAACTTGACTCGAAGCCATACATCAAGGCACTTTTAACCTTTCGTGGTATTCTTACTCCAATGATGCCACAATGTTATTGTGAGATTAAACTCAAGTCATATACAAGCTTTGGCGTAGACTCAAATCATCAGAAATCTTAACTCTTCTACAATTCTTGCATTCATTCACACACAATTGTTAAGCCCACTCTTTAGGTGACAAAATCTTTTCTAAGTCCCAAATTTTCCAAAACTTTTGGCAGAATTTCCTTTGTAATTTAACCTATCTACCTGCCAGAGAATCACCAAAACCATCATAGCAACACGTCCACAACTCGACAAACATCACAATGTATATCAACAACATTAATTTCAATACTACATGAATTATATTATCAAAATTAATACACGGACATGCGTTGCACCTATTCGAATCATAACACATATAAGATACCTTTCAATTACACATAAGAATCAACCCACATAAGGGCACTCCGCAGGAGATAACCCACATACTTCGCCTTGGTTTATTATTTCAGCACATCTTCCACCATGATACACACAACACAATCAATTAGTCTTCCTGAGTCTGAACTCATACCACCGCACTTAATGCACTTTACCTTTCCACTAAGAGACATGAAAATATTCACCATGCCCGTAGCTCGAGACTACATAACGGATCACAATAAGAATCGAACACCTGGTAGCTCATCCATTATCAAGCCACCATTTCCACAATTAGGGACAATACTGATCATATGAATTTAATAATACCAACTCGCAATATCAGCACCTTGGTGCTCAAGCCATAGATAAAGATCGGGCCTTAAGTCCTCCCGACTGGCCCAACATGAACTCATGGAGATTATATCTCGCCCCTCGATCGGGCAGTCACAAGACATCAAGGCAAATATACTACTAAGCGCTCAAGTGCGCATATAGACGTGTGGAAGGAATTTCAAGAATTATATCTCAAGCTGAATCAAGTACGCACGGTAAGAATTCCAAGAATGTGAGGTGTTTCCTAAAAGGTCTGCAACCTCCCGAGGATAAATACAGACGTCTCAATACCGATCCGCGAGACATTACTAACCGACTTAAGACTCATGAGGTAATATTAACCTAGGCTCTGATACCAGCTTGTCACGACCCCACACCCGATCGTGATGGAACCCAACCCAACAGCTAGGAAAGCCCGACCAAATGCACTCTCATCCCGAGCTTAGAGCTAAAAATAATTTATTTTAAGTCATTAACAATGAAGGAAACCAGAATAAACTGATAGTTATAAAAATATCCCAAAATATCCCAAATACAACGTAACTTCCCAAAGATCTGGGGTAGTGAGCCGAGATCCCCTACTAGAATATCAGTACAATACAGTAAGTAATTCTACAAGTCTGAGAGTACGCGGAAATGACAAAACAATAGAGTAATAAGGGGAGTGTCGGGTCCTGTGGATGCCAGGTAGCTACCTCGACGATCCTTAATGGAGCTCTAGACCAGCTCCAAGCTCAGCTAAGCTTCACAAGTACCTGAATCTGCACACATGGTGTAAGGAGTCGAGTGAGTACTTCCAACTCAGCGGTAAAAAAAGTAAATAATGCTGAGGAAAAGAAAACCACACAATGCACTATCTCATGCTATAAAATACAGAATCCTCTTTTAAACTGCAGTACACTTTCATGATATTCCTTTCTACCATATTTAAGTAGATTTTGAAATCTCTTTTTAACATCTCTTCTTTCATTATTAACAGTTCAATACATGGATACAACATCAAACAGTGCAAGTCTGCACTCAAGTTAGCCCTTGGGCTCAACACTCCTTAACAATTTTCACCAGGCTATATAGTCAATCAGGTATGCCAGTAATGTATGAGTGCTAAATGTCATGCCACGTAGTACAAGTAAAGACAATGTATGCATGAAATGCAATGCACATGATGCTATGGCGTACAGTCCGATCCATGGAAAGACGCACGCGTTCACTGTAGGAGTTCAGACTCTGGAGGGGTCCTACAGCCCAAGCGCAATATCAATATCACTCCTGCTGCGGTGTGCATCCCAATCCATGCATAGTCATGAATTCATATAAGCCCCTTGGGCAACAGTATCATAAAAGATCACAGCTAAAATGTCATCAAAGCTTCGTTTAAGTTTTCAAATCTTATAAAAATGCTGAGTAGCAAAATACCAATTTTAAAACCTTAGACTGAGAAAATATGCACAGTATTATCAAGATAGTGATACTAATCCTTGAAGGATTCAAATATTCGGCACTAAGCCCCAAACATGATAATTAGTCCAGTTCATGATAATTAATATCTTTATTAGGGTGTCAATTCAATTTGAAGCAATGATGTAGTATTTTTTATTAAGCGGGACGGACCAAGTCACAATCCCCAATGGTGCTCTACCCCACGCCCATTATCCAGCGTGCAAGTCACCTCAATACAACACTATGATGTGCAAGTTCGGAGTTTACAAATCCTCAGGACGTCATTTAGAAGTATTACCCACCTCGATCCGGCGAAAACTCAAGCCCCCGATGTCTTTGCTCCTCAAACCGGCATCCACGCGCGTCAAAACTAGCCAAAATCAGTACGAATATATCAAAATAGGCTAATGGAACAACACCCAATTGAAAACAATCGAAATATATAAAAAATCTCGAAACTAGCAAAACCCGAGCCCCAAGTCCGCTTCTCGAAAAATTATGAAACTTATATTTCCAGAATCCTCATCTCGCCATGAGTCCATACATATAACATTTATCAAAATCGGAGTTCAAATGAGCCACCAAAACCCAACTTTACATATCCAAGCCCTAACTTCCTCAATTTATACCCAAATTCAGAGAATATGGAAGATTCTTTGATAAAATGACGTATTAAGACCACGAGACATACTTCCAATCATTTACCGATGAAATCCCCTTCAAATTCTATCAATTAGCTCTCACGGTATGCAAAAATGGAGGAAATATATGAAGGGTTCGTGTCTGAAACTTAATTAAAAGCCTTCTGATCCGTCAGGTTTACCACTACGCGAACACGATCTACATCCTCGCGTCCGCGATGAACAATTTCTAACTGGCCAAAATTACCTCTACGCAAACGTGACCACCGGTCCACGAACGCGATGCCCTGCCTCTTCCTCTTACGCAAACGCGTTCCACTCTTATGCGATCGCGATGTCTGATCAGCTTAAACTTCGCGATCGCGAAGCACCTGCCTCGAACGCGATGCACAAAATTTCTGGACCCTCAAGTTACTCTACGCATTCCCGTCCATCGCCACGCGAACGCGATGAACAAAAGTTTGCAACTTTTATAGCAGCAAATCTGATCTCAATACAGACCAAAATGGGTCTGTTTGACCACCAAAACTCATCGCGAGGCCTCCCAGGACCTTAACCAAAGACACAAACATTCCCCGAAATATCATACAAACTTGTTCCAATTATAAAAACACATCCTTAAACACAAAAATCATCAAATCAAGGCGGATTCAAGCCTAAGTTTCAACTATAACTTCCGAAACCAACATTCAATCAAAAACCCGACCAAATGATGTCCGAATGACCTGAAAATTTGTAGATATATCTAAAATCACCCAACAAAGCTACTACAACTTTCAGAATTCCATTCTGACTCCCGGATCAAAATCTCACCTATCAACCGGATTTCACCAAAATTCAAACTTCGCCAATTCAAGCCTATTTCTACATCGGGCTTCCAAATTTGATTCCGATCGTTCTCATAAGCCATAAATCATCCCCCGAAGCTATCCGAATTACCAGAATTCACATCCGAGCCTTCTAACCACATAATCAACTTCCGGTTGACTTTTCTAAAATAAGCTTCCTTCTACGAGGCTATGTGCCTTATTATCAACCAAAACCAATTCAATTACACCCGATCAACTCAAATACCGGTATAAAAACATGAAGCATTACAATAAGGGAAAAATGGGGTGGTAACTCACGTGACGACGGGTCGGGTCGTCACATATTGCATATTACCTGTCATGTTAATAGTGTTTTTACATAATATAGACAATTCATTAAATAAGGAATCATTGTAGTTGTAGGCTTCCTTATTTAGGTGCACCAAAATTAGGGAACTAAACATTCTTCTAGATCTTCTACAACGCAAAATCACGCATTAATATTTCCTTTTTCTGTATATTTTCATACGTTGTTTGTTTGGATTGGAATTTTCATATGTTGTTTATTGGATAAGATGTTGTTGCAAAGAATTGAGAATTGTTTCTACGCCTCTCTCTATCTCCCAATCCTAAATTTTAGAAATATAAAACAAAGGAAAAGAGAGTATCCATTGACAGTTAGGGGTGTTAATAGTTCTTTCGGCCGGTTATTTTATAAAATTTGTACCATACCAATTTTTTGGTTATTCTATTATGTATAACCAAAATTAGACTTTTCAAACACGTCCCAATCGGTTTATCTTCCGTATTGGTACGGTTCGATTAATGTTCGATATTTTTTTAATATCATGTAAAATTCATCAGTAGAAGTAGAATGCAATAACATAGATTCTTTTATAGGACTTAGCTAAACTCTCTAGACATTTTTATTGTTTAACCAACCATTCTACAACAACGTAAAAGAAATCAAACAAAGGAAAGAAAATATAAATCACACAAGTTGAAAGATATACCAAGCTAGGACTCAAGAATAAAGTCTACAGAAGATTAAACATTTAAAAAGATAAATTTAAATTATATGAAAGGAAACATATTCAATACATTGTAGTTTGCTACTCATAATCGCTAGAATACTTTGTGTCTTGCTAACAAAGTGTGACGAACCAAAGGTTCATCACTTGTTTCCTTACTCGTTATGTGCTTCTGAGTCCTTGAAAAGCCCATTTGGGATTGCCTCGATTTACGTGCACAGTCCCGGCGTGTAGCTAGAAAGCTTAATATAAATTTTGTGAGAAAAAATGCTAAATTTTTATATTAAATTGAATAAATTTGACTTCACTCAATATTTTGGGTAAACGAATCCAGACCCGTAATTTGACGATCCCGGAGGGTCCGTAGGAAAATATGGGACTTGGCCGTATGCCCGTAATAGAATTCTGAGATCCCAAGCTTGAGTAATGAATTTTGTGTGAAATTATTTTGTTGAAAATAATTAAGGAAATCGGAAACGAAATTTGATTAAAAGACTATGGTATCAGGCCCGTATTTTTGTTCTAGCAGCCGGTACAAGTCTTATATATAGTTTAAATACTTTTTGTAAAGTTTGGCTGAAAATGAATGTCGTTTGACGTGTTTCAGACTTAAAATAAAAATTTGATGTTTTATGAAAATTTTGAAGGAATCATGAAATTTGCGGCTTAATTCGATGTATATGATGTTATTTTGGTGATTTGATCGCACGAATAAGTCCGTAGGATATTTTTGAGGTCGTGTGCATATTTGGTTTGGAGGCTTGAGGGCTCGGGTGAGTTTTGTATAGGTGACATATTGCATTTTGGAACTTTGGAAAATCTGGTGCATTCAATCCTGCAATTTTCGCATTTGCGAAGCAGGCCTCGCAAATGGGAGCCTGGCATCGCAAATGCGAGGAAGGGAAAATTTCAGCTGGGTCACAAATGCGATGTAATTGTTGCAAATACGAAGTCTTCCAGTTGGGTCTGAGTTCGCAAATGCGAACTATTGTTTGCAATTCACATAATTGGTCGGGGTTCGCAATTGCGAACCTTAGTTCGCAATTCCCATATCCGAGGCCCAACAAATTTTATACTTAGTCGAATTTTCACCATTCTTTTAAAATCCAAACTCCTTAGGCAATTTTTCAAGAATAAGTTTCATTCCAAATTATTTTTAACTCGATTTTTACTGAATTCTTTTAATCATTAACGTCATTTAACATGTCATTTAACATGTTTTCTACTTAAAATTAATGATTTTCATGGGTGAAATTGGGGTTTTTGGGTAGAACCTAATTTTTTCTAAAATTGGGAATTTGGACCTCAATTTGAGTTCCGATTTCAAAATAAATTACATATTTGAGTTTGTGGGGGAATAGGTAACGAGGTTTTGGTTTGAACCTCGGGTTGACTACGTGGGCTCGAGGGCAATTTTTGAATTTTTGGTATAAATCTTGGGAAATTTATTTTTATGCATTCAAATTGATTCATTTAGTGTTTATTAAAGTAATTAAGTGACTTGTGACTAGATTCGAGCGGATTGGAGGTGGAATTACGAGGTAAATCTATAGTTGAGGCTTGAGTTGAGTTCAAAGCATCGAGGTAAGTGTTTGGTTTAACCTTAGCTTGAGGGAATATAAGTTGAGTCTTATTTGCTATGTGGTAATTTATTGAGTATGATGTATAGGCATGTTGATGAGTATCTACACATTATTATCTAGCATGACCGTGAGTCCTTATGTTGCGAATATTTTGGTTCATGTTATAACTTCTATGCTTAATTAATGGTTTCTATATGTTGTAAAGAGTATGTACAAGAAACTGTGATCTTAAACTTCATGGAGTATTAGCTCTAGTTGAAATACAAATTTGTGAAAGTATATGAGATAAGTAAATCTTTGGAGCATTGTCTCAAGTAATAGTGTGAATTATGAGATGTAAATGAAAGACGAGAATGAGTTATTAAAATGCTCCCTTTCTGGGATGTTGAGATTATTGATGTCATGCCCTTGCCGGGACTAATTGTTTAATTGTATTCCCTTGCCGAGATTTTTACTATAAAATGTAATTCTCTTTCCCCTTATTTGCAATTGTTATTTGGGTGAGGAAGAGTGTTAAAGCACGAAGGGTGATGCCGTGCATTGTTTGTTTATGGTAAGAAAAGAGTGTAAAGCACGAAGGGTAATGTCGTGCATTATTCGCTTACTATGAGAAAAGAGTGTTAAAGCACGAAGGGTTATGTGGTGCCGCATGATGTACCATCCCGTGCCAATTCTATTGATATATATGAGGAATGAGAGTAAAAGCACAAAGGGTGATTCCGTGCACATGTTATTGCTTGGTGAGTATGAGAGTAAAAGCACGAAGGGTGATGCCGTGCACTTGTTGATTTCTGTTTCATTGCTTATGATTGAGTTGTGTTGTTTTCCTTCGTTACTGGATGGCTCTTATTTGAAAATTGTTGTTTCCCCAGGGCATGCTTCCCCTCCTATATTGTTTATCTGTTTTGTATTTCGATTCCGCTGTATATATATGAAATTGCACAGGTTTATGTGGTAGTTCGATCCAGCCTCGTCACTACTTCACCGGGGTTAGGCTAGATATTTACTAACATATGGGGTCGGTTGTGCTGATACTACATTTTGTGCTATTTGCACATATAGAGGTTTCGAACAACAACAACAGTAGTGTGGGAGCAGGCCTTCAGTCCAGCGACACCCGAGGTAGCCTTGCATACGTCCGCATGCCCGACGTCTCCTCTATCCTTTATTTTGTCTATTATCTCATTGTATTCGAGACAAACAGTTCAGACGTTTGTATTTAGTATTCTTAGCAGTTTGTGATTATCGTGACACCAGTCTTGGGTAGAGGCTTTTGTTGAGTTTTCCGCATTCTATTCAGTTTCTATAATATTAAGACTTCTGCTTATTATTCAATTTCGTTGCTTTTGTATTATTGCCGATATTTGTTAAAAGGGATTAGGTTATTAATGAAAAAGTAAATAAGTTTGGCTTGCCTAGCTCTCGTTAGTAGGCGTCATCACGACTCCCGGGAGAGAAAAAACTGGGTCATGACACATAGATACTTGAAATAACTTAGTTTAAGTTATACCTGTCAAACGAGCTGGGTTAGCCCGATTCCGGACCGGCCCAGACCGGTAGAAACCGGAACTGTCCAGGATCGATAACCATAGGGCCGGGTGGGCTGGGTTGGGGGGGATAAGGGGTTTGGTCAGTTTATTTTTATTTAACGGGTAACCTGACCCGTTAGGACCAGTCCAGATGAACAATGTTCATTTTCGGTTAAACTGGCCCGGTTCAACGGCTAAATATTTTTTATTTTCTGTGCAGGTGGGGCCCACTGACCGTTGGCAATGGTCAGATTCTTGAAGAATCCGTTGGCCAATGGATATATTGAAGAAATAGCTTTTTTTTTTTAATTTTAACCCTTTTTATTTTACAAAAATAACCTTATGTAAAACTATAAATACCCCCCTCTTCTTCATTTCTCACTCAAAATTCATTTCTCTATCTCAATTTCTCCCATTCTCCTATTCTCTAATTATCAAGTTCAAGTCTTAATTCTTCATTTCATCTTCTAATTTTTGTTGAATAGTTGAACTTAAATTGTAGTATTTTATCATTCGAGATTTGAACTTCAAGTCGGAATACTTGCTTGACGTTTGTTCGTGGTAATATCGGAATTGCATAACCAAGTGCTCAATTTGTTGTCCAATTCGGTGCACTCCCTCCAACTCTTTCTCTTATTTAATATTTAAATTGCATATTTATTTTGTGCTTATTCTTTAATTTTTACAATATGTTTATGCTGCTAAAAGAGAGTGTAGAAAAGTTACTGGTAGGAAAAATAAAAATAGAGGTGATTCTTCAGCATCTGGTAGTAATAGTACCCCTATATCTCTTGTTCCTGAAACATCACCTAATGAAAAAATATAGATTATGAACAATTACAAGAAGATTATGGAATAGAAGATAATGAATTAGAAATTGAAGATGAGATACCTGCTATACCTACTAGTGCTGGGGTTGGTAGTGTTGGAGTTGCTATAAGGGGTGGTGATCGTGGCACTAGTAGTAGACCACCTGCGGCTCTGACGACTAATCGTAAAAAAAGAAGTAAGGTTTGGAACTTTTTTGAAATAATTGAAGGTACTGATAGAGTTAGATGAAAAATTTGTAAAGGTGATTTTAAACATTTGACTGGAGGAAATTTAGGGGGAATTGGAACGCTTAGTAGACATATGAGAGTTTCACATCCGATAGAATGGGGCCTACATGGTGATGAAAATCAAACAACTATTAACCCTACTACTGAAGGACTAATAAAATATGATAAAATGAAGGACCGTAAGGAGTTAGCAAAAATGAGTGCTTTAGGTTGTCTACCTTTTTCTTTTGCTTCTTCATCATATTTTATTATGTATATTCAAAGAATTTACAATCCGTTATTTAAACGTATACCTAGAAGTACTTGTAAAGCCAATATTTTCAGACTTCACGGACAATATCAAACATATTTACGTTATTTGTTTAACTACCTTCCTTGTAGAGTTTCTCTTACTTTTGATATTGGTCAAGCTATTAATGGACGTGATTATTTGACTATTACATGTCATTGGATAGATGATAGTACTTGTAAGCAAAAACGTATTATTGCTTTTAAATATGATGAAGATCATAGTCATACTGCTGCATTTATAAGCACTACTATTTGTAAAGTTGTTGAATTTTATAATCTCAATCAAAACGTATTGTGTATGTCTTTTGATAATGCTTCTAACAAGACTGCCGTAATTTCAATATTAAAAAAGCATTTGCATCCACCTCTTAATGAAATTTTTCATGTTAGGTGTGCATGTCATGTTTATAATTTAATTGTTAAAAGTGGCCTTGATTTATTTTAAATAGAGATTAGTCATACTAGAAGAGCAGTTGGTGTCATTCAAGGAAATAATAGACATTCTAGAATAAAGGAATTTAAAAATAAGTGTGTCCAGTATAACCTTCAACCCCGATTCATGCCAGAAGAAATTATTACTAGATGGAACTATACATATATATTTTTAAAAGTTTGCTACAAATATATATTCCCAATAACTAAAGTTGCTAATGCGCATTGTACGAATCCAAGCCGTATGTTAATAACTGGTACTTGGGAGGTCACTAATGATGTTGTTAAATTTTTACATAAATTTTATACTGCTACTGTTGAATTTTCTGGAGCTTATTACCCCACTATTGCTATGGGTTTAGTACATATAGCGAAAATTTCTTTTCTTCTCTTTGAATTTAAGAAGAAAGAAAAATATACGGATGTTGTGGAAAATATGCAAGCAAAATTCAAAACATATTTCTATCCAATTCCTCCGATTTACTGTGACGACCCGGCCTGTCGTCACGGGAATTACCACCCCGTTATGTTGTAATTACATGTTTTATGCTTTCATATCAGTGTTAGAGTCTATCGGGTGAGTTAGGAGTGAATTGGATTGAAAATGAGGCATATAGCCTTTTAGAAGGAAACTTGAATATGGAAAGTCAACCCGGAGTTGACTATTTAGTTAGAGGGCTTGGAATCGGATTCTGATGATTCGGTTAGTTCCAGGAGGTGATTTGTGACTTAGGGGAGCAATCGGAATTGAATTTAGAGGTCCGGTGTAGAAATAGGCTTGAATTGGCTAAGGTTGAATTTTGGTGAAATCCGAACGGTAGGTGAGGATTTGATCCGGGGGTCGGAATGGAATTCCAACAGTTACAGTAGCTTCATTATGTGATTTTGGATATGTCCGCAAAATTTTAGATCATTCGGACGTTGTTTAGTCGGGTTTTTGATTGATTGTGTAATTCGGAATGTTTTAAGGAATTTAGGCTTGAATTCGATGCGAATGATGGGTTTTGATGTTGTTAGACGTGTTTTGAGGATTGGAGCAAGTTCGAATAAGGTATTAAGATGTGTTGGTGTGTTTGGATGAGGTCCCGGGGGCCTCGGGGTGTTTTCGGATGGTTAAACGGGAGAAAATGTGGAAAATTGCAGGTTTGGGGTTCTGGTTCTGTTGTTTTCGCTCCTGCGGAAACGGGGGCGCAGGAGCGCTTGGCTTCGTAGAAGTGGAAATCTTTCCGCTGAAGCGGCGTCGCAGGAGCGTAGAGGAGACCGCAGAAGCGGTCAATAGGCGAGATGGGAAGTCCGCAGAAGCGGAAGGTCGATCGCATAGGCGAGTCCGCAGAAGCGGACTCTTTATCGTAGAGGCGGAAAGGACCGCAGGAGCGGAAGAAATTCCGCAGAAGCGGACGCGTAGGGGCGGTCCATGGATCGCAGGAGCGAAATTGGCCAAGTAGGCATGAGTTCGCAGAAGCGACCAAATGGTCGCAGAAGCGGTTCCGCAGGGGCGGAAAATGGCCCCCAGAAGCGAAAATCGTAATGAGTTAAGTGTATCAGAAGTTAGAAAATTTCAGAAACATTTCACACATTTGGGTCTCGGCTTTAGAGGCGATTTGGGCAATTTTGAAGAGAAACTCAAGGGAAATCATCAGGTAATCAACTACGGACTTAAACTATGATTAGTATTGATAATATTATGCAATTATATCATGAAAATGGAGGAATTTGGTGTAATTTATGGAGGATTTAGCCCTAGGCTTGAACTTTAGAAAATCAAGGTTTTGAATGGGCAAATAGAGTCCGAATTTGGTAAAATTGATATGCTTAGACTCGTATTGAGATGTGGGTTCCGAATATGTGACTTTTGTAATTTTTCGAGAAGCGTACCGAAAGTCGGGTTTTGACAACTATGGGAATTTTGATGTAAATTGAGTTGTATTGATTGGGTGTCGTCCCATTGGCCTAATTTGTTGTGTTTCTACTGTATTTGATCAGATTCTACACGTGCGGAGCTTGATTCTCGTGGCAAGGGCATTACGGAGTAGTCGTCGCGCCGTATTAAGGTGAGTAATAGATGTGGATGATAACCAGCGGGTTCGAAACCCCGGTATACCACTTTGTGGCGCTGTATAGTGGTGAGACACGTACTCTCTTATGAGTGCGGGGTCGATTGTGATTGGGGACTATGGTTTAGTCCGACTTGTTGATACTGTGTTATGACATTGGCTATTCTTGAGCCGTCGAACCTCCTTCTCGGATGGTTGCATACTATATATTGAAATATTGGCTACTCTTGAGCCGAGGAACCCCCTTCTTGGGCGGTTGAGTATACTTGTGGGCCGTGAGCCAGTTATTGGATCCCGCGAGGATCGTTATCATTGTCTTATCATATTGACATGTTAGTTACTACCGATCCGTAGCTATTTCTGTTATCATGCTATTTCCAATCTCTGGAACTTGGTATTACTGTTTAACAACTAAAAAATGATAAAAAGGTTTTCAAAACTACTTTTGAGCCTGCGAGGCTGTATTTGCATATTAGCTGACTGGTAGTGGATCGGGCTGCGCGCCGCAGCAGTATATATGTTGGATCGGACTGCACGCCGCAGTGATATTGTGTTTGGGCTGTAGGAGCCCCTCCGGAGTCTGAACCCCCACAGTGAGCACGGGTACCCAAACTGGATCGGGCTACGCGCCGTAGCGGTCATATCATGCATTTCATTGCATTTAGCTACATCTGATAGCTGTTATATTGTATTGCTGGTACTTGTTGGTGCAGGTACAGTTGATATTGATTCTGTGACAGGGTATTTGATTACATCTTTACATAGTGCTTTATTGCAGATTTCTTATCTGCGTTGTCTTACTCCTGTTTATTACCACTGAGTCTGGCAGTACTCATTTTACTCCCTGCACCTTGTGTGAAGATCCAGGTACCTCTCAGCAGTGATCCGGTAGCTATTCGAGGCGACATCTGTAGGATATTCGAGGTAGCTGCAGAGTCCGCAGGACCCGATATTCCTTCTTACTGTCTTTTGATTCTGTATTGATATTTCTTTCCGCACTTGGTGTCTTGTAAACCATTATACACTTATGTTCATTAGAGGCTCATGACTCTTGACCCTTCGGTCTATGGGAGTTGGTATGTGTTGGGACTTGGTTCCCCGTTTTCGATATATATATCACTGTTGTTTCATGTTTTGATATGTTTAATTGGGACAAAGTGAGCTTCTAGCTCCGTTATTATTATTGATGGTCAGGCTAGCCTAGCAATATGCTGGGCGCCATCACGACCGGATTTGGGGTCGTGATAAGTTGGTATCAGAGCCTAGGTTTAATAGGCCTCATGAGTCTTGAGCCGGTTGGTAGAGTCTTGTGGATCGGTACGGGGACGCCTGTACTTATACTCGGGAGGCTGCGAACCTTTAGGAAACACTTCACATTTCTTGGAATTCTTATCGTGCGCACTTGATTCAGCTTGAGATATAATTTTTGAAATTCCTTCCACACGTCTGTGTACGTATCGAGCACTCAGTAATGTAATTGCCTTATGGGTTGTGATTTCCTCGAACGAGGGGCGAGATATAATCTTTGTGAGTTCATGTTGGGCCAGTCAGGATGACTTGAGGCTGGACCTTGTTTATGGCTTGAGCATCGAGGTGCCGATTTTGTGAGTGGTGGCAATAGATAATGTATTGAGGGTTTGAAACCCCGTATTTGCACTATACAGTGCTGTGCTGAGATGGAACACGCGTCATGTGATGAGTGTGGTGGTATTGTGACTGGGGATTTGGACTTGATCCTTCCCAATTGATAGATTACTGTGTATAATGACTGAGACTGGCTTATATCTATGTATTTGGGCTAGTAGCCATATTTGGGGCCTTGTGACGATCTGTAGAGTATTAGGGAGGCTTACTAATGGATAAGCTGTTAATTGTTCGACTCTTGTCTAATCTGTTGTGTAGCCCCGAGCTATGGGCATGGTGAATAATTATCATATCTCGTAATTGGAAGGTAAAGTGCCTTATGTGTAGTGGAACGAGTTTAAACTCAGGAAGACTAAAGTGATTTTGCTATGTGTATCCCGGTGGAAGGTATTGTGATGAAATGCTAAATTGAGAAGAAGTAGGAGGGTTGATCCTCATGTGTAATTGAAAGGTATTTGATATGTGTTATGATTCGAGCAGGTACAACGCAGGTTCAAGTATAAATTGTGATAATATGATTCGTATATTATTGAGATTTAGTGTTGTTGAAATACATTGTGATATCTTGTTGAGTTGTGGATGTATTGTTAGAATGGTTTGGTGATTCTCTGGCAGGTGGATAGGCCAATTTACAAAGGAAACTCTGCCGAAACTTTTGGAAAATTTGGGACTTAGAAAAGCTTTTTGTCACCTAAAGAGTGGCATAACTGTTGTGTGTGAATGAATGCAAGAATTGCAAAAGAATTAATATTTCTGATGATTCGAACCTCCGCCGAAGCTTGTAAATGACTTGAGTTTAATCTAACTAGAACTTTGTTGCATCATTTAAGTAAGAAGGCTATGAGTGGCTAAAAGCGCATTGATGTATGACTCCGAGCTAAGTTGGGGAGGTTGTTATTGATTAACTGATTGCACTGTCGTGTGCTGTGTTGGCTCTGTCTCTAGGTATGTTGGGAAATTTTGATAAAGGTTATGGTGCTTCGTAGATATGAAGAAATACTAGGATGGTGTGAAACTTACGTTGGTAAAGAGTGTTCGGTGTATATAAAAGGAAGATAGCTAATTGTATCTGTATGTAATCATGTTCTGCGGTGTCAGAGTTTTAGCAAGGCACGAGTGGTCCTGTTCAATAAGACAGTTGAATTACAACTGAATAAGGGTGAATGACGCCCGAGAATTGTTTTTCGGTGTTCAAGATTTTACTTGTAACAGTCAGGTGTCTTAAGATTGTGCATGTGGCTAAAGACGCTAGTTTCGTTAGAAGAAATCAAGACTTGTGTTATATTATGTGAATGATGGGATTCTATGTAACCGTATGGGAAGGTAATGATACTAATTCAAAAATCGCATGAAGTTCTTCAAAACAAGTATTGTAGAATGTGGTACTCCTAGGAAACATTGAGAGTGGCCTATGGGTTTTAGACCGTGTGGTCTTATGTACGAGTCTCGTGTGGTAACATGAGTTGAGTTATGGTAGTGCTACAGTAAAGGCTAATACTAAGTTAAAGATGGTTCAGAAAAGAAATTGAGTAAATGGAGCAACTTGTTAATAAATCAAAGCGGTATGATAAGGAATACGATTAATTCCTGGTAGGTGTTTGAAGTAATGAGTCTTGCAGATATTGTGCAACAAAGCTCTTGAGCGCTCGCAGTTGTGTAACTTGATATGGGTATAAGGACTCAGTCCTGGCAGTTTAACTTATGCAATGTAATTGGGAGAAAGAGTTTATGATGTGTTTTACCGTGGTTTGAAATTGAGTATATTTTTCCTGTTGGTATGAAAGGCTTGGAATGTGTAATGAGTTTTCTCTATATGGGATCATGAAATCCCTTGACTAGTTGAGTGCGCCGATGTTTGCGGTGTAGGAAAGGAATATGAATTTCCATGTTATCTTAGTGTGGTATGGTATATGCGATGTGTTATGGAAAGTTGATAATGGCATATTCAAGGTTTTGTGATCAGTTCATAATATATGAGGAGTCATTAAAATTATTTAGCAGCACGGGCAGCTGCAGGTGATTTAAAGAATCGATCTTTCTGGTGACTAAAGAAAATGGTACTGCTATTCTAGTAATTTGGCAGGGTATATGGTCCAAAAGGACAAGGTAATGTAAACTGATAATATCCGGTGGTATGGTGGTATTCTCTTGTTGGATCGACTATAATAACTGAGTCGTTGATGGCATAGTGAAATTTCTGAATGGTTTTCGTGGTATGAATGGACGCTTGATGTGCGTTATGTATTTGTACAGTGAAGTACGGGATCGGGCATTGTGATTCATGTGTTATATATGTGTTGGAGACTTGAAGTTCTCGTTAGTCCGCCTATGCAGTGGTTGTATATCATGTGTATCGACACCGTTTTGTGATTATCGAAAATCAGAAGCTCTAGTGGCTTTCTTTCTCAACTTCATATGACGAATTTGGATTATGATACTTGATTGCTGACTGGTCATCAATGGGCCAGGTTGTCTAGACTAATGTGATATAGACTATGATGGTATGTCACAAATTGTGTAGCAGAGTGCATCAGAGTATGCTCCAGCGGGGTAGTTGTACCTCAGGACCAGCGGACGGCTGGTGGGTATTGCTTTGTCGGTTGGGCCTTCGTGGCGGATATTATTGCAGAGGTTTCTATTGTTGATTTGGTTCCGGTATTGAGTAACTTTGTCGGATATGTTTCTTGTGGCCGAACTTGAGGCTATATATGTTTACCATAATGAGCCATTTGACTCGACGCGCATTTCTTTGGCGAGGGTTCTATATGGATCGGGTGGCGCGCCGCCACATGTACTGTTATTTGGATCGGGTGGCACGCCGCCACGGGTATGTCATTGGAGCGGGTCGCACACCGCAACATTGTAATGTGAAAATAGAGTTAGTTATATATTACCTGGTATACAATACTTCCTAGCTTCTGAGGAAAAGTCCGTATTGAGTATCGCTTGGCGAATGGCACATCGGTTGTGTCCTTTCAGGATGTGATACCATACATTAATTATTTCACCGTGGGTGAGGTTGATTGCCTGGGTTCAGACCTAGATCTGTGCGTGGATGACCTTTTTGAGCTTGGTAACTTGAGGTGTTTCATGAGTAATAGTGTTTGGATAGAATCATGAATTGTGGCAAGGCCACATGATGTTATGACCTCTCGAGGAGGATTCAGGTACTCTATTTCTATAATGCAAGACACGATCTCAATTCTATGTTATGAGGGTACAAAGCAATTGTTACAACTCTTTTATTTGAGTCGGTTGTCGTGATTTGAGTATGTTCAGACGTTTTTATTGGAGCCTGTGTTGTGCTCGTCGTGGCTTAGGCCGGTGTTGAGGTGTCATAGCACCAGTGCGGTGTGTTATAATCAAAATGATCTTTGGAGCCAATAATGAGTGTGAGTATATGTGATTCCAGCTGGTTAGAAAGGTAATATCGAGGTTCAGCTCTGAAATCTATTGTGGTATCAGTTAAAAAGGGAAATGGATTCATGAATGGGTGACCTGAGAGATGGATTCGATATATCGCGTGTTCGGTTGCCGTGGGCAGTATATGAAGGTGTTGGACTAAGACTTTAGCTAATGAGAAAGGTTATTTCTGCTAGTATTTGGTTATTGTGGCCAGTTGTTATGATTAGAGACTATTATCTTGAGTGATTGGGTTATTGATACATCATATGATCTCGCTCGGAGTAGTGAGTATGGGTTATTGCAGTGGATTCGAGTGTATCCTGAGTATAGGCATGGGATTAGCATTTGGCATATGATTTAAGAAAGTGCAATGTGGTTTATGGTTCAGATGGTTTGTGAAATTTCAGCTATATGGTGTTTTCGGACTTATGTGAGATAGGGTGACGTATGATCACCCGAATATATGCTTGGTAAGGTCATTCAGCTATTGGGTTGCTTCTAGTACAACTCTGGGTCTGCTCGAGGACGAGCGCTTGCTTAAGTTGGGGAGAATGTGACGACCCGGCCTATCATCACGGGAATTACCACCCCGTTATGTTGTAATTACATGTTTTATGCTTTCATATCAGTGTTAGAGTCTATCGGGTGAGTTAGGAGTGAATTGGATTGAAAATGAGGCATATAGCCTTTTAGAAGGAAACTTGAATATGGAAAGTCAACCCGGAGTTGACTATTTAGTTAGAGGGCTTGGAATCGGATTTTGATGATTCGGTTAGTTCCAGGAGGTGATTTGTGACTTAGGGGAGCAATCGGAATTGAATTTGGAGGTCCGGTGTAGAAATAGGCTTGAATTGGCTAAGGTTGAATTTTGGCGAAATCCGAACGGTAGGTGAGATTTTGATCCGGGGGTCGGAATGGAATTCCGACAATTCATGTAGCTTCGTTATGTGATTTTGGATATGTCCGCAAATTTTTAGATCATTCGGACGTTGTTTAGTCGGGTTTTTGATTGATTGTGTAATTCGGAATGTTTTAAGGAATTTAGGCTTGAATTCGATGCGAATGATGGGTTTTGATGTTGTTAGACGTGTTTTGAGGATTGGAGCAAGTTCGAATAAGGTATTAAGATGTGTTGGTGTGTTTGGATGAGGTCCCGGGGGCCTCGGGGTGTTTTCGGATGGTTAAACGGGAGAAAATGTGGAAAATTGCAGTTTTGACTCTGGTTCTGTTGTTTTCGCTCCTGCGGAAATTGGGGCGCAGGAGCGAGTCCGCAGGAGCGGATGAGGGGGGCGCAGGAGCGCTGGCTTCGCAGAAGCGGAAATCTTCTCCGCTGAAGCGGCGTCGCAGGAGCGTAGAGGAGACCGCAGAAGCGGTCAATAGGCGAGATGGGAAGTCCGCAGAAGCGGAAGGTCGATCGCATAGGCGAGTCCGCAGAATCGGACTCTTTATCGTAGAGGCGGAAAGGACCGCAGGAGCGGAAGAAATTCCGCAGAAGCGGACGCGCTGGGGCGGTCCATGGATCGCAGGAGCGGAATTGGCCAAGTAGGCCTGAGTTCGCAGAAGCGACCAAATGGTCGCAGAAGCGGTTCCGCAGAAGCGAAAATCGCAGTGAGTTAAGTGTATCAGAAGTTAGAAAATTTCAGAAACATTTCACACATTTGGGTCTCGGCTTTAGAGGCGATTTGGGCGATTTTGAAGAGAAACTCAAGGGAAATCATCGGGTAATCAACTATGGACTTAAACTATGATTAGTATTGATAATATTATGCAATTATATCATGAAAATGGAGGAATTTGGGGTAATTTATGGAGGATTTAGCCCTAGGCTTGAACTTTAGAAAATCAAGTTTTTGAATGGGCAAATGGAGTCCGAATTTGGTAAAATTGATATGCTTAGACTCGTATTGAGATGAGGGTTCCGAATATGTGACTTTTGTAATTTTTCGAGAAGCGTACCGAAATTCGAGTTTTGATAACTTTGGGAATTTTGATGTAAATTGAGTTGTATTGATTGGGTGTCGTCCCAATGGCCTAATTTGTTGTGTTTCTATTGTATTTGATCAGATTCTACGCGTGCGGAGCTTGATTCTCGTGGCAAGGGCATTGCGGAGTAGTCGTCGCGCCGTATTGAGGTGAGTAATAGATGTGGGTGATAACCAGCGGGTTCGAAACCCCGGTATACCACTTTGTGACGCTGTATAGCGGCGAGACACGTACTCTCTTGTGAGTGCGGGGTCGATTGTGATTGGGGACTATGGTTTAGTCCGACTTGTTGATACTGTGTTATGACATTGGCTATTCTTGAGCCGTCGAACCTCCTTCTCGGATGGTTGCATACTATATATTGAAATATTGGCCACTCTTGAGCCGAGGAACCCCCTTCTTGGGCGGTTGAGAATACTTGTGGGCCGTGAGCTAGTTATTGGATCCCGCGAGGATCGTTATCATTGTCTTATCATATTGACATATTAGTTACTACCGGTCCGTAGCTATTTCTGTTATCATGCTATTTCCAATCTCTGGAACTTGGTATTACTGTTTTCCAACTGAAAAATGATAAAAAGGGTTTCAAACTACTTTTGAGCCTGCGAGGCTGTATTTGCATATTAGCTGACTGGTAGTGGATCGGGCTGCGCGCCGCAGCAGTATATATGTTGGATCGGACTCATGAGGCCTAGTAAACCTAGGCTCTGATACCAACTTGTCACGACCCCAAATCCGGTCGTGATGGCGCCCAGCACATTGCTAAGCCAGCCCGACCAATCAATATCAACAACGGAGCTAGAAGCTCTCTTTAACCCATTTAAGCATTTCAAAATATGAAACAATAGTAATACTTATACCAACAACGGGGAGACCAAGTCCCAAAATATACTAACTCCCATAGACCGAAGGGTCAAGAGTCATGAGCCTCTACTGAATATAAGTGTATAAAGGTTTACAAAAATACCAAGTGCGGAAGGAAATGTCAATACAAAATCAAAAGACAGTAGGAAGGAATATCGGGTCCTGCGGACTCTGCAGCTACCTCGTATATCCCACAGATGTCGCCTCGCACAGCTACCGGATCACTGCTGAGAGGTACCTGGATCTGCACACAAGGTGCAGGGAGTAAAATGAGTACTGCCAGACTCAGTGGTAATAAACAAGGGTAAGACAGCGCAGATAAGAAATCCGCAATAAAGCACTATGTAAAGCTATAATCAGCTACCCTGTCATAGAATCAATATTCACTGTACCTGTACCAACAAATACCAATAAATAGCATAACAACTAGCAGATGTAGCTAAATGCAATGCAATGCATGATATGACCGCTACGACGCGTAGCCCGACTCCAATTTTGGGTACCCGTGCTCACCGTGGGGGTTCAGACTCGGAGGGGCTCCTACAGCCCAAGCACATCTCATAGAGATTTACTTCGGCGTGCAGCCCGATCCAACATATATATCTCGGCTGCGCGCGCAGCCCGATCCACTACTAGTCGGCTAATATGCAGATACGGCCTCGCAAGCTCAAAAGTAGTTTTTGAAAACTCTTTTATCATTTTTCGGTTGGAAAACCAGTAATATCAAGTTCCGGAGATTGGAATTAGCATAATAACGAAATAGCCGCGGACTAGTAGTAAACTAGCATGTCTATATGATAAGACAATGATAACGATCCTCGCGGGATCCAATAACCGGCTCACGGCCCACAAGTATACTCAACCGCCCAAGAAGGGGTTCAACGGCTCGAGAATAGCCAATAATACAGTATCAACAAGTCGGACTAATATATAGTCTCCGGTTCATGATCGACCCCGCACTCTCAAGAGTGTGCGTGTCTCGCCGCTATACAGAGCGTCACAAAGTGGTATACCGGGGTTTCGAACCCGCTGGTCATCACCCACATCTATTACTCACCTCAATACGGTGCGGCGACTACTCCGCAATGCCCTTGCCACGAGAATCAAGCTCCGCACGCATAGAATCCTGATCAAATACAGTAGAAATACAACAAATTAGGCCAATGGGACGACACCCAATCAAAACAACTCAATTTACATCAAAATTCCCAAAGTTGTCAAAACCCGACTTTCGGTACGCTTGTCGAAAAATCACGAAAGTCACATATTCGGAACCCTCATCTCAATACGAGTCTAAGCATATCAATTTTACCAAATTCGGACTCCATTTGCCCATTCAAAACCTTGATTTTCTAAAGTTCAAGCCTAGGGCTAAATCCTCCATAAATTACCCCAAATTCCTCCATTTTCATGATATAATGCATAATATTATCAATACTAATCATAGTTTAAGTCCATAGTTGATTACCTGATGATTTCCCTTGAGTTTCTCTTCAAAATCGCCCAAATCGCCTCTAAAGCCGAGACCCAAATGTGTGAAATGTTTCTAAAATTTTTCTAACTTCTGATACACTTAACTCACAGCGATTTTCGCTTCTGCGGATAAAATTCCGCCCCTGCGGAACCGCTTCTGCGACCTTTTGGTCGCTTTTGCGAACCCAGGCCCTTTTGGCCATTTCCGCACCAGCGATCCAAGGACCGCCCCTGCGCATCCGCTCCTGCGGGAATTAGTCCGCTTCTGCGGAATGATTCGCTTCTGCGACCAAGAGTCCGCTCCTGCGGACTCGCCTATGCGGTCAACAAATCCGCTTCGCGGATTTTCCCAAGACGGCTCAAGACCGCCTCTGCGATCGACCTCTCGCACTCGCGAAGCCGCTCCCGCGGACCAGGCCCGCTTCGGCGGTCGGCTCCGCTTCTCGCGCCTCGTTGTCCGCTCCTACGGAGTCGCTCCTCGCGCTCCCATTTCCGCGAGGAGCGAAAACAACGAACGGACTCAAAACCTGCAATTTTCCACATTTTCTCCCGTTTAACCATCCGGAATCACCCCGAGGCCCCGGGACCTCATCCAAACACACCAACACATCTTAATACCTTATTCGAACTTGCTCCAATCCTCAAAACACGTCTAATAACACCAAAACCCATAATTCACATCAAATTCAAGCCTAAATTCCTTAAAACATTCCGAATTACACATTCAATCAAAAACCCGACCAAACGACGTCCGAATGACCCTGAAATTTTGCAGGCACATCCAAAATCACCTAACGGAGCTACTGCAACTGTCGGAATTCCATTCCGACTCCCGGATCAAAATCTCACCTACCGTTCGGATTTTGCCAAAATTCAACCTTAGCCAATTCAAGCCTATTTCTACACCGGGCCTCCAAATTCAATTCTGATCGCTCCCCTAAGTCACAAATCACCTCCCGGAACTAACCGAATCATCAGAATTCGATACCGAGCCCTCTAACCAAATAGTCAACTCCGGGTTGACTATCCTTATTCAAGTTTCCTTCACAAAGGCTATATGCCTCATTTCCAATCCAAATCACTCCTAACTCACCCGATAGACGTTAACACTGATATAAAAGCATAAAACATACAATTTAAACATAACGGGGTGGTAATTCTCGTGACGACGAGCCGGGTCGTCACATTCTCCCCCTCTTAAACAATCGCTCGTCCTCGAGCGTACTCAGAGTTGTACTAGAAGCAACCCAATAGCTGAATGACCTTACCAAGCATATATTCGGGCGATTATACGTCACCCTATCTCACATAAGTCCGAAAACACCATATAGTCAAAATTTCACAGACCATCTGGACCATAAATCACATTGCACTTTCTGAAATCATATGCCAAATGCAAATCCCATGTCTATACTCAGGATACACTCGAATCCACTGCAATAACCCACATGCACTACTCCGGGTGAGATCATATGATGTATCGACAACCCCATCACTCGAGACGATAGTCTCTAATCACAACAACATGCCACAATAACCAAATACTAGCTGAAAACCTCTTTCATTAGATAGAGTCTTATCCCAACACCTCCATATCCTGCCCACGGCAGCTGAAACACGCGATATACCGAACCCATCTCTCAGGTTAACCATTCGTGAATCTATTTCCCTTTTTAAAACTCATACCACGATAGGTTTCGGAGCCAAACCTCGATTTTTACCTTTCTAACAAGCCAAGATTCAATATGCTCGTATTTATTAATGACTCCAACGGTCGTTTCGATTATAACACACCGCACTGGTGATAAACACCTCAACACCGGCCTAAGCCACAACGAGCACAACATAGGCTCCAATAGAAACGTATGCATACACTCGAATCATGACAGCTCAATTCATGACAAATGTCTCCAGCAAATAGAGCTGCAATTTAATCCCTCTGTGCCATCATAATATAGAACTGAGATCGCGTCTCGCATTATAGAAATAAATTACCTGAATCCTCCTCGAGAGGTTATAACATCACGTGGCCTTTCCACGATTCGTTATTCTACCCCAACATTATTACTCATGAAGCACCTCAAGCCACTAAGCTCAAAACGGTTAGCCACGCACGGATCTAGGTCTTGAACCCACGCAATCAACCTCACCCACGGTGAAACAATTAACGTATGCTATCAAATCCTGAAAGGACACAACCGACGTGCCATTTGCCAAGCGATACTCAAAACGGACTTTTCCTCAGAAGTGAGGAAGTATTGTATACCAGGTAGCATATAACTAACTATATTTTCACAATATTCTGTTGCGGCGTGCAACCCGTTCCAATGACATACCCGTGGCGGCGTGCCACCCGATCCGGATACCATACCTGTGGCGGCGTGCCACCCGATCCAACTAACAATACCTGTGGTGGCGCGCCACCCGATCCATATAGAACCCTCGCCAAAGAAATGCGCGTCGAGTCAAGTTGCTCATTATGGTAAACATATATAGCCTCAAGTTCGGCCACAAGAAACGCATCCGATAAAGTTACTCAATACCAGAACCAAATCAACGATAGAAACCTCTGCACTGATATCCGCCACGAAGGCCCAACCGACAAAGCAATACCCACCAGCCGTCTGCTGGTCCTGAGGTACAACTACCCCGCTGGAGCATACTCCGATGCACTTTGCTACGCAATTTGTGCCATACCATCATAGTCCATATCACATCAGTCTAGACAACCTGGCCAAATGATGACCAGTCAGCAATCAAGTATCATAATCCAAATTCGTCATATCAAGTTGAGAGAGAAAGCCACTAGAGCCTCCGATTTTTTTTTTTAATCACAAAACGGTGTCGATACACATGATATACAACCACTGCATAGGCGGACTAACGAGAGCTTCAAGTCTCCAACACATATATAACACATGAATCACAATGCATGATCCCGTACTCCACTGTACATACACATAACGCACATCAAGCGTCCATTCATACCACGACAGCCATTCAGAAATTTCACTATGCCATCAACGACTCAGTTATTACAGTCGATCCAACAAGAGAATACCACCATACCACTGGATATCATCAGTTTACATTACCTTGTCCTTTTTGGATCATATTACCCTGCCAAATTACTAGAATAGCAGTACCATTTTCTTTAATCACCAGAAAGATCGATTCTTTAAATCACATGCAGCTGCCCGCGCTGCTAAATAATTTTAATGACTCCCCATATATTATGAACTGATCACAAAACCTTGAATATGCCATTATCAACTTTCCATAATACATCGCATATACCATACCACACTAAGATAACATGGAAATTCATATTCCTATCCTACGCCGCAAACATCGGCGCACTTAACTAGTCAAGGGCTTTCATGATTCCATATAGAGAAAACTCATCACACATTCCAAGCCTTACATACCAACAAGAAATACACTCATTTTTAAACCACGTTAAAACACATCATAAACTCTTTCTCCCAATTACATTGCATAAGTTAAACTGCCAGGACTGAGTCCTTATACCCATATCGAGTTACACAATTGTCAACACTCAAAGGCTTTGTTGCACAATATCTGCAAGACTCATTACTTCAATCACATACCAATAATTAATCGTATTCCTTATCATACCGCTTCGGTTTATTAACAAGTTGCTCCATTTACTCAATTTCTTTTCTGAACCATCTTTAACTTAGTATTAGCCTTTACTGTAGCACTACCATAACTCAACTCATGTTACCACACGAGACTCGTACATAAGACCACACGGTCTAAAACCCATAGGCCACTCTCAATGTTTCCCAAGAGTACCACATTCTACAATACTTGTTTTGAAGAACTTCATGCGATTTTTGAATTAGTATTATTACCTTCCAATACGGATACATAGATACCCATCATTCACATAACATAGAACAAGTCTTGATCCTTTCTAACGAAAACACCATCTTTAGCCACATACAAAATCTTAAGGCATCCGTTACAAGCAAAATCTGGAACACCACAGGACTATTCTCGGGTGTCATTTACCCTTATTCAGTTGTAATTCAACTGTCTTATTGAACATAACCACTCGTTCCTTGCTAGAACTTTGACACCGCAAAACATGATTACATACAGATACAATTAGCTATCTTTCTTTTATATACACCGAACACTCCTTACCAACATATGTTCACAACATCCTAGTATTTCTTCATATCTACGAAGCACCATAACCTTTATCAAAATTTCCCAACATACCTATAGACAGAGCCAACACAGCACACGACAGTGCAATCAGTTAATCAATAACAACCTCCCCAACTTAGCTCGGAGTCATACATCAAAGCACTTTTAGCCACTCATAGCCTTCTTACTCAAATGATGCAACAAAGTTCTAGTTAGATTAAACTCAAGTCGTTTACAAGCTTCGGCGGAGGTTCGAATCATCGGAAATATTAATTCTTTTGCAATTCTTGCATTCATTCACACACAACAGTCACACCCACTCTTTAGGTGATAAAAAAAAATCTTTTCTAAGTCCCAAATTTTTCAAAAATTTTGGCGGAGTTCCCTTTGTAAATTGGCCTATCCACCTGCCAGAGAATCACCAAACCATTCTAACAATACATCCATAACTCAACAACATATCACAATGTATTTCAACAATATTAAATCTCAATAATATACGAATCATATTATCACAATTTATACTTGAACCTGTGCTGTACCTGCTCGAATCATAACACATATCAAATACCTTTCAATTACACATGAGGATCAACCCTCCTACTTCTTCTCAATTTAGCATTTCATCACAATACCATCCACCAGGATACACATAGCAAAATCACTTTAGTCTTCCTGAGTTTAAACTCGTTCCACTACACATAAGGCACTTTACCTTTCAAATTACGAGATATGATAATTATTCACCACGCCCATAGCTCGGAGCTACACAACAGATTAGACACGAGTCGAACAATTTAACAGCTCATCCATTAGTAAGCCTCCCTAACACTCTATAGATCGGCACAAGGCCCCAAACATGGCTACTAGCCCAAATACATTGATATAAGCCAGTCTCAGTCATTATACACAGTAATCTATCAATCGGGAAGGATCAAGTCCAAATCCCCGGTCAGAATACCACCACACTCGTCACATGACACATGTTCCATCTTAGCACAACACTGTATAGTGCAAATACGGGGTTTCAAACCCTCAATACATTATCTATTGCCACCACTCACAAAATCGGCACCTCGATGCTCAAGTCATAAACAAGGTCCAGCCTCAAGTCATCCTGACTGGCCCAACATGAACTCACAGAGATTATATATCGCCGCTCGTTCGAGGAAATCACAAGCCATAAGGCAATTACATTACTGAGCGCTCGATGCGTACACGGACGTGTGGAAGGAATTTTAAAAATTATATCTCAAGCTGAATCAAGTGCGCACGATAAGAATTCCAAGAAATGTGAAGTGTTTCCTAAAGGTTCGCAGCCTCCCGAGGATAAGTACAGGCGTCCCCGTACCGATCCACAAGACTCTACCAACCGGCTCAAGACTCATGAGGCCTAGTAAACCTAGGCTCTGATACCAACTTGTCACGACCCCAAATCCGGTCGTGATGGCGCCCAGCACATTGCTAAGCCAGCCTGACCAATCAATATCAACAACGGAGCTAGAAGCTCTCTTTAACCCATTTAAGCATTTCAAAATATGAAACAATAGTAATACTTATACCAACGGCGGGGAGACCAAGTCCCAAAATATACTAACTCCCATAGACCGAAGGGTCAAGAGTCATGAGCCTCTAACGAACGTAAGTGTATAAAGGTTTACAAAAATACCAAGTGCGGAAAGAAATGTCAATACAAAATCAAAAGACGGTAGGAAGGAATATCGGGTCCTGCGGACTCTGCAGCTACCTCGAATATCCACAAACGTCGCCTCGCACGGCTACTGGATCACTGCTGAGAGGTACCTGGATCTGCACACAAGGTGCAGGGAGTAAAATGAGTACTGCCAGACTCGGTGGTAATAAACAAGGGTAAGACAGCGCAGATAAGAAATCCGCAATAAAGCACTATGTAAAACTATAATCAGCTACCCTGTCATAGAATCAATATTCACTGTACCTGTACCAACAAATACCAATAAATAGCATAACAGCTAGGAGATGTAGCTAAATGCAATGCAATGCATGATATGACCGCTACGGCGCGTAGCCCGACTCCAATTTTGGGTACCTGTGCTCACTGTGGGGGTTTAGACTCCGGAGGGGCTCCTACAGCCCAAGCACATCTCATAGAGATATTCCTGCGGCGTGCAGTCCGATCCAACATATATATCGCTGCGGCGCGCAGCCCGATCCACTACTAGTCAGCTAATATGCAGATACAGCCTCGCAAGCTCAAAAGTAGTTTTTGAAAACTCTTTTATCATTTTTCAGTTGGAAAACAGAAATATCAAGTTCCAGAGATTGGAAATTAGCATAATAACAGAAATAGCTGCGGACTAGTAGTAAACTAGCATGTCTATATGATAAGACAATGATAACGATCCTCGCGGGATCCAATAACTGGCTCACGGCCCACAAGTATACTCAACCGCCCAAGAAAGGGGTTCAACGGCTCGAGAATAGCCAATAATACAATATCAACAGGTCGGACTAATATATAGTCTCCGGTTCATGATCGACCCCGCACTCTCAAGAGTGTGCGTGTCTCGCCGCTATACAGCGTCACAAAGTGGTATACCGGGGTTTCGAACCCGCTGGTCATCACCCACATCTATTACTCACCTCAATACGGTGCGACGACTACTCCGCAATGCCCTTGCCACGAGAATCAAGCTCCGCATGCGTAGAATCTGATCAAATACAGTAGAAATACAACAAATTAGGCCAATGGGACGACACCCAATCAAAACAACTCAATTTACATCAAAATTCCCAAAGTTGTCAAAACCCGACTTTCGGTACGCTTGTCGAAAAATCACGAAAGTCACATATTCGGAACCCTCATCTCAATACGAGTCTAAGCATATCAATTTTACCAAATTCGGACTCCATTTGCCCATTCAAAACCTTGATTTTCTAAAGTTCAAGCCTAGGGCTAAATCATCCATAAATTACCCCAAATTCCTCCATTTTCATGATATAATTGCATAATATTATCAATACTAATCATAGTTTAAGTCCATAGTTGATTACCCGATGATTTCCCTTGAGTTTCTCTTCAAAATCGCCCAAATCGCCTCTAAAGCCGAGACCCAAATGTGTGAAATGTTTCGGAAATTTTCTAACTTCTGATACACTTAACTCACTGCGATTTTCGCTTCTGCGGATAAAATTCTGCCCCTGCGGAACCGCTTCTGCGACCTTTTGGTCGCTTCTGCGAACCCGGGCCCTTTTGGCCATTTTCGCACCAGCGATCCAAGGACCGCTCCTACGCATCCGCTTCTGCGGAAATTAGTCCGCTTGCGGAATGATCCGCTTCTGCGGAATGATCCGCTTCTGCGACCAAGAGTCCGCTTCAGCGGACTTGCCTATGTGATCAAACATCCGCTTCTGCGGATTTTCCTAAGACGGCTCAAGACCGCTTCTGCGATCGACCTCTCGCACCTGCGAAGCCGCTCCTGCGGACCAGGCTCCGCTTCAGCGGTCGGCTCCGCTTCTGCGCCTCGTTGTCCGCTCCTGTGGAGTCGCTCCTGCGCTCCCATTTCCGCAGGAGCGAAAACAACAGAACAGACTCAAAACCTGCAATTTTCCACATTTTCTCCCGTTTAACTATCCGGAATCACCCCGAGGCCCCCGGGACCTCATCCAAACACACCAACACATCTTAATACCTTATTCGAACTTGCTCCAATCCTCAAAAGACATCTAATAACACCAAAACCCATAATTCACATCAAATTCAAGCCTAAATTCCTTAAAACATTCTGAATTACATATTCAATCAAAAACCCGACCAAACGACGTCCGAATGACCTGAAATTTTGCAGGCACATCCAAAATCACCTAACGGAGCTACTGCAACTGTCGGAATTTCATTCCGACTCCCGGATCAAAATCTCACCTACCGTTCGGATTTCGCCAAAATTCAACCTTAGCCAATTCAAGCCTATTTCTACACCGGCCTCCAAATTCAATTCCGATCGCTCCCCTAAGTCACAAATCACCTCCCGGAACTAACCGAATCATCAGAATTCGATGCCGAGCCCCCTAACCAAATAGTCAACTCCGGGTTGACTTTCCTTATTCAAGTTTCCTTCACAAAGGCTATATGCCTCATTTCCAATCCAAATCACTCCTAACTCATCCGATAGACGTTAACACTGATATAAAAGCATAAAACATACAATTTCAACATAATGGGGTGGTAATTCTCGTGGCGACGAGCCGGGTCGTCACAAGTCTGAACCCCCACAGTGAGCACGGGTACCCAAACTAGATCGGGCTACGCGCCGTAGCGGTCATATCATGCATTGCATTGCATTTAGCTACATCTGATAGCTGTTATACTGTATTGCTTGTACTTGTTGGTACAGGTACAGTTGATATTGATTCTGTGACAGGGTATTTGATTACAGCTTTACATAGTGCTTTATTGCGAATTTCTTATCTGCGCTGTCTTACTCCTGTTTATTACCACTGAGTCTGGCAGTACTCATTTTACTCCCTGCACCTTGTGTGCAGATCCAGGTACCTCTCAGCAGTGATCCGGTAGCTATTCGAGGCGACATCTATAGGATATTCGAGGTAGCTGCAGAGTCCGCAGGACCCGATATTCCTTCTTACTGTCTTTTGATTCTGTATTGATATTTCTTTCCGCACTTGGTGTCTTGTAAACCATTATACACTTATGTTCATTAGAGGCTCATGACTCTTGACCCTTCGGTCTATGGGAGTTGGTATGTGTTGGGACTTGGTTCCCCGTTTTCGATATATATATCATTGTTGTTTCATGTTTTGATATGTTTAATTGGGATAAAGCGAGCTCCTAGCTCCGTTATTATTATTGATGGTCAGGCTGGCCTAGCAATGTGCTGGGCGCCATCACGACCGGATTTGGGGTCGTGACATTTACTTAATTGGTGCAGTTTTAAATCCTTCTATTAAGATGTCTGATTGTCACCAATTAATGAATGCTTTATATACTTATATGGAGATTGGGGAAACTGAAACTCCAAATTTATATGTTTCTATGAATAACCTAAATGATTATTTACATCAATTATATAATAATTATGCAAATATAATTGATAATGCTGCAGGCAATGCTAATCCTACTATGCAATGTAGCACTTCTGCTACTGTGACTGAAGAAGAATGATTATATGATAGTTATAATAATTTTTCTACTTTTTTTAACACTTAAACAAGTTGCAGGAACATTGATGAACTTCAATTCTACTTGCAGAAGCAAAAAGAGCCTCGCACAAAGGATTTTTCACCGTTGGGATGGTGGCATGAAAATGGAAAGCAATTTCCTGTTCTTTTCGCAATGACTCAGGATGTGCTAAATGTGCGAATTTCAACTGTTGCATCCGAGAGTGCATTTAGCCAAGCAAGACAACAACTTGGAGACACGCGTCACTCATTGGGAGGCAATGCTTTGGAAGTTTTAGTATGTTTCAGAGATTGGAAAGAAGAAATCAAGGACGTGAAGATGTTGATAGCCCAAAAGATGAGGAACTTGGAGATATATTAACAAATGGTAACCCATCCGAATTAAACACTCCAAAAGAAGGACACTCGGTTCATATTGATTATGAGGAACTTAGCAGGGCAATGTAAAATATTTGAATTTACTTGTTGTTATTTGTTAAAGATGTAAACATTTTAATTTGTAAGTTTGAAATTTGAATTATGAAACAAAAGTAGCACTTGCAATAAGTGCATTTTTTCTCATCTTCCTTGTGTTATTTAATTTAAAATTTTAAATTAATACAAATTCTTAATATAACTTACAATAGTTTTACTTTTTTTTTTGTTAATTTACTTTTTAAATTCAAATTTTAATTTTGAAATTTGAAATAAATGTAGCACTTGCAATTTATAAGTGCAAGTTTTTCTCTTTTACTTTGTATTCTTTAAATTAATACAAAGTATTAATATAATTACAATAGTTATACAAAATTCCAAAAAAAAAAAAAAAATTAAAAATACACTAAACCCGGCCCGACCCCCTCAACCCGTAACCCATACGGTTCAATTTTTACCCAAAATTACCCAAACCTGTTAAACCCGTTAACCTTGGGCCCGGAACCGGCCCGGTTTCAAACCCGTACGGGTTCCAAAAAACGGTCCCGGACCGGATCGTCCCACCTGTTTAACACCCATAGTTTAAGTAGAAGTAGCATAATGGATTTTAGAAATTAGCATTTTGAGTTTAATTACTTGTTGTCTTGTAATAGTTTTCATAGTTTCAAGGCCCAAAGTAAATTTAATACATTATTATTTTAAACTTACTAAATAAATATATTTTTCATATGTAAAATTTATTCGGCACGGTTCGGTATTTTTTGATTTATTTTTATAAAATAAAAAGCCTACTCTAATTATCGGTGAAGTTATATATTTATATAAAAACCAATAGTGTCTTAAAAATAAATCTAAAAATCGGTTCGATCGTATATATATATATATATATATATATGTGTGTGTGTGTGTGTGTGTGTGTGTGAATCTTCACAATATCTACAAAATTTTTACATTTATTCTATAATAAAACTACAAATCATTTGAAAAAATTAATATGAAATATAATATTTCAATGTTTCTACAAACTATTCATAACAGAATTTGTCTTTATTTTTATGCAGGTTCGTCTGGAACACTAAAGTTACTTGATATGCCAACATCTCCCGTTATAGAGGAATACAACTTATCTACAATTTTTTACAACTTTCAGACATTTTCACTGAGTTAAATACAACTACAATAACGAATAACTTACATACAAACTTATATACAACTACAATATAATACCACTTAAATATAATTTTTATACAAATATTGTTCAACTTTAATACAATAGTTAAATGAATGAAAAATAAATAAATAAACAATATAATACTTTTTTCTACAATTTCTGCAATATAATATTTTGTCATGTCTTCTTCTTCTTCTTCCCACCCTCTTCCTCCTCCTCCTCCTCCTTCTTCTTCTTCTACTCCTCCTCCTCCTCCTCCTCCTCCTCCTCCTCCTTCTTCTCTTTCCTACATCTCCCGTTATAGAGGAATACAACTTATTTACAATTTTTTATAATTTTCACACATTATTTTCAGCGAGTTAAAAACAACTACAATAACAAAAACTTACACACAAACGTATACAAAAAACTTACATACAAACTTATATACAACTACAATATAATACCACTTAAATATAAATTTTATACAATTATTGTTCAATTTTCATACAATAGTTAAATGAAAGAAAGAAAAATAAATAAACAACATAATACATTTTTTCTACAACTTCTCCAATATAATATTATGCCATGTCTTCTTCTTCTCCTTCTCCTTCTTCTTCTCTTTCTGCTTCTTCTGATTCTTCTCTTTCTCATTCTTCTCCTCTTCATTCTATATTTTTTCTACAATTTCTGCCTTCTTCTTCTTCTTCTTCTTCTTCTTCTTCTTCTTCTTCTTCTTCTTCTTCTTCTTCTTCTTCTTTTTCTTCTTCTTTCATTATAGAGGAGTACAACTAATTTATAATTTTTTATAACTGTCACGACCCTAGTTCACCACTCGTAAACCTGTCATGACGGCACCTAGTCCCCGCGACTAGGTAAGCCTAACACATTGTGGAATATACAAGTTTATGAACATTAAATAAGAAATAACGGAAAAACGATATAAAAGGAATATAATTCGTGCCGCTTGGCACATACACTCGTCAACCACACTATATAATATATCACCGAGAGCCGGAATCCCACGGGTAACACAGACTAAAAGGGAAATACAATTGTGCCTCTATATGTCCAGAGTATCTAAAAACAACGAAAAGAGGGAAAAACATCTAATAATACTATCAGAATAGAAGGAGGGCCTCCGGATCCGCGGACGTAGCAGATCATACCTCGAGGTCTCCCAAAGTGCTGCTGAATCACCTAGTATAAGCCTGTCCTGATGTACCTGGATTTGCACAACAAAAGTGTGCAGAAGAGTAACATGAGTACACCACGGCGGTACTCGGTAAGTGCCAAGCCTAACCTCGATGGAGTAGTGACGAGGAAGGTCAGGGCCCTACTGAGAGAACAATAACATATTGATAATAACAATAATAAGCAGTTTAAGAAATAACGAATCTGAAATAACAACAATAAAGTGATTGTTGCAACCGTCTACGATTAAGCTAAGAACAAGTAACCAAACTCAACAAAACTCAATCAGCAAGTCCTGGACCTGTGGGAATTGAACCCACAGTCCCACTCTATAATCAACAATCCAAGAGCTACGGGAATTTAACCTGCAGTCCCAATAACAGTATCTCTGGGTTTCCGAGAATCGAACTCGCATCCCATGTCTCAATACCTCAGGATGTGTCTCAATGATCTCAGGATCTCCGGGAATCGAACCACGCAGCCCTTGGATCTCCAGGAATCAAACCCGCAGTCCACAAACAATACCATTTCGGGTCTCTGGGAATAGAACCCACAACACTAGGATCTCCGGAAATCGAACCCGCAGTCCACAATCACAACACATAAAGAATACGCACATGGAAAATATAATATGCTTAAAAACAACTTCACTGAGAACTAGCGCCAACAATTACCAAGAAGTTCAAGTAAGACAATTAGGAAATTAGACAGATAAATCCTATCTAATCATGCTTTCCTAACAAATACCAGGTAAATGTCACAATTTAATCAACTAAGAACAGGAATATCATGAATTGGACAATTCATGTAAAGTGAGTTACAGCAACCAGCGCATGTGCACGCCCGTCACCTCGCGTACAAGGCATTTAAACTATCACATAATATCCTAGAATTAAATATGCTCTGAAATTGCCAGGCTCCATCCGAAATCCCCTAATTCTTTCGGCGAGAGAAAGCTTGCTCGAACGTTTTCTTTGGAAATCCCCTAATTACCATCACCATAACCCATAACCTATAGTTCATTACTAAGCTACCTCTCCTTAATCGAAAGTTTCTTCATAAGCAAAAAATTACTGTTGTTGTTGCTTTATCGATGGTGGTATCAAATCCATGGTCGTTCATCTAAGTGTTTATGTGGCTTCTCGTGTTGGATCTTGAATACCAGCTTTTCATTGCTATATTCATTCGAGTTTGATTATGAGCAAAATTATTAACGAACTTCCTTCAGGTGCATTTCCGATCTCTGTTATTTTATCTCTTGTGTGGTTAAACATGATTTCAGCCTTAGTGATTGGTATTCGGAACATATAACTCATTTGGTCCTTAGTTAATTGTTAACAGAAATTGGTCCTGCCAAATATTCTAAGATATTGGTGTGAGTGATTTTCTTTTTTACATTAGGTACATGTAGATCTTTTGTGTGTGTTAAAGTGTTATTCCAGAAGTATATCTGTTGAAGTATTAAACATGTTTTCTTTTGAAAAGAGCTAATTAAATTCTAGTATTTGGCATGTTTAATCAACAGTTGAATGAATCCGCATCCTTGAAAGCTTGAATATTCAGATTGAAAATAAATAATATCCGTTCACACCTGATCTCATTGATTAACTTAGAGCTAAAATTTTTAGTTGAGTTTGATTTTACTAAGTATAAAACTGGAATTTAACCTTCAATTCTGGTATTGTGATTGCGACTGAAACTTGTCTCCTTTGTTCACTGTTTGGAACATGCTGAGTTCAAGTGTTGCGAAGCTGGTATATATAGAACCTCATTACCTCTTCAATGGGCATGAAATTTTAAGCCAAGCAAGTTTAGCGCTGATGCTAACTCCAGTTTATATAGGTGATGAAAATAGCTGATGCATGAGCTGACATAGTTTGAATTACAGTCCAAGGAAAGAAAGAAGCTGATGCATGTTTTGAAATTAAAAATTCTCTTGTGCAAAAGAAGTAGGTCTCAAATTTTTACCGATATATTTCAAGAGTCGATGGACTTGAAGACATGAGTATTATTTTATCTCGTGTGTGTTCTGCATATATGCAGTTACGACATCCCTCTAGTAGCTGACATTCATTTTGCTCCTCCTATTACACTTCGAGTTGCGGATTACTTTGAAAAAAAACATATAAAATCTTGATAATAAACCCCAGAAAATGGAGAAGAAGAAAGGTTAAGTTTAAGAAGAAGCTGAGATAAACAATCTTTTGGGTCGTTAAGCCATAATTCTTGTGTTGAATAATCTATATCATGAACTGTCACGACCCCAAATCCGGTCGTGATGGCGCCCAGCACATTGCTAAGCCAGCCTAACCAATCATTATCAACAACGGAGTTAGAAGCTCTCTTTAACCCGTTTAAGCATATTAATTTACGAAGCAACAACGATACATATAACGAAAGCGGGGAACCAAGTCCCATAATACATCAACTCCCATAGACCGAAGGGTCAAGAGTCATGAGCCTCTACCGAACATGAGTGTATAAAGGTTTACAAGATACCAAGTGCGGAAAGAAAAGTCAATACAAAATCAAGACAGTAAGAAGGAATATCGGGTCCTGCGGACTCTGCAGCTACCTCGAATATCCACAAATGTCGCCTCGCACAGCTACTGGATCACTGCTGAGAGGTGCCTGGATCTGCACACAAGGTGCAGGGAGTAAAATGAGTACTGCCAGACTCAGTGGTAATAAACAAGGGTAAGACAGCGCAGATAAGAAATCCGCAATAAAGCACTATGTAAAGTCGTAATCAAATACCCTGTCACAGAATCAATATCGACTGTACCTGTACCAATAAGTACCAGCAAAACAGTATAACAGCTAGCAGATGTGGCTAAAATGTAATGAAATGCATGATATGACCGCTACGGCGCGTAGCCCGATCCAGTTTGGGTACCCGTGCTCACTGTGGGGGTTCAGACTCCGGAGGGGCTCCAAGCACAATATCACTGCGGCGTGCAGTCCGATCCAACATATATACTGCTGCGGCGCGCAGCCCGATCCACTACCAGTCAGCTAATATGCAAATACAGCCTCGCAGGCTCAAAAGTAGTTTTGAAAACCTTTTTATCATTTTTTAGTTGTTAAACAGTAATACCAAGTTCCAGAGATTGGAAATAGCATGATAACAGAAATAGCTACGGATCGGTAGTAACTAACATGTCAATATGATAAGACAATGATAACGATCCTCGCGGGATCCAATAACTGGCTCACGGCCCACAAGTATACTCAACCGCCCAAGAAGGGGGTTCCTCGGCTCAAGAGTGGCCATTATCACAATATATAATATGCAACCATCCGAGAAGGAGGTTCGACGGCTCAAGAACAGCCTAATATCATAATACAGTATCAACAAGTCGGACTAAGCCATAGTCCCCAATCACAATCGACCCCGCACTCACAAGAGAGTACGTGTCTCGCCGCTATACAGCGTCACAAAGTGGTATACCGGGGTTTCGAACCCGCCGGTCATCACCCACATCTATTACTCACCTCAATACGGCGCGACGACTACTCCGCAATGCCCTTGCCACGAGAATCAAGCTCCGCACGCGTAGAATCTGATCAAATACAGTAGAAATACAACAAATTAGGCCAATGGGACGACACCCAATCAATACAACTCAATTTACATCAAAATTCCCAAAGTTCTCAAAACCCGACTTTCGGTACGCTTGTCGAAAAATTACAAAAGTCACATATTCGGAACCCTCATCTCGATCGAGTCTAGGCATATAAAATTTACCAAAATCGGACTCCATTTGCCCACTCAAATCAGTGTTTTTCTTCAATTTAGGCCTAGGGCTCAAACCCACCTTTAATCTTCCATTTACAAAAATCATTAATTTCATGTTAAAATGATGTAATTAAGCCACAAAACTTACCTCCAACGAAACCCCGATGATTTCCCAGCAATCTCCCATCAATTTCTTCTCTTGGAACTCAAAAATAGAGGTTTTGGGTATTAAACCCGTGACTGGCCAGTTCTGGTTTTTAATTTCACTGCCAGGCACTTTAACCCTACGCGTTCGCGATGTACCTCACGCGAACGCGATGCCTTGATCCTTTCCTTCATTGCGAACGCGACATGATGTCACGCGTCCGCGAAGGCCAACTCCCCAACTCCGGATTTTTACTCTACGCGAACGCGTCCATGACCACGCGAACGCGATGCTTCGTCTATTCCAGCTACGCGAACGCGACCCTAGCCATCGCGAACGCGATGCTTCCCTTCGTTCTCTTATGCGAACGCGTGACTCCCTCTCGCGAACGCGATGACCACGATGACCAGCCTACGCGAACGCGGGCCTTGCCCTCGCGAACGCGAAGGCTTAAAATGTGGTCAGTGATCTGCGGATTTCAGCAGACCTTTTTCTTGTTCCAAAGTGCCGGATAGTGGTCCGGATTCACCCCGAGGCCCCGGGACCCCAACGAAAACCACCAACATACCCCAAAACACGATACGAACTTGTTCCAATCATAAAAACACCATCCTAAACATCAAAATCACCAATTACCCACGGATTCAAGCCTAAATTTCTTCCAAACTTCCGAATTACACATTCTATCAAAAACCCGACCAAACGACGTCCGAATGACTTGAAATTTTGCGGACATATCCAAAATCACCTAACGGAGCTACTGCAACTTTCGGAATTCCATTCCCACTCCCGGATCAAAATCTCACCTATCGATCGGATTTCGCCAAAATGCAACCTTAGCCAATTCAAGCCTATTTCTACACCGGGCCTCCAAATTCAATTCCGATCGTTCCCCTAAGTCACAAATCACCTCCCGGAACTAAACGAATCCTCAGAACCTGATTCCGAGCACTCTAACCGAATAGTCAACTCCGGGTTGACTTTCCTTATTCAAGTCTCCTTCAAAAAGGCTATATGCCTCATTTTCAATCCAATTCACTCCTAACTCACCCGATAGACTCTAACACTGATATAAAATCATAAAACATGCATTTACAACATAACGGGGTGGTAATTCTCGTGACGACGGGTCGGGTCGTCACATGAACAGTGAGTTCTCCTGGTAAATTTGGTAAGTTAAGAATTGTTTAGTTTGTTGCATCACAGTGTAAGTTGAAACCTGAATAGCCACAATTTTGGGATTGGATTTTCTGCAGACGAAAAGTGAAACGAATCAAAAATTCGTTCCTTGAACATGCAGAAGTAAAGCAAATATCTGTGCATTTGACTATGATAATTAAATTATAGGAGAGGAGAAAAAACAGAGCAATGGTTTTTTGCAATTCCATGGAATTTCTTTAAAACAGAGTCTTGGCTTGTAAAATGGTGTATTACTACTATATGTTAAACAAGTCTGCATGATAAAGGGTGTTAATGTAAATCATAAGGTCAACGGAAGAAAAGTAGTGTAATTTAATATTGAAGAGATTTTGTCATTAATATGTAATTTAGAGATTATTTTTTGTTAGCGGCAGAGTTAATATTGTTCTATAGTTCTCATTAATGCAAGCTACTTGCGAAGTAAATGTCTTTGTAAATGTGAATGCTGATAAAATTGGTTACTCCATTCCAAAGTTGTTCCTAGGTTTGTAAACAACCGTCATTTGAGATTCTCCGCTACTCTCAGATCCCTACTTTATTCGGGTTAATCGTCATATTGAGACTTGTGATCCATGATCTGACTAGTGCTTTTGCACTGAATATTTAATTTGTCAACTCAAATGTACGAGAGGAACTTTCTTCACTTTTCATCAGTACTTTACTACTACTTCCGTTTCAATTTGTTTGTCTTCATTTGACTTGGCACAAATTAAATTATGTATTTTTATTATGTTTAACAGAATTGAGTTTCTGCTACAATTCTCAAAAATATGGGAACAGAACATGGACAACTTTTGGAACTAAAAGGGAGCTGTTCTGAACGTGGAATCTTATTGTCTGAATGGTTAAAAGTTATATAATGTTGGATATTTTTCTTAACCTCTTTCTTGTTCTGTAGTTATTTCTTCTTATGTGTATCATTTACAGGTCTTCCTTGGCCAAAATGGTGGGCTGGATACAGATGGAAATGAATTACCTCGACTAGTATATGTATCGAGAGAGAAAAGACCTGGATTCAACCATCACAAGAAGGCTGGTGCAATGAACGCTCTGGTTTGTATTGTATAAAGATTTATTTTTGCGGTATTTTCTTCTGCTCTATATTCAATACACGGTGTTTCTGTTAATGAGCTTAAAAGCTATTTGACAGGTCAGGGTGTCTGCTGTGCTCACTAATGCTCCGTATTTGTTGAATATGGATTTTGATCACTATATCAACAACAGCAAAGCCATTAGGGAAGCTATGTGTTTCATGATGGATCCATAGCTTGGAAAAAGAGTTTGCTACGTTCAGTTCCCTCAAAGGTTTGATGGCATTGACAGGAATGATGGATATGCTAATAGGAACACAGTGTTCTTTGACGTAAGTGCAAGCTTGTTACAATCACAAACTACATATCTGTTTTAATATTCCTTTATACTTGAGTGATTGTATAATTGCTTTTATATGAATCAGATTAACATGAAAGGATTGGATGGAATTTAAGGACCAATGTATGTGGGAATTGGATGTGTATTCAGACGCCAGGCACTTTATGGACATGACGCGCCCAAGCAGAAGAAAGCTCCAATGAGGACATGCAATTGCTGGTTAAAGTGTTGCTGCTGCTGCAAAAGCCGTTGCTCCATAAGGAAAAATGAAATTAAGAAGCCTAAATTGGAGGTGAAGCCTCTTATAAAAGACAAAGACTGCGTCGTATTAGTGGTCTCTCAAAAGGGCACCCAAGGTAAAGTTACATTTCTGATATCCTTCTGCATACTATGCTGATACCATATAACTGATATCCTTATTTTTTATGTCAATGTGGCTTGAGCAGGTGACAATCGATCTCTGATCTCTGATCACACGTTAGAAATGAAATTTGGGCAATCTCTAGTTTTTGTTGCATCAACATTGCGAGAAAATGGTGGAACTCTTATAAGTGCTAGTCCAGCTTTCCTGGTAAAAGAGGCCATTCATGTAATAAGCTGTTGTTATGAAGATAAAACAGAATGGGAAAAAGAGGTAAGTCAGGTCCATCTCTTCAAGTGTCTTGCTTTCTACAAGTATCAAAACGAATGTACTGATCGTTCTACCCAACTGCTTTGAAAATGCAGATTGGCTGGATATATGGTTCAGTCACAGAGGATATATTAACAGGCTTCAAAATGCATTGTCACGGCTGGAGATCCATATATAGCATGCCTACAAGGCCAGCATTTAAAGGATCAGCACCAATCAATCTATCAGATCGTCTCCACCAGGTCCTTCGATGTCTCTTGGTTCTATTGAAATCTTTTTCAGCAGGCATTGCCCTCTCTAGTATGGATATGGTGGTGGTCTCAATTGGCTCGAACGTTTCTCATACATAAACGCCACCATTTATCCATTCACGTCTCTTCCCTTAGTCACTTATTGCACTATACCTTTGAATGAGATGGTAGAAATAATATTTTCTCAAATTAGAACTTAGAAGTGGATGTTGCTTGACATTTGGTAGAATGCAATGTACTGCAGGAAGTTCTTATGAGATTCACACGATTTGGATCAGAGGAGGACGAGTGGATAAACGTAAGAAAGTCAGTTCGGGAACGATCTGTACCTCTTGAGAGTTCAGAATGTAACAAAGTCAAGGTTGGGGATCCTGTTTTGTGCTTCCAGGTACACCTTTCTTCCAATGGACTCTCTTTTCCCGTTGTTCTAGGGGTAAAAAGGGCAAATAACTTCTTGGGTAGCGCCATTGATAGAGGGTCTAAGAATGAGATCACAAAAGGTAGAATATATCACAGTAATGGCCTCTGAATTGCAGATATGTTGGTGTATCGATATTTTGTTTTTCCTATTTTGATATAACTAGGAGAGGAAGGACCAGCTAGATATGTTGAAGCGTGTGTTACTGAAATTCAAAAGAAATTTCGTGATATAAGGGGCTGCAGATGTCTCTTTGTGATTCAATATGATCATGATAACACAGAGGTGCGTTTTCATAACAGGAGAATATCTATCCATTATTATCATTTTGCACTTGGTTGGATTTATGTTATCACACTTTTTGTTACTTCTTGCTTCATGAAATTGTTCATTTGAGGAGATTATGTTTCCGGCCAAGCGTATTAGCGCGTTTGTGCCAGATTTAGGTTTTGAATATATGCTCACAGGAAAATTCATTACACCTGAGGTAAAATCTTTTAACCATAGAAAAGACATCCTATTATCTACATGATCAAGTTGCACTAAGCTAAACTCTTAAAAAAGATATCTAATTCTGTTCTTTTCTTGTTAAATCTTGCAGCTTAACAATGTTGCTAGCTTGTGGTTTTTGTCACTTTTCATTTGCCTTGGCAGTAGGATTTTTCATTTTCTGGAATGTCTGCTTCTCTTGCTATCATACTTCATCTTATCTGGTCATATGGGAGGAGATCGCTCACAGGCATATGGTCTTCTTGGACTTGGAATTCTCACTTTTTCTCCCTGGTAAGTAAAACATTCATCAATGTTGTACTGCTTTGGATGATAAAGCTATAAATCTTGTATAAGGTTGTTCAAGATATCCTTGTTGAGAGTGCATTAGTCCACTAAATTCAGAGTCATGTTACAGTAGCACCATTGTTTGGCAGCATGAATACCAGTTGAATTAACAAGGTAACTTCCATTGAATCTGTGAGAATGTTAAATAAGCGAGACAGCAAATGGTAGGACTACTTTGTTAATTTATCTAACTTATCTCTATAGTTGCAAGAAGCCCCATATGAAGGTGATTGTGCTGTGCACTTAAAAATGGACACACATTACACACACACACATATATATATATATATATATATATATATATATATATATATATATATATATATATATATATATATATATATATATATATGAAGGTGATTGTGCTATCTCCCAATTTTTCGTCGTTTGCTCTTTCCCTTATATTTGTCATTGGTTTGTAAAAGCCAAGAGAACGGTTAAAAGTTATACGATTAGAAGAATGAAAGGGAGGATACGACCAACCCATTCCGTACTTACAAAGTTACAAGTAGAGAAAATTCTACTATACCCATTCTTATTTAATAACTTTATTTATTGTCTTTTACATATAGGCGGAGTAACCGAAAAAAGGGAAGATGGAGAAGGTGGAGCAACTGAAAAAATGAAAGATGGAGATAGTGAAGATATAGACCTTACATAAGAAAGAACTTTGAGTTGTTAATATTCTTGAAGTCTTTTGTTATAGCATTTGAAACTTTAACTTTTGAAGCTGTAAAACTTATGTAATTTGGTTAAAAATATTTTGCTATTATCGTTATTCTTAGCATATTGGATAAGAAAGATTAAGTAGTATTTTATTATTTTACTTATATAATATCCAGGTTATAATTTGTAACGACCCGGCCCGTCGTTACGGGAATTACCACCCCGTTAACTTGTATTTATATGTTTCCTTCTTTTATATCGGTGTTAGAGTCTATCGGGTGAGTTAAGAGTAATTCTGGTTGAAAACGAGGTAAATAGCCTTTTGAAGGGAGCTTGAATAAGGAAAGTCAACCTGGAATTGACTATTTAGTTAGAGGGCTCGGAATCGAATTCTGATGATTCGACTAGTTCGGGGTGATTTTCGATGGCTATCGAGAAGTTTGGAATTGTAAAAAAAAATTGCAGCAGAAAATCACATAGTATAAAGGATCTTTTCCTTACTTCTACTCGTTATGGTGTACTAATCAGCAATCAATTGTATCTTAAATATTTACATAATAGAGAAAAGAACTGTTTTGTAAAGCACAAGCAAATATGTTCTCGATACAATATCTTTGAACTTTGGACTTTGAACTGGGGTCGCACTTCAAGAAGAAGCATAGTAGAACAAGAGGAGGGAGTCTTTGGCAGTGGACTTTTTAAGTTGTGGTTATATTTTAAATATTTTACATATATTGGCTATGTTTTCAATAGCTGCTTAGAAGTCCCATAAAGGAGAGTTAACCAGTCCACTTGGCTAGTTAGGCGTTATCCTCTCCAGTTCTTTTTTTTTTCCTTCCTGATTGCGATGATGGTAGATTGAAGGGAGCCCACAAAATTCCATGAGAGAAACCAATTAATATTGCAGTATTCTTCCAGCAATTTTGCACTAATATCTAAATTTGACATGAGGTTTACGACATATGATTGTCTTTTCTTGTCCCACTCAAACATCTCCATTGAACAATACTATTTGAAGAATCCATCAGTATCCTTTAAAGGGTGTTTTCTTTTTTTTTTCATTGCCAAAAAGGTTACTATTTTTGTGTACCGTGAATTGGTATTCAAGCCATTAGTTGCCGTGAGTAGTGTAGCAGTTGGGAAGGGTAGTGCTGAAAACCAAGCTAATGATAAACCCAAATATAGATGGGTTAAGATTATGATATTACTGAGGAATGGAAACAAGATATTTTGAAGCTTCCACCAAAGATGCCAAATAGATGTAAGGCATTAATGCTACAGATCATTTGCTACACTTGAAAACGGTAGTGTGTCACTCTTATAGGAGGCTTGGGTAAAGGGTATGAAGTCGAGAGAGCTGATTTGCTTGAGGTACTTAAAGAATTGGATAGGGTGAATCATCCCTTGTATTTTGAGATTCGACGCGCGTCGAGGTCGATTCGAGAGGTAAAGGCATCACGAGTTAGAGATACGCCGGTTATAACGGGAATTAAAAGGGATTTCATCAGGAAAACATTGGAGGTAAGATTTATGGTCTAAATAAACGATTTTATCATAGAATCTTCAATTATTTCACTGTAAATGGGAGGATTAATAGGGGATTTTCCCCCCCTAAGCCTGGGTTATGGTAAATCATCAATTTGAATGGGCAAACGGAGTCCGATTTCAATAATCATTATATGTATGGACTCGTGTTGAGATAAGAAATCCGAAATGTAACTTTCGGAATTTTTCGAGCAGCGGGCCCAGGGTCGGGTTTTACCAACTTAATGCAATTTTGTGTACTTCATATAAATTGAATTGGGTCATGTTTCTTTGACCCGTAAATGACATAATTATTGTGATTTGACTAGATTCTATGCGCGAGGCAGCGAATTTCAAAGGAAAAGGCATTACGGACGAGTCTACGATCGGCTAGAGGTGAATAGTTTGTGTATATAGTAGCGTGAGGGTTTGAAACCCCGGCTTAACACATTGTGATGCTAGTAGGGCGTGACTCGCATCCTGTGGCAGGTGCGGGATTGATTGTGACTGGGGATTGGGACTTGGTCCATCCCGGATAAGGGTAATATGCTATTAGTGGTTGAAAAACACCGTGTTTGATATAACTGTGGGCCGTAAGCCGTGTTTAGGGCCTTGTGCCGACCTGTAGTATCCCTATGAGATAGTTATATGTGTGATAGCTATACTTGCTTAATTACTGATCTCAGTTCTGGTTTGAAATCACAGTATTGAATCGCTAAGTCACCTGTTTTGATAAAATTAAATAAAAGTTAAAGTATTTTTCATAATTTATGAACTGGAACCTGGAAATAAATAATTTAAGCTGTTGTGTGACTTATCTGATTGTTATGGACTGAGGATGGATCGGGCTGCACGCCATAGTGGTTGATATCATATGAGGATCGGACTGCACGCTGCAGCGGTATTGCGCTTGGGCTGTAGGAGCTCCTCCGGAGTCTGTACACACCCTAGTGAGCGCTATCGACGTTAAATTGATCGGGCTACACGCCGTAGCGGTTTTGTGCTTTGCATTGCATCTTTGTCTGTGAATTATCTCTGATAGTGGTAATGTACTACTATTGTTGCTAGTTCGTTGGAGGAATCGGACTGTAGTTTAGCTTCATTATGTGGTATTCTGTGAATTTCTTACTTTCAGCTACTTGTATATATTTATTACTTACTGAGTACTTAGTACTCACCCTTACTCCCTGCACCTTTGTGTGCAGATTCAGGTACACAGGAGGGATAGACGAGCACTCCAGCTTTTATCAGTATTTATCCGAGTTGCTGAGGTAGCTACCGGCGTTCGCAGAACCTGGCTTCTCTTCTTATTCCAGTTTTCCTTTGTTTATACATTATTCATACTTGAGTATTTGGTTTAGATATTGTTATCCGATCATGTTTAGAGGCTTTAGACTCGTGACCCTAGATCTTTGGGTGATTATTTAGTTTAGCCTTATTGTTGATCATAATATTACGGTAATTGATTTGAGCTTCATGCTCGGGATGGGAGTGTAAATGGTCGGGCTTGCCTAGCAGTTGTGTTGGGCATCATCACGACCGGGATTGGGGTCGTGACAAGTTGGTATCAAAGCCTAGGTTACTAGGTCTCATGAGTCTTGAGCCGGTTGGTAGAGTCTCGTGGATCGGTACGGGGATGCCTGTACTTATCCTCGGGAGGCTGCAAACCTTTAGGAAACACTTCACATTTCTTGGAATTCTTATCGTGCGTCTTGATTCAGCTTGAGATATAATTCTTGGAAATTCCTTCCATACGCCTATACGCGCACTCGAATGCTCAGTAATATAATTGCCTTGATGGCTTGTGATTCCTTGGTCGAAGGGCGAGATATAATCTCTGCGAGTTCATGTTGGGCCAGTCGGGATGACTTGAGGCCCGATCTTTGTCTATGACATGAGCACCAAAGTATCGATTTTACAAACTGGTATTATGAAATTTCGTGTGATCGGTATTGTTCCTAACTGTGGAAATGGCAGCTTAATAATGTACAACCTGCCAGGTGTTAGATCCTTATTGTAATCTATTGTGTAGACCCGAGCTATGGGCGTGGTGAATATTTATCATATCTCTTAGTTCGTAGGTAAAGTGCCTTACGTGTGGTAAAACGAGTTTAGACTCAGGAAGACTAAAGTGATTATGCTATGTATATCCTGGTGGAAGGTGTTGTACTGAAATACTAGATTGATGCAAAGTAGGTGGGTGGATTCGGATGTGTAATTGAAGGGTATTTGATATGTTTTATGATGCGAGCAGGTGTAGCGTAGGTTCAGGTATAAATTGTGATAATATGATTCGTATAGTATTGAGATTTAATGTTGTTGAAATGCATTTTGATGTCTTGTTGAGTTGTGGATGTATTGTTAGAATGGTTTGGTGATTCTCTGTCAGGTGGATATGCCAATTTACAAAGGAAACTCTGCCAAAATTTTTGAAAAATTTGGGACTTAGAAAAGATTTCTATCACCTAAAGAGAGTAAGCTTAACTGTGGTGTGTGTATAAATGCAAGAATTGCAGAAGGGTTAAGGTCTCTGATAATTCGAGTCTTTGTCAAGCGTGTAAATGACTTGAGTTTAATCTCACCATAACATTGTGGCATCATTTGAGTAAAGAATGCTATGAGCGACTAAAAGTGCTTTGATGTATAGCTCCGAGCCAAGTTGGGGAGGTTGTTATTGATTAACTGATTGCACTGTTGTGTGCTATGTTGATTCTGTCTCTAAGTATATTGGGAAATTCTGATAAAGGTTATGGTGCTTCGTAGATATGAAGAAATAATAGGATGGTTTGAACTGCTACTAGTAAAGATTATATATATGGCTAAAGACGGTGGTTTCGTTAGAAGGAATCAAGACTTGTGTTATGTTATGTGAATGATGGGATTCTATGTATCCGTATTGGGAGGTAATGATAACGAATTACAAATCGCAGGAAGTTCTTCAAAATAAAGCATTGTAGAATATGGTACTTCTGGGAAACATTGAGAGAGTATTCAGCAGCCTGTGAGCCTGAGACCGTGTAGTCTTGTGTATGAGTCTCATGTGGTAACATGAGTTGAGATATTGTAGTGCTACAGTAAAGTCTAATATTAAATTAAAGACGATTCAAAAAGGAAATTGATTAAATGGAACAACTTGTGAATAAACTGAGACGGTATGATAAGGATACGATTAATTCCTGGTATGTGTTCGAAGTAATGAGTCTTGCAGATATTGTGCAACAAAGCTCTTGAGTGCTGGCAGTTGCGTAGCTCAATGTGGGTAGAAGGACCCAGTCATGATAGTTAAACTCATGCAATGAATTGGGAGAAAGAGTTTGTGATGTGTTTTACCGTGGTTTGAAAATGAGTGTATTTCCTATTGGTATGCGAAGCATGGAATGTGTAATGACTTTTCTTCTATATGGGATCATGAAGGTCATTGACTAGGTGAGTGCGTCGATGTTTGCGGTGTAGGAAAAGGATAGAAGTTTCCATGTTATCTCAGTGTGGTATGGTATATGAGATGTGTTGTGGAAAGTTGGTAATAGCATGTTCAAGGCTTTGAGATCAGTTCATAATATACGGGAAGTCAAAAAAAAAAATTATTGAGCAGCGCGGGCAGCTGCAGGTTATCTAAGAATCTATCTTTTTGGTGATTAAGGAAAACAATGATACTGCTATTCTAGTGATTTGGCAGGGTATATGGTCAAAAAGGGGAAAGGTACTGTAAACTAATAGTATGTAGTGGTATGATGGTATTCTCTTGTTGGATCGACTGTGATGATTGAGTTGATGATGGCATATGGAAATTTCTGAATGACTCTCGTGGTATGAATGTATGCTTGATGTGTGTTATGTATTCGTACAGTGGAGTGTGGGATCAGGAATAGTGATTCATGTGTTATATAGGTAATAGAGACTAGAAGTTCTCGTAATTCGCCTATGCAGTGGTGGTATAACGAGTGTATCGGCCGTTTTAGCGATTATTGGAAATTGGAAGCCTTAGTAGCTCTCTCGTAGTTTGATATGATGAATTTGGGTTATGACACTTTATTTCAGATTGGTTGTCATAAGTCAGGTCATATAGACTAATGTGATATGGACTATGTCGGAAATGGCACAAATTGCGTAGCAGAGTGCATCATAGTATGCTCCAGCAAGGTAGTTGTACCCAGGACCAGCGGGCGGATGGTAGGTAATGCTTTGTCAGTTGGACCTTCGTGACGGATATCAGTGCAGAGGTTTCTACTATTTATCCAGTTCCGGTATTGGGGAAACTTTGTAGGATGCGTTACTTGTGGCCGAACTTGAGGCTATATATATATGTTTATTGTAACGAGCAATTTGGCTCGGTGTGCATTTCCTCTTGCGAGATTTACGCGTGGATCGGGTGGAACGCCGCCACGGGTTATTTGGACCGGGTGGCACGCCACCACGGGTATGTTAGTTTGAGCTGGTTGCACGCCGTAACCGTGTGACATAGAGAATAGTTTTTCTATATGTTACCTTGTGTACAATACTTCCTAGTCTCTGAGGAAAATCAGTGTTGGGTGTCGCTTGGCAAATGGCGCATCGGTTGTGTCCTTACAAGATTTGATAGCGTATATTAATTGTTTCACCATGGTGAGATTGATTGCTTGAATTCAGACCTAAATCTGTGCGTGGCTGACTGTTTTGAGCGTAGTGACTTGAGGTACTTCAGGAGTAATAGTGTTTGGATGGAATCATGAGCCGTGGCAAGGCCATGTGAAGTTATGACCTTTCGAGGAGGATTCAGGTACTCTAATTCTATGATGTGAGACGAGATCTCAGTTATGTGTTGTGATGGTATGGAGGATTGAATTACAGCTCTTTTGTTTGAGTTAGTTGTCGTGATTTGAGTATGTTCGGATGTTTCTTATTAGAGCTTGTGTTGTGCTCGTCGTGGCTTAGGCTGGTGTTGAGGTGTCATATCACCCGTGCGGTGTGTTATAATCGAAATGATCATTGGAGCCAGTAATGAGTGCGGGCATGCATATGTGGTTTAAGCTGGTTAGAAAGGTAATATCGAGGTTTGGATCCGAAATCTATGGTGGTATCAGTTAAAAGAGGGATGAATCCATGAATGGATGACCTGAGAGATGGATTCGGTATATCGCGTGTTCGGTTGCCGTGGGCAATATATGAAGGCGTTGGAATAAGACTTTAGCTAATGTAAAAAAGTTTTTCAGTTAGTACTTGGTTACCTTGAGCAATGGTTGTGATTAGAGGGCATCGTCTCGAGCGATTGGGTTGTTTCGCATATTATGTAATCTCACCGGAGTGGCGAGTATGGGCTATTACAGTTGGATCATGTGTATCCTGAGTATAGACGTGGGATTAAGAATTTGAGTATGATTTCGGAAGGTGCAATGTGGTCTATGGTTCAGATAGACTGTGGAAGTTCAGCTATATTGTGTTTATTGGACTTATGATAGATAGGGTGACGTGATACCACCCCGCATATATAGTTGGCAAGGTCAGTCAGCTATTGGGTTGCTTCTAGTACAACTCTGGGTACGCTCGAGGACGAGTGTTTGTTTAGGTTGAGGAGAATGTAACGACCCGGCCCGTCGTTACGGGAATTACCACCCCGTTAACTTGTATTTATATGTTTCTTGCTTTTATATCGGTGTTAGAGCTATTGGGTGAGATAGGAGTAATTTTGGTTGAAAACGAGGCAAATAGCCTTTTTGAAGGGAGCTTGGATATAGAAAGTCAACCTGGAGTTGACTATTTAGTTAGAGGGCTCAGAATCAGATTCTGATGATTCGACTAGTTCGGGGTGATTTCCGATGGCTATCGAGAAGTTTGGAATTGTAAAAAAAAAAAATTGCAGCAGAAAATCGCATAGTATAAAGGATCTTTTCCTTACTTCTACTCGTTATGGTGTACTAATCAGCAATCAATTATATCTTAAATCTTTACACAATAGAGAAAAGAACTGCTTTTGTAAAGCACAAGCAAATACGTTTTGGATACAATATCTTTGAACTTTGGACTTTGAACTAGGGTCGCACTTTAAGAAGAAGCATAGCAGAACAAGAGGAGGGAGTCTTTGGCAGTGGACTTTTTAAGTTGTGGTTATATTTTAAATATTTTACATATATTGGCTGTGTTTTCAATAGCTGCTTAGAAGTCCCATAAAAGAGAGTTAACCAGTCCACTTGGCCAGTTAGGCGTTAGCCTCTCCAGTTCTTTTTCTTTTTTTTTTCCTTCCTGATTGCGATGATTGTAGATTGAAGAGAGACCACAAAATTCCATGAGAGAAACCAATTAATATTGCAGTATTCTTGCAGTAATCTTGCACTAATATCTGAATTTGACATGAGTTTTACAGCATATGATTGTCTTTTCTTGTCCCACTCAAACATCTCCATTGAACAATACTATTCGAAGAATCCATCAGTATCCTCTAAAGGGTGTTTTCTTTTTTTTTTTCATTGCTAAAAAGGTTACTATTTTTGTGTACCGTGAATTGGTATTCAAGCCATTAGTTGTCGTGAGTAGTGTAGCAGTTGGGAAGGGTAGTGCTGAAAACCAAGCTAATGATAAACCCAAATATAGATGGGTTAAGATTATGATATTACCAAGGAATGGAAACAAGCTATTTTGAAGCTTCCACCAAAGATGCCAAATAGATGTAAGGCATCAATGCTACAGATCATTTGCTACACTTGAAAACGGTAGTGTGTCACTCTTATAGGAGGCTTGGGTGAAGGGTATGAAGCCGAGAGAGCTCATTTGCTTGAGGTCCTCAAAGAATTGGATAGGGTGAATCATCCCTTGTATTTTGAGATACGATGTGCGTCGAGGTCGATTCGAGAGGCAAAGGCGTCACGAGCTAGAGATATCGCCGGTTCGAGCTGCGTAACGGGAATTAAAGGGGATTTCATCAGGAAAACATTGGAGGTAAGTTTTATGGTCTAAATAAATGATTTTATCATAGAATCTTCAATTATTTCACTGTAAATGGGAGGATTAATGGGGGATTTTCCCCCCTAAGCCTGGGTTATGGTAAATCATCAATTTGAATGGGAAAACGGAGTCCGATTTCAATAAACAATATATGTATGGACTCATGTTGAGATAAGAAATCCGAAAATGTAACTTTCAGAATTTTTCGAGCAGCGGGTCCGGGGTCGGGTTTTACCAACTTAATGCAATTTTGTGTACTTCATATATATTGAATTGGATCATGTTTCTTTGACCCGTAAATGACATAATTGTTGTGATTTGACTAGATTCTACGCGCGAGGCAGCGAATTCTAAAGGAAAAGGCATTACGGACGAGTCTACGACCGACTAGAGGTGAGTAGTTTGTGTATATAGTAGCCTGAGGGTTTGAAGCCCCGGCTTAGCACATTGTAACACTAGTAAGGCGTGGCTCTCACCCCGTGGCAGGTGCGAGATTGATTGTGACTGAGGATTGAGACTTGGTCCATCCCGGATAAGAGTAATATGTTATTAGTGGTTGAAAAACACTGTGTTTGATATAATTGTGGGCTGTAAGCCGTGTTTAGGGCCTTGTGCCGACCTGTAGTATCTCTATGAGATAGTTATATGTGTGATAACTATACTAGCTTAATCACTGATCTCAGTCCTGGTTTGAAATCACAGTATTGAATTGCCAAGTCACCTGTTTTGGAAAAATTAAATAAAATTTAAAGTATTTTCACAATTTATGAACTGGAACCTGAAAATAAATAATTTAAGCTGTTGTGTGACTTATCTGATTGTTGTGGACTGAGGATGGATCGGGCTACACGCCGCAGCGGTTGATATGATATGAGAATCGGGCTGCACGCTGCAGCGGTATTGTGCTTGGGCTGTAGGAGCCCCTCCGGAGTCTGTACATACCCCAGTGAGCGTCGTCGACGTTAAATGGATCGGGCTACACGCCGTAGCGCTTATGTGCTTTACATTGCATCTTTGTCTGTGAATTATCTCTGATAGTGGTAATGTACTGTTGTTGTTGCTAGTTCGTAGGAGGAATCGGACTGTAGTTTAGCTTCATTATGTGGTAGTCTATGGATTTCTTACTTTCAGCTACTTGTATATATTTATTACCCACTGAGTACTTAGTACTCACCCCTACTCCCTGCACCTTTGTGTGGACGAGCACTCCAGCTTTTATCAGTATTTATTCGAGTTGCTGAGGTAGCTGCCGGCGTTCGCAGAACCTGGCTTCTCTTCTTAGTCCAGTTTTCCTTTGTTTATACATTATTCATACTTGAATATTTGGTTTAGATATTGTTATCCGATCATGTTTAGAGGCTTTAGACTCGTGACCCTAGATCTTTGGGTGATTATTCAGTTTAGCTTTATTGTTGATAATAATATTACGGTAATTGATTTGAGCTTCATGCTCGGGATGAGAGTGTAAATGGTCGGGCTTGCCTAGCAGTTGTGTTGGGCACCATCACGATCGGGATTGGGGTCGTGATATAATTACAAATAATTTTAGGTGGTAATGTCAATTGAACGTTTAAAATAGCCTAATAGAACCGTTGCAATAAGCACAAATGTCGTTGCCACAGACATTCTGAACCGTTCCGATAGGTGTTGCAGTCCGTTCCATAAAGTGTGACAAACTGATGCAATAGAAACAAAACCGTTACGGTAGCATTATAAAACCGTTACAATATCTATAAATAACCGTTGCAATAAACTATATTGTAACAGTTTCCAACCATTATAGTAAATAATATGGTAACGGTTTACAACCGTTGCGTAAAGTATACGGCAACGATTTATAACCGTTGCTGTTGAAATGAATATTCGTTGCTTCAGACAGAGGGAAAACCGTTGCGATAGCTTGATCTAAAACAACGGTTTTGTCAACCGTTGCCAAAACCGTTGCTGTAGATCTATTGGCACGTGAGCGGATGTCACGGTCGTCGAACCGTTCCAATAACTCTATGGCAACGGTTTTTCTATCAATTGCAACGGTTTACCAACCGTTGCCATAAGCCTATTTTCCAGTAGTGAAGGAGGAGATTGAAAATTTTAATGCGATGGGGGAAGAGAACAAGAAGTATCAAAGTAGAGAAACAAAGAAAGTTGTGTAACTGATTAGCGTATTTAATGCATTAGGGCTAGAAAATAACCAAAATTAAATATTTTGCTATAAACCTTAAAAAGTACTCATAGAATATAATTTTTTTAAATGGTATTGATTTAAAATAAATAAGGGTAAAAATTTCTAGAAATAACTATTGTTTTGAGATAGATTGGTTTAATGAAATAGTATTATACTAATAGATCAATCATATATATATATATATATATATATATAGAAGGATTGCTATATATCTTTTTTCTTATTTTTTTGGAATTTGTTGGTCTTTTCCTCATTTTAAAGCAATTATTCAATTATTAGATGAACAAAACTGTCATGTGTACTAATAATTTGAAACTGCTCAAGTTAAATTCTCTTAATAACACCTTTCTCTCTTCCTCTTCCATGAGTTTCTTATCTAAAAATTATCACGGTTAATCCCATTATTTATATGATGAAGTACAAGGATACAACCGTGCAGTTGAGCTTCCTCCAAATTCTTGTGTCCATATGTAATTTTGCTTAGTTCTACTACAATAACGTATCCTCTACCGAGATTCTTGAATAGCTTGCTACTCCACTTTATTCTTATAATGATTTATGTTATCTCTATATTAAAGGCTAGGGAGTGGAAATGAAGAACTAACACTAAGGTATTGTTAAAATTCAACTGTTTGTCGTTTGTTCAACGTAAACGCTTAAATATATTTTCTAATTTTGGTCTTAATTTTTTATATACACAATAAATCCTAAATATTTATATTTCATACAAATGTGAATTTTGAGAAGAATTTTGAAGATGAAGTGTTAAACAGTGAGAATCAGGTATGGTCTTTTTTTTTTCTTAAGTAAAACATATTTCATAATTTTTATTAATATGTTGATTTTGACATCTTTAGGTTTATGTTGTACATAATTTGAAGTATCTGTTACTTTGTCCAAATAATAATACTCAATTGAGCTCCTGTCCTTTTTCTTTTTAAATATAAATTGAATTATTCAGTTTCTTCTTTAGATAAAAAAGTAAGTTTGGTATATATTTTGATGGAGTACAAAAGAAACTTATTATATTATAAACAAAAATATTTTTTTGAGAGATTATGAGCTTAGAAGGATAGATTAAAAATATTTTTTCGCTACCACTAGGTCAGAGGCGGATCCAGGATTTAGGAGTTACGGGTGCCGACCCCCTAAAATTGCAACTGAATGTAAGTCAAAAAATTATTTGCTCCCACCTGGAATCGAACTCATGCCCTGTTGAATGAAAATGTAAGGCTTTGCCATTGGCACCTTTGCTACTTTTGTTTTATAGGGTGCCACTTTAAATATATATCCTATTTATTATACATACATATATATATATATATATATATATATATATATATATATATATATATATATATATATATATATATATATATATATATATATATATATATATATATATATATATATATATATATATATATATATATATATATATTTTTGCCGAAGCTTGCGGGCGGCGTACCACCCCGAACCGTGTACATAGATCCGCCCCTGCACTAGGTCGTAGAGTTTTGGGAGTTTAAAACCCTTTAACACGAGAGAACGTGTTAGTCTACAAAATGAAGTAGTTAAAATTTTGTTTACATCATATGTGATTGAAAGTTAATGGTGCCCATAATCATCTGCCAAATTATCATTCTTTTTCACAACTTCTAGATTTACGAAAAAATCAAATTAGTTTTATTTCATGTTTATTTGTTATCAATAAATTCTTTTAAGAAATTAATTAACTTATTGTTGAATATTCTTATGAAGTGTGAATACCGTCAATTTTGAATTATTTGACAGTTACTTTCCAAAACTCAAAAGTATTGCTCAATCTTATAATTGAATAATTGCTTTAAAATGATGAAAAGACCCACAAATTCCCAAATACGAGAATAAAGATAAATAGTAATCCCGTCTAAGAGAGGTGTCATGTCATTTTTTTTATTCCCACTTACATATATAGATTTCACCTCTCAATATACTAATAATTATAGTTTAAATATTTTTATTTGTGTACTTGAGTAGTTTTTGGATTTTATGTAACTTTCTTAATTAGATAAAACTATAAATAAGCTTCACCGATATAATATAGTTAACTATACAATACATCGATTATCCACTACAAATAAACTAAATATATAAATTAAATCAAATTTATGTTATTTGTAATTGCTAATCTTCTTATAATTTTATTAATATTTCTAAGACCCCGCCCAAAGCGCGGGCCTGATTTACTAGTTTAATATTAAGGTAAAGTTCCGTTTGATATGCGAAGATTTCTTCGATTCTACAAACACTTTGATCACTTAATCTAGTTTTTTTTTATGTATATTTAATCAAAATATTCTTAACATAATTTTGTGTCAGAGATGGCTCAAAAAGGTATGTGGCTTTAAGTTAAAAGCTGTAATAAGAGGCCTTGCTGAATCAATAAACTTTTTATATATACTTTCATTTGAAAGTTTGTTCTTTTAGATTTTTGAGACAAAGTTACTAAGTTTGTTTTTTCTAATCAAAATTCTTATGATATTTCTTTTTGTTTGACAATATAACCAATTCATTTAAGATCAACTTATATTTCCAATCTAGAACAACTTGACAACAAATTTAATTATCTATTTCTTTCATCATTATTACCTCAACCATAAATTATTGAAACTATGTGATTAATGGTAGGATCAATTTGTTGGGGCCTAAAGCTTATGTTGGCTTGGGGGTTAAGCCGGCACTGTTTTGTGTTTATACTAACATATTGTGTTTATATATTTAAATGTGAGAAGGATCTCTCACGGATCAGACCTTTTGACATTATCCACTTGAATTCATAGACCATAAAACCATTGTTAAGGGCCGACAATACAAATTCCAACGTTATTTTAATGTCCAGAACCCCTAATATGTCAGTCATATGTAGCTTTGCACTGTCAAATGCATGCACTCTATGTCACGACCCGGATTTTCTCCCAACATCGGGATCGTGATGGCGCCTACTCGTGATAGCTAGGCAAGCCACTGTATTCATACTATCCTGTTTTTAATACAATTTCATAATTTATTTATCAACAAACCATAACTTTAATTAAATAAGTGTGGAATACTTTATCGAATTAGAAATAACTAGTTACAAGGTAAAAATCATACTGAAATCCTCTACCCTAGACGTGGAGTCACCAACTCACGAACTACTACTGAATACTACACATAAAAGTTTGAAAGAAATATAACATAATTCTGTTTGTCTCGGAACAAAGAGACTACAGCTAGTAACATAAATAAAGAGAGAGACGCCGGGCCTGCGGACGTCCGCAAGCTACCTCGGTCTCAAATGTGATCAACTCCCACGCAATCGATTTACTGCTGCTGCTCCTGATCGTAACCTGGACCTGTGCAAAAACGCACAGAAGTGTAGTATCAGCACAACCGACCCCATGTGCTGGTAAGTGCCTGGCCTATCCCGGCGAAGTAGTGACAAGCCTAGGACCGGACACCCACATAAACCTGTGCAATTCAATATATATGTATACCACAGAATAACAAGAAATAACCAAGTAATAACACAATAAGGAATATCTCAAAGAACTCAACAATTAACAACAGTTAATAAGTTCACAAGAAAAACAAAGTAAAATGGAAACACAAGTAATATCAAGTCAAGGAATAGCAAGCCGTTGCACGACATCACCCTTCGTGCTTTTACTCTCATCCTCACCAAATAAGCAAATAAAGTACACGGCATCACCCTTCGTGCTTTTACTCTCATCCTCACATCCATAGTACGGCATGATCCTTCGTACATGGTTCAATAACAGGGCACGGCATGATCCTTCGTGCATAATCAATAAAACATGGCACGGCATTAACCTTCGTGCATAAATAATGAAACATGGCACGACATTAACCTTCGTGCATAAATAATAAATCAAGGCACGACATCACCCTTCGTGCATTATCACTCTTCCTCACCCAAATAACAATCACAGTTAAGGGCAAAGAAAGAAACAGTAATTCATAAACCGTCCCAACAAGGGCAATCGATAATCATCTTCACAACAAGTCCCGACAAGGGAGAACAATAACAATTCTACAACCTAGCAAAGGTTCAACAATTCATCTGCGAATATGTCTCACAATAAGCATTATCAACGACTCACGGTCATACTAGACGCCAGTGTATGGATGCTTGTCACCACAGCCCATACACCGCACTCGATCACATAACACATAGCACATAATCCTATTCCCTCAAGCTAGGATAGAACAAACACTTACCTCGAATGTTTATGAACAATTCAATCCGTGGCAATGTCTTTTTCTTTAAAATTTGGCTCCAATCCAATCGTATCTATACACAATTGATTTAATATCATCAATACTACTCAACAAACTAATTCCTAAGACCAATTACACTTTTACAACATTCTGCCCGGAATAGTGAATTTCGACCCCGGGCCCACATGGTCGGAACTCGGGGTTCGGACCAAAATCCGGTTACCCATCCCCCCACGAGTTGAAGTATATGATTTGTTTCAAAATCGGACCTCAATTCGAGGTCCAATTTCCCAATTTATGAAAAACCCTATATTCTATCAAAAACAAGAAATTCTACCATGAAAACCTTTGATTTCTATTGAAAAACATGTTTAATGATGTTAGGAATTGAAATAATTAAGTAAAAAGTGACTTACAATTGTTTTGAATAAGAAGGAATCCGTGGAGAGTCGCAAATGGGTGTTTTTGGGTTGTGAAATGTGAAGAAATGAACTGAAAATCGTGTTTTACAGGTCTCTGTGTTCGCATTTGCGAACATGGGTTCGCAATTGCGAACCCCGACCAAATTTCTGGAGTTTGAAAAATAAGCTAAGGTTGGGAAGTTCGCATTTGCGAACTTTTGTTCGCATTTGCGAACACTGGCATGATAGGGGAATGTTCGCATTTGCGAACTATTGTTCGTATTTGTGAACACACGCAGTATAGGGGAATGTTCGCATTTGCGAACTATTGTTCGCATTTGCGAACAAGGCTGGATATGGGAATGTTCGCATTCGCGAACTATGGTTCGCATTTGCGAACATAGGCAGGACAAGGGGATGTTCGCATTTGCGAACAATTGTTCGCATTTGCGAATAAGGCTGGGTATGAGGGGACTTCGCATTTGCGATCAGGGTTTGCATTTGCGAGCCCTGCCTTGATCTGCCCCCTTCGCAATTGCGAGAAATGCTTCGCAATTGCGAAGCCAACAGCTGGGTGAAAAAACCAGCAGTGCAAAAATTTAGAATTTAATCCAACGGCCTATCAAATCTTTACCCGAGCCCCCCCGGGCTCCAAACCAAACATGTACACAACATCAAAACTGCATTATGAACTTGTTCGTGCAATCACATCGCCAATAACACATCGTTTTCATCAAATCAAGCCTCAATTCATGATTTTTATACTTTGATTTTCAAAAATTTCAAACTTGGAACTCAAGGTCCAAAACATCTCAAACGACATCCGAATGTCACCAAACTTTACGGAAATCACATATATAATATTTAAGACTTGTACCGGGCGTCGGAACCAAAATACGAGCCCGATACCAAGGTCAATTAATTCATTTCCTTTAACAATTACATCAAAAATAATTTCATAGAAAAATTCATAACTTGGGCTCTAGGCCTCGGAATTCGACTCCGGACGCATGTCCAAGTCCCATATTTTCCTACGGACCGTCAAATCACGGTTCCGGGTCTGTTTATCAAAAATGTTGACCAAAGTCAACCATATCAATATAAATATCAAAATTCCTCAAATGTTTCACATATTTCACATATTTCAACATAAAAATTTTCTAGCTTCGTGCCCGAACTGTGCACGCAAATAGAGACAACTATAAATGAGGTTTTCAAGGCCTCAGAAGCTCGAAATAATTAATAAAATAAGTGATGACCCTTTGGGTCGTCACAATCTCCACCTCTAAAACAACCGTTCGTCCTCGAACGGACAAAAGAAAGAAGTACCTGAGTCAGGAAACAAATGTGGGTAGCGGCTCCGCATATCAGACTCGGACTCCCAGGTCGATGCCTCAGGAGGCTGACCTCTCCACTGAACACGCACAGAAGGATAACTCTTCGACCTTAACTGTCGAACCTTCCGGTCTAGAATGGCCATCGGCTCCTCCTCGTAAGATAGATCACTGTCCAATTGGACAGTACTGAAGTCTAACACATGTATGGGATCGCCGTGGTATCTCCGAAACATAGATACATGAAAAACTGGATGCACGGCTGATAAGCTAGGCGGCAAAGCTAATCTTTAAGCCACCCCTCCCACTCTGTCTAGAATTTCAAATGGACCAATATACCTAGGGCTGAGCTTGCCCTTCTTCCCGAACCTCATCACGCCCTTCATAGGCGACACTCGGAGCAATACTCTTTCACCAACCATGAAATCTACATCTCGAACCTTACGATCCGCATAAGTCTTCTACCTGGACTGAGCTGAACGCAATCTCTCCTGAATAGTCTTGACCTTATCCAAGGCCTCCTGAACTAAGTCTGTACCCAACAACCGAGCCTCTCCCGGTTCAAACCATCCAACTGGTGATCGACATCGCCTACCATACAACGCCTCATACGGAGCCATCTGGATGCTAGACTGGTAACCGTTATTGTAGGCGAACTCTGCTAATGGCAGAAACTGGTCCCACGAGACTCCGAAATCAATAACACGGGCTCGAAGCATGTTCTCTAGAATCTGAATAGTCCTCTCGGACTGGCCATCCGTCTGAGGATGAAATGTTGTACTCAACTGAACCTGGGTGCCTAACTCCTGCTGGACCGCTCTCCAGAACCGCAAGGTAAACTGCGTACCCCGATCAGAGATAATAGATACTGGCACTCCATGGAGACGAACAATCTCCCTAATGTAAACCTCCGCTAACCTCTCTGACGAGTAGGAGACAGATACTGGAATAAAGTGTGCTGACTTGGTCAACCTATCAACAATGACCCAAATAACATCAAATTTCCTCCGAGTCAAAGGAAGTCCAGTAACTAAGTCCATATTGATCCGCTCCCAGGTCGATGCCTTAGGAGGCTGACCTCTCCACTGAACATGCACAGAAGGATAACTCTTCGACCTCAACTGTCGAACTTGCCGGTCTAGAATGGCCATCGGCTCCTCCTCGTAGGATAAATCATTGTCCTAATTGGACAGTACTGAAGTCTAACACATGTGTGGGATCGCCGTGGTATCTCCGAAGCATAGATACATGAAAAACCGGATGCACGGCTGATAAGCTAGGCGGCAAAGCTAATCTGTAAGCCACCCCTCCCACTCTGTCTAGAATTTCAAATGGACCAATATACCTAGGGCTGAGCTTGCACTTCTTCCCGAACCTCATCACGCCCTTCATAGGCGACACTCGGAGCAATACTCTTTCACCAACCATGAAATCTACATCTCGAACCTTACGATCCACACAAGTCTTCTGCATGGACTGAGCTGAATGCAATCTCTCCTGAATAGTCTTGACCTTATCCAAGGCCTCCTGAACTAAGTCTGTACCCAACAGCCGAGCCTCTCCCGGTTCAAACCATCCAACTGGTGATCGAAATCGCCTACTATACAACGCCTCATACGGAGCCATCTGGATGCTAGACTGATAACTGTTATTGTAGGCGAACTCTGCTAATGGCAGAAACTGGTCCCACGAGCCTCCGAAATCAATAACACAGGCTCAAAGCATGTCCTCTAGAATCTGAATAGTCCTCTCGGACTGGCCATCTGTCTGAGGATGAAATGCTGTACTCAAATGAACCTGGGTGCCTAACTCCTGCTGGACCGCTCTCCAGAACCGCGAGGTAAACTGCTTACCCCGATCAGAGATAATAGACACTGGCACTCCATGGAGACGAACAATCTCCCTAATGTAAACCTCCACTAACCTCTCCGACGAGTAGGAGACAGATACTGGAATAAAGTGTGCTGACTTGGTCAGCCTATCAACAATGACCCAAATAGCATCAAATTTCCTCCGAGTCAAAGGAAGTCCAGTAACGAAGTCCATAGTGATCCGCTCCCATTTCCACTTGGGAATTTCAATCCTCCGGATACACCACCAGGACTCTCTGGTGCTCATATTTCACCTGCTGACAATTTAGACACCGAGCGACATACACAACGATATCTTTCTTCATTCTGCGCCACAAATAGTGCTGCCGTAAGTCCTGGTATATCTTCGCGGCGCCCGGGTGAATAGAATACCGCGAATTGTGGGCCTCCGCTAAGATTAACTCTCGAATCCCTTCGACATTGGGCACACAAACTCGACCCCGCAATTTCAATACCCCATCATCATCTAGATTTACCTGTGTGGCACCTCCCCGCTGTACTGTATCTCTCAACTCACGCAAATGAGGATCATCAAATTGCCTCTCACGGATACGCTCTAACAAAGAAGAACGAGCGACCGTGCAGGCTAACACCCTGCTAGGCTCAGAAATGTCTAATCTCACGAACCGGTTGGCTAAGGCTTGGACATCTAGAGCTAATGGTCTCTGACTGACCGGAATGTATGCAAGACTACCCATGCTGGCATACTTTCTACTCAATGCATCGGCCACCACATTGGCCTTACCTGGGTGATATAAGATAGTAACATCATAGTCTTTTAGCAACTCTAACCATCTCCGTTGTCGTAGATTCAACTCCTTTTGCTTGAACAAGTATTGTAGGCTTTTGTGATCAGTGTACACCTCACATGTCACACCATATAGATAATGCCTCCAGATCTTTAAGGCATGAACCACTGCTGCTAACTCAAGATCATGAACCGGATAATTCTTCTCATGTATCTTTAATTGCCTCGAAGCATAAGCGATAACCTTACCATCCTGCATCAAAAGCACTCCAAGGACAACCCGTGAAGCATCAAAATATACCGTATAAGACCCTGAACTAGTAGGCAATATAAACAATTGGGGACGTGGTCAAATCTGTCTTTAGCTTTTGGAAGCTCGCCTCACACTCCTCTATCCACTGAAATGGAGCACCCTTCTGGGTCAATCTAGTCATAAAGGTTGTAATCGAGGAAAACCATTCCACAAAACGAGGGTAGTAACCTGCTAACCCCAAGAAACTCCGGATCTCGATCATTGAAGCTGGTCGAGGCCAATTCTGGACTGCCTCAATCTTCTTTGGGTCTACTTGAATACCTTCCACTTATACAATGTGACCCAGAAATGCTACCGAACTCAGCCAGAACTCACATTTAGAAAATTTGGCATATAGCTGGTTATCTTTCAGAGTCTGAAGAACCACTCTGAGGTGCTGCTCGTGCTATTCCTGGTTGCGGGAGTATACCAGGATATCATCTATAAATACTATCACGAACAGATCTAAATAAGGCCTGAACACCCGATTCATCAACTCTATAAATGCTGCTGGAGCATTGGTCAACCCGAAAGACATGACCAAGAATTCATAGTGCCCGTACCTAGTGCGAAAGGTTGTCTTAGGAATGTCAGCCGCCCTGATCTTCAGCCGATGGTAGCCCGACCTCAAGTCTATCTTCGAGAACACCCTCGCTCCTTGGAGCTGGTCAAACAAATCATCAATCCTCGGCAATGGATACTTATTCTTTATTGTCACTTTGTTTAATTGCCGGTAATCAATACACATCCGCATCGAGCCATCTTTCTTCTTTACAAATAATACAGGTGCTCCCCAGGGGGAAACACTGGGCCTAATAAAGCCTTTCTCAAGAAGGTCCTGCAACCGATCTTTCAACTCTTTTAGCTCCGGCGGGGCCATACGATAGGGTGGAATAGAGATGGGCTGAGTGCCCGGTGCCAGATCAATACAGAAATCAATATCTCTGTCGGGTGGCATGCCCGGCAGGTCTGAAGGAAAAACCTCGGGAAACTCCCGTGCAATAGGGACTGACTCAATGGAAGGAACCTCTGCGTTGGAATCACGAACATAAGCCGGATAAGCTAGACACCCCTTCTCGACCATGCGTCGAGCCTAAACATAGGAAATAACAGTGCGAACGGAGTGGCTTGAGGTACCTTTCCACTCTAGTCGGGGTGATTCTGGCAAGGCTAAGGTCACAGTCTTAGCATGACAATCTAGAATAGCATGGTATGGGCACGATAGGGGAATGTTCGCATTTGCGAACTATTGTTCGCATTTGCGAACACAGGCAGTATAGGGGAATGTTCGCATTTGCGAACTATTGTTCGCATTTGCGAACAAGGCTGGATATGGGAATGTTCGCATTCGCGAACTATGGTTCGCATTTGCGAACATAGGCAGGACAAGGGGATGTTCGCATTTGCGAACAATTGTTCGCATTTGCGAATAAGGCTGGTTTGAGGGGACTTCGCATTTGCGATCAGGGTTTGCATTTGCGAGCCCTGCCTTGATCTGCCCCCTTCGCAATTGCGAGAAATGCTTCGCAATTGCGAAGCCAACAGCTGGGTGAAAAAACCAGCAGTGCAAAAATTTAGAATTTAATCCAACGGCCTATCAAATCTTTACCCGAGCCCCCCCGGGCTCCAAACCAAACATGTACACAACATCAAAACTGCATTATGAACTTGTTCGTGCAATCACATCGCCAATAACACATCGTTTTCATCAAATCAAGCCTCAATTCATGATTTTTATACTTTTGATTTTCAAAAATTTCAAACTTGGAACTCAAGGTCCAAAACATCTCAAACGACATCCGAATGTCACCAAACTTTACAGAAATCACATATATAATATTTAAGACGGGCATCGGAACCAAAATACGAGCCCGATACCAAGGTCAATTAATTCATTTCCTTTAACAATTACATCAAAAATAATTTCATAGAAAAATTCATAACTTGGGCTCTAGGCCTCGGAATTCGACTCCGGACGCATGTCCAAGTCCCATATTTTCCTACGGACCGTCAAATCACGGTTCCGGGTCTGTTTATCAAAAATGTTGACCAAAGTCAACCATATCAATATAAATATCAAAATTCCTCAAATGTTTCACATATTTCACATATTTCAACATAAAAATTTTCTAGCTTCGTGCCCGAACTGTGCACGCAAATAGAGACAACTATAAATGAGGTTTTCAAGGCCTCAGAAGCTCGAAATAATTAATAAAATAAGTGATGACCCTTTGGGTCGTCACAATCTCCACCTCTAAAACAACCGTTCGTCCTCGAACGGACAAAAGAAAGAAGTACCGAGTCAGGAAACAAGTGTGGGTAACGGCTCCGCATATCAGACTCGGACTCCCAGGTCGATGCCTCAGGAGGCTGACCTCTCCACTGAACACGCACAGAAGGATAACTCTTCGACCTTAACTGTCGAACCTTCCGGTCTAGAATGGCCATCGGCTCCTCCTCGTAAGATAGATCACTGTCCAATTGGACAGTACTGAAGTCTAACACATGTATGGGATCGCCGTGGTATCTCCGAAACATAGATACATGAAAAACTGGATGCACGGCTGATAAGCTAGGCGGCAAAGCTAATCTTTAAGCCACCCCTCCCACTCTGTCTAGAATTTCAAATGGACCAATATACCTAGGGCTGAGCTTGCCCTTCTTCCCGAACCTCATCACGCCCTTCATAGGCGACACTCGGAGCAATACTCTTTCACCAACCATGAAATCTACATCTCGAACCTTACGATCCGCATAAGTCTTCTACCTGGACTGAGCTGAACGCAATCTCTCCTGAATAGTCTTGACCTTATCCAAGGCCTCCTGAACTAAGTCTGTACCCAACAACCGAGCCTCTCCCGGTTCAAACCATCCAACCGGTGATCGACATCGCCTACCATACAACGCCTCGTACGGAGCCATCTGGATGCTAGACTGGTAACTGTTATTGTAGGCGAACTCTTCTAATGGCAGAAACTGGTCCCACGAGCCTCCGAAATCAATAACACAGGCTCGAAGCATGTCCTCTAGAATCTGAATAGTCCTCTCGGACTGGCCATCCGTCTGAGGATGAAATGCTGTACTCAACTGAACCTGGGTGCCTAACTCCAGCTGGACTGCTCTCCAGAACCGCAAGGTAAACTGCGTACCTCGATTAGAGATAATAGACACTGGCACTCCATGGAGACGAACAATCTCCCTAATGTATACCTCCGCTAACCTCTCCGACGAGTAGGAGACAGATACTGGAATAAAGTGTGCTGACTTGGTCAACCTATCAACAATGACCCAAATAACATCAAATTTCCTCCGAGTCAAAGGAAGTCCAGTAACTAAGTCCATATTGATCCGCTCCCATTTCCACTCGGGAATTTCAATCCTCTGGAATACACACACAGAAGGATAACTCTTCGACCTCAATTGTCGAACCTGCCGGTCTAGAATGGCCACCGGCTCCTCCTCGTAAGATAGATCATTGTCCAATTGGACAGTATCGAAGTCTAACACATGTGTGGGATCGCCGTGGTATCTCCGAAGCATAGATACATGAAAAACTGGATGCACGGCTGATAAGCTAGGCGGCAAAGCTAATCTGTAAGCCATCCCTCCCACTCTGTCTAGAATTTCAAATGGACCAATATACCTAGGGCTGAGCTTGCACTTCTTCCCGAACCTCATCACGCCCTTCATAGGCGACACTCGGAGCAATACTCTTTCACCAACCATGAAATCTACATCTCGAACCTTACGATCCACACAAGTCTTCTGCATGGACTGAGCTGAATGCAATCTCTCCTGAATAGTCTTGACCTTATCCAAGGCCTCCTGAACTAAGTCTGTACCCAACAGCCGAGCCTCTCCCGGTTCAAACCATCCAACTGGTGATCGAAATCGCCTACTATACAACGCCTCATACGGAGCCATCTGGATGCTAGACTGATAACTGTTATTGTAGGCGAACTCTGCTAATGGCAGAAACTGGTCCCACGAGCCTCCGAAATCAATAACACAAGCTCGAAGCATGTCCTCTAGAATCTGAATAGTCCTCTCGGACTGGCCATCCGTCTGAGGATGAAATGCTGTACTCAACTGAACCTGGGTGCCTAACTCCTGCTGGACCGCTCTCCAGAACCGCGAGGTAAACTGCGTACCCCGATCAGAGATAATAGATACCGGCACTCCATGGAGACGAACAATCTCCCTAATGTAAACCTCCGCTAACCTCTCCGACGAGTAGGAGACAGATACTGGAATAAAGTGTGCCGACTTGGTCAACCTATCAACAATGACCCAAATAGCATCAAATTTCCTCCGAGTCAAAGGAAGTCCAGTAACGAAGTCCATAGTGATCCGCTCCCATTTCCACTCGGGAATTTCAATCCTCCGGAATACACCACCAGGTCTCTGGTGCTCATATTTCACCTGCTGACAATTTAGACACCGAGCGACATACGCAACGATATCTTTCTTCATTCTACGCCACCAATAGTGCTGCCGTAAGTCCTGGTACATCTTCGCGGCGCCCGGGTGAATAGAATACCGCGAACTGTGGGCCTCTGCTAAGATTAACTCTCGAATCCCTTCGACATTGGGCACACAAACTCGACCCTGCAATTTCAATACCCCATCATCATCTAGATTTACCTGTGTGGCACCTCCCCGCTGTACTGTATCTCTCAACTCACGCAAATGAGGATCATCAAATTGCCTCTCACGGATACGCTCTAACAAAGAAGAACGAGCGACCGTGCAGGCTAACACCCTGCTAGGCTCGGAAATGTCTAATCTCACGAACCGGTTGGCTAAGGCCTGGACATCTAGAGCTAATGGTCTCTGACTGACCGGAATGTATGCAAGACTACCCATGCTGGCATACTTTCTACTCAATGCATCGGCCACCACATTGGCCTTACCCGGGTGATATAATATAGTAACATCATAGTCTTTTAGCAACTCTAACCATCTCCGTTGTCGTAGATTCAACTCCTTTTGCTTGAACAAGTACTTTAGGCTTTTGTGATCAGTGTACACCTCGCATGTCACACCATATAGATAATGCCTCCAGATCTTTAAGGCATGAACCACTGTTGCTAACTCAAGATCATGAACTGGATAATTCTTCTCATGTATCTTTAATCTGCCTCAAAGCATAAGCGATAACCTTACCATCCTGCATCAATACCGCTCCAAGCCCTATACGAGATGCGTCACAATAAATCGTATAAGGCCCGCACTCGTAGGTAGTATCAACACCGGTGCGGTGGTCGAGGCCGTCTTGAGCTTCGAAAGCTCGCCTCACACTCCTCTCGACCACCGGAACCGGACACCCTTCCGGGTCAACTCGGTCATCGGGCCGCAATGAAGAAAACCCTCTACAAATCGACGGTAGCAACTCTGCTAATCCCAAGAAACTCGGGATCTCGGTCACTGAAGCTCGGTCGAGGCCAATTGTGGACCGCCTCAATCTTCTTTGGGTCTACCCGAATACCTTCCACTTATACAATGTGACCCAGAAATGCTACAAACTCAGCCCGAACTCACATTTAGAAAATTTAACATATAGCTGGTTTCTTTCAGAGTCCGAAGAACCACTCCGAGGTGCTGCTCGTGCTCTTCCTGGCCGCGGGAGTACACCAGGATGTCATCTATAAAGACTTTCACGAACAGATCTAAGTAAGGCCTGGATACCCGATTCATTAACTCCATGAATGTCGCTGGGGCATTGGTCAACCCGAAGGACATGACCAAAAACTCATAATGCCCATATCTAGAGCGAAAGGTCGTCTTAGGAATGTCAGCCGCCCTGATCTTCAGCTGATGGTAGCCTGACCTCAAGTCTATCTTTGAGAATACGCTCGCTCCCTGGAGCTGGTCAAACAAATCATCAATCCTCGGCGGTGGATACTTATTCTTTATTGTCACTTTGTTTAATTGCCGGTAATCAATACACATCCGCATCGAGCCATCTTTCTTCTTTACAAATAATACAGGTGCTCCCCAGGGGGAAACACTGGGCCTGATAAAGCCCTTCTCAAGAAGGTCTTGCAACCGATCTTTCAACTCTTTTAGCTCCGGCGGGGCCATACGATAGGGTGGAATAGAGATGGGCCGAGTGCCCGGTGCCAGATCAATACAGAAATCAATATCCCTGTCGGGTGGCATGCCCGGCAGGTCTGAAGAAAAAACCTCAGGAAACTCCCGTGCAATAGGGACTGACTCAATGGAAGGAACCTCTGCGCTGGAATCACGAACATAAGCCAGATAAGCTAGACACCCCTTCTCGACCATGCGTCGAGCCTTAACATAGGAAATAACAGTGCGAACGGAGTGGCTTGAGGTACCTTTCCACTCTAGTCGGGGTGATTCTGGCAAGGCTAAGGTCACAATCTTAGCATGACAATCTAGAATAGCATGGTATGGGGACAACCAGTCCATCCCCAATATGACATCAAAATCCACCATATCCAAAAGCAACAGATCAACACGGGTCTCAAGACCCCCAAATATAACTACGCACAAACGATGCACTCGGTCGACTACAATGGAGTCACCCACTGGTGTAGCCACATAAATTGGAATATCCAGAGCATAGCTCGGCACGGCCAAATACGGTGCAAAGTAGGAAGACACATAGGAATATGTAGATCCGGGGTCAAATAATACTGAAGCACCTCTGCCACACACAAGAATAGTACCTGTAATCACGTCATCTGATGCCTCTGCCTCTGGCCTGGCTGGTAAAGCATAGAATCGGGGATCCGCACCTCCCCTCTGAGCTGCGTCTCTAGGACGACCATCAACTGGCTGACCTCTACCTCTGGCCGGACGGTCTCCACCTCTACGGTCTCGACCTCCACCTCTATAATCTCGACCCCCGCCTGTGGCTGGCTGGGCAGGCCGAGGGTCAGCTGGGGCCCGAATCATAGGACGAGGACCTCGGTGCTGAGTGTTGCCCGCCGCTCGAGGGCAATACCGATAAAATGACTCGGGTCACCACAACCGTAGCAACTCTTGGGCTGATGGGGCTGCTGGCCCCGACGACCCGAATGGCCTCCACAAACACTGCGAAGAGGCCGAGCATTAATAGGAGGTCGGTCCGAATAATGCCCACGAAAACCACGATCACCCGATCCACCCTATGAAGCCCGAAGGGCGGAATGGAAAGGCTCGGAAGACCGGCCTCTGTCAAAGGATTCTCTCGCCACCGGAAGAAGAACCACTAAACTCGCTCGAATGACGAGGCCTCTTGTCCGACGAATAACCGCCTCCCCGAGCAAGAGCCATCTCAACTCGGCGTCGCATTGGCCGCCTCCCGAAATGATATGTCACTCCCCACGCCCACAGCCATCCGGAGTCTAATTGGCTGATTAAGCCCATCTATAAACTCGCGGACCCTCTCCCGCTCGTGGGAAGTATCACCACCGCATGACGAGCCAAATCGACAAATCTCGTCTCATACTGTGTGACTGTCATAGAGCCCTGATGGAGGCGCTCAAACTGCCTCTGAAGTACATCCCGCTGAGTAGCAGGGAGAAACTTCTCCAAAAATAGCTCCGCAAACTGATTCCATGATAAAGCTAAGGACCCTGCTGGTCGAGTCAAGAAATAATCTCTCCACCAAGTCTTGACGGATCCTGCAAGCCTAAATGTACAGAAGTCAACTCCGTTTGTCTCCACGATCCCCATAGTCTTGAGAATCTCATGGCAACCGAATAAGAAGTCCCGAGGATCCTCTGATGTGGCACCGCTGAATGTAGTGGTAAACAGCTTGGAGAACCGATCAAGTCTCCATAAAGAATCGGAAGTCATGGCCGCTCCATCTCCGGCATGAGCCGTGGTACCGGACTGAGTGGCCACGGCGGCCGAACCACCGGTGCTCGAGGCCGAGGAGCTACCGGCTCCGGAGTACGAGCGATAGAGTCCGGGCCCCTCCTCCACCCCGAGAAGCGGCCGGTGCAACCGATAATAAGCCTGCTCTGGCAATGCCGTCCATAAATCCCGCTATTCCGACCAAAGCCTCCCGAAGATCCGGGGTAAATAAAGCCTCTCCCGGGACCCGAGCTGGGCCCATCTGGAGCTGCTGGGACCGGAACCTCCTCGTCAATCTCAATATGAGGCTCCACCTCCGGAGTAGCCGCTCGGGGCCGAGCTCTACCCATACCACGGCCTCGATACGGCCTCGGCCCCCGCCCCTCGGGAGCCGCCCGGGGCTCGGGCCGCCGGTCGACGGACGAAGAAGCGCGTGTTCTCACCATCCGCGAAAGGACGGAATAGAAGTTCAGTCAGTAATCGAGGAACAAGTCGCACGACAAGAAAGAACAAATGAGAGACTCTTTCCTAACTCAATAGGCTCTGCTGGAGGACAAGTACGGACGTCTCCGTACCTACCTCTCAAACTCTACTAAGCTTGTTCGTGAGTGGTGAGACCTATGTAACCTAGAGCTCGATACCAACTTGTCACGACCCGGATTTTCACCCAACATCGGGATCGTGATGGCGCCTACTCGTGGTAGCTAGGCAAGCCACTGTATTCATATATCCTGTTTTTAATACAATTTCATAATTTATTTATCAACAAACCATAACTTTAATTAAATAAGTGCGGAATACTTTATCGAATTAGAAATAACTAGTTACAAGGTAAAAATCATACTGAAATCCTCTACCCAAGACATGGAGTAACCAATTCACGAACTACTACTGAATACTACACATAAAATTTTGAAAGAAATATAACATAATTCTGTTTGTCTCGGAACAAAGAGTCTACAACTAGTAACATAAATAAAGAGAGAGACGCCGGGCCTGCGGACGTCTGCAAGCTACCTCGGTCTCAAATGTGATCAACTCCCACGCAATCGATTTACCGTTGCTGCTCCCGATCGTAACCCGGACCTCTGTGCAAAAACGCACGAAGTGTAGTATCAGCACAACCGACCCCATGTGCTGGTAAGTGCCCGGCCTATCCCGGCGAAGTAGTGACAAGCCTAGGACCAGACACCCACATAAACCTGTGCAGTTCAATATATATGTATACCACAGAATAACAAGAAATAACCAAGTAATAACACAATAAGGAATATCTCAAAGAACTCAACAATTAACAACAGTTAATAAGTTCACAAGGAAAACAAAGTAAAATGGAAATACAAGTAATATCAAGTCAAGGAATAGCAAGCAGTTCCCAGGTCGATGCCTCAGGAGGCTGACCTCTCCACTGAACACGCACAAAAGGATAACTCTTCGACCTTAACTGTCGAACCTTCCGGTCTAGAATGGCCATCGGCTCCTCCTCGTAAGATAGATCAATGTCCAATTGGACAGTACTGAAGTCTAACACATGTATGGGATCGCCGTGGTATCTCCGAAACATAGATACATGAAAAACTGGATGCACGGCTGATAAGCTACGCAGCAAAGCTAATCTTTAAGCCACCCCTCCCACTCTGTCTCGAATTTCAAATGGACCAATATACCTAGGGCTGAGCTTGCCCTTCTTCCCGAACCTCATCACGCCCTTCATAGGCAACACTCGGAGCAATACTCTTTCACCAACCATGAAATCTACATCTCGAACCTTACGATCCGCATAAGTCTTCTACCTGGACTGAGCTGAACGCAATCTCTCCTGGATAGTCTTGACCTTATCCAAGGCCTCCCGAACTAAGTATGTACCCAACAACCGAGCCTCTTCCGGTTCAAACCATCCAACCGGTGATCGACATCGCCTACCATACAACGCCTCATACGGAGCCATCCGGATGCTAGACTGGTAACTGTTATTGTAGGCGAACTCTACTAATGGCAGAAACTGGTCCCACGAGACTCCGAAATCAATAACACAGGCTCGAAGCATGTCCTCTAGAATCTGAATAGTCCTCTCGGACTGGCCATCCGTCTGAGGATGAAATGCTGTACTCAACTGAACCTGGGTGCCTAACTCCAGCTGGACTGCTCTCCAGAACCGCAAGGTAAACTGCGTACCTCGATCAGAGATAATAGACACTGGCACTCCATGGAGACGAACAATCTCCCTAATGTATACCTCCGCTAACCTCTCCGACGAGTAGGAGACAGATACTGGAATAAAGTGTGCTGACTTGGTCAGCCTATCAACAATGACCCAAATAACATCAAATTTCCTCCGAGTCAAGGAAGTCCAGTAACGAAGTCCATAGTGATCCGCTCCCATTTCCACTTGGGTCAGGAGGCTGACCTCTCCACTGAACACGCATAGAAGGATAACTCTTCGACCTTAACTGTCGAACCTGCCGGTCTAGAATGGCCATCGGCTCCTCCTCGTAAGATAGATCACTGTCCAATTGGACAGTACTGAAGTCTAACACATGTGTGGGATCGCCGTGGTATCTTCGAAGCATAGATACATGAAAAACTGGATGCATGGCTGATAAGCTAGGCGGCAAAGCTAATCTGTAAGCCACCCCTCCCACTCTGTCTAGAATTTCAAATGGACCAATATACCTAGGGCTGAGCTTGCACTTCTTCCCGAACCTCATCACGCCCTTCATAGGCGACACTCGGAGCAATACTCTTTCACCAACCATGAAATCTACATCTCGAACCTTACGATCCACATAAGTCTTCTGCATGGACTGAGCTGAACGCAATCTCTCCTGGATAGTCTTGGCCTTATCCAAGGCCTCCCGAACTAAGTCTGTACCCAACAATCAAGCCTCTCCCAGCTCAAACCATCCGACTGGAGATCGACATCGCCTACCATACAACGCCTCATACAGGGCCATCTGGATGCTGGACTGGTAGCTGTTATTGTAGGCAAACTCTGCTAATGGCAGAAACTTGTCCCAGAAGCCTCCGAAATCAATGACACGGGCTCGAAGCATGTCCTCTAGAATCTGAATAGTCCTCTCAGACTGGCCATCCGTCTGAGGATGAAATGCTGTACTCAACTGAACCTGGGTGCCTAACTCCTGCTGGACCGCTCTCCAGAACCGCGAGGTAAACTGCGTACCCCGATCAGAGATAATAGATACTGGCACTCCACGGAGACGAACAATCTCCCTAATGTAAACCTCCACTAACCTCTCCGACGAGTAGGAGACAGATACTGGAATAAAGTGTGCTGACTTGGTCAGCCTATCAACAATGACCCAAATAGCATCAAATTTCCTCCGAATCAAAGGAAGTCCAGTAACGAAATCTATAGTGATCCGCTCCCATTTCCACTCGGGAATTTCAATCCTCTGGAATACACCACCAGGTCTCTGTTGCTCATATTTCACCTGCTGACAATTTAGACACCAAGCGACATACGCAACGATATCTTTCTTCATTCTGCGCCACCAATAGTGTTGTCATAAGTCCTGGTACATCTTCGCGGCGCCTGGGTGAATAGAATACCGCGAACTGTGGGCCTCCGCTAAGATCAACTCTCGAATCCCTTCGACATTGGGCACACAAACTCGACCCCGCAATTTCAATACCCCATCATCATCTAGATTTACCTGTGTGGCACCTCCCCGCTGTACTGTATCTCTCAACTCACGCAAATGAGGATCATCAAATTGCCTCTCATGGATACGCTCTAACAAAGAAGAACGAGCGACCGTGCAGGCTAACACCCTGCTAGGCTCAGAAATGTCTAATCTCACGAACCGGTTGGCTAAGGCTTGGACATCTAGAGCTAATGGTCTCTGACTGACCGGAATGTATGCAAGACTACCCATGCTGGCATACTTTCTACTCAATGCATCGGCCACCACATTGGCCTTACCTGGGTGATATAAGATAGTAACATCATAGTCTTTTAGCAACTCTAACCATCTCCGTTGTCGTAGATTCAACTCCTTTTGCTTGAACAAGTATTGTAGGCTTTTGTGATCAGTGTACACCTCACATGTCACACCATATAGATAATGCCTCCAGATCTTTAAGGCATGAACCACTGCTGCTAACTCAAGATCATGAACCGGATAATTCTTCTCATGTATCTTTAACTGCCTCGAAGCATAAGCGATAACCTTACCATCCTGCATCAATACCGCTCCAAGCCCTGTACGAGATGCGTCACAATAAACTGTATAAGGCCCTGTACCTGTAGGTAGTACCAACACTGGTGCGGTGGTCAAGGTTGTCTTGAGCTTCTGAAAGCTCGCCTCACACTCATCTGACCACTGGAACTGGACACCCTTCTGGGTCAACCTGGTCATCGGGGCTGCAATAGAAGAAAACCCCTCTACAAAACGACGGTAGTAACCTGCTAATCCCAAGAAACTCCGGATCTCGATCACTGAAGCTGGTCGAGGCCAATTCTGGACTGCCTCAATCTTCTTTGGGTCTACCTGAATACCTTCCACTGATACAATGTGACCCAGAAATGCTACCGAACTCAGCCAGAACTCACATTTAGAAAATTTGGCATATAGTCGGTTATCTTTCAGAGTCTGAAGAACCACTCTGAGGTGCTGCTCGTGCTCTTCCTGGCCTGCGGGAGTACACCAGGATGTCATCTATAAAGACTATCACGAACAGATCTAAGTAAGGCCTGAATACCCGATTCATCAACTCCATGAATGCTGCTGGGGCATTGGTCAACCCGAAGGACATGACCAAAAACTCATAATGCCCATATCTAGAGCGAAAGGTTGTCTTAGGAATGTCAGCCGCCCTGATCTTCAGCTGATGGTAGCCTGACCTCAAGTCTATCTTAGAGAATACCCTCGCTCCCTGGAGCCGGTCAAACAAATCATCAATCCTCGGCAGTGGATACTTATTCTTTATTGTCACTTTGTTTAATTGCCGGTAATCAATACACATCCGCATCGAGCCATCTTTCTTCTTTACAAATAATACAGGTGCTCCCCAGGGGGAAACACTGGGCCTGATAAAGCCCTTCTCAAGAAGGTCCTGCAACTGATCTTTCAACTCTTTTAGCTCCGGCGGGGCCATACGATAGGGTGGAATAGAGATGGGTTGAGTGCCCGGTGCCAGATCAATACAGAAATCAATATCCCTGTCGGGTGGCATGCCCGGCAGGTCTGAAGGAAAAACCTCGGGAAACTCCCGTGCAATAGGGACCGACTCAATGGAAGGAACTTCTGCACTGGAATCACGAACATAAGCCAGATAAGCTAGACACCCCTTCTCGACCATGCGTCGAGCCTTAACATAAGAAATAATAGTGCGAACGGAGTGGCTTGAGGTACCTTTCCACTCTAGTCGGGGTGATTCTGGCAAGGCTAAGGTCACAGTCTTAGCATGACAATCTAGAATAGCATGGTATGGGGACAACCAATCCATCCCCAATATGACATCAAAATCCACCATATCCAAAAGCAACAGATCAACACGGGTCTCAAGACCCCCAAATATAACTACGCACGAATGATGCACCCGGTCGACTATAATAGAGTCACCCACTGGTGTAGCCACATAAACTGGAATATCCAGAGCATAGCTGGGCACGGCCAAATACGGTGCAAAGTAGGAAGACACATAGGAATATGTAGATCCAGGGTCAAATAATACTGAAGCACCTCTGCCACACACAAGAATAGTACCTGTAATCACGGCATCTGATGCCTCTGCCTCCGGCCTGGCTGGTAAAGCATAGAATCGGGGATCTGCACCTCCCCTCTGAGCTGCGTCTCTAGGACGACCATCAACTGGCTGACCTCTACCTCCGGCTGGACGGTCTCCACCTCTACGGTCTCGACCTCCACCTCTATAATATCTACCCCCGCCTCTGGCTGGCTGGGCAGGCTGAGGGTCAGCTGGGGCCTCGAATCATAGGACGAGGACCCCGCTGCTGAGAGTTGCCCGCTGCTCGAGGGCAATACCTGATAAAATGACCTGGGTCACCACAACCGTAGCAACTCGTAGACTGATAGGGTTGTTGGCCCTGACGACCTGAGTGGCCTCCACGAACACTCTGAAGAGGCTGAGCATTAATAGGAGGCTGGTCTGAATAATGCCCCCGAAAACCAAGATCACCTGGTCCACCCTGTGAAGCCTGAAGGGCGGAATGAAAAGGCCTGGAAGACTGGCATCTGTGAGCATGTGATTTTTTTCCCTCACGGCATTTACTCCCAAAATATCAAAAAATAAAAGAGTTTTTGTTTGATTACAATGTTTGGGGATCACATGTTCTTTTTCTTATCGCTTGTTGCATTGGCTGCCTCCTGAAATGATATGTCACTCCCCACGCCCATAGCCATCTGGAGTCTAATCGGCTGATTAAGCCCATCTATAAACCTGCGGACCCTCTCCCGCTCCGTGGGAAGTATCACCACCGCATGACGAGCCAAATCGACAAATCTCATCTCATACTGTGTAACTGTCATAGTGCCCTAATGGAGGCGCTCAAACTGCCTCCGAAGTACATCCCGCTGAGTAGCAGGGAGAAACTTCTCCATAAATAGTTCCGCAAACTGATCCCATGATAAAGCCGGGGACCCTGCTGGTCGAGTCAAGCAATAATCTCTCCACCAAGTCTTGGCGGATCCTGCAAGCCTGAATGTACAGAAGTCAACTCCGTTTGTCTCCACGATCCCCATAGTCTTGAGAATCTCATGGCAACCGAATAAGAAGTCCCGAGGATCCTCTGATGTGGCACCGCTGAAGGTAGTGGTAAACAGCTTGGAGAACCGATCAAGTCTCCATAAAGAATCGGAAGTCATGGCCGCTCCATCTCCGGCCTGAGCTGTGGTACCTGACTGAGTGGCCACAGCTGGCTGAACCACCGGTGCCTGAGGCTGAGGAGCTACCGGCTCCGGAATACGAGCAATAGGAGTCTGGGCCCCTCCTCCAGCCTGAGAAGCGGCTGGTGCAACTGATAATAAGCCTGCTCTGGCAACGCTGTCCATAAATCCCGCTATCCTGACCAGAGCCTCCCGAAGATCCGGGGTAAATAAAGCCTCTCCCGGGACCCGAGCTGGGCCCATTGGAGCTGCTAGGACTGGAACCTCCTCGCCAGTCTCAATCTGAGGCTCCACCTCTAGAATAGCTGCCGAGGGCTGAGCTCTTCTCCTACTATGGCCTACGATATGGCCTCAGCCCCTGCCCCTCACGGGAGCTGCCTAGGCCTCAGGCTGCTGGTCAGCGGACGAAGAAGCGCGTGTCCTCACCATCTGCGAAAGGACAGAATAGAAATTCAATCGGTAATTGAGGAACAAGTCGCACGACAAGAAAGAACAAATGAGAGACTCTTTCCTAACTCAATAGACTCTGGAGGACAAGTACAGACGTCTCCGTACCTACCTCTCAAACTCTACTAAGCTTGTTCGTGAGTGGTGAGACCTATGTAACCTAGAGCTCTGATACCAACTTGTCATGACCCGGATTTTCCCCCAACATCGGGATCGTGATGGCGCCTACTCGTGGTAGCTAGGCAAGCCACTGTATTCATATATCCTGTTTTTAATACAATTTCAAAATTTATTTATCAACAAACCATAACTTTAATTAAATAAGTGTGGAATACTTTATCGAATTAGAAATAACTAGTTACAAGGTAAAAATCATACTGAAATCCTCTACCCAAGACATGGAGTAACCAACTCACGAACTACTACTGAATACTACACATAAAATTTTGAAAGAAATATAACATAATTCTGTTTGTCTCGGAACAAAGAGACTACAACTAGTAACATAAATAAAGAGAGAGACGCCGGGCCTGCGGACATCTGCAAGCTACCTCGGTCTCAAATGTGATCAACTCCCACGCAATCGATTTACTGCTGCTGCTCCTGATCGTAACCTGGACCTGTGCAAAAACGCACGAAGTGTAGTATCAGCACAACCGACCCCATGTGCTGGTAAGTGCCTGGCCTATCCCGGCGAAGTAGTGACAAGCATAGGACCAGACACCCACATAAACCTGTGCAGTTCAATATATATGTATACCACAGAATAACAAGAAATAACCAAGTAATAACACAATAAGGAATATCTCAAAGAACTCAACAATTAACAACAGTTAATAAGTTCACAAGGAAAACAAAGTAAAATGGAAATACAAGTAATATCAAGTCAAGGAATAGCAAGCAGTTGCACGGCATCACCTTTCGTGCTTTTACTCTCATCCTCACCAAATAAGCAAATAAAGTACACGACATCACCCTTCGTGCTTTTACTCTCATCCTCACATCCATAGTACGGCATGATCCTTCATACATGGTTCAATAACAGGGCACGGCATGATCCTTCGTGCATAATCAATAAAACATGGCACGGCATTAACCTTCGTGCATAAATAATGAAACATGGCACGACATTAACCTTCGTGCATAAATAATAAATCAAGGCACGGCATCACCTTTCGTGCATTATCACTCTTCCTCACCCAAATAACAATCACAGTTAAGGGCAAAGAAAGAAACAGTAATTCATAAACCGTCCCAACAAGGGCAATCGATAATCATCTTCACAACAAGTCCCGACAAGGGAGAACAATAACAATTCTACAACCTGGCAAAGGTTCAACAATTCATCTGCAAATATGTCTCACAATAAGTATTATCAACGACTCACGGTCATACTAGACGCCAGTGTATGGATGCTCGTCACCACAGCCCATACACCGCACTCGATCACATAACAAATAGCACATAATCTTATTCCCTCAAGCTAGGATAGAACAAACACTTACCTCGAATGTTTATGAACAATTCAATCCGTAGCAATGTGTTTTTCTTTCAAATTTGGCTCCAATCCAATCGTATCTATACACAATTGATTTAATATCATCAATACTACTCAACAAACTAATTCCTAAGACCAATTACACTTTTACAACATTCTGCCCGGAATAGTGAATTTCGACCCCGGCCCACATGGTCGGAACTCGGGGTTCGGACCAAAATCCGGTTACCCATCCCCCCACGAGTTCAAGTATATGATTTGTTTCAAAATCGGACCTCAATTCGAGGTCCAATTTCCCAATTTATGAAAAACCCTATATTCTATCAAAAACAAAAAATTCTACCATGAAAACCTTTGATTTCTATTGAAAAACATGTTTAATGATGTTAGGAATTGAAAGAATTAAGTAAAAAGTGACTTACAATTGTTTTGAATAAGAAGGAATCCGTGGAGAGTCGCAAATGAGTGTTTTTGGGTTGTGAAATGTGAAGAAATGAACTGAAAATCGTGTTTTACAGGTCTCTGTGTTCGCATTTGCGAACATGGGTTCGCAATTGCGAACCCCGACCAATTTCTGGAGTTTGAAAAATAAGCTAAGGCTGGGAAGTTCGCATTTGCGAACTTTTGTTCGCCTTTGCGATCACTGGCAGTATAGGGGAATGTTCGCATTTGCGAACTATTGTTCGCATTTGCGAACACAGGCAGTATAGGGGAATGTTCGCATTTGCGAACTATTGTTCGCATTTACGAACAAGGCTGGATATGGGAATGTTCGCATATGCGAACTATGGTTCGCATTTGCGAACATAGGCAGGACAAGGGGATGTTCGCATTTGCGAACAAGGCTGGGTATGAGGGGACTTCGCATTTGCGATCAGGGGTTCGCATTTGCGAGCCTTGCCTTGATCTGGCCCCTTCGCAATTGCGAGAAATGCTTCGCAATTGCGAAGCCAACAGCTGGGTGAAAAACCAGCAGTGCAAAAATTCAGAATTTAATCCAACGGCCTATCAAATCTTTACCCGAGCCCCCGGGCTCCAAACCAAACATGTACACAACATCAAAAACGCATTATGAACTTGTTCGTGCGATCACATCGCCAATAACACATCGTTTTCATCAAATCAAGCCTTAGTTCATGATTTTTATACTTTTGGTTTTCAAAACTTTCAAACTTGGAACTCAAGGTCCAAAACATCTCAAACGACATCCGAATGTCACCAAACTTTACAGAAATCACATATATAATATTTAAGACTTGTACCGAGCGTCGGAACCAAAATACGAGCCCGATATCAAGGTCAATTAATTCATTTCCTTTAACAATTACATCAAAAACAATTTCATAGAAAAATTCATAACTTGGGCTCTAGGCCTCAGAATTCGACTCCGGACGCATGTCAAAGTCCCATATTTTTCTACGGATTTTCTAAGACCGTCAAATCACGGTTCTGGGTCCGTTTATCAAAAATGTTGACCAAAGTCAACCATATCAATATAAATATCAAAATTCCTCAAATTGTTCACATATTTCACATATTTCAAAATAAAAATTTTCCAGCTTCGTGCTCGAACTGTGCACGCAAATAGAGGCAACTATAAATGAGGTTTTCAAGGCCTCAGAAGCTCGAAATGATTAATAAAATAAGTGATGACCCTTTGGGTCGTCACAAATCACTGAACAAGATATGCCAATATGCAATTAACAACGATCATCGACTTTTTTTTTTTTAGTGACGAAAAGAACTTTCTCACCCTCACAGCCTCACTATGTTCAAAATTTTTTTTCTTAATTTTTTTAATGGAGTACTTATTTTACGTTTGTATATTGTTAGTTTCATGCTTGTGAATGTAGAATTATGGAGATGTGTAGGTTTAATGAGCTTTTTGAAAAATAAAGAGTTTTCAATAATATCAAATGGCGTGGGGTAGTCACTATTTAAGGTGATATTTATTTTTATCCACCAATTTTAATGTTGAGTTAAAATAATAAGTACTATATTAAAATTAATATGAAAGATATTTTTATTTTTTTTCTATTGCTTTTTTTTTTCAAACCCTCGCTTCTCTCTGCATCGAACATTGATTACATGCTTTGCATATTTTATCAACCATTGACCTAAAGCTGTATTTTATTCCAGAAGCAAAGCATACTAAAAGTTGTTCAAAAGCAGCCGACTTCATCATCCGAAGTCAGATATTAAGAAAAACATGCATATCATGTTTCTTTGAAATTTAATTTTGTTGTAGAATTAACATTCGATACTTACCATTTGGTGTAGAACTTACTTTTTAACAATACCTCAAACATTGTTTATTTTTTAACTTAGACTTACCAGTTTATAAATTAAAGACAATTGATCTTGAACCTAGAGTTGGAAGTTCAAAAATTAAGGACACTTGGTCCCAAACCTAGAGTTACAAGCACATAAATTAATAGGTAGTCCTTAACTTAGAGTTACAGGCACATAATTTAAGGACAAGTAATCTTGAACTTCGAGATCCAAGTTCTAAAGTTAAAGACATGTAGTACTGAACTTAGACTTACAAGTTCAACAGTTAAGGACAAACCCTAAACTTAGACTTGCAAGCTCATAAATTAAGGACAGCTAGTCTTGAACTTATAGTAACAAGCTCATACGTTGAGGATACTTTGTCCTGAACTTTATGAGCAGAAGAGTATTTTCGTTCGGGTGGGTAAAAGTGGCTAAAGATTAAAGACAAGAGGGGTTGCTCTGATGGTAAGCAACCTCCACTTCCAACCAAGAGGTTGTGAGTTCGAGTCTTCCCAAGGGCAAGGTGAGATGTTCTTGGAGGGAAAGATACCGATAGTCTATTTGGAAACAGCCTCTCTATCTCAGGGTAGGGGTAAGGTCTGCGTACACACTACCCTCCCCAGACCCCACTAAGTGGTATTATACTGGGTTATTATTGCTAAAGATTAAAGACATTTTAAATAGTGGCTTAAAGGTAAATACATGTATCATTAGCGGCTATCTACGGTCATAATCATATTCCATCGATTTATAGGCTCGAGGGTCCATCATTGGCCAGAGTTTGGGTGAGGTCGAGACCAGTGGACCAAAATCAAGCTTGAAGATAGAGCACGGTGATTAGAGATAGGAGTACGAGGAATACCAGGCTCGAGTATACTCGACCTCAAAATAGTATTGCTAGAAATTTATAAATGAATGAGCCAGATTCTTGCCATGTCTCCATAATCGTGGTGCAAATCGCGAAATAAGATTGTACGATTCCGCACTAGGCGGTTAGACAACTGTATCAAGAATATTCCTTATTGTAAATAAAAATATTCCTTATTTAAGATTCACCTATTATATAAAGGTTACCCCAATTTTTTGTAGGATCATCTGATCAATGAGCAAAGAATATACTCTCTACCATTTTGCATACTGTTCATTATCATTGTCCTTTAGCTCTGTTGTTCTTACTTTACGTTTCTTACTTTATCGCTCTTAACCCATCTCAAGGTCACTGTCTCGTGGTCACCACTGTCAAATAATATTGATTTGATTCACTTATCTCTTTCTTTGCTACTTCATATTTCTTGATTAATAATTGGTATTGAACTAAATTACATATATTTAAAACCATAAATCAAATTTAATTGTTACTCGTATTTTTCAGGTAAGCAGTTTGGCACCCACCGTGGGACTAAAGATAATAGTGATTTTTTCTCTCCGGATTCTCCTTACACATATTTTTTTATACTTTTTCTTGTCAAGATTTTTTGATTCTCAAGCTGAAAGATCTCTGGCTCACAAAGTGCACACATTCATGACAACAAAGGTCTTGAAGAAAACAACATCGTAGGGGTCGGGTGCCACCGATAAACCCAAGGGAAGTACCAAATGTGGAACTAGTTGATATTAGTTCGCACATCGCTTTGAGTATAGATCTAGGAGCGAACCCTAAAGGAAATATACACAGGGAAGCCCGATTCGGTGGCCAAAGAACACAAGGAATAAGAGATGGGTAGTCAGCCTCCAAGTGATATTCGAGAAACTGCAAGCTCAGAAAATTGACATTGCTCAACTTCAGAGTCAGAATAAAACTCCAAATTCTACAGAACTAGTAAACACTCGGCGTACTGAACCAGTGCTAGAATGACCCGATGAAAGTGGCTCGGGGACTGACTCCACAATTTTTAGGATGCTGAAAGAGCTAACCAAGAGGATTGAGTCCGGGGAAAATCAAATTAAAGAAAGTGGAAAAATATGGAGACCTATAACTCCCGTGTAGACCAGATATTGGGGGCACCTTCAGTTTTGAAAGGCTTAGATGCTAAAAAATGCATACAAAAACCATTCCCTCAGAGTGTAGTTCGGATGCCCTTTCCCAAAAAATTTTGCATGCCCGATATGCTAAAATATAATGGAATAATCGGCCCTAACGAGCATATCACTTCATACACTTGTGGAATCAAAGGAAATGATTTGAATGACAGTAAGATCCAATCAGTATTGTTTAAATTTTTTAGAGAAACGTTGTCGAAAAGGAGCTATGATTTGGTATCATAACTTAGCTCCTAACTCTATTGACTCATTTGCTATGTTAGCAGATACCTTTTGTGAAAGCACATGCTGGGGCTATAAAGGTGGCCACGAGAAAATCGGATTTTTTTCAAAATATAACAAAGGAACAAGGAGATGTTAAGGGAGTTCATGTCTAGGTTTTAGATGGAAATAATGGAATTACCAGTCTCCAATGACTACGCAGTACAAGCTTTCATGTAGGGATTTGATGAAAGGAGCTCGATCGCGTCTTGACAATTAAAATAGAACTTGATCGAGTATCCAACTGTGACATAGCTAGATGTGTACAACTATTACTAGTCAAAAATTAGGGTCGAGAATGACCAGTTGGGAGCCCTCACCAGTTCAGTTCAGCCTAACATATTTGCAGCCAAGACCCCGAGAGACATAGTTCGAGAATCAAGATTCAACAAATAATGGTATCAGCCGTATGCCGATCTAAGGAACAACAACTCGGGTCAGAACGCTCCTCGGAACGACTAGTGAAACGATCGAGGCCAAAGCTCTTGGGGACTCATGAGTAAGAGCGGGTTTGATAAGCATACCGACCCCATCAGGATGTAATGTTGGCTACGGGATAGGTATGATACTTTTTGGTTATCGTGACTAACCTCCCTAAGCACTTTTCTTTTCCTTTTTACAATTTCCCTTTTTTGTTTTCTTCCTTATGTCTCCCATAAACATTCCTTCACCTTTATTTACTTTGAATCCCCACTTTTCTTTTGTTGGTGTAACTGACCTTTCTAATTTTCATATATACATTGATATATCTCTTTTTCTCAAAATATCTCAATATTTTTTTTTCTTATTGCTTTGCAACACATTTACATTATTTTGGCCAGTTCACTATTTTCTACCATTCATTCTTGATTTCCCTTTTTAAATTTCCCTTCACCCCACACTTAGACTTTTGCATATTCATTACAATACAAGTGCTTGGAGGTAAAGTAGAACAATATAATAATTTGATGAACATTCAAGGGTTATCAAAGAATAGGCTTTAAGCTCAAAGGAGTTAACTAGGATATTATGTACGGGTGAATTCATGTCTATTGGTATATGGGGTTACACAAAAAAATACCTCTATCCTTTCTACAACCAAACAACTTCTATTTCGCTTTGCAAACACACAGGTCTAGGCATCATGTAAAGCATACTGTGTAAGTAAAACCTCACACACACATAACATGCAACTCATTTGGAATCCGGTTCATCTACAAAGTCCTATCGATGTTCAAGCAAGCATTATTGTGCAAATTTAAGGCATATTTAGATTCTACAGTCAAGCTTAGAAGATATATTCTCAAGTTCAATTAAGCTTTGCTAATGTGCATTCTCGGGGTTACATGTTGCCCTATTTCATCTAATCCTAAGAAAAGAAAAATCTACCTAACCCGATTCAATAAAAACCCTTGGAAAAGAACCGTGGTCAAAAGAAAAACCAAGGGGGAGGTGATACACTACATAGAAAAAGAAAATAAAAGAAAGAAAAATTCCTACGTGGACTGCTTCCCTCAAGAGCACTTGTCCTAAATAGTCCATCATCAGGAAGAGTCCTATACTCATATTTTTGGATTTTTTAATTTTCTAATTTTTTTGTATTTTTTTTATTCCGACTTGGACCCTTAAGAAACCCGTTGCCAAGTGTCCATTATCGGGCCAAGCCAGATATTTATATTAACAACTACAACTAATATATACAACATATACAAGATAAGTCACCCACCCCACACTTAAAATCATGTCATGTCCTCATGAAATCAAGAAAGATATAGCTCAAGAGGGGCGAGAAAACTTACACTCGGAGTCGGAGACGGTGGATGGGTCGACGTGACATGCTCGTCCAAGTGCTCGGAGCCATGCCATGAACCTGCTTTCTCACCGAGCTTGCCTCTGAGACATCGCGTCTAAATGCGTGTGCAAGACATTTACGGAGGTGCGCAGATCAGCAACCTCCTCCTCCATGGACCTAAGCATAGGTCGTGTGGATTCGGACCTAGACATACTCGCTCCATGGTGAGCAAACCTAGAAGGTCCGGCTGAGTCAGTGGAGTGCCTGGCCCGGGCAACCGCCACAGGGTCAACCTCAGCATCCAAGTCAATTGGGTCAGTGTCTCGGCCGACCCGGACTTGCGAAACTCTAAAAGGAGCTTTTGGTGGGAGATCACCATCTGCGGCCATGATCGGGGTTTGATGGCTGAGACACAATGTAGTGACAAGAGATGGGTAATAAAAACCCTTGGCTTTGAGGGATCCCCTAAGCACCATCTTGTCACTAATTAAGCGGGCGATGTCCACGTCCCGTTGTGTTACAAAACTCCATGTTAGAAGTGCCCTATTAAAATTGACATCCGTGGTATTGCTGGAGGGCAAGAGCCGGTTACATATGATAGAAAACCATCATTTAGCAGTATGTGTAAAGCAGTTAGAATGGAGTATTTTATTTCTAATCCACACAGGGATGCCATCAACATATAAGGCCTCAATTAGCATGTCCCAGGTGACACCAGGCCTATCGTGGTAGTTGTCCATGTCACTAGTATGACTTGGAAGTCTAAGTGCCTGCCTAATAGTATGAGCATGGGCGTAGACGGACTTTCCTTGAACGAATACCCTCCTAGCTATCCCGTAGGGAGCATTGGCATAAAACTCCCTAACAAGCATCTTGTTCACTAGGGCCGGTGCGTCAAATAGGAACTCTATTTCGTGTCGGCGAATTTCGTCATATATTTTTGGCTTTTCAGACCGCAGGGCCATCCGGTCAACTTCAACTTCCTGGAGCCATGACTTAGCCGCCTTGGCGTGGAAATCATCCTCCGCCTCTTCGCAGGTGAACCTTGACTCGTCATATGTTGGTTGCCTCGAAGAGCTAGCACCCTGTCATGATCTTTTGGGGGCCATGATCCTGCACAAAATAGATAACCAAAAATTTGCATAATGTTAGAACACCGGTTGGCTACTCAGACTTCGCCATCCGTGGAATACCACAATTGTCTCTTCAGTGCAATCATCCCATAACTCCTATACTTAATCACTTATCTAACAATTTCACACATCCATATTCAAGCACCCCACACTTATTTATTTTGGCACTCTAACATGACCCAATTACCCTAAACCATCTCCAATAATATACAACAACAAGCAATTCACTATTTGGCATTATTTCCCCTAAAAATTCATTAATCAATTACTACAAGACAATTGCCCAACTTGGCCAACCAACCAACAATTATAATCACCAACACTCTTGGGTCTCGAAAACAACAAAATTTGCATTATAAACTCAATTGAAGACCCAACAACACAATCTCTACATACTTCCATCCATATCACAAGGTTCTTTAAAAAAAAGATTCATATAACATTCAACTACAAAAATCAAGTAATATCTATGGATTCTACTAAACTAGCAATATATACTACATATTATACAAATTAAACTACAATTAACTAATTAAGTCTACCAAATTAAAAATTCAAGAACTAAAGAAGAAGGAAATAAAAAGAACAAGAAGAAGAAAACTTACTAGTGAGAGTAGTAGATGAGTAAGATTGAAGAGGGGGAGTGATTTGGAGAAGAAAAGGGGAGAGATTGTAGAGAGAAGGAGGAGAGAATTTAGAGAGAGAGAGGGAGTTTGGGAAGGGGTGGCGGTTGTTATGGGGAAATAAGGGGGGGGGGGGGTTGTGTTTTAGGGTTATTAAAGAAGGGGGGGAGGGAAGAAAAATAAAAAATATCTTTTTTTTCTGCCGACCGCGGAGCTGACACCGGTCATTCGCGGTTCGTTCACGGTCGTGGACGAACCTCGAACATTTAAAACTTCAGAGGGGTCATTTTTTCACGGTTCATCCGCGGTCGCGGATGAACCGCGAACAGAGGCCCTCTCTGATTTTTTTTTCGCTGGTCAGCAAATTTTATTTTTTAAATTTTTTTTATATAGACTAACTATAATGAGAATACTCACAACATGTCCGTGGGTTGCCTCCCATGTAGCGCCTGATTTAACGTCGCGGCACGACCCGTCTTAGCGCATTTTAAGGCTCGCTAGACCTTTGAGGTTCATCTAACCGTAGTTCCACTTTGTCCTCGATGTCATCCATGCCTACATAAGGTTTCATCCGCTGTCCATTTACATTGAATGTACGTGAACCATCAATGGTCTGAATTTCCACAACGCTTGAATCAAATGCCTCAATTACCCGAAAAGGTCCTGACCACATTGATTTCAATTTGCCTGGGAACAACTGTAATCTTGAATTGTATAACAGTACCTTGTTGCCAATTTTGAAGTTTCGCTCAATGATATTCTGATCGTGAATCCGCTTCATCCTCTCTTTATATAGTCTAGTGCTTTCAAATGCCAAATACCGGAATTCTTCCAATTCATGCAACCCGGTCATTCTAGATTTCCCTGCTTCATCCCAGTCTAGATTCAATTGCTTCAGTGCCCACCATGCTTTGTGCTCTAGTTCCACAGGTAGATGACAAGCATTCCCAAACACCAATTTGTATGGTGACATGCCAATTGGTGTCTTGAATGCTGTCCTATAAGCCCATAATACGTCATCAAGCTTCCTGGACCAGTCGGTCCTTGTGGCGCTTACTGTTTTAGTTAATACACTCTTTATCTCCCTGTTGGAGACCTCAACTTTCCCGCTGGTCTGCAGATGATACGGAATGGCGACTCGGTGTTTCACATCATACTTGGCCAATAATTTCTCAAACGCCCGGCTGCAAAAGTGTGTGCCCCCATCACTGATGATAGCCCTTGGAGTCCCGAAACAGGTGAAAATGTTCTTCTTCAAAACTCCCACCACCACCTTAGCATCATTGGTGGGTAATGCTACAACTTTCACCCATTTGGACACGTAGTCAACCGCAACAAGTATGTACTTATTGCCGTATGAACTGATAAAGGGCCCCATGAAGTCTATTCCCCAGACATCAAACACTTCAACTTGCTGGATTGTGTTCATTGGCATTTCATGATGCCGGGAGATGTTCCCGGTGCGTTGACATTCGTTGCAACCCTTCTCCCACAAGTGTGCATCTTTAAACACCATTGGCCAATAGAAACCGGCCTCAAGTATTTTGGCAGCTGTACGTACTCCTCCAAAGTGACCACCATATGCTGAAGCGTGACATGCCTACAAAATAGAAGATTGTTCTATCTCGGGAATGCATCTCCGGATCATGTTATCGAGAGACATATACTAAACAAATAGGGTTCATCCCAATAATAACGCTGGCTTTCACGAAAGAATCTTTTCCTCTGGACCGACGAGAGGTCGTGAGGAACAATACCGCTGGCCAGGTAATTTGCATAATCTGCATACCATGGTGCTTCAATAAGAGTGGTAGTGAGCAGTTCCTTGTCTGGAAAAGTTTCCAGAATATCCTCACTCTCTTTGGCAATTTCACCTCCTTCAAGTCGTGACAAATGGTCAGCGACTTGATTTTCAGTGCCCTTTCTATCACGAATTTCAAGGTCGAACTCTTGGAGAAGCAGCACCCAACAAATTAGGCACGTCTTGGAGTCCTTTTTATCGATTAAGTATCTTAAAGTTGCATGGTCAGTGTATACAATTACCTTGGATCCTATGAGATAGGACCGAAATTTGTCAAATGCGAACACGACCGCAAGCATTTCCTTTTCCGTCACTGTGTAGTTTAGTTGTGCTCCACTCAAGGTCCTACTTGCATAGTATATTGGGTGCATCAGCTTGTCTTTCCTTTGGCCTAGCACTGCCCCCACTGCATAGTCATTTGGATCACACATTACCTCAAAAGGTTGCTCTCAGTCGGGGGCAATGATGATGGGTGCTGTGACCAACCTCTTCTTCAGCTCCTCAAAAGCAATCCCGCATTCATCAAAAAAACAAAGGGGTGATCTTTTTCAAGTAACTTACAGAGAGGGTTTGATATTTTGGAGAAGTCTTTGATGAACCTCCGGTAAAAACCGGCGTGTCCAAGAAAGCTTCGTATGGCCTTGACGGATGTTGGTGGAGGCAGCTTTGCTATGACATCAACTTTGGCTCTGTCTACCTCAATGCCCTTGCTTGAAACCCGGTGCCCCAATACTATACCTTCTTGTACCATAAAATGACACTTCTCCCAGTTTAGCACAAAATTTGTTTCCATGCACCGTTTCAGCACTCTTGTCAGATTGACAAGGCATTCATCAAATAAATTCCCTACCACCGAGAAATCATCCATGAACACCTCCATAATGTCTTCCACCATGTCGGTGAAAATGGCCATCATGCACCTTTGGAATGTGGCAGGTGCATTGCATAGTCCGAATGGCATCCTCCTGAAGGCAAAATGCCATAAGGGCATATGAAGGAGGTCTTTTCTCTATCCTCGGGGGTTATGGAGATTTGATTGGACCCCGAGTATCCATCCAGAAAGCAAAAGTGTGACCTCCCTGCCACCCTGTCAAGCATCTGATCAATGAAGGGAAGTGGGAAGTGATCTTTGCGAGTGGCTAGATTCAGCTTCATGTAGTCCATGCATATTCTCCATTCAATGACGGTTCTAGTTGAGATCAACTCATTATTCTCATTTTTCACCACTGTCATGTAACCTTTCTTTGGTACACATTGGACCGGGCTAACCTAGTTGCTATCTGAGATTGGGAAAATGATTCCCGTGTCTAGCCACTTTATTACCTCTTTTTTCACCACTTCCTTCATGTTTGGGTTCAGCCTTCTTTGATGTTCCTTGGAAGGTTTGTGTCCCTCTTCCAGGAGACTTTTATGCATGCAATATGCGGGGCTGATCCCTTTTATGTCAGCCATGGTCCACCCAATGGCATTCTTGCTTTCTTTTAGTACCTGTATAAGCTTTTGAGCCTTCACATCTAACAAACTAGATGAGATAATAAAAGGTAAGGTGGAGTTAGGACCTAGAAATTCATACCTGAGATGAGATGGTAGTGGTTTAAGCTCAAGCTTTGGTGGCTCTTCTATGGATGGTTTTACAGGCGGAGTCTCTCTTTTCTCTAAGTGTAGAGGCTCAAATTCAAGCTCTCTCTCCCAAAACCCCTTGCCTTCCAGAGATAGTACCCATTCTGCTAAACTTTCACCATTTACCTCTTCCATGTTCATCGGGCATGCTTGAAGTGGATCTTCAATGGTCAACTCTGCATCATCTGTCTCCACTATCACATCAACCACATCAATAAAAGAGCAATTCGCGAACTCACTAGGGCGCCTCATGGATTTTTGCACATTGAATATGATCTCCTCATCATTCTACCTTATCTTGAGTTCCTCAGTTTTACAATCAATTAGAGCTCTCTCCGGTAGATAGGAATGGTCTTCCTAGGATTATAGGAATTTCCTCGTCCACCTTGCAATCATGAATCACAAAATCGGCTGGAAACACGAACTTCCCTACCTGAATAAGCATATCATCTAAAATACCAAATGGACGCTTAACCGTCCTATCAGCAAGCTGTAATAACACAAAGGTAGGCCTGGCTCTCCCAATGCCTAGCCTCTTATAAATAACCAAGGGCATGAGATTAATGCTTGCTCCCAAATCACACAATGCCTTTGCAAAGGCATAATTCCCTATAGTGCATGGGATGGTGAAGCTACCTGGATCAGATAGCTTCTCAGCAATGGCTCTGGAGACAACTGCACTACAAGGGGGGGAGGACGTAAGGCCCCGTGAAATTTTTGTGCATAAAACCTAGTAGATGTGGTGTCATGGTCCGAATGATGTGTTAGGAATGCGTAGAATTCTTCGCGGCGAGCTTGCGAGCCGCGGTTCGAACCCTTGGTAGTGATTTAAGTTTCAAAAATGTAGAGAAATAATTTTTCCGAAAAATGTCAATCTGCGGTGCACTTTTGCGACCGCAGAATCAATATGCGGTCCGCATAGTGACCGCAAATCGTTCCAGAGAGTTGCCCAAAATTGTGTCCAATGTGCGGTCGATATGCGATCGCATGTCAATCTGCGGTGCACTTTTGCGACCGCAGAATCGACATGCGGTCCGCATAGTGACCGCAAATCGTTCCAGAGCCTGCGTAATTTTTGAGCCATTCTGCGGCCACTATGCGGACCGCATGTTGATTCTGCGGTCGCATAGTGACCGCATATTTGACCCCGGCCCAGTTTTTTTAACATTTTGACCCGATCTCTTCTTTAATATAACACACCTCTTCTTCATTTTTATCATATCATCTCACCAAAAATTAGAGAGAGAAGAGAGGGTTTTTAGAGAGAGAAATCTTGCATCTTCAAGGATTGTTCCAATCATTTTAATTCCAAGGGATCCTAGGGCAAGGATTCAACTTCCCCAATATTTTCAAGGTAAAAACCCTAACTATTTTCTTTGATTTTCAGTTTTAATTGGGTAAAGAGAGGTTTGCATATAATAGCTTTTAAAAATAGAATTTTTACACTCATGCATGATTATTGAACTTGATTTCTAGTAAAAGAAGTGGGTAGAAGTAAGAGTCTTCAAGAACAAGGTTGGCAAGAATAGGATATCTTGGGTAAGCATAAAGTAGAAAGTTAACGGAAGAAAAATCATCACCAGGTATGTATGGCTAATTTTGATTCTTGTGAAATCGCCCTTATGTGTAAAATTGTTTGGCATGTGTTGATTTGAGAAATTGTATGTGATTAATTGATGTTGTTGTTGGATATTCAAAGTCGTTGTTGAACTATGAGTGTTGTGGTAAGAAATATGAACCGAAAGGTAAATGAGAGTTGAATTGGGTAAAGAATTTGTGGATAATGATTATGATGGCCTATATGGCACCTTGTGGAAAAGAAATCGAAACACTTGAGAATTGGTTTATTGTGGAAAGAAATGAAACACTTGAATTATGGAAAATTGCTGAATATACATGTGTGAATATTCTTGAATGTGGAAACATTGTAACTTGGTTGTGATATTGGCTTGAGAAGTAATTGAGAACATGAAACAATGTGCAAGTTGCTTATTTGAACTTGTTGAAATTGTGTGTAGTACCTTATCTGCCTGTTTGAAATTGTTGTGTTTTCAACCGTAAGGCGGGGTCGTGTCGCGCGCCGCGACGTGGTGAAATAAGGTGTGGGTTGGGGTGATAAGGGTGGCCGAGGTAATAAGGGTGGTCGGGGGTAATAAGGATGGAAAGCGATCGAAATCGCTATTGAAAATTGATACATAAATCAATAATGTGAAATTGTGAAAGGAGACAGCAGGAGAGTTTGCAACCTGGGGAGGCACTAATTGCCCCTATGTTTGACTACTTGCAATTTATGTTGTTAATTGGTTGTTGTTCTATTTGTTGACCTTGAATGTGCTTATGTTGAGGCTTATCGGAAATGAGAAAAAAATGGAAAACATGGTTGGCTGGCTGGATTAGTTTTAATGTAATTTAATGGCTTGAGTTTACTTGGGACAAAGTTTGTCCATACATACCAATACAATTCAAGTGTACTGACGTCCCTTTTGCCGGGGACGCTACATTCGTGTTATGATTGTAGGTGGATCAGTAGCAGGCACTTCAGCTCATCGGCAGTAGTATCCTTCTCCTTCCACTGCCCATTTTGGTGAGCCCCTTTCTTCCCCGGGGCCTTGTGTGGTTCATGCCACTTCGGTTTAGATTTCATTTTGGTTTTGTAAGGTATAGCCGGAGCCTTGTTACCGGCAAGTATTGTATTTCCCTTTTGTATCCTAGAGGCTTCCGTAGACATGTAAACTGTGGGATTGTGGCCTATGTATATGTATGGGGCGTTGTAAATATAAATTATGAACTTGTTAGTAAATAAATCACATGGTTATGTTTATGCATTATGAAATCAGTCATTGTTGGTAAGATATTTTGGTTAATGAGTAACAGTCAACACAGGGGTAACGCGTGGGAATGGAAGGCACCCAGGTCCGCTTGACTGGGGCAACCCGGTCAGGCGCCGGTCATGTCCCTCGATTTGGGGCGTGACAAACTTGGTATCAGAGCATATGGTTTTTAAAGTGTCCTAGGATGTCTCGGAGCCGTGTCTAGTAGTGCCCTTCTTATAGGTGTGTTGTCGACCACATCATATAAGTAGGGGGCTGCACGGACATTTAGGAATATTACCCTTCTTCATCACTCCAAATCGTGCGATAAAGCTTGACTATAAGATTGTTTTGTAACCCGTGCGTTGAGATTCAAGGTAAGTTTAAATGCTCTTTCGTCTATTTCATGTAGTGTTGTCATATGTCATGACCAATGGGAAAAGACATGGGTGTTATGGAGATTGCACATGTATCTTGTTGAATAAACTGTATGAATATATATAGTATAAGTACATAGTACTACAAGTATACTTTATTTGGGGAAAGGATTAGAAGTGATTACCCGCACGAAGAGGCATTGATTTGATAATTGATATGTAAGCTTAAATAGCAAGCATGGTTAGTGCAAGAAGTATATAATTGATCGTAAGGTGTGAAAGAATATTGGTTATATAAGCACGTGATATATGAGATAATGACTAAGAGATTAATGGGGAGAGTGTAAGTCTCTCATATGAGGTAAAAAGTTATGAAATAAGACTCAATTGGACCCTAGGTGAGAAGACCCTTGTCTTACGAACGTTATAAGGACCCAGAAATGTACGAAGTTGCGTTACACTCATAAAGGATATGCGTGGGGACTTGGAATCCCATACCTACGTGGCTGAATAGGAGAAGGGAACTTATGAGATCAATGCTATGGTGACTTAAATTTTCCTAATGGTCGAGTATATATATAAGAGGGATTGATATATGAGGCATATGTTCCTAAAGTTTCTACACTCAAGACTTGTGTCAAGATCCAGGATATTTTCCCCATGTGGGAGAGGGAGGACCATCGTGAGGCTACTTAAATACAATGAAACAAGAGCGAGACCATGTAGCTATGATATTTGAATATTTTGGTAAAGACATGTGTGGTCTAGAAAAGAGATTAAGGAATGTAAATTCTTCACGCATGGCAATGTGACTGATAGGGTCAACGATTCTAGAAAATAAGAGTATGTTTGTAAAGAGACTTTTACTTGTCATAAGGTCGGGAGAAATGGGACCCAAGGAGGTACCATATGTCAAATGTGAAAGATTGTGAGTTCCTAGAACGGGCTAATCATAGATTTGTGATTTAAACAAAGTTTCGGGATACTAAGAAAGCCATAACGAGTGAGAGAAATGAATGTGTTGCCACAACAACCCAAGATGGTAATTGGGGCTTGATAGAGAGCCTCTAAAGAGCCTTACAAATAGATAAGTGTTAAGTGATGTTCAGACAAACACTCCTTGCTACATATGTCCCAATAAGAGTTAAGAGGTGAGCCGGATGGAATGCCTAAGGTAAGAGACCACGTAATATATGGAAGAGTGCGTGGCTATTCACTAACTAGGAAGAATGAGGTGAGAAGAAATGGGGAGAAAACCTTTAAATTTAGATGGTCATGGTTATTTAAAATAATTTTTGCATCGGAATGGTGGACTCACTTAGGGCACAAGTGTTAATAAAAGTTATAAGGGATTAACCGCGATGCAACCGACTTGGATGACACTGAATATCAACTAAAGGGGTCTAGAGATAGTTCATGTCTACACACAATGGGAAGCGAGGTTATCGTTGGTAAGGTTGTGGTACTGTAAAATGATTAAACAAGACATAATGATTTTTTCAAATTCACAAGAGACGGACAAATGTGTGGAACATTAAAGCTATTAATTATGCACTATCCGCAAAAAAAGATGGGAATGAAAGGTTCGGAATGGATTGAAAGAGGGTGAAAACTCGTGACAGACTAGACGTGTTTGGCATGATAACTCTTAAGCGGCAATATCAGGGAACTTTATTGGTAACTATAACATGGGGAATAAGGCGAGTTACTCATCCGAGATAGAATCAAGTGGACTAAGCCTTACACTTAAGAGTGAAACCAAAAGTTGTTGTTGAAGTATTGAAGAGGATTTAAAGTTTCAGAGAATACCCTTCTCGGGATAGTGACCCTTCGTAAGTCATATGCATATAAAGGTTGTTGATATACGTTTTGAGAGGTGTTTAACCGTAATGAGGGATGGTAGGAAATTTCACAGGGGAAGTAGTGCGGTTTCTTAAAGTCTGTAATGCACATATGGGGAGAAGAGGTTGGTTAAGAAAAGTTAGAGCACAATGCTACTTTACATTCGATACAATGCCGTGCAAGTTAGTGTTATTCGGGGTATATGTGCAAAGTTAGCCAGTGCTATTCATTTGAGACAGGAGGTCATATGAGAAAACTCATTCAAGCAATGCCTTGGGTTAAGAATTATGAAGAGTTAGTAGCAATTGTTCACATGGGGTCGTAACCACATCAAGGAAATTATAGTGGAACTCAATTCGTGGAAGGTCTTATGTATGAGGAATATAGTAAGGATGTTCCGCTATCGATGTAAAGTATTAAGGTGAAAGTTATGCTTCCAAGGTTGGTTAGGGTGTGTGTTGATGCAGCACGGAAAGGTTATAGAGTATGCTTTGAGATAACTCAAAAAAAAAAAAAAAAAAAAAAAATCACGAGAAGAATTATCCGACGCATGATTTGGAGCTTGCAGTTGTTGTGTTTGCTTTGAAAATATGGCGGCTCTATCTTTATGAAGTTCATGTAGAAGTGTTTTCAGACCCCAAGAGCCTCCAGTATTTGTTCAAGCAGAAGGAGCTAAATCTAAGACAACGGCGGTGGTTAGAATTACTCAAGGACTATGATATGGACATATTGTACCATCCAGGGAAGGCAAATGTGGTAGCCGACGCTCTTAGTCGAAAATCCATGAGTAGTTTGGCTCATTTGGGTGTGGATCAGAGACACCTGGCTCGAGAGGTTTACCAATTAGCCAGTTTGGGGGTTCGTAGCTCGGCGTCAGACGAGCGGGATATTTTGGTGTATAATGGAGTAGAATCATCATTGGTCGCGGAAATCAAAGAAAAACAGTTCATGGATCCAGCATTAGTTCGGGTAAAGGAAGCAGTTCTGAATGACAAGACCTCAACATTGGTACACAGCAGCAAAGATGGTGTAATGCGGGGTCAAGGCAGATTATGTGTTCCGGACGTGAACGAACTTCGGGAAAAGGTAATGGCAGAGGCACATATTTCCAGATATTTTGTACAACTAGGTTCCACAAAAATGTATCATGACCTTAAGGAGATTTATTGGTGGAACGGTATGAAAAGGGATATAGAAAGCTTTGTAGCTAAATGTCCGAACTGTCAACAAGTGAAGGCCGAGCATCAACGGCCCGGTGGATTAACTCAGATTATAGAAATACCAAGGTGGAAATGGGAGATGATCAATATGGATTTCGTGGTGGGGTTACCTCACACTCGGCGTAAGTTCGATTCAATATGGGTGGTAGTAGATCGACTCACCAAATCAGCTCACTTCCTGCCTGTCAAGTCCACTGATACTGCAGAGCAATATGCAAGATTGTACATCAAGGAGATAGTAAAACTTCATGGCACTCCACTTTCTATTATCTCGGATCGTGGGGCTCAGTTCACAGCTAACTTTTGGAAGAAGTATCAGCAAGGTTTGGGAACTCAGGTGAATCTCAGCACAGCTTTCCATCCACAGACCGATGGACAGGCCGAGCGGACCATTCAGACGCTCGAAGATATGTTGCGGGCTTGTGTCTTAGATTTTAAAGGTAATTGGGATGAACACTTGCCACTGATAGAATTTGCTTATAATAACAGCTATCATGCTAGCATTCAAATGGCCCCGTTTGAGGCATTGTACGGGAGAAGATGTAGATCGCCAATTGGGTGGTTTGAGGCAGGTGAAGCGGAATTGCTAGGGCCAGATATGGTGTACGAAGCTATGGGAAAGGTCAAAGTTATTCAGGAGAGAATGAAAATAGCACAGAGTCGTCAAACAGTCCTATGCAGACGTTCGTCGAAGGGATTTGGAGTTTCAAGTCAATGATTGGGTGTTCTTGAGGGTATCTCCTATGAAGGGAGTCATGCGATTCGGAAAGAAAGGGAAATTGAGTCCTAGGTATGTTGGTCCATATCGGATCATTCAAAGGATTGGTCAAGTTGCTTATAGGCTAGAATTGCCTCTTGAGATGTCATCAGTGCACTCGGTATTCCATGTGTCCATGTTGAAGAAAGTGATTGGAAATCCATCCGCCAATCATGTCAGTCGAGGCTATTGAGGTTAATGAAGATTTGTCATATGAAGAAGTTCCAGTTGCCATTCTTGATAGGCAAGTCCGTAAGTTAAGAAATAAGGAAGTTGCCTCTGTTAAAGTATTCTGGCGAAGTCAACAAGTTGAGGAGGCCACATGAGAAGCAGAGAAAGAGATGAAGGAAAAGTACCCCCATTTGTTCGATCAAGCCTAGAAGAAATTAGGTGACCCTCCTACTTCTAGTAACTGTCATCTTGTCCAAGTTGTTTCCCTCTTAGTGTTAGTAAAAGCCTCCTCCATTTTGTAAAGAGTTACGTGTTTAATAAACAACTAATAGTAAGTGTAGATTGGTAATGGTTTGTTAAGTGTACATGGTGTGTTAAAATGGTTAAATAAGGTGAAAATTCATTGAAGTGACTAGTTATGTGCAACTGTAACAATGTGATAGAATATGTGCATTCGTTGAGATAAGAAAGTGTATACCAGTTGTGAAAGGTGTTGTATTTGTGTATTGTTGTGTGGTAATGTGTTTCGGGGGCCCTCTGACAGGTGGATATGTCCATAATACAAAGGAAACTCTGGCGAAATTTTTCTAAAATATAAGAGTTAGTCAAAATTTTGATGGTTGCATATCATGTCTTTCAAAACCAACTCATTTATTTCAAAATCCTCATTCGAGGACGAATGATCTTAAGGGGGGAGGATGTAAGGCCCCGTGAAATTTTTGTGCATAAAACCTAGTAGATGTGGTGTCATGGTCCGAATGATGTGTTAGGAATGCGTAGAATTCTTCGCGGCGAGCTTGCGAGCCGCGGTTCGGACCCTTGGTAGTGATTTAAGTTTCAAAATGTAGAGAAATAATTTTTCCGAAAAAGTGTCAATCTGCGGTGCACTTTTGCGACCGCAGAATCAATATGCGGTCCGCATAGTGACCGCAAATCGTTCCAGAGAGTTGCCCAAAATTGTGTCCAATGTGCGGTCGATATGCGATCGCATGTCAATCTGCGGTGCACTTTTGCGACCGCAGAATCGACATGCGGTCCGCATAGTGACCGCAAATCGTTCCAGAGCCTGCGTAATTTTTGAGCCATTCTGCGGCCACTATGCGGACCGCATGTTGATTCTGCGGTCGCATAGTGACCGCATATTTGACCCCGGCCCAGTTTTTTTAACATTTTGACCCGATCTCTTCTTTAATATAACACACCTCTTCTTCATTTTTATCATATCATCTCACCAAAAATTAGAGAGAGAAGAGAGGGTTTTTAGAGAGAGAAATCTTGCATCTTCAAGGATTGTTCCAATCATTTTAATTCCAAGGGATCCTAGGGCAAGGATTCAACTTCCCCAATATTTTCAAGGTAAAAACCCTAACTATTTTCTTTGATTTTCAGTTTTAATTGGGTAAAGAGAGGTTTGCATATAATAGCTTTTAAAAATAGAATTTTTACACTCATGCATGATTATTGAACTTGATTTCTAGTAAAAAGAAGTGGGTAGAAGTAAGAGTCTTCAAGAACAAGGTTGGCAAGAATAGGATATCTTGGGTAAGCATAAAGTAGAAAGTTAACGGAAGAAAAATCATCACCAGGTATGTATGGCTAATTTTGATTCTTGTGAAATCGCCCTTATGTGTAAAATTGTTTGGCATGTGTTGATTTGAGAAATTGTATGTGATTAATTGATGTTGTTGTTGGATATTCAAAGTCGTTGTTGAACTATGAGTGTTGTGGTAAGAAATATGAACCGAAAGGTAAATGAGAGTTGAATTGGGTAAAGAATTTGTGGATAATGATTATGATGGCCTATATGGCACCTTGTGGAAAAGAAATCGAAACACTTGAGAATTGGTTTATTGTGGAAAGAAATGAAACACTTGAATTATGGAAAATTGCTGAATATACATGTGTGAATATTCTTGAATGTGGAAACATTGTAACTTGGTTGTGATATTGGCTTGAGAAGTAATTGAGAACATGAAACAATGTGCAAGTTGCTTATTTGAACTTGTTAAAATTGTGTGTAGTACCTTATCTGCTGTTTGAAATTGTTGTGTTTTCAACTGTAAGGCGGGGTCGTGTCGCGCGCCGCGACGTGGTGAAATAAGGTTTGGGTTGGGGTGATAAGGGTGGCCGAGGTAATAAGGGTGGTCCGGGGTAATAAGGATGGAAAGCGATCGAAATCGCTATTGAAAATTGATACATAAATCAATAATGTGAAATTGTGAAAGGAGACAACAGGAGAGTTTGCAACCTGTGGGGCACTGATTGCCCCTTTGTTTGACTACTTGTGCTTTACGTGATTGATTGGTTATTGTTAAATTGGTTGGTTGTAGAAAGTGCTTTGTGAGAGAATTATTTGAAATGAGGAAAAATGTGGAAACATGGTTGGCTGGCTTAATTAATTGTTGATGTAATTTAATGGCTTGAGTTTACTTGGGACAAAGTTTGTCCATACATACCAGTACAATTCAAGTGTACTGACGTCCCTTTTGCCGGGGCGCTACATTCGTGTCATGATTGTAGGTGGATCAGTAGCAGGCACTTCAGCTCATCGGCAGTAGTATCCTTCTCCTTCCACTGCCCGTTTTGGTGAGCCCCTTTCTTCCTCGGGGCCTTGTGTGGTTCATGCCACTCGGTTTAGATTTCATTTTGGTTTTGTAAGGTATAGCCGGAGCCTTGTTACCGGCAAGTATTGTATTTCCCTTTTGTATCCTAGAGGCTCTGTAGACAGGTAAACCGTGGGATTGTGGCCTATGTATATGTATGGGGCGTTGTAAATATAAATTATGAACTTGTTAGTAAATAAATCACATGGTTATGTTTATGCATTATGAAATCAGTCATTGTTGGTAAGATATTTTGGTTAATGAGTAACAGTCAACACAGGGGTAACGCGTGGGAATGGAAGGCACCCAGGTCCGCTTGACTGGGGCAACCCTGTCAGGCGCCGGTCATGTCCCTCGATTTGGGGCGTGACAGTTACAGTGGCCAAGTCTTGGAAATCAAATTTCCGCGACATCAAATCTTTTATCATCTTAGCATACCCAGAAATTTCTTTTAAAGCTTCAATTAAGGGGATGCTTACCTGGATTTGCTTGAGTATCTCAAAGAAATTTTTGTATTGCTCTTCTTTCTGGTGCTTGGCCAACCTTTGGGGGAATGGTGGTGGAGGCCTCTTCTTCCCAATGACTTGGGACTTTTCTTTCTCTATCAATTTCTTTTCAACCTGCTGCTCTACCTGTTCAGCTACTTTCTTTGTTCCCTGCTGCGCCTCTTTATTTTCAGCAACTGGTTGGACTGTAACTTCTGTCAACCCTGTGGACTCGTCCAGTTCAATGGGCACTGGAGTGAGTGTCTCAGCCTGTGTATTGCTTTTCTCTTCTTCTTTCTCAGCATCAAGATCTCTACCACTTCTTAGAGTCACTACCATCAGCTGCTTTGGGACTTGGTCTTTTGGGTTTGTTTGTGTATCTGCAGGCAATGTCCCTTGAGGACGGTTGTTGAGAGACATAGCAATCTGGCCCATATGTACTTCAATATTCTTGATGGCTACATCATGTGCATCTATCCTCTTATTGGTTTTGGCATTTGATCCAATTACCTACTGTATCATAGCTTCCAACCTTGCGAACCCATCGTCATGTCTACTCCCATGCTGTGGTGGAGGTGGATGATATCCCTGCTGCTGATTTCCGAAATTCTGAGGTCTAGGATATGGATCCATGTTGTGTGGTGGCCTCATACCTGCTGCATTATACTGTAGTTGTGGAGGCCTGTACTGCTGTGGAGCCTGCTGCCCCCAACTCGGATTGCCCTGTCTCTGCCCTCCATAATTTGCTACATAGTTCATATCTTCATGTTGATGATGATGTTCTTGGTCTGCAGCCCATGGATTACCTATGGGTTGGCTAATGCAAGATGTGCATAAACCACCATTGGTAGTATCTACAATGTGAACCTTCTGCTTAACCCAGATTATTCCACCCTCTTTGTTAGGATGCTTATTTGTGTCAATAATGTTGCCATGTTCTCCTCCATAGTGCTGGATGGATTTAGAGGTACAGAGTGTACCACTGGTGTGACAGGAGCATTCCTGGTCGTCCACCCAAATTTTGAGCCATCTTGTCTAGCAAATTTTGGCCCCCTCTCCGAGTCTTTCTTAGAAAAGCCCCACCTGCTGAAGCATCTACAATGTTTTTCATACTATCTGAGAGCCCCATGTAGAACCTTTGACCCTACATCTGCTGAGGAATACCATGGTGTGGACACATAACAAACATACCCTTGAATCTGCCCCAAGTTTCATGTAATGTCTCCATTGGTTTCTGCTTGAAGCTCACAATCTCATCAATTTGTTGAGTTGTCTTGTTAGGTGGATGAAACTTGTTGTGGAATTGCTTGACTAACTCATCCCAAGTTGCAATAGAGTTGATGAGGAGTGAATTTAGCCATACCTGTGCAGCTCCTGTAACTGAGAACGGAAAGAGCAATAGTCTGATGGCTTCCGGAGTCACATTCGGTTGCCTCTGTGTCTTGAATATTGAGAGAAAGTTCTTCAGGTGCTGCTGTGAATCTTCAACCTGAGACCTAGAGAATAATCCCTTGTTTTGCAACAAGTGTAGCATGTTGTTAGTAATCTGGAAAGACTCAGCTTGAATTGCTGGCACAACGATGGCAGTTGCCAAATTATCCGTTGTGGGTTATGCACAGTCATACAGTGCACCTTTCTATGCCTCCTGCGCCTCTTGCATATTTAACCCAGCTTGCTGGTTTGGTTCATTTACATCACCCATGTCGAAATCTAGTTTGATTGGTTGTTGCGATTGCTGAATTTGTTTGATAGCCCTATTACATGCCCGGAAAGTTTGCTCGAGGTCTGAGAGTCCTTCAATTTGTTCTCCAGTCCTTGCAGATTTTCTAGGCATACACCTGAGTACCCAAATCAACATCCGTCAAAATATTCAATGTAAAGCGTAGAAAGAACCTTACTACACAAGAATCTTGAAGTTCTGTCAATGGCAATTAGTAATTCCGTTAATTCCCCGGCAACGGCGCCAAAATTGATTCACGTTCGAGCAATAGTCGTAGTGAATATAACCTGGTCTAATAAGTCAAGAATCGATCCCACAGAGGATTAACCTACCAATTACAACATTCACAACCCAAGAGTACTTCCGAATCAAGTTGCCAAAATTTCGAGTATGTATTTGAGTGAGTTTTCGACTAACTACTTTTACAAGAATAAAAAATGCTTAAAAGAAAGAATTGAATGTTGAGTAAAATAATATGGAGAAAGACTAAGGTATTGATTTTCCATTATTGATGGAATCCCTTATCGTTATGCTCATACAAATTGTTAATATATTCTATCAATCATGAACGCTATTTGTATCGTAACCCTCTCCCGAGCAATTACAATAATTTATTAGTGCACTCTCCCGAGCTACCCTAGCTAGCTTTAATTTGAATAGTTCACGTAAGATTGCATCCAAGACTTCGTTATTCCTAACCCCATCTTTACTCCTAAAGTTATAGATTCCTCCAATAACCTAGGTGTGGTGTTATTCAACAATATACCTAAATATGCACTCTTTTCCAAGTTATGCACACTAAATAGACACAGCTAATCGGAAGCTCTGCCAATTAACTACAACAAGAACGAAGTTGAACAAATTGAAATCTAGCTAACAATTTGTAATCACATAAATGATAAGTTCATCACTCAATAGGTTCCATCAAAACCTTAGAAAAGGATTTAGCTACTCATGCTCAAAGAAACAAGAATAATAATTGAATTCATAAATAAATACTTGATATAAAATAAAGGAATGAGTTGAGAGAGTTCTCTCTTACTAGTTGTCTTGCAAAAGTAGTAAAAAATACACAACTTGCCTCTATTGGGCGAACTAGGAGTTTATATAAAGGTTTTAGGGCTCAAAAACTGAATTTGTACACAACTAGGAAAACATTCTACGGCGCCTTCCGCGGTTCGTCCGCGGCCGCGGGTGAACCGCGAACAGAGCAGTCCTCTGATTCTTCCGAAAAGTTCAGAGAGCTTTATTTCTCGCAGTTCATCCGCGGTCGCGAGTGAACCGCGGATGAACAGTACTTCGGGTTCTTCTTCAATTCTTCAAGCTCACTTCACTTCAACTCTTCACTTGGCCTTTTCATCAACACGTGACTCCAAAATAGCTCCTTTAGCATCCAATGGTTCATGTGTACCTATAACACACCAATTAACACTAATCAAAGCATTTTGTTATCATAAACAACATTAATTCAACTACAAAGTATAATTATTTAGGGCATAATTATAGTCAAATTCACCTATTATCAATCCCTAATAGCAAAACATGTACGCATGTATCAAATTACTTGAATAAACATACTGTTTATATCAAAAACATTTTACGTGTAAAACAATTGTACTATTATACGATCTCTACATTATAATCCTACGGGAAATGGCTCAAGAGCCAAAATATAAAAGTGCCCCCGAATACTCGGGGACTTCCATCGATATTCAATACATCTGAGTCACCAAAAAACTCAGACTCATAAGACGTGAAAAAGGAACTCCCTCGAAACAAAGGCCAAGGCCAATATACTCAGGGATGAACTTTTCAAACAAGTTTAAAAATTTATCAAAAAACAAGTCCAAGTGGGATACCCGAAGGCTACAAAAATATTCAAGACTACGGTGGTATAAAAGGGCTACAACCTAAACAATGCGGCTCGGAGACATTCAATTTCCATTATAAATAGGAAGGCATTTAAACACTATTATAAAAAACAGTTAAATCAGGCTACCCTCGGCAAAAGTAAAATATAATGGGCTTCGATAAATTCACCTCTCGAATAATTTAAATGTTTCGATAATATGAGTCCTCGATAAAACCTCAAGAGGTATTTGATTATTAGTACACAAATAAGGTCCTGATATGTAGAACCTTAGAAAAATCCAATGGGTACAAAAAATATATGCTAAAGCATAACTAAATTTTCACCAAGTCTTTTAGCTGAAATGAGGGATAAACTATATAGCTATTCTAAAGGCCGAATTGGCCCAACTTAAAGAGCCTAAGTCCAATTCAAAGAGCCTAAGGTCCAACTTAATGAGCCTTATGGATGATATATAAGATCCCAAGAGCCTATTTCGAAAGGCTTAAGGGAGAAAAACTTATAGTTCGAGGCTTCATTCTCACTCGACCCGGACTCATGAGTGACGATATCTCGAGCTGATATCGGATCGAGTTAAACTTAGCTCGAGGATTATTATATCTATCAATAAAGATTTAAGGGATTATTATATCCTGAGCCCAAACCAATTTTTGGACCAATCATTCAAGTTATACAAACAAAGTATTCCATAAACAAAAACAATATGAAATCCAACACAAGTCAAAGATGAGATGAAAAGTTCCTTGTGTTTTCAAAAGATGAATACAGAAGATATTTACTTAAGGGATACTTGCATAAAAAAAAAGGAAAACTAAAACTACTTTGGGATCACATCTTCGACAGCTACATCTTCAAGAGTCGCATCTTCGAGATCCTCACCCTCAGAGACTTCATCTTTTTCTCCTCCATTCTCAGAGACTCCAGCTAAATCATCCTCTTTAGAAAGCAGAGCGGCAGCCTCTTCTTCCAAAATTTTTACCTTTTTAATATCGACTAAGAGATCGAAGCTATGAGTATGTACCTCCTCAAGGGTTACCCTTCGAGATTGTCGCCTAACATGGTCAAGCGCACTTGATAACTTAACTTCTTTCACAAAAGATATCTCTTTTTCCCGAGCATTAGCTGCTTTAACATCAGCTTGATACAAAGACATATTTAACCTCATCTTCAGATTTGGCCTTGGCCAACTCAACACTGGGTTTAGCTTTAATCTCCTTGGTTTTTCGGACTCGAGCTAGGCTCTTCTTCTTCATATTTTGAAACCGATGTTCTAGTGAAGTCATCTGTTCTTGAAGAGTTTCTTTCTCAGAGGTAAGATTGTCCACACCTTGTCTCTAGCTTAGGGTTTCAGCCTTTTTCATCTTGAGCTCCTCTAGAAGTTGCTCCACTAGTTCACCCTTTCATCGAAACTACAAAGTCAAATTGTTAGAAGAATGAACGAGTTGGTCCATGACAAAGATTTAGAGGGAATATTTCCCCTTGGGTAAGCTCAGTTTGTTGTTACAAAGTCTTTGCCAACTCGGCTAAAAAATCATTGATTTCCTCCTCATTCTTGACATAGAGGGTTTTAAGACTGTCCATCTCTTCTGAGATCTTCTTAACTCAGCATCACAACAAATTAGTTCGAGACTTGGAAAATTCCCTTTTATGGAGCACGATAGCCTTAATAAAAAAGGGAAAAGATAGATTCAAAACAATAAAAGCAAATGTGCAGGCATAATTCTAAAGAATAGAAAGCTCACTTGTTTGAAGAGTCGATGAGCCTCATCAAAGATGAAAGAAGCATCTGGGTCGGGGCCAACTTTAATTCATGTAAGGCATTCTCCAAAGATGTCACGCCCTTCATGGCTCACCCCCAGTTCAGAAGATCTCATGTTTTGAGCATCTCAGATTTTACCCTCGGAGAACTCGGGGCAAGGCGGTGAGTCATCCACATTGATTACCCCAAGTGATCCACTCGGGGCATTCTTTTTTATTTGAAGAGGCTCGGGATGGGGCCCTTCGGTCTCACCCTCCAAATGGCCTCCTAGGAGAGGTGTTCTTTTTCTGCATGATGGCTAGGGGACTTTTTTGAACTCCCCTCAGAGTTCTTCGGATCTGGAAAGAGTCACATCAACCATTACCGACTCGATGAACTTTAAAGAACTAGTGTTTCCTCTTTTACGAGCTACCAACAGGTAGTCGTCATCTTCTTCTTCCTCCTTATTTTGAAGGCGTCGATAGGGCTGGTCATATGTCGGGTAAAATCAATAACCCAAATAGTTAATTGTTTATTGGGTTATCAGTATCGGGGTATTGAATTAATGGTTCGATAATAGTTTAGACTTTTTTACTATTGGTCAGTTCGAGCCACAATTTACCAATTTTGGTAATGGGTTAATTGATAACCCAATGAGAATTAATAAATTATGACTTCACCCTTAAGTATATACATATGCTAGGGTTTCAGTTCATTCTGTCCTATTCTTTCTCAGCTACACTCTACAATTGCTTCATCTTCATTCTTCATAGACCTTACTAGATACTCCTTGTGTAAGTCTTTAGTCTTATACATTAGGCTTTTGATTTCTATAACAAAATTCATCTTCATATATGGATTGCTCTATGGTTTTTTTCCAGGTTAGGCATTTGACAAACAATATCCAGTTTATCTTGGACTTTTTGAGGGCTTCAACACTTGTGAAAGTGCATGTATTGTGTGAAATAAAAATTCTAAATCTACTATTTTTGTCATCATATCGGAGGAGGCGGATAATGCCTTAAAGCATTTTGTGGGAATTGCTGCAGGTTGATAAGTATTTATCTACCGAGTTTTTGGTGAAGCCTATAAGGATTGAGTTGTTGTTTTGGACTTGTTAATTTTAAGGTGAAATTGCTACTATTGTGTATTATATTTAATGTATTTGGACAACTGTTGTTGAAGAATTAGTACTATTCAATTGTGGCCGCTGGACAGAATGCAAAAATGAGTAGTATACTATATGTGACTTATTCTCTTTTTTGCTTAACTTTAGTGAATTGTCTTCTCTTTTATTTACTCTAGATTGAGTTATCTTATCGGGTAAATTGATAACCGTACCGGTAAGGATCGATACCCGATTAATTGATACCTGATAACCGATATCTTATTGGTTCAGTTATCGGTTTATTAAATTTATAAATTGATAACCAATATGCTAAACCGATAATATTCATAACCAAACCTAACCGACCGATGCCCACCCCTAGGCGTCGGTACATTTCCAGAGATAAGGTTGCTATATCGGCCTTAGACCTTCGAGCCACGCTTTCCTTAGGCTTCGGGGGATTTGTAGGTGACTCATTTTTTCTTTTCTTTTCTTTAGAAGGCTTAAGAATCTCTTCTTCATTAGCCAGCGCCAGCCGTATAACAACGGCGTCTCCGAGACGTGCACAAAACCTAAGTAAGTATTTCATTAAAGAAGTAAAAGTAAACAAATAAGAGAACTCGCCATAGTTTTTGGCCTTTTATCGGCCCTTGACCAAATCTCACCAGCAATGCTTTGAATAAAAGGAAGTGGAAGCCAGTTTTCGAACCTAATTTCGAACCTAACCTTCAAGGCCCGGGACCCACCAGGAAACCAGGTAGTAGTTGCGCCATCGAAAAGGGGTCAGAACAAGGAAAAGGATAAAGCCAAGAAATATAAGAGAAAGCAGGGTATAAACCTTCTATGTACTTACATTTCATGTTCCAGTCCTTGGGGAATGACATCCAATCAGCAAGAATCAGGTCGGAGGTCCTGACTAGGACAAACAAGCCCATCCACCCTCTGTCTTTGTCCTTATAAATACTCGAGAAGAGAGATTTCAAGGATCAACATTGCAATTTTATCAAGCCACCATGATAAAGTCGAGGACTGTACAGTTTGATCGGACATTCAAGGGTAAAAGGCATACCCTCGACCTGACTAAAAAATAACTTGATCAACTAAACGATTCGCGAGAACGAGGGGTAGCGCTGGTGAAGCATCACTCGGTATCGTTGGCAAAAGTCAAGAATAACTTGATCTATGAGACTCTGAGCTGGAATTGCAAAACAACATGAATGGGTAGGTATATACGCTTAGCTACCTTGCTTTATAGGTAGTGATATATGTCACACCTCTGTTTTTCACTACACCCCGTGAAGGGTATAATAAAGGAATTTTTCCACTTAAAGGACAATCAAAACGGGATTCATTTTATTTAAGATTTAGAGTCACCACTTGAGAGATTTATGGTGTCCCAAGTCACCAGTTTTAATCCCGAGTCGAGGAAGGGGTTTGACTCTATTTAACAGTCGCGAACCCGAAATCCGAGTAAGAAATTTTGTTAACCCGGGAGAAGGAGTTAAACACTCCCGAGTTTCGTGGTTCTAGCATGGTCGCTCAACTGTTGTATTTGATTTTATTTGATTTTAAAACATGTTCCAACTTATATGACTTTTATTAGCAACCCGCTTTTATTTTTATTTTTTATATGACTTGCAACATCGTGAAAATGTATCTCGAACCACGTCGCACCAGTGCACTCATGGTTGTCAACACATTCCGACTTCGTTGAGATTTGGATTTGGGTCACATAAATGTGCGCCCGTACTTGGGAAGATATATTATTAACATAGGCGCCTAAAGCACTACGTATTTATTATCTTTGGGGAAGACCGTGAAATTCGTTAAACGGTCCTCCCAATTCTAAGGATTAAACAAAATTAATTAAATGAGGGCCATGCAATTGTCATTTTATTCGGCACGGTGCACCTCAACTCTAATTTCAAAATGATCGTACTCAACTAAAGCAAATTACAAAATTCACTAGTTAATATCTGCAAAGAAATTGAATTAAAAATACTATCATTACTTCTGACAAGGATCCCAAAACATAAATTACAATGCATACTATATATCATTGTTTTTAATACCTATGCCACTAAATTTGTCACGACCCTAGTTCACCAATCGTGAACATGTCATGACGGCACCCAATCCCCACGACTAGGTAAGCCTAACACGTTGCGAAATATACAAGTTTATGAACATTAAATAATAAATAGCGGAAAAATAATATAAAAAGGAAATGTAATCTGTGCCGCTTGGTACATACACCCGTCAAACACACCGTATAAAACACCACCAAGACCCGGAATCCCACGGGCAACACAGACTAAAAGAGAGTAGACAACTATGGCTCTATATGTAAAGAGTAACTAACAACGAAAGGAAGGAAAACATCTACTAATACTATCAGAATAGAAGAAGGGCCTCCGGATCCGCGGACGTAGCAGATCATACCTCGAGGTCTCCCAAAGTGCTGCTGAATCACCTAGTACGAGCCTGCTCTGATGTACCTGGATCTGCACAACAAAAGTGTGCAGAAGAGTAGCATGAGTACACCACGGCGGTACTCGGTAAGTGCCAAGCCTAACCTCGATGGAGTAGTGACGAGGAAGGTCAGGGCCCTACTGAGAGAAATCAATAATAAAATGACAATAATAATAATGAGCAGTTTAAATGACAATAATCTTTAAATAACAACAATAAAGTGATTACCGCAACAGTCTACAATTAAACCAACAACAAGTAGCAACTCAATTAACAAGTCCAGGACCTGTGGGAATTGAACCGACAATCCCACTCTATAGTACCCATGGGTCTCCGGAATCGAACCCGCAGCCCATGTCTCAGTAAATCTCAGGATCTCCGGGAATCGAACCCGCAGTTCACATCTCAATAAATCTCAGGATCTCCGGGAATCGAACCCGCAGTCCACATCTCAATAAATCTCAGGATCTCCGGGAATCGAACCCGCAGTCCCTACCAATAACTCAGGATCTCCGGGAATCGAACCCGCAGTCCATATCTCAATAATATATCAATAAACTCCGGGTCTCCGGAAATCGAACCCGCAGCCCTTGGATCTCCGGGAATTGAACCCGCAGTCCACCAACACAACAAATAAAGAAAACGCACAGAGAAAACATAATATGCTTAACTACAACTTCACCGAAAACTAGTGCCAACAATTATCAAGAAGTTCAAGTAAGACAATTTGGCAATTAGACAGATAAATCATATCTAATCATGCTTCCCTAACGAATGCCAGGTAAATATCATAAATTAATCAACTAAGGACGGGAATATCACGAATTTGACGATTCAAGTAAAGTGTGTGTTACAACAACCAGCGCATGTACACGCCCGTCACCTCGCGTACAAGGCATTTAAATTATCACATAATATCCTAGGGGTGAAAGTTCCCCCACACGAGGTTAGACAAGCCACTTACCTCGACTCCGGTACAAAATCACTAAGAGACAACTCTCTTGCCACGAATATCGACCTCCACAGGTGTAGTATCCGATAAAAATCAATAGAATTACATCAAAATAGGCCAATTGGGCATTACCCAATCGAAACAATTCAAAATACACCAAAACCCACTAGTTGCCAAAACCCGATTTTCAGTACACTTCTCGAAAAATTACGAAAGTTATATATTCGGGTTCCTTATCTCAACACGAGTCCGTGCATATAAAATTTATCAAAATCGGACTCCGTTTGCCCATTCAAATCAATGATTTTCTATAATTTAGGCCTAGGACTAAAATCTCCCTTTAATCTTCCATTAACAGTAAAATACTCAAGGATTCCATGATAAAATAACGTAATTAGGTCATAAAACTTACCTCCTTGTTGAGACGAGAACAACCCCGCGAAAATCACCTCAATTGGAGCTCTAGAACTCAAGATGTGGCTAAAATACCAAATTTTTCTTTTTTTCCCGATTACTGTTCATGCGTCCAGCACTGTTCACACGTGCGGGACACTGTTCACGCGTGCCCGGTACTGTTCACGCTGCTAAATAAATGCAGCCGCTATCCAAAATAATTGCAGCAACTTTTATTTTCACTAAAATAGCTTTAACTCCGTCATACGAACTCGGAATTTGATGATTCTTTTTCCTATGGCTCCGTAATTTCGATACGGATCCAGTGGTTCAAACAAAACTGAATTTGGATCTCATTTGCTCAGTGCAACATCAATTTCGCTCGTTAAACAATTAAATCACATTTCGCGTCAAAAACCCAATTGCGACTTGATGAAATTAAACCAAAATTTCCGGATCAGATCTATAATTCATTATTTAAATTCTCGAACTCTCGAAATCAAATTTGGATCTCTAGAACTAAAAATAGACCTTTGGATCATTACATTTATGTTCAAAACGGCAAAAATCTTCCAAAAATGACCCCTTGGGCATCCGAAACACACCCGAGACCCTCGGGACCACAACCAAAAACTCAAACTCAACCTAATACTTCATTCAAACTTGCTCGGATCATAAAAACGCTGCCTTAAACATCAAAATTCACCAAAATCCTAGAATTCGATTCAAACTTAAACTTAAACTTTCAAAATTCACATTCGATCAAAAACCCGACCAAACGATGTCCGAATGACCTGAAAATTTGTAAACATATCCAAAATCCCCTAAGGAAGCTACTGCAACTGTCGGAATTCCATTCCGACTCCGGGATCAAAATATCACCTATCGATCGGATTCCGCCAAAATTCCAACTTTGCCAAAATAGGCTAACTTCTTCACCGGACCTCCAAAATTATTTCCGGTTGCGCTCCTAAGTCTTACATCATCCCCCGAAACTAACCGAATCATCGGAATTCAGTTCCGAGCCCTCTAACTCATAAGTCAACGTTGGGTTGACTTTTCCAACTTAAGCTTTCCTTAAAGAGATTAATTGTCCCATTTCCTACCAAAATCGATCCGAATTGACTCAAAGTTTGCACACAAGTCAAATTCAACATTACGGACTTGCACCAACTTTCAGAATCGTATTCCGACCCCGATATCAAAATTTTCACTTCCGGTCGAATTTTCTCATAAACCTTCAAATTCCTATATTTAGCCAAATCACTTCAAAATGACCTCCGGACATCCGAATTCACTTCCGATCGCGTTCCCAACTCCAAAATCACCGTACGGATCTATTCCCAGTCTCGGAATCCCAAATGGACATCTATAACTGTAAAATGCCTTCCAACCCAAATTTATGAAATTCTTCTAAAATACTAACTTCCACCATATACGCCGAAATGCTCACGGGTTATCAAAAACCAAATCCGGACATACGCCCAAGTTCAAAATCATCATACGAGCATGCTGGAACTTTTAGATCCCAATTCCAAGGTCATTTACTCAAAATTCCAATCCTAGTTCATTTCTTCAACTTTAAGCTTTCAAAAGGAGAATTTCCATTTAGATTTGACTCCAAACTTCTTGAATTTTAATTCTGACCATACACACAAGTCAATATACTTGAGATGAAGCTGCTCATGGCCTCAAACTACTGAATGACGTGCTGTAGCTCAAAATGACCGGTTGGGTCGTTACAATCTCCCCCACTTAAACATACGTTCGTCCTCGAACGTGCTGAGAACTACACTGAAGTAGTCTGAAATCACTGGTTTAACATCTCATGCAACTTCCTGCGCTTCCACAACTTATTTGAGCACATTAGCTCGATAACTCTATATATATACTCCTTTATTCGAGTAAATAAGCCATTAGACTCAATTCCAACATCCGGAATTTCCTCCCTATCATGTTTCCATCATACGACCACCATATCATTCTTCACACGTTGTACCCATACATGACTGCATAACTTTGCTGAAGTCACACTTTGCATCACTTTACTCATGGGACCACAATAATATTCTTTAAATATAATAGTCGAAATTCCACAAATCCGATGCTCTCATTGCATCTCATGACCTACATAGGTCTTGCTCTAGCTTTTACAACACCGATACGACGGAAGAGATGTGTCGGAATTCCTATTTAGTTGCCAAGTCAACAAATCATTCGGTCTATACTTTTGACAAGAACCATTACCTCATTCTGAACTAAACAATGGTCTTAGCACCTTAATTTATTTCATATGCTCAGATTACACTGATCACGAATTCAATGATCTCACCTCAACCATTACGAACTGCTCAGGCGATAAGCCACCTCAGACATAATCAAAAGTCCTGCAAGATGACACAATGTGCCAATAGGCTGCTAATTCATACGTGATACAAAAGGAAGGCGAACACTAGAGAGAACTATTCAACTCTCAGACTAACATGGACTTCCTCAGAAAAATAGGAAACAGAACTCATAAAAGCAATTATGGACACTGAAATAAACATCACACTGTTGCGGCGTGCAAACCGATCCCAACAATATACCCATGGCGGCGTGCCACCCGATCCAAACAATATAACCATGGCGGCGTGCCACCCGATCCAAATAATATAACCATGGCGGCGTGCCACCCGATCCCTGTATAAAACTCACACAAGGAGCCATACGTCGAGCTGAATATCTCATCACATCAAAATGTTGAATATCGATCATAAGCACACTAAGGTGCATGATATCAGACGCAAGGAAACATATAGCGCTATACGCTACAAACTCAAGCACAACCGATGTGCGATATATTATCTGAGTCTCGAGAGCCATCATGCTCATATAACATCACCGCTGAGCGAAACCTCAACACATAAGGAACTTACCAAGCCGTCTCACACTCATACGGCGCAATATATCTTTACATGAATTAACTATCCGCAAAAATAAGACCGCGACTATCCCTCCATAAAGGGCGCATTGCTGGAAGAAACATAAACGGCCTGATACAAGGCTCACTTCCACATTTAAATCTATCCACCGACCTTAAGTCTATCCTGGTCGTGCCAAGATAAGTCAATAGTATTTCACAGATCTATAATCCAATAAGCAAAGTTCCTTCCGAGCATAAATTCTCAAATGGATGATATCACCAAAATCCTCATACTGGTTTAAATTTTTAACCAATTAAGTGACTACATGTCATAGCTATACAATGTTCTTGTGGGGCAAGCTCCCACCATCTTCCGAATAATTAAACGGGCCTGCACATTCAACCCACTGGCTGCACTAACACTGAAAAGCGATCAGGAGTCCCTAACCGGGATGCAAAGCCTTTCTCATAGGACACCGACCTCAAATGATATTGATGTTAATACCCATCTTACTCAAAACACTGAAACTCCTTTCCTGCTCATCCGAGCTCTTTATATCACATTTAATGACCAAATTGTGACCTTGGTTCTTACTTCAAATTTCATACTACTCACTGCACCCCACGTGCCGATATACGATACACACAATTTCCATCATAGCTCTAGAACTGACGATAGGCTAATACTTCATCACATAATACTTCCCATTTAACTCACTTCAGGAGAACTATAGCAACACACAAGCGAGTTCTCATTACCGTTGTATATGCCAATCTCTAAGTAGTGGTCCAAGTCACCATAACCCTTTCCGAGATCTGCCTACTCATAACAAGCCCTAACAGAAGAATACTTCAGAATACCATCAAACACTGCGGCCGACAAGCCTCAAATGCACCGCCACAAATCACATGCATAATTCGATCACATTACATGAACCGGTCATTGGCACCAATATGCCAACTCAACTTTGGCTAATCAATCTACTTTCTTCCAGTTTATCCTGGATTTCCCTATAATGTAAATATCTCCCTTCAATACCTAACTTATTTCAACCACACTCACGCCGAATGACCTGAAATCATGAGGCCATGCTATCTCAAGAACAACGACCATTTCACGCCTCTCAAATGCTACACCACAAGTCAAAACATCATATATTGTTTTTGTACTTTCTTCCTAAGTTGCTTTAAAGGCTTGAGCCTCAACTGTACTTATATGATTCAGAATTATCAGGCACCACACTTTACCTCTTGAATTCACTAGGACCGCTATTGAGAACCATCCGGTTCTAACTTGCCCCAATACGCAACCAACTCTACTGAATTTCTTTATAACATATGAATACCCTCTCGATAAAGCACCCAGCGGAATCACTTCCCGCGAAGCCTGCACCTATACGAGGCATAAATAATAAATTTTCCCTCAAGTTTTAACATGAGCCAGCAAGGCTAACCATAACATGCATTCAACAATTCATATACTTAAATTACCACTCATGGTGTTTTTCCGTAGCTGCAAATAACCCATTAATACGCTAATATCCATAATTCACACAGGTAATTAACCATGCAACCCAATCTTAAGCGGTGGGACTCTCTCACTTAGCCCAAAGCCACTATTACACGACTCTCGAACACATTAGAACCATTCTCTCGAGTCATTTACTATTATTCAACTGCAACTCACTTGATCCAACGAATATAATCACATGTGCTCTATTAGCACTCTAACACCATAGGGTATGACCTCATCCCAATACAACCAAACATCTTCTCGCTCCATGCATCGAGCATTATTTACCGCGACAACTTAAGACATATTGTGATTCTCACACCTACAAAGCACCATGTAGCCTTCACCGAAATCTTCCCTGCTAATAATGAAAGGTAGAATTTATTAGGGATACAGGAACATCAAAAGTCCCAACATCATACCATACAAGCCTCAACTCTTGCCTATGCGCCAGTTTCAAAGAACTTTTGAATAGCACTTAAATACGGCGCAAGCCAAATCCGATATGATACATGACCCATAATTTGGTCGTTGATAGTGAAATCCTTTCACTTGGCACGAAGCCATAAGACACATCTTGCTAATCCATGACAATAGCCTTTATCATTTGTACGTCTTCATAATAAGACAGCCCAAAACATTCGTTTGGCACATGTCCTTCTTAAGACAGTTAAACTCATATCCCCGCAGTATCTCTGCTCGCTGAATCCTTCGCTAAATAGATATCTCATATGAGCCATATAGTCTTTATTACCACAAACTATCTTTAGATCTACATCCACCTTGTGATTCTACCATTGCTGTGACGATTAGGCAGTTAAGTAAACCTTCTCAAGACCGTACTTATCAATCGAATGTCAGAACCTAGTGCACCCCATGTGCACAATTGAAGATCTCTCAATTCTCTTGCATTATCGATATGGATGACACGCGGTAACAATGGTTGAGTAAATTCTTGACTCCCTTGGGATCTCTCTGCAGCGTCACGAACCGTCGGCGCATACTTGATACCGAGTGCGCAATTTCAATACACGAGTGGATGCAAAAGAAAATATGACATAAGCTCCAACTAAATAAATGACGCACGATAAGGAATTCAAGGAATTGAAGAGTTTCCTAAACAGTTACATAGCCCCTCGTAGATAAATACAGACGTCTCCGTATCGATCAGCGAGAATCTAAGTAACCGGTATGTGTCCCGTGACTCCTACGAACCTAGAGCTCTGATACCAACTTGTCACGACCCTAGTTCACCAATCGTGAACATGTCATGACGGCACCCAGTTCCCACGACTAGGTAAGCCTAACACGTTGCGAAATATACAAGTTTATGAACATTAAATAATAAATAGCGGAAAAATAATATAAAAAGGAATTGTAATCTGTGCCGCTTGGCACATACACCCGTCAAACACACTGTATAAAACACCACCAAGACCCGGAATCCCACGGGCAACACAGACTAAAAGAGAGTATACAACTGTAGCTCTATGTGTAAAAAGTATCTAACAACGAAATGAAGGAAAACATCTACTAATACTATCAGAATAGAAGGAGGGCCTCCGGATCCGCGGACGTAGCAGATCATACCTCGAGGTCTCCAAATGTGCTGCTGAATCACCTAGGATGAGCCTGTCCTGATGTACCTGGATCTGCACAACAAAAGTGTGCAGAAGAGTAGCATGAGTACACCACGGCGGTACTCGGTAAGTGCCAAGCCTAACCTCGATGGAGTAGTGACGAGGAAGGTCAGGGCCCTACCGAGAGAACAATAACATAATGATCAAAACAATAATGAGCAGTTTAAATGACGATAATCTTTAAATAACAACAATAAAGTGATTACCGCAAACGTCTACAAGTAAACTAACAACAAGTAACAACTCAATTGACAAGTCCAGGACCTGTGGGAATTGAACCCACAGTCCCATTGACAGTACCTCTGGGTCTCCGGGAATCGAACCCGCAGCCCATGTCTCAATAATCTCAGGATCTCCGGGAATCGAACCCGCAGTCCATATCTCAATAAATCTCAAGATCTCCGGGAATCGAACCCGCAGTCCACATTTCAATAAATCTCAGGATCTCCGGGAATTGAACCCGCAGTCCACATTTCAATAAATCTTAGGATCTCCAAGAATCGAACCCGCAGTCCCTACCAATAACTCACGATCTCCGGGAATCGAACCCGCAGTCCATATCTCAATAATATATCAATAAACTCCGGGTCTCCGGGAATCGAACCCGCAGCCCTTGGATCTCCGGGAATTGAACCCGCAGTCCACCAACACAACAAATAAAGAAAACGCACAGAGAAAACATAATATGCTTAACTACAACTTCACCGAAAACTAGTGCCAACAATTATCAAGAAGTTCAAGTAAGACAATTTGGCAATTAGACGGATAAATCCTATCTAATCATGCTTCCCTAACGAATGCCAGGTAAATATCATAAATTAATCATCTAAGGACAGGAATATCACGAATTTGACGATTCAAGTAAAGTGTGTGTTACAACAACCAGCGCATGTACACGCCCGTCACCTCGCGTACAAGGCATTTAAATTATCACATAATATCCTAGGGGTGAAAGTTCCCCCACACGAGGTTAGACAAGCCACTTACCTCGACTCCGGTACAAAATCACTAAGAGACAACTCTCTTGCCACGAATATCGACCTCCACAGGTGTAGTATCCGATAAAAATCAATAGAATTACATCAAAATAGGCCAATTGGGCATTACCCAATCGAAACAATTCAAAATACACCAAAACCCACTAGTTGCCAAAACCCGACTTTCAGTACACTTCTCGAAAAATTACGAAAGTTATATATTCGGGTTCCTTATCTCAACACGAGTCCGTGCATATAAAATTTATCAAAATCGGACTCCGTTTGCCCATTCAAATCAATGATTTTTTATAATTTAGGCCTAGGGCTAAAATCTCCCTTTAATCTTCCATTAACAATAAAATACTCAAGGATTCCATGATAAAATAACGTAATTAGGTCATAAAACTTACCTCCTTGTTGAGACGAGAACAACCCCGCGAAAATCACCTCAATTGGAGCTCTAGAACTCAAGATGTGGCTAAAATACCAAATTTTTCTTTTTTCCCGATTACTGTTCATGCGTCCAGCACTGTTCACACGTGCGGGACACTGTTCACGCGTGCCCGGTACTGTTCACGCTGCTAAATAAATGCAGCAACTATCCAAAATAATTGCAGCAACTTTTATTTTCACTAAAATAGCTTTAACTCCGTCATACGAACTCGGAATTTGATGATTCTTTTTCCTATGGCTCCGTAATTTCGATACGGATCCAGTGGTTCAAACAAAACTGAATTTGGATCTCATTTGCTCAGTGCAACATCAATTTCGCTCGTTAAACAATTAAATCACATTTCGCGTCAAAAACCCAATTCCGACTTGATGAAATTAAACCAAAATTTCCGGATCAGATCTATAATTCATTATTTAAATTCTCGTACTCTCGAAATCAAATTTGGATCTCTAGAACTAAAAATAGACCTTTGGATCATTACATTTATGTTCAAAACGGCAAAAATCTTCCAAAAATGACCCGTTGGGCATCCGAAACACACCCGAGACCCTCGGGACCACAACCAAAAACTCAAACTCAACCTAATACTTCATTCAAACTTGCTCGGATCATAAAAACGCTGCCTTAAACATCAAAATTCACCAAAATCCTAGAATTCGATTCAAACTTAAACTTAAACTTTCAAAATTCACATTCGATCAAAAACCCGACCAAACGATGTCCGAATGACCTGAAAATTTGCAAACATATCCAAAATCCCCTAAGGAAGCTACTGCAACTGTCGGAATTCCATTCCGATTCCCGGATCAAAATATCACCTATCGATCGGATTTCGCCAAAATTCCAACTTCGCCAAAATAGGCTAACTTCTTCACCGGACCTCCAAAATTACATCCGATTGCGCTCCTAAGTCTTAAATCATCCCCCGAAACTAACCGAATCATCGGAATTCAGTTCCGAGCCCTCTAACTCATAAGTCAATGTTGGGTTGACTTTTCCAACTTAAGCTTTTCTTAAAGAGATTAATTGTCTCATTTCCTACCAAAATCGATCCGAATTGACTCAAAGTTTGCACACAAGTCAAATTCGACATTACGGACTTGCACCAACTTTCAGAATCGCATTCCGACCCCAATATCAAAATTTTCACTTCCGGTCGAATTTTCTCATAAACCTTCAAATTCCTATATTTAGCCAAATCACTTCAAAATGACCTCCGGACATCCGAATTCACTTCCGATCGCGTTCCCAACTCCAAAATCACCATACGGATCTATTCCCAGTCTTGGAATCCCAAATGGACATCTATAACTCTAAAATGCCTTCCAACCCAAATTTATGAAATTCTTCTAAAATACTAACTTCCACCATATACGCCGAAATGCTCACGGGTTATCAAAAACCAAATCCGGACATACGCCCAAGTTCAAAATCATCATACGAGCATGCTGGAACTTTTAGATCCCAATTCCAAGGTCATTTACTCAAAATTCCAATCATAGTTCATTTCTTCAACTTTAAGCTTTCAAAAGGAGAATTTCCATTTAGATTTGACTCCAAACTTCTTGAATTTTAATTCTGACCATACACACAAGTCAATATACGTGAGATGAAGCTGCTCATGGCCTCAAACTACTGAATGACGCGCCGTAGCTCAAAATGACCGGTTGGGTCGTTACAAAATTATTACCTTGTCCATAGCAAAAATACTAGCAACGTACATAGCGAGATGCAACGCATGGCGAGCAATCTACATCCTTGCCTAAAAAATAAAAAAAATAATTTCCCAATTCCAAGATTCAGAATGCGCGATCTGTCCTTCGCCCTTCGCCACACAAACACGCGAATGAAGAGAATGATAGCAGAGTCTCGGCACACATAGAGAGTCGGAGAAAGAGCAACAGAAAGCCAATCGATTAAAATAATGAATTGACAGAGCCAGGAGACATTAATGTGAACCAAACATAAAAAAAAAAAAAACTGAGAGCAGAGATGATGTAAATGCATGAATCACTACGAGAGGAAATTCTTTTATACTAAACATATGAACTGAAGGATAATTTGCAAGTGATCAGTTATCCCCATTTTAATGGATAACAAATCAACTTCAAATTTAAGCACTGGTAGTATCAGTTGAAAACCCACTTCCTCGACGGAGCGTAATCTCGTCGGACAATACACAAACCTCGACGGAACTCAACTGCAACCTCAAAATTCGGCCGAAACTTTTAAAGAAGTGGCTTGTTTTGAGCTACTTTTGTGACTATTTTTGCTGCGTTTTGGGTTGCTTCTGGTGTGGGATTAGTGCTGGAATTTTGGTGAGAAAACAGGGGTTGTTTAAGGGTGGTGTTGAAGACGATGAGGTCAGGGGGCGTGGCTCTTTTTCCATTCGTTGTTCTCTTGCGTTCCTCTCGTCTCTATTCTGTTTTGTCTCTTTTTCTGTATTTTTCTATCCGTGAGTCTTCCCCCCTCCCCTCAATGTGTAACGTTCGCCCCCTAGTAGTGTATATTGGGAAGGTTTTGGGGAAATATTTTGGGCTTTTTAAATGTTTGATTAATTTAAATTTAAAATCAAATCTTTTCACTTCCATCTTCTTTTTGTTATTTTTTTTTCTCTTTAATTAATGAAAAACCTAAACTAAATTCCTAAATTAATTCACATTGTAAAATTAAGCTAATTCTTACTATGTAAAAAATATCATTTTTTTGTAATTTTTTATTAATAGCACAATTAACTCAATATAATTAATTCGTAAATGCAAATTAAACCTAAGGTGACATGAAATCAAAATGTGATACTTTTTTATGGGTTTTCTATGATTTTAAAAAATATTAAAAATGCATGAAATGCAACTAAATAAAGAAAAACACCTAAAAATTAATTAAAATTATTTTGGTCTATTTTTAGGAGTTATTTTAATGTAGGGCAAAAATCACATGCTCACAGCTACCCTTCTTTGCTCGAAAACCCGGAGGATTTTCGTGCAAAGATAAGTGAGCTGATACGAGCGACTTTTGCCCGTTTGAATACTTCGTGGGAAGCATTTTTTGAAACATTTGATCGAACCTTGCTTTAGAGGTTGCCTACATATCCTTGGCTATAAAGGAATCAGGTTAGTATAGTTCAGAAGTGATGAAGTACCGAGGTTGAGAGTCGAGGTTCCGTCCGAGGCTCCGGTCCGCTGTTTCGTTATTACATCAAAATTGGAAAAGACTAACTAAGCATATCAGCTACGAGTTACAAGATTCCTATCTATGAGTCTTCTGAAGTTCGATCTTCAGTCTTGGTTGATGCTTCATGTGGTCCCCGATCTGAATCTTGATGCTTGCTAGCCGCAGGTGTTGGTTCAATCTTCTTCAGCGTTTGGATCAAGACCGGACATGTAGTGCTCATGACTTCAACCACATCTTGAGCAGTTCACATCTTTTCATGCTTCTGAATTTTGGAACTCAGTTTTTATTCTTTTTCTTCTTTTCTTAATTTTAGATTGAGACTCATTTCTGCCATCTTGAATTGTGTGCCTCGAGGTCAAACCTGGTCGGCACCTTGAACCATTTTCCCTTGAACTGTCTTCCTTCAAAACTGCTTTCTCTTGAAACTTGAATTGTCTTCCGTTGCCACTGTTTTCCCTTGAAACTTGAGTTGTCTTCCCTTGCTCTCCAGTTGCCGTTTTGAATTGTAAAATGAGATGTTTTCCCTTCTTCAACTGCTGAACTTAAATAAATTGAACTTGAATGTATTCCTCTGGTATCCAGGCGGGCTCCTGATTGCTGGACTTGAAATTGAATGTATTCCTTTGTTATCTAGGCGGGCTCCTGACTTCATAGAAATAGACAAAACAAAGAAAACTTTCTGCCCCAGTTCGGAAACTAGGTACATGTTACTGGATATTAATAAAATTTTGAATAAAACTTGACTTGAAATACCTATGTTGTACATGTGGGCTCCTGACTTCCGAAACTTGCATTGTATGCCTCTATTCTTCAGGCGGGCTCCCGACTTCATAAAAATAGACAAAACAAGGAAACCTTTCTGCCCCAGCTTGGAAACTGGGTACATGTTATTGGATAAAAACTTGACTTGAAATACCTCTATTATACAGGCGGGCTCCTGACATCCGAAACTTGAATTGGTATTCTCTTGTTCTTCAGGTGGGCCTGTGATGACCCGGCCCGTCATCATATGAGTTATCACTCTGTTATCCCCGTTATATGCTTGTTAATGTTGCAATATGCATGTTGGGTGAGTTTGAGTCAATCCGGGTTGAGTTTGGTTGGAAATGAGATAAATAGTCTCTTAGGAGAAGGAATAGTTGGGAAAGGTCAACTGGATGTTAACTTGTGAGTTAGACAGCTCGAAATTGAATTCTGGTGATCAGCTCGAGGTGGTCATTTATGAGCTAGGAAAGAGATCAGAAGTGAATTTGGAGGTCCGGTGTAGTTTTAGGCTTGAATTGGCTGAAGTTGAATTTTGGCGATATCCGATCGATAGGCGAGATTTTGATCCGGGTGTCGGAATGGAATTCCGACAGTTGCAGTATCTCCATTAGGTGATTTTGGATGTGCCTGTAATATTTCAAGTTATTCGGAGGTCGTTTGGTTGGGTTTTTGATCGAATGTCGGTTGCGGAAGTTTGAATGAAAACTTAGGCTTGAATTTGCTTGAATTCGATGTTTTCCGTGTTTGAGGGCATGTTTTTATGATTGGAACAAGTTTGTATCGTGTCATGGAGTATTTTGGTGCTTTTCGTTGGGGTCCCGGGGGCCTCGAGATGAATTCGGGGGTCCTAACGGACCATTTTTGGCCTAAGGCAGCGGCTGATCTGCTGCAATATCTGCAGAAGGAATTTCTTCATCGCGTTCGCGTAGGAGGTCACGCATTCGCGAAGGGTATCAGAGATCGTTCATCGCGTTCGCAATAGCTGGAACGCGAATGCGTAGGGTTAGGACCTGAGGCATCGCATTCGCGGGAGGAGGCATCGCGTTCGCGTAGGCTTGGGGAGCTTGGGCATCGCGAACGCGACTGGAAGCACGCGTTCACGTACAATAAATCCGGAGGCTGCAAATTTGTTCATCGCGAACGCGTGGGTAGTGTCGCGTTCGCGAAGGCTTAAATGCCTGGTTAGAGACTTAAATTCCAGAACATTTCATACGCGGGTTATCACTCTTAAAACTCCATTGTTAAGCTCTAGAGAGAGAAAGTGACGGGAAATTGCTGGGAGATCATCGGGATATTGTCGGAGGTAAGTTTTGTTGTTTAATTACACATTTTTATCATGAAATCCTCCTATATATTACTGAAATTGGGGGAAATTATGGGGAGATTTAGCCTAAGCCAGGGCTTTGGTAAAACATCGATTTGAGTGGGCAAACGGAGTCCGATTTTGGAAAACTTTATATGCCTATTGAGACGAGAGTTCCGAATATGTAACTTTTGTAATTTTTCAAGAAGTGTACCAAAAGTCGGGTTTTGACAACTTTGTGGGTTTTGATGCAATTTGAGTTATTTCGAATGGGTTGCGTGAATTTGGCATATATTGATGTATTATGATTTTGAGCAGATTTGGCATCCGAGGAGATTGATTTGTGAGGCAAGCACAAGGCGGACTAAGGCTTCTAGCGATTCGAGGTGAGTGGTGATAATAAATAATGTACTGAGGGTTTGAAACCCCGTACTAAAACTTCATAGTGCTTTGTTGAGATGAGACACGCGTCTTGTGACGGGCGTGGTGGACATGGTGATTGGGGAATTGGACTTGGTCCTTCCCGGCTAATAGTGTTTAGTGTATTATGGCTGATAATGAGATTATAACTGTGTAATTGGGCTAATAGCCATGTTTGGGGCCTTGTGCCGATCTGTAGAGCATTAGGGGACCTGTAGAGCTAGGCGACCCCCCCCCCCCTATATCATGTTGAAAACTTACATTCAGCCATAAAACTAGCTGAATAGCACATTGAGAGCCAGTATTAGATGAGTACTGTGAGAGATAGATTACTTATGGTGGAAATTCCCTGATTTAGTTGAGTGGGACTGAAAGGCCAATCCTACACTAATTGGGACAGGGTCGAGGACCCATTATGAGGTATAATATATATATATATATATATATATATATATATACCTATGTTATGAGGTATAATATATATATATATATATATATATATATATATACCTATGTTGGATCGGGCTGCACGCCGCAGCAGTATATGTATTGGATCAGGCTGCACGCCGCAGCAGTATATGTGTTGGATCGGACTGCATGCCGCAATAATATGTAAATGTGGATCGGACTGCATGTCGCCGTATTATTGCGCTTGGGCTGTAGAAGGCCCTTCGGAGTTTGAGTCTGCACACATTCTCAGTGAGCGCTGGAGTATACTGTGGGATCGGGCTGCACGCCACAACAGTATAGTTATATATATATATATATATATATTGGATCGGACTGCACGCCACAGTAGTATATGTGTGGATCGGGCTGCACGCCGCAACATCATAGCGCTTGGGTCTAGGGAGCCCCTCCAAAGTCTGTATACACCCCCAGTGAGCGTCGTCGACGTTAAATGGAGCGGGCTGCACGCCGCAGCGGTACATGTATTGGAGCGGGCTGCACGCCGCAACATTATACTTATTCATATCCTTATACATACTTAACTACTTATACATTATAGGCATATGTATATATATATCTTCATACATTGAGATGGCTGTACACCGTAGCGGTACGAGTGAGGATTTGGTCAGTGTGGGACCTTGTTGAGATAGATATGGACTAGAGATCAGAGTACCCACTGTAGTGATGACTTACCTGTGGGGGTTTGCTTAGAACTGTTTAGTGATAGTACAGGAGTTCTTATTTTCAGTTATTATTTATTATTATTACACACTAAGTTGAAATATACTCACCCCACTCCTCTGCACTTTTTGTGCAGATTCACAGGTGCCCGAGAGCAGTTGAGTTGTTGTAGCTGCTTGCTCACATCTACTTTTGTGGAGACTACGAGGTAGCTGCCGGCGTCCGCAGAACCCGTTTTCTCCTTCCTTATCATTTTGTTGCTTTCATTTTGCTTAGACTTGTTTGTACTTGGATGTTCATTCTGTAGAGACTCAGACTTGTGACACCACGATTTGGTTGGGACCGTATTTTTGTATATTTCTACTATTACGTTTATCATTTTGATATGAGCAGTTGCTGTTTATGTTCAACTTGATTAATTGGAATTAATAATTGGTTGGGTTAAGAGATAATATGGTCGGGCTTGCCTAGCATTGTGTTTGGCGCCATCACGACCAGGGTTTGGGTTATAACAAGTTGGTATCAGAGCCTAGGTTAACAGGTCTCGCGAGTCATGAGCCGGTTTAGTAGAGTCTCGTGGATCGGTACGGGGATGCCTGTACTTATTCTCGGGAGGCTGCAAACCTTTTAGGAAAGTTTCAATTCTTGAAATTCTTATCGTGCGTACTTGATTCAGCTTGAAATGTAATTCGTGAAATTCCTTCTACACGTTTGTAAGTGCACTCGAGTTCTTAGTGATAAATTTGCCTTGACGGCTTCTGATTCCCCAATCGAGGGACAAGATATAATCTCTACGAGTTCATGTTGGGCCTGTCTGGAGGTCGTTGGGCCGGATCCTTGCCTATGGCTTGAGCACCAATGTGCTAATTTCGCGAGCCGGTATTATGAAGTTCATACGATCGGTATTGATCTTAATTGTGAAAATGGTAGTTTGATAATATGAGAGCTATAAGGTATTCGGTTTTATTGTGATTTGATATGTAGCCCTAGCATTGGGCGTGAGAATATGTTCATTGCTTCTTAGCAGAAATGTAAAGTGCACTATGTGTGGTAGTATGAGTTCAAAATCAAGAAAATTGAATTGGTCGTGCTATGAGTATTGTGGTGAAAGGTATTTGACATATGTTGTGATTTGAGCAGGTGCAACGCACGTTCATGTACTAACTTTGATGATATAAACTGTGTAGTATCGAGATTTGTGTTGTTGAGATGCATTGTGATGTCTTGTCGAGTTGCGGATGTATTGTTAGGATGGTTTTGGTGATTCTCTGGCAGGTGGATAGGCCAAATTACAAAGGAAACTCTGTCGAAATGTTTTGGAAAAATTTGGGACTTAGAAAAGATGTTGTCACCTAAAGAATGGGCTTAGCTGTTTTGTGTGAATGAATACAAGAATTGCAAAAGTGTTAAGATTTCTGATGATTCGAGTCACCGTCGAAGCTTGTAAATGACTTGAGTTTAATCTCAAAGTAACATTGGGGCATCATTTGAGTAATAATGCTACGAGTGGCTGGAAGTGCTTTGATGTATGGCTCCGAGCCAAGTTGGGGAGGTTGTTATTGATTAATTGATTGCACTGTTGTGTGCTAGGTTGGTCCTATCTCTAGGTATGTTGGGAAATTTTGTTAAAGGTGATGGTGCTTCGTAGATGTGAAGAAATACTAGGATGTTTTGAACTTATGTCGGTAAAGAATGTTCAGTGTATAGGAAAGAAAGATAGCTAATTGTATATGTATGTAATCATGTTCTGTGGTGTCAGAGTTCTAGTAAGGCATGTGTGGTTCTGTTCAATAAGGCAGTTGAATTATAACTGGTTAAGGGTGAATGACGCCCGAGAATAGCCTTGTGGTGTTCAAGATTTACGCTTGCAACAGTCAGGTGCCTTAAGACTGTGTACGTAGCTAAAGACCGTGGTTTCGTTAGAAAAAATCGAGACTTTCGTTATGTTATGTGGATGATGAGATTCTATGTATCTATATTAGAGAGTAATTATAATGCATTAAAATTGCAGGAAGTTCTTCAAGGTAAAGTGTTGTAGATTGTGGTACATCTGGGAAACATTGAGAGAGTGTTTAGTGGCCTATGGGTCTTATGTATGAGTCTAGTGTGGTAACATGAGTTGAGATATTGTAGTGTTATAGTAAAGGCTAATATTAAATCAAGGATGAATCAGAAGAGGAATTGGGTAAATGGAACAACTTGTTAATAAACCAAAACAGTATGATGACGAATACAATTAATTCCTGGTAAGTGGTTGAAGTAATGAATCTTGTAGATATTGTGCAACAAAGCTCTTGAGTGCTGGAAGTTGTGTAACTCGATGTGGGTAAAAGGACTCAGTCCTGACAGTTACGCTTATGCAATGAATGGGAGGAAAGAGTTGTGATGTGTTTTATCATGGTTTGAAAATGAGTATATTCCTATCGGTATACGAAGCATGGAATGTGTAATGAATTTTATCCTATATGGGATCATGAAGGTCCTCAACTAGTTGAGTGCGTCGATGTTCGCGGCGTAGGAGAAGGATAAAAATTCTCCATGTATCTTGGTGAAGTATGGTATATGCGATGTGTTATGGAAAGATGATAACGGCATGTTCAAGGTTTGAGATTAGTTCATATTATATGGGAAGTTATTAAAATCCCCAAGCAGTATGGGCAGCTACAGGTAATCTGAGAATCAATCTTCCTGGTGATTAAGGAAAAATGGTACTGCTATTCTAGTAATTCGGCAGAGTATATGGTCAAAAAGGGCCAGGTAAAGTAAACTGATAATATTTAGTGGTATAGTGGTATCCTCTTGTTGGATTGACGGTGAATATTGAGTTGTTAATGGCAGAGGAGAATTTCTGAATGGCTTTCGTGGTATGAATGGATGATTGATGTGTGTTATGTATTCGTACGGTGGAGTGTGGCATCAGGCATAGTGATTCATGTGTTATATATGTGTTGGAGACTAGAAGTTCTCTTAATCTGCCTATGCAGTGGCTGTATATCGTGTGTATCAGCACCGTTTAGTGATTATTGGAAATCGGAAGCCCTAGTGTCTCTCTCTTAACTTGAAAAGACGAACTCGGATTATGATACTTGATTGCTGACTGGTTGTCAAGGGTCAAGTTGTTTAGACTGATGTGATATGGACTATGATGGAATGGCACAAATTGTGTAGTAGAGTGCATCAGAGTATGCTCGAGCGGGGTAGTTGTACCTCAGGACCAACGGACGACTGGTAGGTATTGATTTGTCAGTTGGGCCTTCGTGGCGGATATCAGTGCAGAGGTTTCTACCATGGGTTTAGTTTCGGTATTGGGGAACTTTATTGGATGCGTTTCATGTGGCCGAGCTTGAGGCTATATATATGTTGTTGCAATAAGCATCTTGACTCGATGTGCATTCCTAATTCTAGATGTATTCGTGGATCGGGTGGCACGCCGCCACATGAATGGTATCAGGATCGGGTGGCACGCCGCCACAGATATGGTATCTGGATCGGGTGGCACGCCGCCACGGGTATGTTGTTGGAACGGGTTGCACGCCGCAACAATGCAATGTGGAAAATATAGCTTCTTACATGTTACTTTGTATACAATACTTCCTAGCTTCTCAAGAATAGTCCGTATTGGGTACCGCTCAGGGAATGGCACATCGCTTGTGTCTTTTTAGGATTTGATAGCGTATATTATTTGTATCACCGCTGGTGTGATTAGTTTTTTGAGTTCAGACCTAGATATGTGCGTGGCTGACCGTTTTGAGCATGGTGACTTGAGGTGATCCATGAGTAATAGTGTTGGATGGGATCATGAGTTGTGGCAAGGCCACGTGATGTTATGACCTTTCGATGAGGATTCAGGTAGCCTAATTCTATGATGTGAGACGAGGTCTCGGTTATGTGTTGGGATGGTATTGAGGAATGTGAATTATAGCTCTTTTGTGTGAGTCAGTTGTCATGATTCGAGTGTGTTCAGATCGTTTATTATTGGAGCCTGTGTTGTGCTCGTTGTGGCATAGGCCGATGCTGAGGTGTCATGTCACCAGTGTGGTGTGTTATAATCGAAATGATCGTTGGAGTCATTAATGAGTACGAGCATATTTGATCTTGGCTTGTTAGAAAGGTAATATCGAGGTTTGGCTCCGAAATCTATTGTGGCATCAGTTATAAAAAGGAAATGGATTAACGAATGGTTGACCCGGGAGATGGGTTCGGTATATCGCGTGTTTCAGCTGCCGTGGGCAGGATATGAAGGTGTTGGAATAAGACTCTACCTAATGAGAAAGGTTTTTCTGTTAGTACTTGGTTACCTTGGGCAATTGTTGTGAGATGAGGCCATCGTCTCGAGCGATTCGGTTGTTTAATACATCATGTGATCTCACCCGGGGTGGCAAGTATGGGCTATTACAGTTGGATCGTGTGTATCTTGGGCATAGGCATGCGATTAGGACTGGTATGTAATTTGGGAAAGTGCAATGCGGTTTATGGTTCGGATGGGCTGTGAGAATTCCAGTTGTAATGTGTACCGGACTTATATAAGATAGGGTGACATGGGATCACCCCGAATATATGCTTGGAAGGGTCATTCAGCTATTAGGTTACTTCAAGCAGACCTATTGGTCTGCTCGAGGACGAGCATTTTCTTATGTTGGGGAGAATGTGATGACCCGGCCCGTCATCATGTGAGTTATCACCCTGTTATCCCCGTTATATGCTTGTTAATGTTGCAATATGCATGTTGGGTGAGTTTGAGTCAATCCGAGTTGAGTTTGGTTGGAAATGAGACAAATAGTCTCTTAGAAAAAGGAATAGTTGAGAAAAGTCAACTGAATGTTGACTCGTGAGTTAGAGAGCTCGAAATTGAATTCTGATGATTCGGTCAGCTCCGGGAGGTCATTTATAAGCTAGGAGAGCGATCGAAGTGAATTTGGAGGTCCGGTGTAGTTTTAGGCTTGAATTAGCTAAAGTTGAATTTTGGAGATATCCGATCGGTAGGTGAGATTTTGATCTAGGAGTCAGAATGGAATTCTGACAGTTGCAATAGCTCCGTTAGGTGATTTTGGATGTGCCTGCAAAATTTCAGGTCATTCGGAGGTCGTTTGGTCGGGGTTTTGATCGAATGTTGATTGCGGAAGTTTGAATGAAAACTTAGGCATGAATTTGCCTAAATTCGATGTTTTCCATGTTTGAGGGAATGTTTTTAGGATTGGAACAAGATGGAGTATGTTGGTGGTTTTCATTGGGGTCCCGAGGGCCTCGGGATGAATTCGGGGGTCCAAACGGACCATTTTTGGCCTAAGGAAGCAGCTGATCTGCTGCAATATCTGCAGAAGGAATTTCTTCATCGCGTTCGTGTAGGAGGTCACGCATTCGCGAAGGGTATCGGAGATCGTTCATCACATTCGCGATAAGTGGAACGCGAACGCGTAGGGTCTGGACCTGAGACATCGCATTCGCGGGAGGAGGCATCGTGTTCGCATATGCTTGGGGAGCTTGGGCATCGCGAACGCGGCTGGAAGCACGTGTTCACGTAGAGTAAATTCGGAGGCTGCAAATTTTGTTCATCGCGAACGCGTGGGTTGTGTCGCATTCGCGAAGGCTTAAATGCCTGGGCAGAGACTTAAATTCCAGAACATTTCATATGCGGGTTATCACTCTTAAAACTCCATTGTTGAGTCCTAGAGAGAGAAAGTGACGGGAAATTGCTGGGAGATCATCGGGATATTGTCGGAGGTAAGTTTTGTGGTTTAATTACGCTTTTTTTATCATGAAATCCTCCTATATTTTACTGAAATTGGGGGAAATTATGGGGAAATTTAGCCTAAGCCAGGGCTTTGGTAAAATGTCGATTAAAGTGGGCAAACGGAGTCCGATTTTGGAAAACGTTATATGCATAGACTCGTATTGAGACGAGGGTTCCGAATATGTAACTTTTGTAATTTTTTGAGAAGCGTACCAAAAGTCGGGTTTTAACAACTTTGTGGGTTTTGATGCAATTTGAGTTATTTCGAATGGGTTTCGTGAATTTGGCATATATTGATGTATTATCATTCATTTTGAGCAGATTTGGCATCCGAGGAGATTAATTTGAGAAGCAAGCGCAAGGCGGACTAAGGCTTCTACCGGTTTGAGGTGAGTGGTGATAATAAATAATGTACTAAGTGATTGAAACCCCGTACAACACTTCACAGTGCTATGTTGATATGAGACATGCATCTTGTGACCGGCGTGGTGGACATGGTAATTGGGGAATTGGAGTTCGTCCTTCCCGGCTAATAGTGTATTGTGTATTATGACTGATAATGTGATTATAACTGTGTAATTGGGTTAATACACATGTTTGGGGCCTTGTGCCGATCTATAGAGCATTAGGGGACCTGTAGAGCTAGGCGACCCCCCCGTATCATGTTGGAAACTTACACTCAGCCGTAAAACTAGCTGAATAGCACATCGAGAGCCAGTACTAGATGTGTACTGTGAGAGATAGATTACTTAGGGTGGAAATTCTCTGATTTAGCTGAGTGGGCCTGAAAGGCCAATCCTACACTAATTGGGATAGGGTCGAGGACCCATTATGAGGTATTATATATATATATATATATATATATATATATATATATATATATATATATATATATATATATATATATATATATATATATATATATATATATATATATACCTATGTTGGATCGGGCTGCACTCTGCAGCAGTATATGTATTGGATTGGGCTGCACGCCGCAGCAGTTGTGTTGGATCGGAATGCACGCCGCAGTAATATATATATGTGGATGGGACTGCATGCCACAGTATTATTGCGCTTGGGCTGTAGGAGTCCCTTCGGAGTCTAAGTACCTGGCCTATCCCGAGCCCCTTCGGAGTCTGAGTCTGCACACATTCTCAGTGGGCGTTGGAGTATATTATGGGATCGGGTTGCACGTCGCAGCAGTATATTTATGTATACGAATATATATATTGGATCAGACTGCACGCCGCAGTAATATATGTATGGATCGGGCTGCACGCCGCAGCATCATAGCGCTTGGGCCTAGGGAGCCCCTCCGAAGTCTGTATACACCCCAGTGAGTGCCGTCGACGTTAAATAGAGCGGGCTGCACGCCGTAGCGGTATATGTATTAGAGCGGGCTGCACGCCGCATCATTATACTTATTCATATCCTTATATATACTTAACTACTTATACATTATAGGCATATGTATATATATATCTTCATACATTGAGATGGCTGTATACCGTAGCGGTACGAGTGAGGATTTGGTCAGTGTGGGACCTTGTTGAGATAGATGTGGACTGGAGATCAGAGTACCCACTGTAGTGATGACTTACCTGTGGGGGTTTTCCTTAGAACTGTTTAGTGATAGTACATGAGTTCTTATTTTCAGTTATTGTTTATTATTATTACTCACTAAGTTGAAATATACTGACCCTACTCCCCTGCACTTTTTGTGCAGATTCACAGGTGCCCGAGAGCAGTTGAGTTATTGTAGCTGCTTACTCATATCTACTTTTGCGGAGACTACGAGGTAGCTGCCGACGTCCGCAGAACCTATTTTCTCCTTCCTTATCATTTTGTTGCTTTCATTTTGCTTAGACTTGTTTGTATTAGGATGTTCATTCTGTAGAGGCTCAGACTTGTGACACCACGATTTGCTTGGGACCGTATTTTTGTATTTTTCTACTATTACGTTTATCATTTTGATATGAACACTTGATGTTTAAGTTCAACTTGATTAATTGGAATAAATAATTGGCTGGGTTAAGAGATAATATGGTCGGGCTTGCCTAGCATTATGTTGGGCGCCATCACGACCAGGGTTTGGGTCGTGACAGGGCCCGTGCTTGTGATTCTTGAAAAGTATTCCTTTATTCTCCAGGCGGGCTCCTGATTGTAACGAAATAGACAAACAAAGAATTTATTTTATGTTATCAGATATTAAAAATTAAAGGCTAAAATTTGATTGTACTTCCCTTGTGAGTAAAATCATTTGACTAAAATTTTATCTTAGGTAAAAAATTTATCGGACTAAGATTTTCATCTTAGGTAAAAGATTCAATAGACTAAGATTTTGATCTTTATCTTAGGTGAAAGATTCACAAAAGGATTTTTATCTTAGGAGAAAGTTTCAACAAATTAAGATTTTTATCTTATCTTAGGTGAAAAATTCATTAGACTAAGATTTTCATTTTAGGAGAATGATTCAACAGACTAAGATTTTTATCTTTATCTTAGGTGAAAAATTAATCAGACTAAGACTTTTATCTTAGGAGAAAGATTCAACAGACTAAGATTTTTACCTTTTATCTTAGGTGAAAAATTCATCAGACTAAGATTTTGATTCTAGGAGATAACTCATCAGACTAGGTCCATTTTTTGCGTGGTCTCAGGAGGAAGATTCATCGGACTGAGATTTTGACTCTAGGAGATAATTCATCAGACTAGGTCCATTTGTTGGATCCAAACTTCTTTAATCTATGAAATTCAAACTTCTTTTCTTACTTTTTCAAATTTTGCCTTCCCATTTTTTCCAAATTATGTCTTCCCTTCTTTTTTCCAACATCTGCCTTTCCCTTTTTCTAAATTATGCCTTCCTTTTTCCCCCAAATTACACCTTCCTTTCTTTTTCCGACTTTTGCCTTCCTTTTGTTTTCAAATTATGCCTTCCTCATTTCCTCATTATGCCTTTATCTTAGGTGAAAGATTCATCAGACTAAGATTTTTTTTATCTTAGGTGAAAGATTCAACAGACTAAGATTTTTTTATCTTAGGTGAAAAATTCATCAGACTAAATTTTTTATCTTAGGTGAAAGATTCAATGGAGTAAAATTTTCATCTACTACCCATTTTCCTCCGAAACTTGTTTTATCTTCCTTGTAACTTAAATTATCTTCATTCAGAACTGCTTTCCTAAAAACTGGTGTTGTCCTCCTTCAAAAACCACTTCCCAAAACTGGTGTTTCATTCTCCCGAGAATTACTTTTCTTAAAACTGGTGTTTCTTTCCTGAAAATTACTTCCCTCTTTTTTCTATTTTTAAAAACACTTGTATTGACCTTCATGTTCTTTAGATGGGTACCCGACTTCAAGAAAATTTTCAACATGATAGAAAATTTTCTGCCTCGGTTTGATAATCCTCCTGTAGCATATCTTTTTGCCATCAATAACATTTCCATGCCCCTGTTTCAAATCAAAGAAAATTTTGTCAGTTTAAAATGTGGTGGTTGGTTGTGGTACTCCTGCTGGGATGGCTTTCCTTTTCTCCTTTCCATGCTCCGCGTTGTCCGATCATCTTTGAAACTTGGCGGATAACTTTCGCCCTTCTTGACGACTTCCTCTCACTTATTACTTCTAATTTTCCTATATGACCCCATATGTTTCTATGACAAGTGATTCTTCTTGAAGATCATTTATGTTTATTGATTAACCAATTTCCCCGCTATTTGTGTCACAGGAAATACCCATTATTTGTTCAAACTTGCATCCCTTTATCTGTTGCATCGCTCACGACTTGACATTTACCAAGCCCTTGTTTTCACATGAATCTCAAAGCACGACAATTGCCACCCACTCATTGCACATGTTGTTCTTTCTTGACTGAACCCACTAGCTCTGACCTTGGGGTCCACTGTTCTTTCACTTGCCATGATAACCGACTCCCAATCGAGGGCTTTGCTTGTTTATTGAGTAACCACTTTCTTTGTTACCCTTGACATAGAAAATATTTCTTATCCATTCACCACCCCATCTATCTTTGTTGCTTTGTTCATGCGTTGATATGTACTAAACCCTTGTATTTCAAATGAATCCCCAAAGCATGTCAATTGCCACCCACCAAAGGCGTGTTGTTCTTTATTGACTGAACCCACTAGCTCTGACCTTGGGTTCCATTGTTCTTTCACTTGCTATGATAACTAACTCCTATTTGAAGACCATAATCGATCCTTGACTGACCACTTCCTTTGTAAGAATATACCTCGTCTCCATTCAAAACCCCATACCTTTTCTTTGTTGCATTGTGCCTGAACTGACATTTTACCCACCTTTGTGTCTCACATGAACCTCAAAGCATATTAATTGTTACCAACTTTAGTGTGCATGTTGCTCTTTCTTGAGATAACTTCAATTTCTTCCAAGAAGATCTTAGTTGTCACTGGTGTACCACCCTTTGTCAATCCTATCACGGGAAATTCTTTTGATCTGTTCACCCTGGCCCTTCATATGTTGCATTGTTCCTGAATTGATACGTTTTAAACCCTTGTATTTTACACGAATCCCAAAGCACGTCAATTGCCCCCACTAAAAATGTATGTTATTCCTTCTTGCACTAACCCCTGGTTCGGTCCTCGAGGTCTATAGCTCCCTTATTTGCCACGTTAACTTTGATTTTTCTTGGAAAGTCTTGCTCATCACTGGTTTACCACCCTTATTCCATCCTATCATAGGAAATTCCTTTGATCTTGTTCACCCCCGCCCTTCATCTGTTGTATCGTTAATGAATTGATGTATACCAAGCCTTTGTATTTCACAAGGATCCGTAAAGCATGTTGATTGTTACTAACTCAATGTTCTTGCTGCTCTTTCCCGACTTATGATATTTTGATGTGTTCATTAGATCCCATTTTATGCAATTAGAAAGCTTGGTGGAAGATTTTGAAGTCATTTCTCACTTGTTATGACTAGACAGACTCAAGAAGAGGGAGCAAAACAAGGTGCGAATAATAGGGTTAAGGAAAAGAGACAATTCCTAACAAGAAAAATACAGAGTAGCAAACTATCAGATGTAGATACCGACTTTAGCGACCTTGACATGCACCTGCAGCCTATTTTGTTTAGCAATTCTGATGTTCAGCTCTTGTTGCACCTTTTTGCTGTGAAACTGGGCTTCAATGCTCCACTTGCCTGATATGATCCATCATCCTTAGTCGACTTTGTGGTGCCCGTAGGGTTTTCATCATCAAGCCTCTCTTATTTTGATTTTTCTCTCAACTCACTATCGCCTTATGGTGCCCCGTGAAGGTTTTCACCAATAAGACTCTCTAATTTTCATCATTTTTCTTCTTGTACCGGAGTGTTGGCTTCTTGTACCGAAGTGTGTCCCTGACATAATTCACCTCTATTTGCTTGATTCGGTATTTCTTGAAGACTGATCGGAAGGTCTTTCTTTGGACCGTAATGCAGGCTTTTGGATAGGGTTACAAAGAAAGGTATCAAAGGCACAAAACAATTCAACATGCGTTCAAAATTACAACTTTCAGAATTAGGTTTCCCACGACAACCACAACTTCTACCCCAGTTTCTTTCTTGAGGACTTTTGAATTTTATTTTGGTGTGACTGAACCTCAGAGAGGCTGCCTACGTATTCATTCGAGATCAAGTCAAACTTAGTTCGGGCCATAGAACTACTTTGTTGCTGCGATCTTTCTATTCTTCCACATTTCTTTCCTTCTTTTCATTTCTTTTCATTTATTTTTTTTTCTCTTTTTACTTTTTTTTTCTTTTCTCTTTTTTTTCTTTTTCCTTCTTTTTCCATTTGCGTATGTCCGGTACATGCATTTCTTTAATTGTATCATTGATTCCAAAAGAGAGGTATGAAAGAAAACAAATAAGGCTCAAAGAGGGTGACAAAAGGGTAAAGTGTTTAGATAGCAGAACAAAATGTTTTCGTCATTCCAAACTTCAAAATATGCCAAATACAAATAAGTACAATCAGAATAAAGAAACCATGCACATCATCACTTAACCACATCGAAATTGACGGTCATTTCCACATATTTTCTTCTACATCTGTCAAATATAATGTGCCATTAGGCAATACTCTTACTCTTATTACCACAATCGGCCTCCTATCAATTTGGCCGACTTGTTCTTCTTGACCTATTTTCACATGGTTCGGGTGTCAAACAATCTTACAACATCCAAATCTATTCGTATTTCCTCAAATGCCCTCATCGTCCTCAAAATGGTTTCATTGATTCCCGACCAACATAGCTTTTAAAGATCCGATTGAGAATTATGCATGCATGTCATGTCACTAGAACCAACATTTAGACAAAAGACAAAACAAAATGATAGAAAAGAACTAAACAAAGAAAAATGATTGGAAGTAACAAAAGACCGGAATTTGCATTAGACAATGATGAAATAACTCGAATAACAAAACAAGCAAACAAACTGAAGTAGAACCCTGAAACACACATGGACAATACTAAACGAACCACTACAACTAAACAAGATAGGCCAAAATGAAAGAATAAGAGGGTTTTATCACAAGACAATATCCGGATTATAACCTTGCAAATAAACCGGACAACAGAAATGACAGCGAAATGGACCACCAAAGCTCCTCCCCGGCTGATTTAGGAATGGAGCGTCTTTCTAATTACCAAGTACAACATCTTAGCCACTAAATTTCGCATCCATATTGCCATGACCACTATCTGCTTCAGTATCTTCAATTTCAGTCACCAAGTTCCCAAGAGGATTCTCATACCCCATGTCACCGGGCATCATTCCCACCAGGTGTGCCTCCTCATATAAGGGATGCAGCGTGTTATCTTGGGTGTCACTGTCTTGAATTAAAATTTCTTGGATCATCCTTTCTATTTCTCTTTTCCAATCCCAACAATTTTTCACATTGTGCCCCAGAGCATTGGAGTGGTACTCACACCTTTTAGATGATTCAAAGCTTCTCGCATGTCGGTCCACCAAATTTAGAGGAATGGGTGCAATCATGACATGTTGTTTTAGTTTCTCAAATAATCTTGTATAGGACTCTCCTATTGGTGTAAAACTATCTTTCAACTTTTGTTCCTGTCTATACCCTGGCTTGGATGTGGGTTATAAGGTACTTGAAAATTTTGCGTAGGATGGTGGAGATTTTGTGATGTTTGTGCTCGCTTTCTTGGGTGATTTGATGGCTGGGCAACATACTGGGATGGATAAACAGAGTATGGGGGTTTGGAGGTGAATAGTAATGCTTAAGAGGGCCATGGAAAACCTTATAAGGATGCACATACCTTCGAGATGTTCTCCTAGGACCTCTTCTCAACCCTGATATCATCATGATTTCGTATACCTCCCATTCGCGTCACCGGATTCAATTTGGACAGCCTGAGCTGCATCTTTGAGAGCTGCTTGACTTATAATTCTGCCTGTCTTAAGACTGTTCTCTACCATTTTTCCTATTTGATTATTTCTACAAAGAATTTAGCAGCTGCGGACATCATGTTTTGACAGTAATCCGGCTCTTGAGCCTGAAGGAAAATAGTGACTAACTCGTGGTGATCCATGGGTGGCTTAACTTGAGCTGCTTGCTGTCTCCACTTAATGGCATATTCCCTAAAACTTTCTCTTGGTTTCCTCTTCAGATATGAAAGGGAAATGCGGTTTGGGGAAATGTCAATGTTGTATTGGAACTGTTTGACAAATGCCTGTGTCATGTCATTCCAGACGTGCCAGCTAGATGTATCTTGGTCCAAAAACCATTCAGATACTACTCCCGAGAGGCTTTCCCAAAATAATCTATAAGCAATTCTTCATTTCTTTTCACACCTCTCAATTGGTTGCAATACCTTTTTAGGTGGGCTATGGGGTCTCCATGTCCATCGTACTTTTCAAATTTGGGGACCTTGAAACCAGACGACAAGTGGACATCAGGGAACATGCATAGACGTCTGATGGCAACACTCTTTTGACCTTCCATTGCTTTGCGTATTTTTCAGCTGTTGTTCTAATCTTTTTACTCTTTGGTGTATTTCTTCCTGTAACCTCTTTCGGGTAGGCTTCTCGATGTTTGTAGGAAGATCAAATGTTTATGAGTGGTACTCAAGAGAGTGGTACTATTCTTGCTGTGTAACAAATTGTGACTTACGACAAGGCTATCCCCGGCCATTGGCCCAAGCTTGACGCATTTTGATCATTTGTTGTTTCAATATTCTATTTTCCTCAACCACAGTAGACCCTTGTTGAACCCTATGACCCTGAGTCTCTTAAGCACGCATAACAATTTCGACGTTAGTTATTATTTTCCTTGGATCTTGTGTTTCCAGCTTACCACAACCAACCACCTCAACTTTCTTCACAATTCAAAACAAAACCTATTAGAATGGATTGTGTCGGTCCTCATTATTAACATATTTTCCATTTTATTTTATTTCTCTTTTTCATTTTTTTATTGTGGTCGAATCTTGTGGGGATTGCCTACGTATCATGACCGTGCGTAGTTCTTGAAAATTAATGCAAAATAAAGGGATATTATTTTTTGGGATTTTTAAAATTCTTTTTTCTTACAGGGAAACTACAGAAGCATACTCAAAATAAGAAACTATGAACTAGATCAAGAGTACATCAAAACTTCACATCCTGGAACCCGTGGGGCATCACTCAGTATTGCCACAGGCTTCCGTAAGACTGAGAAGGTTTCAATGTCAACTACGACTATTATTAATAACAACTGGCCATGTACTAGCTTATTTTGACAAAGTGGCTATTTTTGCGTAATTTTGGTTTTTCTTTTTCTTTATGAAAATGAAGAATCGATTTTACAGGTATGGCCTTTCAGCCATTCCGAAATGAAGATTTTAAGGTTGTGCCCACAAACCATTTTAAAATGATTCAAAGTGAGTGTTATTGCAAAACAAGCCTTCCGGCGCCCTTTTGGGGACATTCGGCTTATTTTTAAACCAAAATGGCATCACCCGACTTATTTATAACAAAAATTAAAATTTGATATTTTTTGGCTATTTTTGCAAAAGGTGTGGTTGGACCCGTCAAGGGTTGCCTACGTATCTCACACTTGGTGAGAATCAAACCAGCATAGTTCGAGCAAATTAACAAACTATTTAAACCTTTTTTTGTTTCAATTTTTTTCAAATATCAAATAACAAAACTATTTTCAAAGCAATATTCTTTTTATTTTCATTTTAGTTGGCAAACAATTTTTTTTCATTTTTGAAAACAAGACAAAATAACGACTTTTTTTTTTCATTTTTAATAGACAAATAACAACCTATTTTTTCCAAACTAAAATAATTTTTTTTTAATTTTTTTTCCTTTTCTTTAGTAAAACAATCTATTAAAACATTTCCATTTTCAATTTCGATAGAGTTTCGATAGCATTTGGGCATTAGTTTTTCAATTAATTCCTTACACTGCTATTTCTCTTTTTCTCAATTTCAAAACTCTCGATGTTCAAGAGCCGGTCAACATGTGGGTCTGAGACAAATAAATGCAACACGTAAAATGTATCATGGTGGTCATTTTATATCCGGATACATGTCCTAGACGAACCCAACCCCTATGTAGAGTCCCATAAGTCAGATGTGATGCAAATAAGCGTCCCTATTCTAAGTTCAAAATCTGGGTATGTGTTCTAGACTGTATACCAGAGCAGATAACTCTAGTCGAGGAGGGGGCTACGTAGCAGGGACCCGCGAGATCGTCCGACTTAGTATCTTGTCCGTCCTCTTTCTTACTCAAGGTATGACACTAATAGAATAGGGAGTCTCAACTAGTAAGCACATCCCCGGAGGTGAGAAGAGAAGGAATTTTCCACAGTTTATATCAAAACGATAAAAATTTAGCACATTAAGCATGAAGATGTAGGAAAAATCAGATATAACCAAATATAATAATTATTTTGAGCTCGAATTCTGAACCTTGAACCGAAGTTCTGGGTTTGCATCCCCAGCAGAGTTGCCAGAGCTGTCACACCTTCTTTTTTCACTACACCCCGTGAAGGGTATAATAAAGGAGTTTTTCCACTTGAAGGACAATCGAAACATGATTCGTTTTATTTAAGATTCAGAGTCGCCACTTAAGAGATTTATGATGTCCCAAGTTACCGGTTTGAATCCCGAATCGAGGAAGGGGTTTGACTCTGTTTAACAGTCGCGAACCAGAAATCCGAGTAAGGAATTCTGTTAACCTGGGAGAAAGAGTTAGACACTCCCGAGTTTCGTGGTTCTATCAAGGTCTCAACTGTTGTATTTGATTTTATCTGATTTTAAAATATGTTCCAACTTATGTGACTTTTATTAGAAACCGGGTTTTATTTTTATTTTTTATAATACTTGCAACATCATGAAAATGCATCTCGAACCACGTCGCTCCAGTGCACCCATAGTTGTTAACAGATTTTGACTCCGTTGAGATTTGGATTTGGGTCACATAAATGTGCACCCGTACTTGGAAAGGTATACTATTAACATACACGCCTAAAGCACTACATGTTTATTATCTTTGGGGAAGACTGTGAAATTCGTTAAACGGTCCTCCCAAATTCTAAGAATAAAATAAAATTAATTAAATGAGGGCCATGCAATTATCATTTTGTTCGGCACGGCGCACCTCAACTCTAATTTCAAAAGATCATACCCAACTAAAACAAATTACGAAATTCACTAATTAATATCTACAAAGAAATTGAATTACAAATACTATCATTACTTCTCATAGAATCCCAAAACGTAAATTACAATGCATAATATATATATCATTGTTTGTAATACCTATGCCACTAAATTATTACTTTGTCCTTAGCGAAAATACTAGCAACGCACATAGCATATGAGATGCAACGCATGGCGAGCAATCTACATCCTTGCCTAAAAAATAAAAAAATTATATTTGTTTGATGTAAAAGCTATCGATTGCCTTATAAGTTAGGGACAATCAAAGATTATGAAGAGGTAAATCAGAATCAACAATAATAAATTCGAGGACAGATCTATGATTCGTATGTTATTTGTTCTGATGAGATTGTAACGAGACTAAGTGGATTACCAATACAAATCACTAAGAGGGAAATAAATAGAGAGGGAATGATAGTCAGAGAGATACTTAGAAGTTGTATTATTAATGAAAATAACACTTGACCTTACACATGAGAGAGACCTTTCCTTATATAGAAGGAAGGCTCCATCGTCAAAATATCATTTATTCAAGGACCACTGTCATCCTAGAATTGTAAACGGGCGGAGTACTCATACGGGCAAGTTGAAATGATGCCTTTATTGTTTGAGGCGTACTTCCCCACGTCGTATGGGCGTAAAGAGAGGTATACTTGGCATTAGTGGCCGTGAAATGAGGCGTACTCGACTTTCATCAGTTATATCCGATTCGACCCCATACAGTTAGTCCTTTCTCCTGTTGGAGATGTATTCGACATACATCTGCAATGGGTGGAAAAGATCGACTCGTCTCGGCGCTATCTGTATACATACACGTGGCTTGTTTTTTGAGCCGTCGTTTGCTGACGGCATATGTCATGATTACAACTGCTCCTGAGGCATGTCAGGAGGTGATTTGATGTTTCAGTTTTGTGCCTCCTTATCTAACACTAGCCTCTTCGAATCCTGTGTACTGGGTCACTATAAATAGGAAGGGATCTCTACAAAAAGTTCTTTGTTCTTTTGTTATTTTTTATTACGACTTTTAACGACTTCACATTTTGACTTTCAATGCTTGTTGACGTGCTTTAGCCTGGATCAGAAAGCTGATAATGGCTAAAGGTAGTTGTCGTCATGGGGCAAATGGCGATGAGGCCACTTCCAGGGTTCCTTCGCCTTCGGAAGGTGGGATGAAATCCCGAAAGCCTCTTGTTCCTCTTTCCGTAGATAACATACTTCCCCGTGAATTATACGTTCGAAGGGACTTTCCCTCGAAGGGTGCTGCCCCGGCATGGGAGAGGTCTAAATTTACCGTGTCGCATTTGGATGATCTCCGTATTTCTTGTCAGATTCTGGAGACGGTCGTCATGCAAATGGCCGAGGGGGAATTTACCAATGTACACAGAATGGGGTTCTGTGCTTTTTACGAGTACCCCTTCATAATAGGGTGTGACCTTTCTATCTACCCGTTGGAGAAGAGCTATGCAGATTATACAATGTGTGTCCGGCCTAACTTACTCCCTACACATGGAAAATATGTCATATTCTAACGACTTATGCCGAGAGGGCCGGACTGGACATCACAGTATACTATCAGCTGCAATTATTCAGTCCCGGATTTATGAGGGGCACGATGCTACAATTAAAGAACCGTAGGATGAAGGGCTTGGTCATTGAAATGAACGACAAGCCCAATCGCCAATTTTGGTTGAAGTTTTTCTTCATTCGAACCTCGGACTTGGTGTCAAACCCCGCTGGATTCCCCAAAGCATGAAATCCCAAATGTAGGTGTTGTTTCTTGTACTTAGTTATTTATGCTTGCTTGACTTTCGTAACCTTTTTATATTTTTATATATGCAGCAAGGGCATACACGTCCCACTCCGTGCCAGATATTAGATAATGAGTGGGGGGTTGATCCCATTTGCTGAAGAATGCAGGACGTGGGTGGCATTTACGACGAGATATTGCCTTCCACGTATTGCACTGGTTTTAGGTTTGGCTACCATGTTTTTTGATACTGTATTTTATGACGCATCTTTCCTTGGTTAATTGTGTTGGTAGCTCGGAGCGTACAACAGAGGAGGTGACGTCGAGCTGCCGCTTCCTTGTCGGCGGAATCTAACTTCGAGGACGTAGCTCGTGTAAGTGGGGACATTTCTGAGGCCACTCGAACTGAGGGCGACCATGCAGATATGGAGGCGTCCAGTGAGGATGCTTCTGATGTTGTTCGCTCTAAAGGCGAGGCTGTGATTTAGGAGCCCATTTCCGAGGACGTTCCTGGACTACTCGTGCCATAGTTTAGTCGGTAATTGAACCGAAAGTTGGAGAGGGCCCCTCATCTCCATCTCCTTTTTGTTGAAGAGGAGGCTTCCGAAGTTGATGAGCCGTTGGAGAAGAAAAGGGGTCGATTACTTCTCAGTAAAGGTGTGGCAGTGGAGCAGAGGAAGGCGGTTACTTGCCGTCCTGAATTGAGGCTGGTCTTTATGGGCGACTCGATTCGACCAGAGAGGGCGGCCCACTTGAAGGAAGTTACAGGTGATACTGTTTCCCCTCATGTTGAGGACATGAGTACACAGGCTGTCGCCGAGCGGGCTGCTAACGAGGAAAGAGCAGCTCCTAAACGAGTTCCTATCTCTGTGGACGTGCCGCGAGAGGACTACGCTCGGGTGGATATGGCGATGATGGGACCTACATGTCGGTTTATGATCCTCACGTGATACAACCTATTGTTAGACAATGAGAAGGCCGCGGCGGACATGTCCTTATTATGCGCGGCTGTCGAGATCGAATCTTTAAAGGATGTAAGTGACAGGGACTTATCCTGTCGAGTTGCTAGCGCTGCTTTGCAGGTATGATTCTATAATTGTTTTTCGTTGTTCTATCACAAGCCCCGAGGCCTGTGTTGTTTTGAATTTTGTTCGTTCTTTTTTTTGCTCTCAGACCCTCATTTTAGAAGTGGAGCGCAGCCGGTGTGAGCGGAAAAAGAGCGCCGCCCTTAGGAAGGCGACGAAGAAGTACAGGGAGGTACACGGTAAACATAAGACGCTGACGGACCTTTATACCCAGGATCCGTAATTTCAAGTTTTTCACGAGGGGCTGGAGCAGGCAGAGGGTCAACTGCGGGAGCGCACGACCCAGCTAGAAAAGGTAGATGCAGACTTAATGGTTGTTGTGGCTCGAAACACTAAGCTGGAGAGTCTCCTTCAACAGAAGGAGGAAGAGTTGTAAGTGGGCCGTGTCGTGATGGCGGAGGCAGCTGATATGCGTGCCAGAGTTGGCGCCCTAACTGCCAAACTTGGGGCTAAAACGGCTAAGGTGGCCGCTCCTCAGCAGGCGGAGGCGGTCGATCCTGTTGGCGTTGTGTCATACGAAGCTCACGATATATGGGTGTATGCCGAGGCGAGGTAGACTGTATTCGAGGAACTGCGGACCATCGATAGAGTCATTGAGGTGGAGGTTGAAGATCATCGTCGTCTGGATAGGGTTGCGCGCGAAGCTTGTGGGTACAATCATGACTCCCCAGACCCGGTGGGCTATACTTTTACGGATGTGAATCAGTTAGGCATGGGGTCCTGGATTTCTTTGGCGTTTCGGACCGAGGGTGGTGATGACCGTGCTGACGGCGGGAACGACTCAGCGGGGGTTGGCGGAGGCTAGGGTAGTTAGGTTAAAATCTTTACTCTAATTTTGTAATCGAAGAGACGTTGTTATCTGTGAATGATTTGTAATGATACATGCGTATTGTTGTGTTTTTATGTCTTATTTCGCAATTTCTGTCTTGCGTACTTGTTGCATGGCATCGCCTTTTATTGAGTTAACTTCTCCTAGTTAGGTCGCATTGACTCTGGTCCCGACTGCTTGTGTGTTTTTAAGCGGCTAGTATCTTTCCCTTGGCTCGGATTATATCGGGTTGAGTCGAGTTGGTTGTTTCAACATTGGCCTTGGCCGTTTACGCATTTAAGGGTGGTCGTGGCCTCTTGTGTTTATGGATGGCCGTAGCCTTTTGTTTGTTGGAGATGACCGCGGTTTCTCATACGCAATTAGGGCCTTAGTCTTTTGCGTTTATGGATGGCCATAGCCTTTTGTTTATCGGAGATGATCGTAGCCTTCTCATACGCTATTAGGCCTTAGCCTTTTTGTGTTTATGGATGGCCGTAGCCTTTTGTTTATCGGAGATGATCGTATTCTTCTCATACGTTATTAGGGCCTTAGCCATTTGCGTTTATGGATGGCCGTGGCCTTTTGTTTATTGGAGATGATCGTAGTCTTTTTATACGCTATTAGGGCCTTAGCCTTTTCGTTTATGGATGGTCGTAGCCTTTCATACATTGGAGATGGTCGTAGCCTTTTATACATTGGAGATGGCCATAGCCTTAGTCCCTGTGATATGCCATCCGTGCCTATCATCGGTACGCTTGGTATATCAAATTAACATCCTAAGCACTCCCGAGCATCTCCTTCGTCGCCTCGTTAAAGACCTCTCCGAGAAAATCCAATTGGGACAAAAATCGAATGAGGGAAAAAGTGTACGACTTGGGGGATACTCTTTCTAGAAATGGAAATACTTGAGGTGGGAGATGTTCCAGTTGTTTTGGAGCTTCTTCCCGTTCATGGTCTCTATTCGGAAAGAACCCTTATCTGCTGCTACGGTGATTTTGTAGGGTCCGTCCCAATAGCTGCCCAACTTTCCTTCGTTAGGATCTTTGGATGCTAGTGTCTTGGCTTTTAGCACGTAGTCGCCTACTTAGAGCAGTCGAATTTCTGCTCTCCTGTTGTAGTATCTTTCGATCTTCTATTTTTGGGCCACCAGCCTAATATGGGCTTTTTCTCTTCTTTCTTCAGCTTCATCAAGGTCTTGGAGTCGATTTATATCATCCCCTCTCCGCTCGTATGTGAGTACCTCAGACTTGGCTCACCTACTTCGACTGGTATGACGACATTAGTTCCGTAGACTAGTGAGTAAGGAGTTTCTCCTATGGAGGATTTGGGGGTAGTCCCGTTTGCCCATAGTACTTCCAAAAATAACTCGGGCCATAGTCCTTTGGCGTCTTCGAGCTTGTTCTTCAATATATTCAATATGGTATTGTTGGATGACTCTGCCTGGCCATTGGCGGCAGGATGATATGGCGTTGAAAGTATTCTTTTAATACGCCATTTGTCAAAGAAGTCGGTTGTTTTTTGCCCTACGAACTATCATCCGTTGTAGTAGGTTATTTATTTGGGAATGTCGAAGTGACATATAATATTTTTCCAAATGAAGGTGATGACTTCTTGCTCGTGAATCTGGGCGTAGGCACCTTCTTCCACCCACTTAGAGAAATAGTTAGTTAAAACTAGTAAAAAGCGTATCTTTCCTTGTCCGACGGGTAGTGATCCGATTATGTCCATCCCCCACTTAAGGAAAGGGCCATGGCGAAGTGACTGAATGGAGGGGTTCCCCTGGTTGGTGTATCAAAGGGGAAAACTTTAGGCACTTCTCCCACTGCCAGACGTATTCTGCCGCGTCTTTTTTCATTATGGGCCAGAAGTATTCAGCCTGTACCTGGCATCGCACGAGTGCTCGGTTGCCTGTATGAGCGCCACAATGGTCTTCTTTAACCTCTTCTAGTACTGGCGTTGTTTGGTTGGGGCCTAGGCACTTGACCAGGGGTCCTCCAAAAGTCCTCTATATAGGTCATTGTTTATCATGCAGTACCTTGCTACCTGCATGCGAAGCTTTTTTGCTTCCTTTCTGTCGGGTGGTAAATTTCCATCCTACAAATACGATACAAATTGGTTGCGCCAGTCCCAAGTTAGATGTAGGGAGAGTACCTCAGTATGGTCGACTGCTGAGTGAAGGAGAGTGACGATGCTTCCTTTGTTTAGGTTGGTAGCATCCGCGTTCAACTTGGCCAGTCTGTCTGCTTCGGTGTTATGTGCTCTAGAAATCTATTCGAAGCGGCACTCGTCGAGCTGTGCCATTAGCTTGTGGATTTCCGCTTGATATTTCTGCAACCTTTTTTCTTTGATCTGATAAGTCCCGGTGACTTGATTTACCATGAGTTGCGAGTCGCAGTGCAGAATGAGTTGGCGAGCTCCGTACCTGATGGTTAATTTTATACCTACAATGACGGCTTTATATTCTGCCTCGTTGTTAGTCATCTCGGGGCATCGTATGGAATGGCGAATGATTTTGCGCGTAGGGACTTCAAGGACGAGTCCCAATCCGAATCTCGAGGCATTTACGGCCCCATTGGTGTAGAGGTTCTAGCGATCGATGCTCGAGGCATCATGTAAGGCTTCCTTTTTCGCCTCTAATGATATTTTGACACTGAAATCGGCCACAAAGTCGGCAAGGACTTGCTACTTGATGGAGGTCCTGGGAATGTATGTGATATCGTGCTCGCTGAGCTCTATGGCCCATCTGGCAAGCCAGACCGATAATTCGGGCTTGTGCAAGATGTTTCTCAGAGGAAAAGTGGTCACCACTTCGATGGGATGGCATTGGAAATAGGGTCTCAACTTTCTGGAAGCTGTGACTAGTGCCAAAGCCAATTCTTCACGGTTTGGGTATCGTGTTTCGGTCTACTAGGGTTTTTCTAATGTAGTAGATAGGTGACTACGTATCTTTTTCTTCGCGAACCAATACTGCGCTAACTACGACTTCTGACACGGCTAGGTACGTCAGTAAAGGCTCACCTGGTTTTGCTTTTGACAGTAGCGGTGGCGATGACAGATACGCTTTTAACCCTTGTAGGGCTTCGACACATTCATCATTCTAGTGGAATCCATTGTCTTTTCTCAACACGCTGAAGAATTTGTGGCACCTGTCCGAGGATCGGGATATGAAACGGGACTTGTCAATTTTTGGACATGTTTCTTGCTATTGAGCATTTTGGGTATTGAGGCGATCGCCTTGATTTGGTCAGGATTTACTTCGATCCCCCTTTGGGATAGGAGAAAGCCTAAAAATGTTCCTGACGCCACGCCAAAGGCACATTTCTTAGGATTCAGTTTCATCCCATACTTTTTCAGTATTTCGAAGGCCTCCCGCAAGTGGTCAATGTGGTCCTCCTTTCTGACAGACTTTACTAGCATGTCATCGATGTAAACCTCCATGGTTTTTCTGAGTTGTTCCTTGAACATCTTAGTGACCAGCCTTTGATATGTGGCCCTTGCATTCTTGAGCCCAAAGGGCATTACCTTGTAGCAATTAGGTACCCCGGTGTGTGATGAACGTGGTCTTTTCTTGATCTTCTTCGGCCATTAAGATTTGGTTATAACCGGAATATGCATCCAAAAAGCTTATTAGTTCATGCCCGGCGGTGGCATCGATTAGTTGGTCGATGTGCAGGAGGGGGAAGGAATTCTTGGGGCATGCCTTGTTCAGGTCACTGAAGTCTACACACCTTCTCTATTTTCCATTCTTCTTTTTTACCATCACTACATTGGCGACCCACTACGGATATTTTGACTCTTTGATAGAGCCGTTGGCGAGTAATGTGTCTACTTTCTCACAGACTGCCTCGTTGATCATGGTGTTGAACTTTCTCCTGATCTGTCGTACCGGCAGATGTAGTGAGTCAACGTTGAGCTTGTGGGTGGTGATGTCTGGCAAGATTCCTGGCATGTCTGCATGGGAAAAAGCAAATGTGTCTGCATGGTTAGTCAAAAATTCATGGTACTTACCTGGGTTGGTGAGCCAGTGGCCGATATATGCTTTCCTTTCGGGGTTGTGACGATCTAGCAGAACTGGATCAAGGTCCTCGATTGTGGCCTTACAGGCCTCCACAATGTCTGGGTCTCTGATGGCGTCGGTCATCGGGCCCATTTTGGTTCTCGACATGGCTGATTGCTATGCCTCCGCACTTGTCCCGTTCAACTATCGGGTGTGGGCGCAATTTTGTGTTAACTTATAACATTCTTGTGATGTGCGCGGTTCTCCTTTGATGCTGAATATCCCCCATGGGGTAGGGAACTTAACCACTTGGTATAAGCTTGAGGGGACCACTTGCATGGCTTGTATCTATGGGATCCGATGATTACGTTGTATGCCGTCTTTTGGTTCATTACGTGGAAGGTTGTCTCCAATGTGACTCCCCCCGCGAGGACGGGTATAGTGACTTCCCCTGATGTACGTTCCACTGTATTGTTAAATCCAGTCATAGTGATACAGTAGGGTGTTATCCTGTCCTTGAGTCCCATCTGTGATAGGACTCTCGTATAGATGATGCAGGCACCGCTTCCATCATCGATCATGACTCTCCTGGTATCTGTATCAATAATACGTAAAGTGACAACTAAAGCATCATAATGGGGAAAACACAAGCCATCGGCATCAGACTTATCGAAGGTGATACTCCCTTCGAGGTCATCGTACCGTTCATGGGAGATGGTTCTCTTCAGTCTGTGTGTGTTGGCGAATTTGACATGGTTGATAGCGACGTCGGTACCGTGTCCAACGATCATGTTTACCATCCACGTCGGGGAGGGTGGCTTTGGTGGTCTGCAAGACTGCTCTCGCCCGTGTGCAAAATTAGCCTTTCCCTTTTCGCTGAGCAGCTCCTTCGGGTATCCTTAGTTTAGCATCCTGACGACTTCCTGTCGTAGACCTATGCAATCCCCGGTCCTGTGCCCCCATTCTTGGTGGAATTCACACAGGGCATTTGATTTCCTCGTGGCAGGGTCCGATTTCATTTTCTGAAGCCATTGTACCTTGGTGCCAAGATTTTCCAGTGTGTACACAATCTCTAAAGGAGAGACACAAAAGTTATGTGATGAAAGTAAAGGGGTCGTACCTCTTTTGTTTCTTAGCGGGGCGAGATGACGTTTTAGTGCATCTGCATGATGAGGGGGCGGATGAGGAGACCTCATATAGGGCTGATGCCGTTGTTTATTGGAGCAAGAGGGGAGTTCTCGACGTCCCTTATGACATCGATCTTTCCTTGTCTCTGGGTATATAGTTGTTAGTCGTCGGGTAGGCCCATTGAGGTCATCTTCGTCTGCTCGTACCTCGGCGTAGTAGGCATTATGAATCTCATCCCAAGTTGTGGGAGGATATTTCATGAATCGGCTTAGTAGTTTCTTGGTTGCTCTAGAACCGTCCCTACTGAGTCCGTTCTGAAAAGCGGCTACCGACATGCCCTCCGATACATTTGGTAGGCTCATCCTCACCCTGTTGAATCTAGCAAGGAAGTCCCTGAGGCTCTCGCCTGTGGTTTGTCTGACGATGATGATTTCATTCACCCGTGCCTATGCCTTCTTCGTGCCGGCGTGTGCTGTGACGAATTTGTCAGCCATTTCTTCGAAGGTTAAGATTGCTTTGGCGGGTAGTTGATAATACCACGTCAGGGCTCCTCCGGTCAGCGTCTCGCCGAACTTATCTAGTAGCACAAATGATACCTATTCCTTAGACATGTCATTACCTTTCATGGCTGTGACGTAATGGATGAGATGCTCTTCAGGGTTAGTGGTCCCATTGTACACTCTCAGATAAGGAGGCATCTCGAAAGTTTTCGGGATGGTGTAAGGGGTGGCTTCCTCCGAATAGGGCTGTTCTACGAACCATGCTACGTCACGTTTGGGTAGCAGTTTCGGCACCCCGGGGATCTTGTCGACCCTATCCTGATGCTCCTTCATTTGATCGCAGAGGGACTTATTTTCGCCCTCCATTTCCTCCATTTTCTCAGAATGGACGCTAATGTGTCATCATGAATTTGTGTTTTGACGGGTTGGTTGTTGGTCCGTATTTCCTCTTGCTCGTCTGCTGTGGCGGTGATACTTGTCGTTGGTGCTGTTTTTGCATGGCTCTGTGGTGGTCTTTCCACTAAACCGCTCATGGTGCTTGTCAACCATTCCTCCAGTAACTTCCTGACCGTCGGGGGTGCTTCTTTTGGAGCGGATATGGAGGCATCTTTTTCCTGCAAGGTCGCAAGGTTCCCGGATGGGGAAGGTGAGGCTTCTGTCTCTGGTGCGGTATCAGGGGTGATGTTCATGGTAGCACTACCACCAACCTCGTTCAGGGAGCTCAAGAGGTTGGTGGTGACATCCATTATATCTTTGGAACGGGTGTTATTTTCGTCCATTATGGGGTTTTATCTGGTAATCTGATCCTTCGGGTGTATACTATAGGTTTTATTCTCGAAATCCCCACAGACGACGCCAAATTGTTTGACCCAAAAGCTACCGATTACTTTGTAAGTTAGGGACAATCAAAGATTATGAAGAGGTAAATCGGAATCAACAATAATAAATTCAATGATAGATCTATTATTCGTATGTTATTTATTCTGATGAGATTGTAACGAGACTAAGTGGATTGCCGATACAAATCACTAAGAGGGAAATAAATAGAGAGAGAATGATAGTCAGAGAGATAATCAGAAGTTGTATTATTAATGAAAATAACACTTGGCCTTACAAATGAGGGAGGTCTTTCCTTATATAAAAGGAAGGCTCCATCGTCAAAATATCATTTATTCAAGGACCACAATTGTCCCAGCAATGTAAACGGGCGGAGAGGGTGGAGTACTTATACGGGCGAGTTGACATTACGCCTTTATTGTTAGAGGCGTACTCCCCTATGTCGTATGGGCGTGAAGAGAGGTATACTTGGCTTTAGTGGCCGTGAAAGGAGGCATACTCGACTTTCATCAATTATGTCCGATTCGACCCCCAGGGGCGAAGGTACAGTGTACCAAGGGTAGTCAATTGACAACCCTTCGTCGAAAAATAATACTGTGTATATAGGTAAAATATTAGAATTTATATATATATATATATATATATATATAATAGACATTGAACACCCTTGTAACAATGAAGAGGCATAGCCCAGTGGCAAAGGGTGGTCAAAATGCCTTAGGGGCGCAAGTTCGAACTCTGCCCTCTACAATTTTTGTTGCAGTACAATTCTTTTTAATGACAACACACAAAACGACGTCACTTTCCCTTTTGGCTTGCTTTTATAATATAAAAAAAGGAATAAACAAATATGCATAAAACAAAAGTTAGGAATAAAGAAACCTAACACTAAAAGTCAAAATCGATCTACTTGCTCTCCATCTTCCTTATTTCCAATTTTCCATCTTCTGTGATTTCTTTGCCAAAATTCCCATCTCAATTCTCCATCTTTGCCAAAACCTAGGTAGACCAAAATCTTCATCTTCTTTGATTTCTCTGCTAACAAACTTTTTCATTGGAAAATTCTTGCCGCTCTCCCTCTCCGTTTTCGCCGGTTATTTCGAGTTTCCGACTGTCCGAATACTCTATTCCGCCATTGAACTGGTTTGTACTTCGAATCTCTTGTCTTTCTTTTCCTTTTTTGCTTCAAAGTTTCAGTTGTGCTAAATTTCTCTTATTTTTTATATGATAAATATTTGTGGGACAGTACATTGTGAGTAATTAGTTAGCATTTATGTATATAAGTATATTGCTTGCTGTAAGTTTAAACACAAATTGTTGATATTCCTTTTGTTTATTTAATTATTGAGGAGTAATATATTTTAACTAATTACTACATTCATGGAATTGAAGTTGCAATGAACTTGTTGAAATTTTACAACAAAGTACCAAAAATAACTTCGGGTTCTCAAAATCAATCTAACAGAGAAGAAAATGTCGATTAGTCAGATTTTCCCTCGCATTCTTCTCTAAGACAAGAAATTAATACAATTGCTCCACAATCCTATCCAGCTGAAAGGACTCCAATACTGGAGTATCATCCAAACCATCGCGATGAAATAAGGAGGGCATACATTCAAGGTGGTGCTTGCCAACCTCGGTATCATGACTTCCCTCAATCTCACTTTTCTGGATTTATGCGTCGTTCTAATCCTCTATGGTTTGATGAATTTAATTGGTTGGAGTATAGTGTAAGTACCGATGCTGCATATTGTTTACCTTGTTATTTATTTAAGGGAGAAAGTAATCAGCACGGTGGTGGTTATATTTTTCAAGTAAAGGGTTTAGGAATTGGAACAGAAAAAAATGCTTTAAGAAACATGTTGGTTTGCCAAATAGTATTCACAATAAAGCAAGTAGAAATTGTGATGATCTAATACAACAAAAACAGTCTATTATTGCTGCATTCGACAAACAGTCTAATCAAACTAAGCGTGAGTATTGGCTTCGCTTAAATGCTTCAGTTGATGTGGTAAGAATTCTTTTGACTCAAGGATTTGCTTTTCGTGGTCATGACGAAAGTGAAACTTCATTGAACAAAGGTAATTTTATTGAAATTCTTTCTTGGTATGCGGCTAAATGTGACAAGATTGAACCTTTTGTGTTGAAACATGCTCCACAAAATAGTAAGATGACTTCTTCAGATATTCAAAAAGAAATTGTGACCGCATGTAAGATAGAAACTATTAAGGCTATGATAGAGGATCTAAATGGTGACTATTTTGCTTTATTAGTTGATGAGTCTTTAGATGTGTCATGCAAAGAGCAAATGGCTATTATTTTACGGTATGTCGATAAAAGAGGAAGTGTGATGAAGAGGTTTATTGGCATGGTTCATGTTCAAGATACTAGTGTTTTATCTCTAAAGAAAGCAATTGTCGATGTTCTTGTTCATCATTCTTTAAGTTTATTTTCTATACATGGACAATGTTATGATAGGGCAAGCAATATGCAAGGTGATATTAAAGGTCTTAAGAAGTTGATTAAACAAGAAAGTAGATCGGCTCATTCTATTAATTGTTTTGCACATCAACTTCAATTGACTCTAGTTGCGGTTTCTAAGAAGTGTGTTCAAGTAGGTGAACTTGTATTATTGGTTTCAAATATTTTGAATGTGTTGGGAGCTTCTTTTAAACGTGTGGATGAGTTTAGAGATTCTCAAAAAGAAAAACTCCATGAGGCATTAGATATGGGTGAACTAAAAACAGGTAGAGGCTTGAATCAAGAACTCGGTCTTGTTAGAGCTGGTGATACTCGTTGGGAATCTCACTACAAGTCATTTGGAAACTTTATTCGTATGTTTGGCTCTATTGTTGATGTTCTTGATACACTTGTTGAAGATGCAGGTACTTTAGATGATAGAGCTAAGGCATCGGGGTATTTCGAACCTTGTCAAACATATAAGGTTGCTTTCTTATTGCATTTAATGACAGATATTTTGGGGATCACAAATGAGTTGAATATATCCTTACAAAAAAAAGAGCAAGATATTGCAAATGCCATGCTACTTGTTCAAGTAGCAAAGAAAAATTGCAAAATTTAAGGAGGGATGATGAATGAGATTTTTTTGTTGAAAAAGTTTCTATGTTTTGTATCAAGCATAATATTTTGGTGCCTAATTTTTATGATCTATATGTTAACTCTGGAAGATCACGACGAAAACCTACTGATTATACTTTTTTTCATCATTATCGCGTTGATGTGTTTTGTAAAGTTCTTGATTGGCAAGTTCAAGAACTTAATGATCGTTTTGACGAAGTGACAACTGGGTTGCTTCATGGAGTTTCGTGTTTGAATCCAATTGACACATTTTCAAGTTTTGATATCAGAAAAATAATGAAGATGGCTGAATTGTATCCTAATGACTTTGATGAATTTAGGATGAGTTCTCTTGAGAATCAACTTGCGAGTTACATTATTGATGTTCGTGATTTTGATGAAAGGTTCTCCAATCTAAATGGGCTTTCTGATCTTTCAAAAAGATTAGTTAAGACAAAGAAGCATTCAGTTTATCCTCTTGTATTTCTCTTAGTGAAACTTGCGTTGCTTCTTCCAGTTGCCACTGCAACCGTTGAAAGAGCTTTCTCAGCAATGAAGTTTATCAAGAATGCTTGCGGAATCGAATGGATGATGACTTTTTAGGCGGGTGCATAGTGCCTTATGTAGAAAGAGAAGTATTTAGTATTATTTCTAATGAGTCTATTATAAAAACATTTCAAGAGATGAAGCCTCGTCGAGTATGTTTGTAATAAGTAGAATCTCTTTTTGACGCTTCTTTATATTAGTTTCGTTATATCGAATTGTTTGTACTATTACACGTATTCTTATAAATTAGCTCGATATCACGTTGTTTAAGTTAAATGTTTCGGTCTACCTACTTGTTGAAATTTTTATTTCCGTTCAAGTTTGAACACTCTTAAATAGTTTTATGGCTTCGCCACTATCGACCCCATACAATTTCCCAATTCCAAGATTCAAGATTCAGAATGTGCTATATGTCCTTCGCCACACAAACACGCGAACGAAGAGAATGATAGCAGAGTCACGGCACACATAGAGAGTCGGAGAAAGAGCAACAGAAAGCCAATCGATTAAAATAATGAATTGACAGAGCCAGGAGACATTAATGTGAACCAAACATAAAACAAAAAAAAAAACTGAGAGCAGAGATGATGTAAATGCATGAATCACTACCAAAGGAAATTCTTTTATACTAAACATATGAACTGAAGCATAATTTTCAAGTGAACATACCAGTTATCCCCATTTTAATGGATAACAAATCAACTTCATATTTAAGCACTGGTAGTATCAATTGAAAACCCACTTCCTCGACGGAGCGTAATCTCGTCGTCGTCGGACAATACACAAACATCGACGGAACGGCAACCTCAAAACTTGGCCGAAACTTTTAGAGAAGTGGCTTGTTTTGAGCTACTTTTGTGACTATTTTGCTGCGTTTTGGGTTGCTTCTGGTGTGGGATTAGTGCTGGAATTTTGGTGAGAAAACAGGGATTGTTTAAGGGTGGTGTTGAAGACGATGAGGTCAGGGGGCGTGGCTCTTTTCCCGTTCATTTTTGAATCGCGTTCCTCTCCTCTATATTCTGTTTTTGTCTCTTTTTCTGGCCAATTTTAATTTAAAACCAAGTCTTTTCACTTCACTTTCTTGTTGTTGTTCTTTCCTTTTTTTAATTAATTAAAAACCTAAACTAAATTTCTAAATTAATTTAAATTATAAAATAAAGCAAATTATCTAACTATGTAAAAAATGATTATTTGTTTGTGATTTTTGTATTAATAGCACAATTAACTCAATGTAATTAATTCCTAAATGCAAATTAAACCTAAGTTGGAATAAAATTAAAATGTGACACTTTTTGTATTTATTTATGGTTTTTCTATGATTTTATAAAATATTAAAAATGCACGAAATGCAACTAAATAAAGAAAAACACCTAAAAATCAATTAAAATTATTTTGCTCTATTTTTAGGAGTTATTTTCATGTAGGGCAAAAATCACGTGCTCACAATATCCTCCTCCTCGGAAGGGATCACTACGTCTTTGTTCTCCCACTTGCAGTCCTCCTTTACTTGCACGAGCTCATCCTAGGTAAAGAAACAAACATATCGAGACATGGGCTCACATTGACCGGGTGTCGATACAGGTTTCTCGATCTTCAAATCGGATGTTATTTCATATGGCGGGGGGACGAACTCCTCAATACTAGGGGGCACTACCGATTTACTCTTGGCAGTCGAGAAGATGAAGAAGCTTTTTCTTTTTGGGGAACCGATTTAGAGGTCTTGGCCATTATAGTACTAATATTTAAGAAAATGGAGTGTTGATAGTGAAGTAAGAGCTAATAGAAGAGAAGTGAGAATTTAGAGAAATTTAAAGAGCTAATAAGACTTTGAGAACAATATGAGAATAAAGTTTGCAATATTGTGAAGCTAATAAAATTATAGATGTAATTTAAGCGTACTTTGGAAGCCAAAAGGCCGACGTCATCCACTTCCAATTAATGACATTGGGAATCGTACAAAAAGAAAGCTTTCAATCATTTTAGCCACTAATGTCACGAGATTGGCATTAGGATCTAGGCGTCGAAGATTAATTCGTTTCTTATCGACCTATTTCGAGTTTGAGAAAGGTGTTTACTCGACTACTAAGCCCTAGAGCTACACGCATTTTAGAAAATTCTCACTCGGGGGCTATAAAAAAGCTTAAGGGCTAACTTTATTTCGAGTTCGAGCACGTGCTCGCTCGACTACTAAGCCCAACGGCTACTCGAGTATGAGAAAACTCTCAGCTCAATGATTATCTACGAAGTATAATGGCTAACTTTAATTCAAATTTGAGACATTGCTCTCACTCAACTCAGACTCAGAAGTCCTAATATCCCGAGCTCGCATCAAATAAATTTAAGGTTAGCTCGAGGATTAACAAGAACATTAAGGGGTATTATATTGATCGATTATAAACCTAATGGGTTATTATGTCTTGATTCTGGTATTTGGACTAGTCACTAAAGTTATATAATCAAAGTTTTCGCAAGTGAAGACGGAATGGAATTCAACATGATCCAAAAGGAAGATAAAGAGATCCTTTTATATTTCCAAGAGATGGTTACAAATTATAACTACAACATCCATAATGGGTACTTACACAGGATCAAAGAAGCAAAAGAAAACCAAAGAACCTAATCAACTTTTGAGGCCACATCCTCGAGAGCATCATCTTCGGAAACCTCCTTACCGGGGACCCCATTTTGATCTTTGGAAATGTCTTTGTGCCTAAAGAGATTTAGCGTAAAAAACCCTCGATAAAAGTAATTGTATTTCCAACAGCGAGGATTGAGCATTTTGTTAAAATTTCAAGCCATAATCCGTTATAAAAGAGTAGCAAAATAAAAAGACTAGAAAGGAAGACGAGAAGATATATCTTTACTTTCTATCATAAGAAAAACTAAAACGCTTGCAAGATGAACGAGCAAAGATCCAAAAATGTTCATCCTTAGGACGTTGTACCGGTGTAGGATGCAAAAGTTAGTGGATGATAGTACCACCTCATTTCATGGAAAGAAAAATAAATGAAGTGCTACACCAGGTTAAGGATAATAGAGATGAGTAGCGGGGTGAAGCGTTGGGGGAAGGATTATGCGCCCTTCTCTCGTTGTTTTAAATCAAAGATTTGAGAAGTGAAGCCTTTGGCATTACTGGTAAAATTGCTACCATGCGACCTTGTGATCACACATTCAAACCATGGAAGCATGATTAGATAAAGGTATAAAGAAGGTAAAGAATCAAAGTGAATGAAGATGAATTGCGTATAGTTCTTTATTCCACATAGTAGCCTCATATTCATAGAAAGGTCACAATGGTTGGGTGACGCTATTGGCCGATCGGCACTGGTGCGTATTTGATATTATGGGGAAGAGCGACGACGTAAAATATATGGTCACATCAAACACCTACGTCACGAGCATGGCATCATTATGAGAAGCTCAGAAAAATCAAGGTGTAAATTATTTCTTATCATCTTATTCTAAGAAATGCGGGGACTATCTGTATATAGTCAAAATCATATGCCTCCGATTTATAGGCTCGAGGGGTCGTCATAGGCCCGAGTTCGGGTGAGGTCGAGTTCGAGACCAGTGGATCAAAATCAAGCTCAAAGACAAAGCGAGATGACTAGAGATGCGAGTACGAGGAATACCACGCCTGAGTATACTCGGCCCCAAATATAGTACTGTTAGACATTTATAATAGAATGAGCTAGATTCTTGCCACGTCCCCATAATCATGGTACAAATCTTGGAATAAGATTGTACGATTCTGTACTAGGTGGTTAGATAGCTGAATCAAGAATATTCTCTATTGTAAATAGAAATATTCCTTATTTAGAGTTCCCCTATTATATAAAGGAGACCCCAATCATTTGTAGGATCATCTGATCATTGAGCAAGTAATATACTTGTGAAGACTCGGCTCATCATCACGTGATTGACCGCCCCGTTTCCCTAATTTTATGTTTTTCTCTGCTTCATTGTCAGTATATGAGGTGGTCAAGTCGAATTGGATTGGTTTTGGATGGAAATGAGACACTTAGTTTCTTTAAGGAAGGTTTGTTTTGGTAAAGTCAATCGGGTGTTGACCGTTGAGTTAGACGGCTCGGATGTGATTTCCGATGATGTCACAACTCAAACCCCAGTCGTGATGGCGCCCAATACAATGCTATGCAAGCCCGACCATGTTATCCATTAACCAGTCCATTATTAATTTCAGGTGATCCAGTTAAACTTATATAGCAAGTGTTCATATCAAAATGATAAACGTAATAGTAGAAGCATACAAAGTACGGTCCCAACCAAATCGTGGTGTCACAAGTCTGAGCCTCTACAGATAAAATATCCTATACAAACAAGTCTAGGCACAATGAAAGCAACAAAATGATAAAGAAGGAGAAAACATGTTCTACGGACGTCGGCAGCTACCTCGTAGTCTCCGCAGAATAGATATTAATACGCAGCTGCGACAGCTCAACTGCTCTCTAGCACCTGTGAATCTGCACAAAACGTGCAGGGAATTGGGGTGAGTGTATTTCAACTCAGTGAGTAACAATAATAAACTATAACTGAAAATAAGAACTCCTGCACTATCACTAAATAGTTCTAAGGCAACCCCACGGGTAAGTCATCACTATGGAGAATACTCTCATCTCCAGTCCACATCTATCACAACAAGGTCCCATACTGACCAAATCCTCACTCGTTCCGCTACGGGGTACAACTAACTCAATGTATGAAAATATATACATATGTCTATGATGTATAAGTATTTAAGTACGTATATGGATATGAATAAGTATAATGCTGCGGCGTGCAGCCCGCTCCAATACATATAACGCTGCGGCGCGCAGCCCGCTCCATTTAACGTCGACGGTGCTCACTGGGGGTGTATACAGACTTCGGAGGGGCTCCCTAGGCCCAAGCGCTATGATACTGCGGCGTGCAGCCCGATCCACACATGTATTACTGCGGCGTGCAGTCCGATCCAATATATATATATGTATATATATATTTATACTATATATATATATATATATATATATATATATATATATATATATATATATATATATATATATATATATATATATATATCTATATATATACATATATAACTATACTGTTGCGGCGTGCAGCCCGATCCCATAATATACTCCGGCGCTCACTGAGAATGTGTGCAGACTCAGACTCCGAAGGGGTTCCTACAGCCCAAGTGAAATAATACTACGGCATGCAGTTCGTTCCACATGTATATCACTGCGGCGTGCAGTCCGATCCACATATATATTGCTGCGGCATGCAGCCCGAACCAATATACGTATATATATAATACCTCATAATGGGTCCTCGACCCTGTCCTAGTCAGTATAGAATTGGCCTTTCAGGCCCACTCAGCTAAATCAGGGAATTTCCACCCTAAGTAGTCTATCTCTCACAGTACACATCTAGTACTGGCCCACGATATGCTATACAACTAATTTTACGGCTGAGTGTAAGTTTCCAACATGATATAGGGGTCACCTAACTCTACAGGTCCCCTAATGCTCTATAGATCGGCACAATGCCCCAAACATGGTTACTAGCCCAATTACACAATTATAATCCCATTCTCAGTCACAATACACAATACACTATTAGTCGGAAAGGACCAAGTCCAATTCCCCAATCACAATGTCACCACGCCCGTCACAAGACGCGTGTCTCAACTGAACATAGCACTGTGAAGTGCTAGTACGAGGTTTCAAACCCTCAGTACACTATTTACTATCACCACTCCACTCGATCCGGTAGAAGCCTTAGTCCGCCTTGCACTTGCCTCGCAATTCAACCTTCTCGGATGTCGAATATGTTCAAAATCATAGACACTACATCAATATATGCCAATTACACACAACCCATTCGAAATAACTCAATTTGCACCAAAATTCACAAAGTTGTCCAAACCCGACTTTTGGTACGCTTCTCGAAAAATTACGAAAGTTACATATTCGGAATCCTCGTCTCAACACGAGTCTATGCATATAAAGTTTTCCAAAATCGGACTCTGTTTTCCAACTCAAATCGATATTTTACCAAAACCCAGGCTTAGGCTAAATTCCCCCATTAATTCATCCAATTTCTGTGAAATAAAGGAGGATTTTAAGATAAAAACACATAATTGAACCATAAAAATTACCTCCGATGATAACCCGATGAAATCCCAGCAATTTCCCGTCACTTTCTCTCTCTAAGACTCAACAATGGTGTTTTACGAAAGAATGGTCGCGTCTGAAATGTTCTGGACTTAAATTCACTCCCCAGCCCTTTTACCACACGAACGCGACACTACTCACGCGTTCGCGATGAACAAACGCAGCAGCCTCCAAATTTACTCTACGCGAACGCATGGCTTCCAGCCGCGTTCACGATGACCAACCGCCTCAGACCTACGCGAACGCGTGCCTTCCTTCGCGATCGCGATGCTCCCCGAACCTGACCATACGCGTTCGCGTCCCTCACCTCGCGAACGCGATGAACAAAAATATCCAACTCTCCCATACACTTCGCGAACGCGTGGACCCCTACGCGAACGCGAAGAACAAAGTTTTTCTGCAGATATTGCAGCAGATCAGCTGCTCTCTTAGGCTAAAAATGGTCCGTTTGGACTCCCGAATTCATCCCGAGGCCCCCGGGCCCCCAACGAAAACCACCAACATACTCCATAACACGATACAAACTTGTTCCAATCATAAAAACACGCCCTTAAACACGGAAAACATCGAATCCAAGCAAATTCAAGCCTAAGTTTTCATTTAAACTTCCGCAACCAACATTCGATCAAAAACCCGACCAAACGACCTCCGAATGACCTGAAATTTTGCAGGCACATCCAAAATCACCTAACGGAGCTACTGAAACTGTCGGAATTCCATTCCGACCCCCGGATCAAAATCTCACCTACCGTTCGTATTTCGCCAAAATTCAACTTTAGCCAATTCAAGCCTAAAACTACACCGGACCTCCAAATTCACTTCCGATCGCTCTCTTAGCTCATAAATGACCTCCCGGAGCTGACCGAATCATCAGAATTTGATTCCGAGCACTCTAACTCACAAGTCAACATCCAGCTGACTTTCTCAACTATTCCTTCTTCTAAAAGACTATTTCTCTCATTTCCAACCAAACTCGACTCGGATTGGCTCAAACTCACCCAACATGCATATTGTAACATTAACAAGCATATGACGGGGTTAACGGGGTGATAAGTCACATGATGACGGGCCGGGTCATCACATTCTCCCCAACTTAAGAAAACACTCATCCTCGAGCGGGTTAAGAAACATACATGGAGACTCAAATAGGTGAGGATATCTGCTCCACATCTCCTGGTCAACCTCCCAAGTAGCCTTCTCTACGGGCCGACCTCTCCACAGCACCTTGACTGAAGCAATCTCCTTGGACCTCAACTTTCGAACCTGTCTACCTAGAATAGCCACTAGCTCTACATCATAAGATAGATCACCATCAAGCTGAATGGTACTGAAGTCTTATACATGAGACGGATCCCCGATATACTTCCGGAGCATAGACACATGGAATACTGGATGAACACTCGACAAACTGGGTGGCAAGGCCAGCTCATATGCCATCTCTCCAATCCTCCTAAGTATCTCAAAAGGACCAATGTACCTGGGACTCAACTTCCCCTTCTTCCCGAACCGCATGACACCCTTCATGGGTGAAACCTTCAGCAATACCCTATCACCAACCATGAAAGACAACTCTTGAATCCTACGGTCTGCATAACTTTTCTGGCGAGACTGTGCTGTGCGAAGCCTCTCCTGGATCAACTTCGCTCTATCCAAAGCATCCTGAACTAACTCGGTCCCTATCAATCTATCCTCACCAGGCTCAAACTATCCCATGGGAGATCTACACCGTCTGCCATATAACGCCTCATACGAGCCCATCTAAATACTCGACTGATAACTGTTATTGTAGGCAAACTCAGCAAGTGGAAAGAAATCATCCCAAGAACCACCAAAGTCAATTACACATGCTCGCAACATATCCTCCAGGATCTGAATAGTGCGCTCAGACTGCCCGTCTGTCTGGGGGTGAAATGCGGTGCTCAACTCAACCCGCGTACCCATCTCTCGCTGAAATGCTCTCCAAAACTAAGAAGTGAACTGAGTGCCTCTGTCAGATATAATAGACACTAGGGCCCCATGCAACCTGACAATCTCCCGAATAAAGATCGTCGCCAACCGCTCCGATGAGTAAGTAGAACAAACTGGGATGAAATGTACGAACTTTGTCAGCCGATCAACAATCACCCACACAGAATCGAACTTTCTCCAAGTCTGAGGGAGCGCAGTAACAAAATCCATGGTGATCCTCTACCACTTCCACTCGGGAATAACTATAAGCTGATGAACACCGCCCGGTCTCTGATGCTCATACTTGACCTGCTAGTAGCTGAGGCACTTGGCTACGTGCCTCACAATATCTATCTTCATCCTTCTCCACCAGTAGTGCTGTCTCAAGTCTTGGTACATCTTCGCAACACCTGGATGAATAGAGTACTGCAAACTGTGTGCCTCCTCTAGTATCAACTCCTGCAAGCCATGTACATTGGGCACACATATACGGCCCTACATCCTCAGAATACCATCACTGTCGATAGTCACATCCCTAGCATCATTGTGTAGCACTCTGTCCTTAATGACAAGTAAATGTGGGTCATCATATCGTTGCTCCCTGATGCGATCATATAAAGAAGATCGAGAAACAACACAAGCCAACACTCGACTCGGCTCCGAAATATCCAACCTCACTAGCCGATTGGCTAGGGCCCGAACATCATAAGCAAATGGCCTCTCCCCAACTGGGATGAAAGCTAGGCTATCCATACTGACCGCCTTCCGACTCAAAGCATCGGCCACCACATTGGCCTTCCCCGGATGATACAAGATAGTGATGTCATAGTCCTTAAGCAACTCCAGCCACCTCCGCTGCCTCAAATTAAGGTCCTTCTATCTGATTAAGTGCTGAAGATTGCAATGATCCGTGTACACCTCACATGAGACACCATACAGGTAATGCCTCCAAATCTTCAGAGCATGAACTATGGCTGCTAGCTACAAATCATGACCAGGGTATTTCTTCTCATGGGGCTTCAACTGACGAGAAGCATAAGCAATGACCCTACCCTCCTGAATCAATACACAAACAATGCCAACTCTTGAGGCGTCATAATACACAGTATAAGGATTTGAAGCTGATGGCAGTATCAAGACTGGTGATGTGGTCAGTGCTGTCTTGAGCTTACGAAAGCTCTCCTCGCACTCCTTGGACCATATGAAAGGAACACCCTTTTCAGTTAATCTAGTCAAGGGTGAAGCAATAGAAGAGAATCCCTGAACGAATCGGTGATAATACCCTGCCAATCCTAGGAAGCTACGGATCTCAGTAACTGAGGTCGGTCTGGGCTAGCTCTGCACTGCCTCTATCTTCTTCGGATCCACCTGAATACCATCACTGGACACCACGTGTCCTAAGAATGCCACGGACTCATGCCAGAACTCACACTTGGAGAACTTGGCATACAACTTCTCCTCTCTTAATCCCTGCAATACAATACTCAAATGCCGAGCATGGTCCTCTTGGCTACGGGAGTAGACTAGAATGTCATCAATGAACACAATCACAAATGAATCCAAATAGGGCCTGAACACACTGTTCAGCAGATGCATGAACGCTGCTCGGGCGTTGGTCAGCCCAAAATATATCACAGGGAACTCATCGTGGCCATATCTGGTCCTAAATGCAGTCTTCATAATGTCGGACTCTCTAATCTTCAGCTGATGATAGCCTGAACGAAAATCAATCTTCGAGAATACCCTAGCTCCCAGAGCTGATCAAATAAATTATCAATGCGAGGAAACGGATACTTATTCTTCAAGGTTACCTTGTTCAGCTGCCTGTAGTCAATACACATCCTCATAGAGCCATCCTTCTTCTTAACAAACAGGATTGGTGCACCGCACTGCGACACACTCGGCCGAATGAAACCCTTATCTAGGAGTTCCTGGAGCTGCTCCTTCAATTCCTTCAGCTCAGCTGGTGCCATCCGATATGGAGGAATAGAAATGTGCTGAGTGCCTAGCACCAAATCGATCCCAAAATCAATGTCCCTGTCCGGCGGCATGCCCGACAGGTCTGAGGGAAATACATCAGGAATGTCCCGCATAATGGGTATAGAATCAATACTGGGAGTCTAAGATTTGACCTCCCGCACGAATGCCAAATAAGAAAGGCATCCCTTCCAACCATTCGTTGGGCCTTGAGGAAAGATATTACCCTGCTGGGTACATAATCAGTCGTGCCTCGCCACTCGATCCTCTGAATGCCCGATATAGCCAAGGTGACTGTCTTAGCATGACGGTCCAGAATAGCATGACATGGAGATAACCAGTCCATGCCCAATATAACATCAAAATCAACCATACTGAGAAGCAATAGGTCCACTCGGGTCTCCAGACCCCCCAATAGTTACCAGACAGGACCGGTATATATGGTTCACAACAATAGTATCCCCTACCGGGGTGGATACATGCACTGGCAACTCAAGAAACCCTCGGGTCGTGCCCAAATGAAGAGAAAAATATGTAGACACATAAGAGTAAGTAGAACCAGGATTGAACAACACTGAGGCGTCTCTGTGGTAGACTGAAATAATACATGTGATAACTACATCAGAAGCAACGGCCTCAGATCGGCCCTGAAGAGCATAACATCTAGCCTGTCCGCCCGATCGGCCTCCTCCTCGAGGGCGACCCCTAGCTGACTGACCCTCAACCCTAGCTGGTGGGGCGGGTGCTGAAGTAGAAGGACCAGATGACGAGAGCTTCCCCCTCTGCTGATAAGACCTGGAAACAAGATAGGGACACTCTCTGCGGATGTGCCCAAACTTTTCGCACTCAAAGCAACTCCCCGGTACTGGGGGCTGAGACTGATAAGGACCCCTAGCGCTAGAGTGTCCACCTGATGAACTAGGCCGAGAAGAACCCTGGACAGATGGGTTCTGTGAAGAACTCTGAGCTAGCATAGCGCTGAGAGATGGCTGGCTCTGGTGCGAACCCTGATAACCCTGGCTAGAAGACCACCTACGGCGATCTGAGCGGCCTGACTGTGAAGACCTGAAAGAGCGACCCCAACTCTGCTGGCCCTGGCATCTAATCTGAGTGCCACTGGAACTAGCGGATCCTCGAGGCCTCTTGGCCTCCCTCTCATCCCGCTCTCTATGATGATCTGTCTCTATGTCACGACAGATATCCACAGCATCGTCAAAAGTACGGCTCAAAACCTTCTCCCGGGTCATCAAAATACAGATGGGATAGAAAAGGCCGTCCACAAAGCGTCCAATCCTTTCTCTGTCGGTAGGAACCAACCGCGGTGCAAATCTAGACAACTCTGTAAATCCGATCTCATACTCTAACACAGAAATGTCTCCCTGGCGGAGACCCTCAAACTACTTACGCATCTCATCTCTCTGAGATCGGGGCACCCACTTCTCCAAGAAAATGGTGGAGAACTCTGGCCATGATAGTGGGCTGCCCCTACTGGTCTGCGGCACTCATAAGCCTCCCATCAAGCGAAGGCTGAGGATACACCACTGGACTCCAAGATACCTGCTGCACGAAGCATCCAACGGCAATTGTCTAGAAAACCTTGGGCGTCCTCGCCCGGAGAACCAGTGAACACTGTAGGAGATAACCCGGTGAACCTCTCGAGACGACGCTGCTCATCGTCAGTCATAGCTAGGACCATGTCCCTGAACCTGATCTGCTGGCTGAACTGGAACCACAGGTTGAACTGGAAGAGCCTCAGGTGTCTGCAGGCCCTGCACTGCTAGCTCTAGAGTGCGTGCTGTGGGGGTCTAATGACAACCCTCAGTCCCTGATGTGGCTGCTGTGGTGGTAACTTAAATCACCTATGCCAGGCCAGTGCAAACTGCTAATATCTGTGCCAGGGTCTCCTGTAGACCCGGAATGACAATGGGCACAGCTGGTGCCGGAACTGGCGCTGTTGGAGCCTTAGCAACTGGAGGCTATGGGTCAGCTGGCATTGCCTCAGCTGACCTACCTCCGCCACGACCACGTCCGCATCTACGACATCTAGTAGGTGGTAGTGGTGGTCGTCCACCTCATCCGGAAGCTCGAGTTCTCGTCATCTGCGAGAGAGTAGAATGTCAAAGTTCATTATAAATCAAAAATTATCGCACGACAAAAATTCCAAGAATTGAAACATTCCTAAAAGGTTTGCAGCCTCCCGAGGATAAGTACATGCATCCCCGTACTAATCCACAAGACACTACTAAACCGGCTCATGACTCGCGAGACCTGTTAACCTACACTCTGATACCAACTTGTCACGACCCAAACCCCGGTCCTGATGGCGCCTAACACAATGCTAGGCAAGCCCGACCATGTTATCCATTAACCAGTCAATTATTAATTTCAGGTGATCAAGTTAAACTTAAATAGCAAGTGTTCATATCAAAATGATAAACGTAATAGTAGAAGCATACAAAGTACGGTCCCAACCAAATTGTGGTGTCACAAGTCTGAGCCTCTATAGATAAAATAGCATATACAAACAAGTCTAGGCACAATGAAAGCAACAAAATGATAAAGAAGGAGAAAACAGGTTCTGCGGACGTCGGCAGCTACCTCGTAGTCTCTGCATAATAGATATGAATAAGCAGCTGCGACAGCTCAATTGCTCTCTGGCACCTGTGAATCTACACAAAAAGTGCAGGGGAGTGGGGTGAGTATATTTCAACTCAGTGAGTAACAATAATAAACAATAACTGAAAATAAGAACTCATGCACTATCACTAAACAGTTCTAAGGTAACCCCACGGGTAAGTCATCACTATGGCGAATACTCTCATCTCCAGTCTACATCTATCACAACAAGGTCCCACACTGACCAAATCCTCACTCGTTCCGCTACGGGTACAACCAACTCAATGTATGAAAATATATACATATGTCTATGATGTATAAGTATTTAAGTACGTATATGGATATGTATAAGTATAATGCTCCGGCGTGCAGCCCGTTCCATTTAACGTCGACGGTGCTCACTGGGGGTGTATACAGACTTCGGAGGGGCTCCGTGGGCCTAAGCGCTATGATATTGCGGTGTGCATCCCGATCCACACATATATTACTGCGGCGTGCAGGTCGATCCGATATATATATATATATATATAGTTTTGCGGCTTAGTGTAAGTTTTCAACACGATATAAGGTTCACCTAGCTCTACAGGTCCCCTAATGCTCTACAGATCGGCACAAGGCCCCAAACATGGCTATTCGCCCAATTACACAGTTATAATCTCATTATCAGTCATAATACCCAATATACTATTAGCCGAGAAGGACCAAGTCCGATTCCCCAATCACAATGTCACCACGCCCGTCACAAGATGCGTGTCTCATCTCAACATAGCACTGTGAAGTGCTAGTACGGGGTTTCAAACCCTCAGTACATTATTTACTATCACCACTCACCTCGATCTGGTAGAAGCCTTAGTCCGCCTTACGCTTGCCTCGCAATTCAACCGCCTCGGATGTCGAATCTGTTCAAAATCATAGAGAATACGTGAATATATGCCAATTACATATAACCTATTCGAAATAACTCAATTTGCACCAAAACCCACAAATTTGTCAAAATCCGACTTTTGGTACGCTTCTCAAAAAATTAAAAAAAAGTTACATATTCGGAATCTTCGTCTCAACACGAGTCTATGCATATAAAGTTTTCCAAAATCGGACTCCGTTTGCCCACTCAAATCGAAATTTACCAAAACCCTGGCTTAGGCTAAATTCCCCCATAAATTCATCCAATTTCAGTGAAATAGAGGAGGATTTCAAGATAAAAACACATAGTTGAACCATAAAACTTACCTCCGATGATAAACCGATGAAATCCCAGCAATTTCCCGTTACTTTCTCTCTCTAAGACTCAACAATGGTGTTTTATGAAAGAATGGCCGCGTCTGAAATGTTCTGGACTTAAATTCACCACCCAGCCCTTTTACCCTACGCGAACGCGACACTACTCACACGTTCGTGATGAACAAACGCAGCAGTCTCCGAATTTACTCTATGCGAATGCGCGGCTTCCAGCCGCGTTCACGATGACCAACCGCCTCAGACCTACGCGAACGCGTGCCTTCCTTCGCGATCGCGATGCTTCCCAGGCCGCACCCTACGCGTTCGCGTCCTTTGCCTCGCGAACGCGATGAAAAAAAATTCCCAACACTCCGATACACTTCATGAACGCGTGGACCCCTATGCGAACGCAAAGAACAAAGTTTTTTCTGCAGATATTGCAACAGATCAGCTACTCAACTAGGCCAAAAATGGTTCATTTGGACCCTCAAATTCATCCCGAGGCCCCCGGGACCCCAACGAAAGTCACCAACATACTCCATAACACGATACAAACTTATTCCAATCATAAAAACATGCCCTTAAACATGGAAAGCATCGAATCCAAGCAAATTCAAGCCTAAGTTTTCATTTAAACTTCCACAACCGACATTCGATCAAACATCCGACCAAACGACCTCCGAATGACCTGATATTTTGCAGGCACATCCAAAATCACCTAACGGAGCTACTGAAACTGTCAGAATTCCATTCCGACCCCCGGATAAAAATCTCACCTATCGATCGGATATCGCCAAAATTCAACTTTAGCCAATTCAAGCCTAAAACTACACCGAACCTCCAAATTAACTTCCGATCGCTCGCCTAGCTCATAAATGACCTCCCGGAGCTGACCGAATCATCATAATTCAATTCCGATCTCTCTAACTCACAAGTCAACATCCAGCTGACTTTTCTCAACTATTCCTTCTTCTAAGAGACTATTTGTCTCATTTTCAACCAAACTCGACCCGGATTGGCTCAAACTCACCCAACATGCATATTGTAACATTAATAAACATATGGCGGGGATAACGGGGTGATAACTCACATGATGACAGGCTGGGTCATCACAGATGATTTGGTTAGCTTTGGGGGATGATTTATGACTTAGGAGTGCGATCAGAATTGATTCTGGATGTCCGATGTAGAATTAGGCTTGAATTGGCGAAGTTAGTATTTTTTGGCAAATTCCGGTTGGTAAGTGAGATTTTGATACATGAGTCACAATGGAATTCCAAGATTTGCAGTAGTTCCGTTTGTTGATTTTGGATGTGTGGGCAAAATTTTAGATCAATCGGAGGTGTTTTGGTCGAGTTTTTGATCAAATGCATATTTCAGAAGTTCTAAAGAAATTTATACTTGAATCCGATGTGATTTAATGGTTTTAGCTATTTTTGATGTGTTTTGATGATTGGAACAAGTTTGAATAATGTTTTAGGATGTGTTGGTGCTTATGGTTGAGGTCTCGGGGTCCTCAAGGTGATTCCGGATGGTCAATCGGACCAACTTTGGCCTTAAAAGATCGTAGGTTATCAGCTATTAGGTTGTAGAAGAAATGCGCTTTGCGTTCGCATTGGTGAGTCGCAAACGCGTTGTAGGAATTAGAGGGTAGGGATTTTTGGTTACGCATTTGCATTTGGGGCCTCACGATCGCGTAAGGCGAGTTGATCAGGCATCGCATTTGCAATGGGGATCACGCATCCGCGCAGAAAGAAGTTGGCCCCTGAGTATTTGTTCATTTCATTCATGGCCATGGGGATGCGTTCACGTAGTTGGAATTCCCGAATGGTCGCGTTTGCGTTTGGGCACCGCATTTGTGTAGGGATTATTTTGGTCAATGTTTTTTTGTTCATCGCGGACGTGGGGAGTTGACCGCATTCGCATAGGGTAAAATTCACCTGGGCAGCAGGGTTTTTAAATTATTTCATCCGTGAATCTTGGTCCATTTTGCTCCATTGTTGAGCACCTTGAGAGCTTTTGAGGAGAAATTCAAGAGGGTTTCGATGGGAATTGATTGGAGGTGAGTCCTATATCCTAGAAGCATCATTTTATTGATGAATCGACCTTTAAATTCAAGGCAATTTGAGTAAAATTGGAAGAACTAGGGCTTGACTTTTGAAATAAAAATTTGGGATTTGAGGGGGCATTTGAGCTCCGATTTTGGTAAATTTGATTATGTATAGACTCGTGGCGAGATGAGAAACCTGGTGATATGAATTTTGTAATTTTTTGAGAAGTGGGCCCGGGGCTTAGGTTTTGTTAATTTCGTCATTTTTTATAGTTTTCTAGTCTTTTCGATTGGATTATGTTTTCTTAGCCTATTGTGATGTAATTCTTGTGGTTTTGATCAGATTCTACGCACAGAGAGGTTGATTTATGAGGCAAGCACAAGGCGAGCTAGGGTTTCGGTCTGCTTGGGTTGAGTAATGGTTATAAATGATGTTCTGAGGGGTTAAAACCTCAGATTTACACTATATGTCCGATAATTTACTTCTTTTTATTCTATTCTCTCACATATGGTGTGTACATGAGCTACCAGACGTAGCAAACTACCACCAGTACCACTCACTGAGGCTATTAGAGGTCGTGGATTCAACCGTGGTCGTGGTAGAGGTAGAGTAGTGGGGGCATCACCTGTGGATCCTTTAGTTCCCCACCTCAGGACCAGGCTCCAACAAAACCAGTTCAGGCATCAGCTGTGCGTATTGTGATACTGGGTCTCCATGATACATTGGCCCAGATATTGACAGTTTGTACGGGTCTAGCTTAGGTGGTCTCAGCCACCTCAGTAACATCATCCACTTCACAGGCAGAGGGAGGCAATCAAACCTCCGCTGCTCGCACACCTGATGTAATGATCCAACCAGTCATTTTGAGTACTAACGCTCCGTTTAGCAGTTGGAGGTCATGAACAAATTTATTTCAGGTATTATGCTTCTACGCGTGGTTAGAATTTGATTTTGGTAAATTCGAATTTGCAAAGAGAATTCTCATTTTGGAAGCTTAAAGTTAAAAGAATGAACTAGGATTGAGATTTTTAGTAAACGACCTTGAAATCGAGATCTGGAAGTCCTAGCAGGTTCGTATGACGATTTCAGACTTTAGCGTATGCCCGGATCGGGTTTTAGATAACCCGGGAGCATTTTGGCGCCTAATGTAGAAGTTAGCAATTTAGAAGAAATTTCATAAGTTTGACTTGAAGTGCATTTCAGTGTTATCGATGTCCATTTGGAATTCCGAGACTGGGAGTAGCTCCGTATAGTGATTCTAGAGTTGGGGGCGCGATCGGAAGTGAATTCTGAGGTCCGTAGGTTATTTTAAAGCCATTTGGCTAAAGATAGAAATTTGAAGGTTTTGAAGAGTTTGGCTGGGCAGTTGACTTTTTGATATCGGGGTCGGAATCAAAATGTAGAAGTTGGATCAGGTCTGTAATGTTGAATATGACCTGTCTGCAAAATATTTGGTCAATTAGATGTGTTTTGATAGGCTTAAACATTGGGAATGGAGGTTTGAAGTTTTAAAGTTCACAAACTTGAATTTGGGGGTGTAATTCATGATTTTAGCATTGTTTGATGTGATTTGAAGCCTCGAGCAACTCCGGAATGTCTTTTGGGATTGGTTGGTGTGTTTGGTTGGGGTCCCGGGGGCCTCGGGTGGACTCTGGGTGGTTGACGGATCGAAATTGGAATATGGAAGGGAGTTGAAGGCATCTCGTTGCTTGTGTTTCCGCTTCTGTGTTTGGTTGACCGCAGGAGCGGCACCGCAGAAGTGGACGGGGTGACACAGAAGCGGGTTTTGGACTAAGGCTTGAGGACCGCACATGTGGTCAAGCTTCTGCAGAAGCGGGGCCGCATCTACGGAGGAATGGTCGCATAAGCGAAAAGGACGGCTTGGGCGAGGAGTCGCAGAAACGACTTTTGTACCGCTTAAGCAGAATCTTTGATGCGGTTTAGTTTCGCTGAAATGAAAATATAGTTGGAGCTGAGGGACCACAGAAGCGGATTTTTGTTCGCAGAAGCGGTCATAGGACCGCAAAAGCGAAAAGTGGCTAGGGCAGAATGTTTTAAAATCCAATTTTGGACCATTTCTCATCACATTTTTTGGCTTAGGGGCGATTTTGGAGAGCTTCAAGAAGAGAGTTTTGTCATCAATGATAAGGTATGTCATAACCACCTAATATAAGCTAAATCCATTGATTATGTATGAGATTAAGCACGGAATTACTGTAAATATTGGGTTTTTGGTGGAAAAACCTAGGAAATCATAATCTTGAATTTTAGCCACAATTTTGGGTATGGAATTAGGAGAAAATCATATATTTGAGTTCCTAAAGTCATGGGTAACCTTTATCTTTGAGAAATTTTAGATTTCGGGCACGTGGGCCCGAGGGCATTTTGGTCATCTTATAAATGGAGTTGGGAAATTTTATAATCTGGATTGTTAATAAGTATTTGAGTATATTCTCATTAGTTTATCGTTAAATTGGTTAGTTTGGGTGCAATGAGAGTTGGTTCAAGCCTTCGGAAGGATGTAGAATACTAGTTATGAGTTTTCGGAGCGAGGTGAGTCTCCTTTCTAATTATGTGAAGGGGGAAATCACCCCATAGGTGAGTCAAATTAATTATGTGCTCCTAGTTGTGGGGGCTACGTGCGCATGAGGTGACGAGAGTTCGTGAGTAGCTACTATATGCTATTGTCCGGGTAGTTTAGGGCCCAAAAGCATGTTATATGTGGACTAATTGTGAAATCCTTGATGGCTTAGGTTGCTTAAATCACATTAAATTAATAATTGAACTTTCTAAAAGACTTAAGCTTCGTTTTCTCAAATTAATAAAAGCGAATGTACTTTTTCCTGGATATTTGCTCCACGTTGACTTCCTGAATGTGTATCTGTCTGAGTGTATGTTTATTTTGAAACGGGCCGAACACCTTGGCAGATTAATAGATACATCCATAGGCACACCGTCGACCCTCGGCAAGTGCACATTTATTTCTGTTGGACCGGGCTGTCGCCTCGGTATGATTTGTGCATGCTTGTATTACTGCCTGGACTTGTTTAAGTCATTACATGCCTCCCTTTGGCTCTAGATTATTTTGATAATAATGAAAAGATTCCTTGGAAAATCCCCCATGAGACTTATGTGCTTCTTGTTTCCTCTACCCGAATAGAAATCATGTTAGAATATAAACTCACTATTTGATATGTATATTGAGAACAAATAATCGTTGGACCATTAGAGTGTGTCAAAGTTGACTATCTCGTCTCGACCCCTTCAGGATTAGGCGAGACACTCACTGAGTACACATTGATTATGTACTCATACTGCACGTCTGTGCATTTTTGTTGCACATGTTCATGATATATTATTGATATACTAGGCACATCAGCATAGACGAATCAGGGACTAGGTGAGTTGCAGTATGTGAGGCCCACAAATTTTAAGTCCCTTCCTAGTAATTATATTTCCTTCATGTCCATTGTATTCTGAACAAGTGTTGTGTTGTATTTATATCATTATCTGTAGTTGCTCTTGCACTTGTGACACATGGTTTCTGGGATGGTTTCAGTAAATATTTGCATTAATTGGAATTATTTAAGTTTAAATTCGAGAAATGACCGTATTTGTTTGAATAAAAAAGGAAAAACCTTAGATTTTCAAGAGTATTAAAAGAGGAAATTTATGGGTAATCTAATTGGCTAGCCTGACCGCGATGTCCGGCGCCGTCACGACTTGTAGTGGATTTGGGTCGTGACAACATGGTATCAGAGCACTAGGTTCCTGTCGGTCTCATGAGTCATGAGCAAGTCTAGTATTATCCTCGGGAGGCTGCAGGACTGTTAGGAATACTTTCCTTCTTGATTTTCTTATCGTGCAATTCAATTCCTTTGAGGTTTATGCCTTTGATTCCTTTCCACTAAATCTTGCACGACGCAAGCACTTGTTACAAATTGAGGATTTGAAGAATTGAAATGGCAGTACAAATATGGCGCAGGATGATTTTCCCGGAATAATCAGTTGGACTATTATACTCATTTTGTGGAAGGGTATCCTTTTATTTAGCTCAACAACAGGAATTTTGAGAGCCTTGAGGCTAGGCACAGGTTTCCATGATGCTTACAAGTGTTTATTCTGCAATGTTGTAAAGGTAGGATGTTTGCCCAAGTGATGGGGCAGTGAATGAATTAAAGGGAGGTCTACTCAATATGTAATCAATGGGATTCCGTATCTTATTCACGGCAAAGGAAAGTTAATCAAACTAAGGATGGTTAGATGTGGATTAATGGAAGTAATGAAATATGGTAATTGCAAACGTGAATGAGTACTCTTCTTTATTGGGGCGCTATTGTCCTAATTGGACGTATTAAGTTTGATGGTGTTATGATCTGCTACAATTTGCTGTATGGCGAGATATTGTGGAATACTATTAAAGTTGCAACAGTCAGATATCGCGGGATGCAGTGGTCTGGGATTTAATCAGTATTTTAATTATTGACAATTCAATAGGGATGATCCTCGGAAGGGTTTGGGCCAGTAGCGGTTTGTGGGTTCAAGTTCTATAAGGATGAATTTTATTAGGGTAACGGCTGAGCAGCAAGAGATGAAATAGACATGTGGAAAGTGTCAGGCGAAGTTGTAGATTTGTAAAGGGTCAGGCTGAGGAAGCATAGGCCAAGCAGTTGATTGAAGAAGTGAGTTTGCCCAAAGTGGGAGAGCAACGGAGCTGCGTAGGGGCTTGGTAATAAGGAAACAACATACCTTAAGGGAGTTTGGAACGACTTGAGAATATCAGTGCTTGGGTATTGGTGCATTCAAATCTAATTTGAAGTGGGAATTTGAGCAACGAGCAATGGAAGTCGGTAGATTAATTCGAAGCATAGTGTTGTTTTATGACAGTGAGATTGTATGTGATGGAAATGAGCTGCTTGAAGTGAAGAAAGATGTAGCAAGACTTTGAAGCAAAAGGGTGTTGTCGCACACTTAATGGATGACCACGATGGATGAATACACTCATGCAACTGGAGAGTGAGCTCGAACTAAGGATGAGTTATTGATGTCGTAGTGATGGTACCCCATGCAGCAACGTTGGCAGATATCGGGGAGTGATTTTGATAGGTAGGGTATTTCGGTGAGCAGGTTAGTAGTCGCGTGGTTGGCGAGGCCCCTACAAAGAGTTCTATGAGACATACAACAAAGGGAATTATTGTGTATATGGTGTTAATGATTTAGAGTACCAAATTGAGTTTCTACGGTAAGATATCAAGAATGCCAGCGATTGTTGGTGCAAAGATGGATGATGAATCAGAATATGAAAGATATATATTTGCATGAGAATTCTGAGAATTTGCGGCAGATGATTGCGCAAGGTTATGTCAATAGAAGTTAAGAAGGGTGAAATCCAGAGTATTCAAATAATAGCTTTAAGCTACGTGGGAGTGTCCCACTGCTTACTATTTAGGTTGCATGGTTAGCTACTCGCGAAGTTTCTTGTTAATATCATGCTAAGGGGTCATCTCAGCTACAGAAAAATATCATAAGTAGTAATGTGAGCAGAGGAATTGTTAAAGATATGCTGTGGTTGGCCTTATGGGCTCATGTTCGAATTGGGAAAGAATTCGGGATTTATGCCTTGTATGGAAGCGGGTTTTGAAGGGAGTAATTCTGCTATATGCCTCGTCAAGAGGGTAATCCTATGTTATGAAATTTAGGTAGCCGATTATATTCGGGATCAAGTCAGAGTGGGTGGCTCTCAGTAACGGTCTTAGTGAATTCAAGAGGTAAAGCATGGTGCCTAATGATATCGAGTTCATAGGTACAATTAAGGATCAGGCTTGGAAAACATGCTTATGAGAAGTGGCACAGAACATTTTGTGATGGTTGACTTGTGATGTAGAAATCAGGAAGTATGAAATAGTTCATAGGGGTTGAGGCAGCATGGTCTCTTGGTTCAAGGTTACTCGGGATGAGTGTAGATGGAATATGTTATGTGTCGAATAGAGTTAGTATTATTTCAAAGCACTTAAGGATAAATTGGAAGGAGAAGGATTGATTAGCCATAGTTGAATTTGGCATGTTGGGATCTCTGATCAGTTCATTAAGCATGATCGGCTTGTACGTATAATGTGTGATGGTGCGTATCAGGCTTGTCAGCCGCCGCAATTGATGTTATTCAGAAGCCTTTTATTTCTAAGGCTCATTTTGAAGAGGCAGATTCCAACAGGGTTATGGTGGCATGGACCACTACTTGTAGAACTACATATTCTACAGTTATGGGGAATTTACCTGTGCGTTGTTATGGATCTCTTAAAGTGAGTAAAGTGCAAGCTCTTATATGATGATGTTTTAAGATATTAATGAGTTCAGAGCTATGATGTAAATCGTGTTCTATCATATGTTGTCACATTGGGTGCAGTGAGTAGCATGGAAAAATTCAAAGTAAGGATCAATGTTGTAGCTTGGGCTGGCAAGAATATCACAAGCTCGGATGAGCAAGGGAAGGGTCGAATGATTAAAGTGAATTGGTATTGGCTTCAGAGTCACTTGAGATTGATGTTTTGTGGGAAAGACTATGTATCCTGGTTGTAGATCCTTGATTGCTTTTCAGCGTGGGTGCAGCCGACGGCTGGAATGAGCAAACTTGATATTTACTTCAGAATATTGTGGGAGCATGTCGCACGGGAAGATTGTGTAAGTGTGGCATGTAGTCACTTAATTGGCTAGAGATTTGAACCCAGAAAGGGGATGGTGGTAATATCATTAAATTGAGAAATTATGTCTGGAGGGCGCTTTGTTATTGGGTCATGAACTGGGGAGTATGCTCCGGTTATGATGGTTGTTCTTATGTGTTATGAGGAAGAATAGGTTACTATGGACCTTTGAAAGGTTATTAGCCAAGTTGGTGCAATCAGAAATTTGGCTTGAGATTAGTGGATTTGATTTATATGTGAACGAGGCTTTGTATCAAGCCAGATGTGTATGTTTCAGCGAATGTTCCTTATGGAGGGACAGTTGGGGTGTTATTTTGTCATCAGCTATTCCAGGTAATGATGTATTGTGCGGTATGTGTTGTGAGACGGCTGGTAAATCCTTATGTGATTAGGATTCGCGTAGTGATGAGGTTATGTGAGCAGGATGGCTCTTGAGATTCAGACCTTGTATCGCACCTTAGTTGTGCATGAGTTTTGTATCCTATGGCTCTATGTGTTTCCTTAAAGATGGTATTATGCACCTAGCGTGCTTACAATCGAAATTCGATATTTTTATCGCAATGAGCAGATCTAGCTCGAAGTGCAATCTCCTTATGTGAGATCTATTTGTGGATTGGGTGGCACTCCACCATGGGTATGTGGTTTAGATCGGGTTGTGCGCAGCAACAGTGTGATGTCGAGTCTAGTTTTCTTTGTGGTATTCCTTTTATAGGTTTCACTTCCTATCCTTCTAGGTAAAATCCGTATTAGTGCGGGGTTTAGATAATTCCTTCCAAAATTCGATTTTCTATTTGTGTTGTGTTCGGATTGGTGTCCTATTGGTTCATGGTATCATCATATGAGATTTTAATAATTTCTGGGGTGACTTATTGCCTGAGCTGTTGTATCAGATGGGACGAGATCCCTTGATGTAGGTTCTGTACAATCCAGTTATATGAGGTATGTTATGGAGATAAGACCATTATTGGGTTCAAAATAAGGTGAAGGCCTTGTCAGGAGTGTAGGCCTGATGTGTTGTTGACTCGGCAATTGATCATGAATGTTGGCACATCTCTTCCATCGTAACGGTATGGTAAAGGTTAGAGTAAGACCCGTATGTGGCATGAGGTGCAATGGGAGCATCGGATTAGTAGTATTTTAGCTAAGTTGATAAGAGAATATTATTGTGGTCATGTGGATCTAGTGTTACAAGTAAGCATTCAGCGAAGTCATGCTGTTATGTTGCGTACAATGTGCAATGATTGATATGGTTATTGTATATAGGAAACAGGCCTAGCATAGGATTTCGGATGTTGGAATCGGGCTCTAAGGCTTAATTGCCTGCATAAAATGGAGTGTCTTCAGAATTTATCGAGCTAATGTGCTCAACTAAGCTGTGATAGCACGAGAAGATGCATGAGGTGTTAAACAGCGATTTCAGACCACTCTAGTACAATTCTCAGCACGTTCGAGGATGAACGTATGTTTAAGTGGGAGAGAATGTAATGACCCGACCGATAGTTTTGAGTACTGGTGCTCCGTTCAGTAGTCGGAGGCCATGAACAGCTTCATTTCAGGTATTATGACTTGTACGAGCGGTCAGAATTTGATTTCCGAAAATTCAGAGTTGATTTGGGTAGAGAATTCTCATTTCAGAAGCTTAAGTTGAAAGAATTAACTAGGATTGAGATTTTTAGTAAAAGACCTCAGAATTGGGATTTGGAAGTCCCAACAGGACCGTATGATGATTTCGGACTTGGTTGTATGCCCGGATCGGGTTTTGGATAACTTGAGAGCATTATGGGGCCTAATGTGGAAGTTATCAATTTAGAAGAAATTTCATATGTTTGACTTGAAGTGCATTTTAGTGTTATCGATGTCCATTTGGAATTCTGAGACTGGGAGTAGCTCCGTATAGTGATTCTAGATTTGGGGGCTCGATCGGAAGTGAATTCGGAGGTGCGTAGGTTATTTTGAAGCCATTTGGCTAAATATGGAAATTTGAAGGTTTTGAAGAGTTTGATCGAGGAGTTGACTTTTTAATATTGGGGTTGGAATCAAATTCCGGAAGATGGAGCAGGTCCGTAATGTTGCATAGGACTTGTGTGAAAAATTTGAAGTCAATCAGACGTGTTTTGATAGGTTTAAACAGCGGGAATGGAAGTTTGAAGTTTTAAAGTTCATAAACTCGAATTTGGGGGTGTAATTCGTGATTTAGCGTATTTTGATGTGATTTGAAGCCTCGAGCAAGTCCAAAATATGTTTTTGGATTTGTTGGGTGTGTTTGGTTGGGGTCCCGAGGTCCTCGGGTGGATTCTGGGTGGTTGACTAATCAAAATTGGAATATAGAAGGGAGCTAAAGGCATCTGGTTATTAGTGTTTCCGCTTCTGCAGTTGGTTGACCGCAGGAGCGGCACCGCAGGAGCGGCACCGCAAAAGCGGACGGGGCGCTGCAGAAGCGGTTTTTGGACTAAGGCTTGAGGACCACAGATGCATTCAAGGTTCCGCAGAAGTGGGACCACATCTGCGGAGAAATGGTCGCATAAGCGAAAAGGACGACTTGGGGGAGGAGACGCAGAAGCGACTTTTGGACCGCTTAAGCGGAACCGCTAATGCGGTTTAGTTCCGCTGAAATGAAAATCTGGCTGGAGCTGAGGGACCGCAGAAGCGAATTTTTGTTTGCATAAGCGGGACCGCAGAAGCGGTCCCAGGACCGCAAAAGCAAAAAATGGCTGGGGAAGAATGTTTTAAAATCTGATTTTGGATTATTTCTCATCACATTTTCTTGGCTTGGGGGCGATTTTGGGGAACTTCAAGAAGAGTGTTTTTTCATCAATGATAATTTATGTTATTCGCACCTAATATAAGCTAAATACATCGATTATATATGAGATTAAGCACAAATATTAGTGTAAATATTGGGTTTTAGGTGGAAAAACCTAGGAAATCATAATCTTGACTTTTAGCCACGATTTTGGGTATGGAATTAGGAGAAAATCATATATTTGAGTTCCTAAGGTCATAGGTAACCTTTATCTTCAAGAAATTTTTGATTTCGAGCACGTGGGCCTGAGGGCATTTTGGTCATCCCACAAATGGAGTTGGGAAATTTTATAATCTGAATTGTTAATAAGTATTTGAGTATATTCTTGTTAGTTTATCATTAAATTGGCTAGTTTGGGTGCAATGAGCGTTTATTCAAGCCTTTGGAAGGATGTAGAATGCCGGTTGCAAGTCTTCGGAGCGAGGTGAGTCTCCTTTCTAATTTTGTGAGGGGGAAATCACCCCATAGGTGAGTCAAATTGATTATGTGCTCGTAGTTGTGGGGGCTACGTGCGCACGAGGTGACAAGAGTCCGTGCGTAGCTACTATATGCTATTGTCCGGGTAGTTTAGGGCCCAAAAGCATGTTATATATGGACTAATTTTGAAATCCTTGATGGCATAGATTGCTTAAATCACATTAAATTGATAATTGGACTTTCTAAAAGAATTAAGTTTTGTTTTCTCAAATTAATAAAAGAGAATTACTTTTTCCAGGATATTTGCTCTACGTTGACTTCCTGACTGTTATTTGTCTCTGAGTGTGTTTATTTTGGAACGGGCTGAATGCCACAACAGATTGATAGATACATCTATTGGCGCGCCGTTGACTCTCGGCATGTGCACACTTATTTCTATTGTATCGGGCCGTCACCTCGGTATGATTTTTGCATGCTTGTATTGCTGCCTGGACTTGTTTAAGTCATTACACGCCTCCCTCTAGCTCTAGATTATTTTGATAATAATGAAAAGAATTTTTGGAAAATCCCCTATGAATGACTTATGTGGTTGTTTCCTCTACCTGAATAGAAATCATGTTAGAATATAAATCCAATATTTGATATGTATATTGAGAACAAATAATCGTTGGACCATTAGAGTGTGTCAAAGTTGACTATCTCGTCTCTACCCCTTCGGGATTAGGCGGGACACTCGCTGAGTACACGTTGATTACGTACTCATACTACAATTCTGTGCATTTTTGTTGCACAAGTTCATGATATATTAGCGGCCTACTGGGCGCAACAACACGGACGAATCAGGGTCTAGGTGAGTTTCAATATATGAGGCGACCCATATCTTTTAAGTCCCTTCCTAGTAATTATATTTCCTTTCTGTACATTGTATTCCGAACATGTGTTGTGTTGTATTTATATCCTTTTCTGTAGTTGCTCATGCACTTGTGACACCAAGTTTCTCAGATGGTCTTAGTAAATCTTTGCATTAATTGGAATTATTTAAGTTTAAATTCGAGAAATGACCGTATTTGTTTGAATGAAAAGGGAAAAACCTTAGGTTTTCAAGAGTATTAAAAGAGGAAATTTATGGGTAATCTAATTGGCTGGCCTGACCGCGATGACCGGTGCCATCACTACATGTAGTGGATTTGGGTCGTGACACCATAGTAGGGATTACAGACTCCAGAGGCACCTCTAGCTCAGCCAGTGGTACCAGCTCAAGAGTACAGGGTTCCAGTTATGCCCGAGGATGAGCAGTGTCGCCTCGAGAAGTTTGGTAGACTCCAGCCTCCGAGATTTAATAGAGCTAAGGACGAGGATGCCTAGGGTTTCTTGATAGATGTCAGTGGATGCTCCGCACATCGGAGATTCTTGAGACCATCAGTGTCTCTTTTACTACATATTAGTTTACTGGAGCAACCTTCACATGGTGGGAGGCATATAAGCGGCGTAGGCTGGTTGGTGCAGCACCTTTGACTTTACAGCAGTTCTCCACCCTCTTCATGGAGAAGTATATACCGCAGTCCCACAGAGAGGAGCTGCACAGACAGTTTGAAGGATTAAAGCATGGAGAGATGTCAGTGACATAGTATGAGATGAGATTTTCTGAGTTATCTTGACATGCATCTTGGTTGGTTTTGATGGATCGTGAGCGTATCCGGAGGTTGGTTGATGGTCTCCACTACCCTCTTCATATTCTTATGATTAGAGAGTGAGTGATGGGTGCTACTTTTGAGGAGGTGGTAGATATAGCACGAGATATTGAGTTAGTTCGCCGCCTAGATCACGAGGAGAGAGAGGCCAAGAGGCCTCGAGGTTTTGGTAGTGACAGTGGTGCTCCTTCGAGGGGCTAGTTTTAGTAGGGTGAAGGACATTTTTAGGCCTGCTCAGTCAGCTAGACCTGAGTATCATGGTGGATCTTCTGGCTGTGGTTATTAGGGCTCTCAATAGAGACAGCCATCTCGCAATGCTCTTCCAGCATAAAGTTTATCCCATGCTCCATCTGTTAAGGGTTCTTCCAGGAAGAGTGCATATGCTGGCCACTCTGGCACGAGGGGTTCCCTTCAGTCCCAGTTCTCATCACTTGGGAGTTGCTACGAGTGTGGCGAGTTCGGGCATATGCGGAGGGAGTGTCCTCACCGTGCTGCAAGTTCATCTCAGCATAGGGGTCAACCCTCATCTTTTGGCCCAGTTTCTTCAACATCCGCCCCGCCAGCTAGTCTGGGGTCACCCTAGAGGGGAAGGTCGATCGAGCAGTGTTCATGCCCGCTTATATGCTCTTTAGGGTAGGTTAGATGCAATTGCTTCGGATGTTGTTATCAAATGTATTATTTCAGTTTGCCATACGGATGCCTCAGTTTTATTTGATCTCGGTTCCACCTATTCCTATGTGTCTTCTTATTTTGCTCATCATTTAGGTACGACCCGGGGGTGTCTTATTTTACCTATTCATATATCTACCCCAGTGGGTGATACTATTGTTGTAGACCATGTATATCGGTCGTGTTTAGTGATACTATTGTTGTAGATCATGTATATCGATCGTGTTTAGTGACTATTGGGGGTCTGGAGACCCGAGTTGACCTATTGCTATTGAGCATGGTGTATTTTGATGTTATTCTAGGTATGGACTGATTATCTTCGTGTCATGCTATCCTAGACTGTCATGCTAAGACAATCACATTAACTATACCGGTTCCGAGGATCGAATGGTGTGGTATGACTAACTATGTGCCTCGTAGGGTGATTTATTTCTTGAAGGCCCAGCGTATTGTTGGGAAGGTTGTCTATCATATTTGGATTTGGTGAGGGATGTGGGAGCTGAGGCTCCTAGCATTGATTCGATCCCAGTTGTGAGGGAGTTTCCCGATGTGTTTCCTGCAGACTTGCCGGGCATGCCACCAGACAGGGACATTGATTTTGGTATTGATCTGGTGCCGGGCACTCAGCTCATTTCCATTCCTCCATATCGAACGGCACCAACAGAGTTGAAATAATTGAAAGATCAACTTGAGAAACTCCTAGATATGGTGTTCATTAGACCTTGTGTGTCATCGTGGGGTGTACCAGTTCTATTTGTTAAAAAAAGGATGGCACAATGAGAATTTGCATTGACTACAGGAAATTGAACAAAGTAACGGTGAAGAACAAGTATCCTCTACCTCGCATTGATGAATTTTTTGACCAGCTTCAGGGAGCGAGGGTGTTCTCCAAGATTGACCTCCGTTCAGGATATCACCAGCTGAAGATCAAAGATTCAGATATTATGAAGACGGCTTTCAGGACTTGATATGGGCACTATGATTTTCATGTTATGTACTTTGGGCTGACTAATGCCCCAGCTGCGTTCATGCACTTGATGAACAGTGTATTTCGGCAATATCTCAATTCGTTCGTAATTATTTTTATTGATGATATATTGGTGTACTTGTATAGCCAGGAAGTGCATGCACAATATTTGTGAGTGGTATTATAGAGATTGAGATAGGAGAAGCTTTATGCGAAGTTCTCCAAGTGTGAGTTTTGGCTTGGGTCAGTGGCTTTCTTAGGACACGTGGTGTCTAGTGAGAGTATTCAGGTCAACCCAAAGAAGATAGAGGAGGTGCAGAGTTTGCCTAGATGGACCTCAGCCACAGAGTTTCATAGTTTCCTTGTGTTGGCAAGTTATTATCGGAGGGTTGTTCAGGGATTTCCTCTATTGCATCTCCCTTGACTAAGTTGACTCAAAAAGGTTCTCCATTTGTGTGGTCGGATGAGTGCGAGGAGAGCTTTCAGAAGCTCATGACAACTTTGACCATGACTCTAGTGTTGGTATTGCCATCAGCTTCAGGTTTTTACATTGTGTATTATAATTCTTCGAGAGTTGGGATCAGATGTGTGTTGATGCAGGAGAGTACGGTTATTGCATATCCTTCTCGTCAGTTGAAGCCCCACGCGAAGAACTACCCTGTACATGATTTAGAGTTGGCTACTATAGTTCATGCTTTATAGATTTGGAGGTACTACTTGTATGGAGTATCTTGTGAGGTATTCACTGATCATCGCAGTCTTCAGCATCTATTCAAGCAAAAAGATCTTAAATTGAGGCAGCAGAGGTGCCTAGAGTTACTCAAGTACTATGATATTACCATTTGTATCACCCGGGGAAAGCCAATATGGTGGTTGATGCCTTGAGCCGGAAGTCGGTTAATATGTGTAGCTTGGCATACATTCTAGTTGGGGAGAGGCCATTTGTAGTTGATGTTCGGGATTTGGCCAATTGGATTGTGAGGTTTGATATTTCAGAGCCTAGTCGAGTGCTGGCTTGCGTTGTTTCTCGGTCTTCCTTGTATAACCGCATTAGAGAGCGCCAATGTGATGATCTACATTTTCTTGTCCTTAAGGATAGGGTTCAACATGATGATGCTAGGGATGTGACCATTGATAGTGATGGCATGTTGAGGATGTAGAGCCGGATCTGTGTGCCCAATGTGGATGAGCTCCCAGATTTGATACTGGAGGAGGCCCACAACTCGCGATATTCTATCCATCCAAGTGCCGCAAAGATGTATCAGAATTTGAGATATCACTACTGGTGGAGGAGGATGAAGAAGGATATAGTAGGGTATGTAGCTTTGTGTCTCAACTATCAGCAGGTCAAGGATGAACATCAGAGACCGGGCAGTGTACTTCAGCAGATGATTATTCCCGAGTGGAAGTGGTAGAGGATTACTATGGATTTTGTGAGTGGTCTCCCACGGACTTTGAAGAAGTTCGATTCAATTTGGGTGATTGTGGATCGGCTGACCAAGTCCGCGCACTTCATTCCAGTATGTACTACTTATTCTTCAAAGCGGCTTGTAGGGCTCTTTATCCGCGAGGTTGTCTGATTGCATAGGGTTCCAGTGTCTATTATCTCAGATAGAGGTACTTAGTTCACTTCTTAATTCTGGAGGATATTTCAGCGGGAGTTGGGTACGCAGGTAGAGTTGAGCACAACTTTCCATCCTGAGACAGACGGGTAATTCGAGCGCACTATTCAGATATTGGAGGACATGTTGTGTGCCTGTGTTATTGATTTTGGGGGTTCATGGGATGAGTTTTTTCCGCTTGCAGAGTTTGCCTACAACAACAACTATCAGTTGAGCATTCAGTTGGCTCTGTATGAGGCATTGTATGAGAGGCGATGTCAATCTCCAATTGGATGGTTTGAGCCCGGAGAGGCTAGGTTATTGGGAACAGAGATGGTTCGGGATGCCTTAGAGAAGGTGAAGCTGATTTGGGAGAGGCTTCGTATTGCACAGTCATGTCAAAAGAGTTATGTGGACCGGAAAGTTTGGGATGTGTTCTATATGGTAGGTGAGAAGGTCTTGCATGAGGTTTCTCCCATGAAGGGTGTTATGTGGCATGGGAAGAAAGGGAAGCTGAGTCCATGGTTCATTAGGCCTTTTGAGATACTTAGGAGGATTCGAGGTGTGGCTTTTGAGCTTTCTTTGCCACCCAGCGTATCGAGTGTGCATCCGGTATTTCATGTATCTATGGTCTGGAAGTATGTTGGGGACCCGTCTCAGGTATTGGACTTCAACACAGTTCAGTTGGATGATGATCTGACATATGATGTGGAGCTAGTGGCTATTTTTGGCCGTCTGGTTCAAATGTTGAGATCAAAGGATATAGTTTCAGTGAAGGTGCAGTGGAGAGGTCAGCCCGTGGAGGAGGCTACTTGGGAGACCGAGCGGGAGATACAGAGCAAATACCCTTACTTGTTTGAGGCTCCAGGTATGTTTTTTGGCCCGCTTGAGGATGAGCGTTTGTTTTAGTTTGGGAGGATGTGATGACTCGACCCATCATGACATGAGTTACCACCCTGTTTACCTCATCTTATGTTTTTCTATGCTTCATTATCGGTATTTGAGGTGATCGAGTCGAATTGGGTTGGTTTTAGATGGAAATAAGACACTTAGTCTCTTTAAGGAAGGCTTATTTTGAAAAAGTCAACCGGATGTTGACTATTGAGTTAAGGGGCTTGAATTTTATTTTTCGGTGATTTGGTTAGCTTCGGGGGATGATTTGTGACTTAGGAGTGCAATCCAAATTTATTTTGGAGGTCCGATGTAGAATGGTTGAATTGGCGAAGTTAGTATTTTTGACGAATTTTGGTTGGTAAGTGATATTTTGATCTGGGGGTTAGAATGAAATTTCAAGAGTTGCAGTAGTTTTTTTTAGGTAATTTTGGATGTGTGTGCAAAATTTCAGATCATTCGGAGGTGTTTTAGTCGGGTGTTTTATCAAATGCGTATTTCAGAAGTTTTGAAGAAACTTAGGCTTGAATCTGATGTGATTTAATGGTTTTAGCGTTGTTTGATGTATTTTGATGATTAGAACAAGTTTGAATAATATTTTATGATGTGTTGGTGATTTTAGTTGAGGTCCCGGGGGCCTCAGGGTGATTCCAGATGGTTAAACGGACTAATTTTGGCTTTAAAAGATTGCAGGTTTTTAGTTATTTGGTTGTAGAAGAAATTCCCTTCGCATTCGCATTGGTGATTCGCGAGCGAATGCGTAGAAGGAATTGGAGGGAAGGGATTTTTGGTCTGCGCGTTCGCATCTGGGGCCTCGCGATCGCGTAAGGCGAGTTGATCAGGTATCGCGTTCGCGGTGGGGATCACGCATTTGCATAGAAGGAAGTTGGACCCTGAGTATTTGTTCATTGCGTTCGCCAAGGGGACACGTTGGTGTAGTTGGAATTCCTGAAGGGTCGCATTCACGTTTTGGTGCCGCATTCATGTGGTCAATGTTTTTCTGTTCATCACGGACGCAGGGAGTAGGGTAAAATTCACCCGGGCATAAGGGTTTTGATATTATTTCATCCATGAAGCTTGGTCTATTTCCCTCCATTTTTGAGCACCTTGAGAACTTTCTGGGAGAAATTGAAGAGGGTTTCGATTGGAATTTATTGGAGGTGAGTCCTATGGCCTAGAAACATCATTTTATTGAAGAATCATCCTTTAAATTCATGGAAATTTGAGTAAAATTGGAAGAACTAGGACTTGATTTTTAAAGTGAAATTGTGGAATTAAAAGGGCCATTTGAGCTACAATTTTGGTAAATTTGTTATGTTTAGACTCGTGGCGAGACAAGGAATCTAGTGATATGAATTTTGTAATTTTTCGAGAAGTGGGCCAGGGGCTCGGGTTTTGCCAACTTCGTAATTTTTGATAATTTTTTATTCTTTTTGATTGGGTTATGTTCCATTAGCCTATTGTGATGCATTCCTTGTGGTTTTGACCAGACTCTGCGCACGAGGAGCTTGATTTGTGAGGCAAGCGCAAGGCGAGCTAGGATTTCTGCCGGCTTGAGGTGAGTGATGGTTGTAAATGATGTTCTAAGGGTTTGAAACCTCGAATTTGCACTATGTGGTGCTATGTTGTGATGAGACACGCGTTGTATGATGAGCGTGGGGTTTTTTACTGCTGGGGATTCGGACTTGGTCCATCCCGATTGGTGACTCTACTATATTTTTGACTTAGACTAAATAAATATCAGTATATTTTGGGCTAGTTGCCATGTTTGGGGCCTTGTGTCGATCTGTAGAACCCTTTGGGAGTATATTATACTAGTTGACCACACAATACTTGTTAAAATCATACTCTCAGTCGTGTTCCTAACTATTAAACATAATATTAACCGGCTTTAGAAATTGGCAATCCAAATGATGAATACTTGGGGTTGGAGACCCTATCTTAGCTGAGTGGGCTCGAGAGGCTAAGTCTATATTGACTGAGAGGGGTCAAGGACCCCATAGTGAGGGTATTTGATATATACCTGATTCGGCTGTACGCCGCAATAGTATATACATATACATATATGGATCTGACAGCACGCTTTAGTAGCATATTATATGGATCAAACTGCACGTCGTAGCAGCATATTATATGGATCGGACTTCACACCGCAATGACATATATATTATATGGATCAGACTGCACGCCGCAGTGTTATAGCTCTTGGACTATAGGAGCCCCTCCGGAGTCTGCACACCCCCAGTGAGCGCTATTGACTATTATTATTGGATCGGAGTGCACGCCACATCATATATATATATATATATATATATATATATATATATATATATATATATATATATATATATATATATGGATCGGACTGCACGCGCAACAGTATACTATACGGATCGGGCAGCACGCTGTAGCAGTATAAGTAAATTACTGGAAATTGAGAGGAGTAAATTAGTTGTGTACTGGTTTGAGGGATATTTACATGTTCTTCATTTAGTTGCTATTTACTGCACTTATTATTTTGATATAGAACTGTGTAGTGTTTTTACGAGTTTTCTTATCTTCAGTCATTATTTATTGCTATTACTCATTGAGTCGGAGTACTCACTTTTCCCTGTACCATGTGGGTAGATACAGTTATCCTGGAGGCTTAGTAGAGTCATTTGCTATTCCACATATTGTCACCACAGTTATCGAGGTAGCTGTATGGCATACGCAGGACCCGATTTCTCCCTTTATCCCTTTGTTTTTGCATTCTAGACTTTTATATATATAGGCTGCTACTCTGTTGTATGTAGAGGCTCTAGACTCATGACACCGGATCTGTTGGGAGTTGTATTTGTATTTGTTATGGTTTTCCGCACTGTTTTTATCTTTTATCTAAGATTGGAATCATGTTAAACTGATAATTTATCTCTATTGATTGGTAATGAGTTTCGTACGTGGGTTGAGAGTGTTGAAATGATCGGGCTTGCTTAACATTGTGTTGGGCGCCATCACGATCGGGATTGGAGTCATGACAATACTCTCTATCATTTTGCTATGTTCATCAGCATTGTCCTTTAGCTCTATTGTTCTTACTTTGCTTTTCTTACTTTATTGCTCTTAGCCCGTCTTGTGGTCACGGTCTCGAGGTCACCACTGTCAAGTAATGATTTACTAGTCTCTTTCATTCCCACTTCATATTTCTTGATATTAATTGGTATTGAACTATATCACATATCTTTAAAATACAAATCAAATTTAATTGCTACTCGTATTTTTGAGGTAAATAGTGGCTATCTGTGCACTTCCCCCTTTTGCTTTTAGAAAATATCTAACCCGAAATACAATTATTTTACTTTTGTATATTGTTTAAATGTTTCTTATAGCTTGACATAAGTCCACTTGGGAACCCATCAAAATAAAAGTATTGTGGTGTAATTTACTTTAAGAATGAGGTGGTTATGATATTCCATATATGAGCAGTATGAGTTTACAAATCAATGTTCATTTTGTTTTTCCATATATGAGCAGTGCGTTTACAAATCAATGTTTATTTTGTTTTATCTCTTTCATTTCTTTCTTAGTTTTTTTTTTTTTAAATTTGCTATTTAAGCTTGTCCTTTTCTTTCTTCCGTTTTGCCCCTTTACCCTACCTGACGAAGGCGAATCCAGGATTTGAAGCTTCCAGGTGCCATACTACTTTTAGCATATAATTACTATTTTTACGATCGAAATAGGATAAATATTGGTCAATTGATCGACTTTAGGCTTATGTTCGAATTATTTTTTGTTTCGGTTTATATATGTAAATCGCTCGAAAAACGCATATAATAATTATCATAACCTTGCACAAAGCATAAAACTTTCAAAATATTAATAATATTATAAGTATAGATCTTTTATTTGAATTGTCTTCGACAAGTTTTCAAAATATGAAGACCGTCAATGATGTCATTCTTTGTTTTTGGTTGTTAGAACTTTCATTTACAAGGGAAATATTTACAAGTAAATCAAAAACTCTTACATGTTTTTCCTAATTCTTATGCTTCACCCCATTATTACCTCTCTATTATTTACACATTTCCTATCTATTACATTGCATACCTGTCTAAAATATGTAGGATTTTCTCTATATACTTATTTCTCAATAGTGAATCTTCTGTATTATCAGTTTGCATATTACCTCCCATCCTCTTGCCTTGGCTCAATTTGAACATTTTTTTCTTGCCACATATAGTACATAGTTGCTGCTAATGCCATTTTTTATAATTTTGCTGTTGTATTTTTGCTCTTAGTCCACTTCTTAGCCCATCGTAGTTCCTCTTTCCATCCATATACTGGTATTTTGATTCATTTTTCATACTAACAGTTTACTCTAAAATGCATTGGCATATGGAAATTCGAAAAACAGATGCTGAATGGTTTCACTAGCTCGTTTGCATAAGACACATTCTTGATCAACTTGTATTCCCCATCTTTATAGTCTGTCTTTTGTGTACAATTTGACATGTGTTATCTTAGTTAATACAAATATCCACCTGGGGCATCCTATATTATGACAAATAACTATTCTCTAAATCACTTTGTCAAATTTTCCTCGCAATCTGTGATATATTTGTTTAACCGAATATTTGTTCTTCTTTGTGATATCATCATAGAATCCTACATCCATAAATGTCTTTTCTGGTTTCAATATCTTTCTCATCATCCACGATATTTTCTTAAGTTGGACTTTCCACATGTTTCCATCTCTGATGTATTAGCTATGCATCCATTGTATCCACATCTTCTTCTTTTCTTTGCAAAGGTTCCAGTACTATTCACATATGGCAGCTTTGTTCCAAGTAGTTATGTTCATGATATTAAATCCCCATGCTCATTTGGGGAGAAAAACTTTCTCCCATGCCAATATAGTCTTTTTTTGACAGATTGCCTTCTCCTGTCCATAAAAAAACTTCTACAAGTTGCTTTAATTTGCTTAGTGAGTACTCTAGTGTTATGACCTGTTATGTGGAGGTGGGATCCGGAAGGGCTATGGTGGCTTAGATCACTACTTAGATATTTTCATATTCGACGATTATAAGAATTCATCGGTGTGTTGCTATAGTTCTCCTGAAGTTAGTTAAGTGGAAAGTTTTATATGATGAAGTGTTAACCAAATTGTGGTTCCGAAGCTATGATGGAAAGCGTGTTACATCATATGTTGGCATGTTGGGTGGAGTGAGTGGTATGGAATTTGAAGTAAAGATCAAGTTAATAGTTCAGTGTGGACAAGAATGTCACGGGCTTTGATGAGAAGGAAATGAGTTTTGATGTTTAAGGTAAGTTGGTATTGTCTTCAGTGTCACCTGAGATCGGTATTTTTTGAAAAAGGCTTTGCATCCTGGTTAATGATTCTTGATCCCTTCTCAAACTTAGTGCGGCTGGTGGTTTGGAGCTACGACACAGTTATTTGTTATGGTAGGTTGTAGGAGTGTATCCCACAGGAAAATTTTATAAGTGTGCCATGTAGTTAAGTGATTGATTAAAGACTCAAACCAAGTGTGAAGGTTGTGATAACATTGTTGATTTGGTAATATATGTCCGGAGGGCACTCAGTCTATTGATTAGTGGATTGCGAATGATTTCTATGACTATGATGGACGTTCTTATGTGTTATGAAGTACTATAGACCTTTGAAAGGTAATTAGCCTGGTTCAGTGCAATGAGAATCAGCTTGAGGTTTGTTGATGGATTCAAATGTGAATATGGGCTCCATATCAGGCCAAATGTGTTCATTTCAGTGATGCGCTCCTTATGGAGGAGTAGTCAGGGTGTTATTTTGTTGTTAGTAGTTTCATGTAGTGATGTATTCCGCCGTTTGAGTTGTGAGATGGCTTGGTGAATTTCTTATGTGTTAAGGTTCCGTGTAGAGATGAGGTTATATGGGCAGGATGTCTCTCAAGATTCAGATCATATATTGCACCGTAGTTGTGCTAGAGTTTTGTAGCTTATTGTGCTATATGTCCCCTCAGGGATGATGTTATGCACTCAGCATGCTTGTGACCGAAATTCATTATTTTATTATAATGAGCAATTTAGCTCGATGCGCATCTCCTTAGGTGAGTGTTAACTGTGGATCGGGTGGTATGCCACCATGGGTATGTTATTTAGATTGGGTAGCACGCCGCCATGGTTATGTTGTGTGGATCGGGTGGCACGCAACCATAGTTATGCTGTTTCGATCGGGTTACGCACTGCAACAGTGTGATGCTGATTATAGTTTTCTATATGCTATTTTTGTATGCCTTGCTTCCAATTTTCTAAGGAAAATCCGTATTAGTGTGTGAGCTAGGTAGTTGCTTCAAGAGTCCACTTTCCTTTTGTATCGCATTTGAATTGGTAGCCTATTGGCATATTGTGGCATCATATGAGACTTTTGGCTATGTCCTGGGTGGCTTAGAGCCTAAGTAGTTCATACTTAGTGAGACGAGATCATTGGTTTAAGATCAGTGAAATCTGACTATATGGAGTACATTAAGGAGCTAAGACCATTAATTGGTTTAGAATGAGGTAATGGTTCTTGTCGGGAGTATAGACCCAAGGATTTGTTGATTTTGCAGTCGGTTATGAATTTATACACTTCACTTCCATCTTGGAGGTATTGTAAGAATTGGAGCAAGACCTATGTAGGTCATGAGGCGCAATGGGAGCAATAGATTCGTGGAATTTCGATTAAATTGATCAAAGAATGTTATTAAGGTCCTATGAGTAAAATGGTGCAAGGGGTAAATTCAACTAAGGTATACAATCATGTTTTGGTGATGCGTGTAGATATTGATATGGTGAGCGTATGTTGGAAACAAACCTAGCATAGAATACCTGATGTTGGAATTGGACTATAAGGATTATTTGCTTGAATAAAAGGATATATCTTCAAGATTGATCGAGCTAATGTTCTCAACTGAGTTATGGTAGCACGGGAAGGTGCATGAGGTGTTAACCAGTAATTTCGGACTACTTCAGTGTAGCTATCAACATGTTCGAGGATAAAGGTATGTTTAATTGAGAGAGAACATAATGACCTGACCGGTCGTTTGACCCATAGTGTGTCGTTTAGTAGTCTGAAGCCATAAGCAGCTACATTTAAGGTATTATGACTTGTACGCACGGTCAGGATTGAGTCTCGTGAAGTTCGGAGTTAATTTGGTAAGAGAATTCTCATTTCGGAAGCTTAAAGTTGAAAGAATTAACTAGGATGGGATTTTTGAGTAAACGACATCAGAATCAGGATTTGAAGGTTCCAGCAGGTTCGTATGATGATTTTGGACTTGGGCGTGTGCCCGGTTAGGGTTTTGGAAAATCGGGGAGCATTTTGGTGCCTATTGTGGAAGTTAATATTTTAGAAGAAATTTCATAAGTTTAGATTGAAGTGCATTTCAGTGTTGTTGATGTCCACTTAGGATTTCGAGTTTGTGAATAGCTCTGTATGGTAATTCTGGAATTGGGAGCGTGATCGGGAGTGAATTCGGAGGTCTGTAGGTTATTTTGGAGCCATTTGGCTAAAGATATAAATTTAAGGGTTTTTGAGAAGTTTGATCGGAAGTGGACTTTTTGATATCGGGGTCTGAATCTGATTCCAAAAGTCGGAGTAGGTCCATAATGTTGAATATGACTTGTCTACAAAATTTGAGGTCAATCGGGCATGATTTGATATGTTTAAACATCGAAAGTAGAAGTTTGAAATTCTAAAGCTCATAAAGCTTGGATTGGAGGTCGATTCATGGTTTTAGAATTGTTTGATGCGATTTGAGGCCACGAATAAGTCCGCAGTGTATTTTGGGACTGGTTGGTATGATTGGTTGGGGTCTCGAGGGCCTCGGTGGATTTATAGTGGTTAACAGATCGAAAATGGTATTTTGAGAAGGATTAAGGATTGATGCTTTTGTCATAACCGCATCTGCGATTCTTGGACCGCGGATGCGGTTCTCCCTTCGCAGAAGCGGCCCATGCCATGAACCGTTGATGTGTCTCCCAAGCAGCAGAAGCAGCTCCACAGATGCGGTCCCAGCCCCTTCGCCCCTTTTCATAGATGTGGCCCCTCTTTCGCAGTTGTGGGACCGCAAATGCGGAAATCGCTGGGCAGTGTGGTTCATTTAATACATGCTCAAAGTCATTTTAGCTCAATTTCACTCACATCTTGGGCGATTTTTGAGCTCTTGGAGAGGAGCTCAAGTCATTCATTGCACGAGCAAGCCCGTATGATGTATTTGGACTTGCATGCATGTTTGATTTGGAACACCGAGGGATCAGGTGAGTTTTGAATAGGCCACAGAGTGAAATTGGACTTAGAAAGATTTAGATTTTCATCTCGTGTGTGCTGCAGGCTCTAATCTCGCAATTGCGAGGTCAGATGTCGCAATTGCTAGCCTATAGGGCCTGGGAATTGCGAGGATTTCATCTCAATTGCGATCTTTCCCTTCGCAATTGCGAAACCACCAGGGAAGAGCCATTAATCGCAATTGCGACAACTTGTTCGTAGTTGCGATAGAAGCAGACAATGCATATGTTCGCAAAAGAGAAGCCTGGTTCACATTGCGAAGCTCCCATCAAAATTGTGACATTTGCGACCAGTTAATTGGGAATTAGAAAATTTTCTTCATTTTTCAAACTCTCTCAAACATTAAGCTCTCTTGGGCAATTTTCTAAATAAAAGTTCTTCTCCAAATCAATTGTAAGTCATTCCTAACTCATTTTCTTCAATCTATAACATCTTTTTACATGTTTCTTCAAGGGGTTTTATGGGAGAATGAGTGGTTTTCGGTAGGAGATAGGATTTTTAATTTTGGGGTTTTTGTAAGGCCCCGTAAAATTTTTGTGCATAAAACCTAGTAGCTATAGTGTCATGGTCCGAATAATGTGTTAGGACCGCAGATCTGCTATGCGGACCGCATTCTTGCCGCAGAGCTTACCAGAAGGTTTCCCAAAATCATGTAAAAAATGCGGTCGATATGCGATCGCATAATGAATCTGCGGTGCACTTTGCGACCGCAGATCAAGAATGCGGACCGCATTGTGGTTGCATTCCGTAACAGAACTTGTGTAATTTTGAGGTCATTCTGCGGTCACTTTGCGGACCGCATGTTGATTCTGCGATCGCAGATGCGACCGTAGAATTGACCCCGGCCCAGATTTTTTGTAACATTTTGACCCGATCTCTTCTTTAATATAGCACCTTTCACCCCCATTTTCTCATATCATCTTACCAAAATTAGAGAGAGAAGAGAGGGGTTTTAGAGAGAGAAGTTCTTCATCTTCAACGATTGTTCCAACCACTTAATTCCAAGGGATCCTAGGGCAAGGATTCAACTTCCCCAATCTTTTCAAGGTAAAAACCCTAGCTATTTTCTCTAATTTTCAGTTTTAAATTGGGTAAAGAGAGGTTTGCATATAATAGCTTTTGAAAATGGAATTTTACACTCATGCATGATTATTGAACTTGATTTTTAGTAAAAGAAGTGAGTAGAAGTAAGAGTCTTCCAGAACAAGGTTGGCAAGAGTAGGATATCTTGGGTGAGCATAAAGTAGGAAGTTAAAGGAAGAAAACTCGGTACCATGTATGTATGGCTAATTTTGATTCTTGTGAAATCGCCTATATGTGTGAAATTTGTTTGGTTAGTGTTAATTTGACAAATTGTGTGAAATTCTTGATGTTGTTGTTGGATATTCAAAGTTGTTGTTGAAATATGAGTGATGTGGTATGGAATATGAACCGAAAGGTAAATGAGAGTTAAATTGGGTAAAGAATTGTGAATAATGGTTATGATGGCCTATATGGCACCTTGTGGAAAAGTAACAAAACACTTGAGGATTGGTTTGTTGTGGAAAATTATTGAACATACTTGTGTGAATATTCTTGATTATGGAAACATTGTAACTTGGTTGTGATATTGGCTTGAGAAGTAATTGAGAACATGAACCAATGTGTAAGTTGCTTATTTGAACTTATTGTAATTGTGTGTAGTACCTTATCTGCTGTTTGGGATTGTTGTGTTTGAAAACTGTACGGTGGGATCGGGTTGTGCGCCGCAACATGAGGAAATAAGGTGGGGGTTGGGGCGATAAGGGTGGCCGAGGTAATAAGGGTGGTCAGGGGTAATAAGGATAAAGCGATCGAAATAGCTATTGAAAATTGATATAAAAATCAATATGTGAAATTGTGAAAGGAGACAGCAGGAGAGTTTGCAACCTGTGGGGCACTGATTGCCCCTTTGTTTGACTACTTGTGATATACGTGATTGATTGGTTATTGTTAAATTTGTTGATCTTAGAAAGTGCTTTGTGTTGAGAATTATTTGAAATGAGGAAAATGTGGAAAACATGGTTGGTTGGCTTAATTAATTGTTGATGTAATTCAATGGCTTGAGTTTACTTGGGACAAAGTTTGTCCATACATGCCAGTACAATTCAAGTGTACTGACGTCCCTTTTGCCGGGGACGCTACATTCGTGTTATGATTGTAGGTGGATCGATAGCAGGCACTTCAGCTCATCGGCAGTAGTATCCTTCTCCTTCCACTGCCCGTTTCGTTGAGCCCCTTTCTTCCTTGGGGCCCTGCGTGGTTCATGCCACTTTTGTTAGATTTCATTTTGGTTTTTGCAAGGTATAGCCGGAGCCTTGTTACCGCCAAAGTATTGTATTCCCTTTTTGTATCCTTGAGGCTCTGTAGACATGTAAACTGTGGGACTCCAGTCTTATGTATATATTATGTTATGTCGGGCGTTGTAAAAACTACAAACTTGTTAATGAATCACTCGTATGGTTTTATTTGTTTATTGTGAAATCATTCATGGTTAGTAAGATATTTGGTTAATGAGAAACAATCAACACAGGGGTAACACGTGGGAATGAAAGGCACCTAGGTCCGCTTGACTGGGGCTACCCGGTCAGGCGCCGGTCATGTCCCTCGATTTGGGGCGTGACACCAATGCCAAGATTCAAATCACTTTGTGGTCGGAGCCGTGTCTAGTAGTGCCCTTCTTATCGGTGTGTTGTCGACCACATCTGATAAGTTGGGGGCTACACGGGCATTTAGGAATTTACCTATTTCTTTGTTAATCTATACCGTGCGGTAGTACAATGTGGAAATATTTATGTCTAATTCGTGCCTTGTTCACAAATTTTCAGAATATGGCGCCTAAGAAGAAGGCTAGACTCGGCCTTGGGGCCAATGTCGGCCCAAGTGCGGCTGCTAATCATGTACCCGATGTCGTGGGCGAGAATGACCCACCAGTCCTGAATTTGCCTGGCCCATCTGTTCAAAACCCAAGTGTCCCTATTCCAGCTGCGGCAGAGGATGCCACCATTCCTCCTGCCGGTGTTCCTGACTCAGATACAGTTCCCGCTTCGGGCTCTGGTATCTCTAATGAGGATCTTAGGGGAGCCATTCATATGTTAACACAGTTAATGGCCGCCCAAGCCCAGAGATCCCATGATGCCCCTGCATCCTCCAGCGGACAGGGAGATTCCTCTAGCTCCAGAGTCCACCAATTCTTGCGGTTGGCCCCTCCAGAATTTTCAGGCACCGATCCAGAGGCTGATCCACAGGAATTCCTTGATGAGATATACAAGACCCTCAGAGTGATGAAGGCTACAAATATAGAGGGGGTAGAGTTGGCCTCTTATATGCTGAAGGGAGCGGCATGTTCATGGTACGAAATGTGGGAGGATTCCCGTGAGGAAGGGAGCCCTCCGGTCAGATGGGATGAGTTCGTGGATGCATTTATGGACCACTTCTTACCTGCTGAGGCAATGGCAGCCCGTGCCATTGAGTTCGAGGTTCTCAAACAGGGCAGTATGAGTGTATGGGAGTATCATATGGAGTTCGTAAGGTTGTCCAAGTACGCTCCTCATTTAGTGTCAACTATGGATGCTCGGGTTCGACGGTTTGTTCAGGGCCTTAGCCCTCTGGTAGTGAATGAGGTCGCCACAGCAGCTTTGCACTCAGATATAAACTACGGGAGGATTGTGGGGTTTGCTCAGGCCACAGAGGCTAGGAAATTGAAGATTCGTGCGGAGAGAGAGAGTAGAAGCAGGGCCCGGTCAATGGGTCATTCAGGGAGATCACTTCCGGGGAGAGGGTCATCAGGGCCATCCCAGTCATATGCTCAGTCCTCCGCGAGTGCACCGCCATCTGTGCACAGTCATCAGCAGGGCAGTCATTCGAGACCCGGTTCAGATAGCAGGAGGTCTCGTCAGTCTGGTCGTCCTGGGGTGAGGTCCCAGCAGCAGGGGAGACCTACATGCCCCAAGTGTGGGAGATTTCATACAGAGACCTGCTACCTTGACATGCCGAAATGTTTCAGATGCGGGGTGAGAGGTCACATTAAGAGGGACTGCCGTGCACCCAATCAGGGTATGGGTAGGGGATCTGCTCAGTCATCCGGTTCTTCGGCTGCTACGTCATCAGCGCGTCCTTCATCATCAGCAAGATGTGGCGCAGTTGGGGGTGGAGCTCATGGTAGGGGTGGACCTAGCCGATTCTATGCATTGAGTGGCCGCCAGAGTGCTGAGGCTTCTCCAGATATTGCCACAGGTATCTTGTCTGTACAGAATATTGATTGTTATGCCCTCATTGATCCGGGGTCTTCCTTGTCTTATGTCACCCCGTTCATTGCTTCGAGATTTGGGGTAGAACCCGAACAGCTTCATGAGCCGTTCTCTGTATCGACTCCGGTTGGTGATTCTATTACAACCTCACGAGTCTATAGAAATTGTGTTGTTACGATAAGTGGTCATGATACCACAGCCGATCTTATTAATCTTGGGATGGTAGATTTTGATGTAATTATGGGAATGGATTGGCTCTATTCGTGCTTTGCCAAGCTTGACTGTCGGACGAGAGTTTTGAGGCTCGAGTTCCCTAACGAGCCAGTTATTGAATGGAGAGGAAATGGTGTGGTGCCAAGGGGTAGGTTTATTTCCTACCTTAAGGCTTCGAAGATGGTTAAGAAAGGGTGTATCTATCACCTGGCTCGGGTAACGGATACCGCCTCAGATGTGCCTACCCTCGAGTCCGTGCCAATTGTGAATGAATTTCCTGAAGTGTTTCCAGATGAGCTTCCAGGCATCCCGCCGGATAGGGAGATTGATTTCGGGATTGATGTATTGCCAGATACTCAGCCAATATCCATTCCACCTTACAGAATGGCGCCAGCAGAGTTAAGGGAGTTAAAGGAGCAGCTGAGGGATTTATTAGAGAAAGGGTTCATACGACCGAGTGTGTCGCCATGGGGTGCTCCGGTTCTCTTTGTTAGAAAGAAAGACGGGTCACTTCGAATGTGTATTGATTATCGGCAGCTCAACAAAGTCACCATCAAGAATAAATATCCTTTGCCTCGAGTAGATGATCTGTTTGACCAATTGCAAGGAGCGAAGTTCTTCTCAAAGATTGATTTACGATCCGGGTACCACCAGTTGAAGATCAGGGAGCAGGATATTCCTAAGACCGCTTTCAAAACTCGTTATGGTCACTTCGAGTTTTTGATCATGTCTTTTGGGCTAACCAATGCCCCAGCAGCTTTCATGGACCTTATGAATCGGGTTTTCAAGCCATTCCTAGATTCCTTTGTAATTGTATTCATTGACGACATCGTCATCTACTCTCGGAGCAGGGAAGATCATGCCATTCACCTCAGAGCAGCATTGCAGACCCTTTTTCAGCATCAATTGTATGCCAAGTTCTCAAAATGTGAGTTTTGATTAGAGTCCGTAGCCTTTCTAGGGCATGTTATTTCCAGTGAGGGAATTCAGGTGGATCCTCAGAAGATTGCGGCAGTGAAAGATTGGCCTAGACCCACGACCCCGACAGAGATTCGTAGCTTCTTGGGTTTGGTAGGGTACTATCGGAGATTTGTAGAGGGATTCTCGACCCTCGCTTCCCCATTGACAAAACTGACGCAGAAGGCAGTTAAGTTCCAGTGGTCTGATGCATGTGAGAAAAGTTTCCAAGAATTGAAGTCAAGATTGACCTCGGCACCAGTATTGGCCTTGCCAGAAGGCACAGAGGGATTTGTAGTTTATTGTGATGCCTCCAGAGTCGGTTTGGGATGTGTATTGATGCAGCAAGGAAAGGTTATAGCTTATGCTTCCAGGCAACTCAAGAACCGTGAGAAGAATCATCCGACGCATGATTTGGAGCTTGCAGTTGTTGTGTTTGCCTTGAAAATATGGCGACACTATCTTTATGGGGTTCATGTAGATGTGTTTTCAGACCACAAGAGCCTCCAGTATTTGTTTAAGCAGAAAGAATTGAATCTGAGACAGCGGCGGTGGTTAGAATTGCTCAAGGACTATGATTTGAACATATTGTACCATCCAGGGAAGGAAAATGTGGTAGCCGATGCTCTTAGTCGATAATCCATGGGTAGTTTGGCTCATTTGGGTGTGGATCAGAGAGCCCTGGCTCGGGAGGTTTACCAATTAGCCAGTTTGGGGGTTCGTATCTCGGCGTCTGACGAGGGGGATGTATTGGTGCATAATAGAGCAGAATCGTCACTGGTCGCGAAAATCAAGGAAAAACAATTCATGGATCCAGCATTGATTCGGGTGAAGGAAGCAGTTATGAATAACAAGACCTCAATATTTGTACTCAGCAGCGAGGATGGTGTATTGCGGTGCCAAGGTAGACTATGTGTTCCGGCGTGAGCGAGCTTCGGAAGAGGGTAATGGCAGAGGCTCATATTTCCAGGTATTCGGTACACCCAGGTTCCACAAAAATGTATCATGACCTTAAGGAGATTTATTGGTGGAACGGTATGAAAATGGATGTGGCAAGCTTTGTAGCTAAATGCACCAATTGTCAGCAAGTGAAGGCCGAGCATCAACGGCCTGGTGGATTAACTCAGCTTATAGAAATACCAAGGTGGAAATGGGAGATGATCAATATGGATTTCGTAGTGGGGTTACCTCGCACTCGGCGTAAGTTCGACTCAATATGGGTGATAGTGGATCGACTCACCAAATCAGCTCACTTCCTGCCAGTCAAGTCTACTGATACTGCGGAGCAATATGCAAGGTTGTACCTCAAGGAGATAGTAAGGCTTCATGGCACTCCGCTTTCTATTATCTCGGATCGCGGGGCTCAGTTCACAGCTAACTTTTGGAAGAAGTTTCAGCAAGGTTTGGGAACTCGGGTGAATCTCAGCACAGCTTTCCATCCGCAGACCGACGGTCAGGCCGAGCGGACCATTCAGACGCTTGAAGATATGTTGCGGGCTTGTGTCTTAGATTTTAAAGGTAATTGGGATGAACACTTGCCACTGATAGAATTTGCTTACAATAACAGCTATCATGCTAGCATTCAGATGGCCCCGTTTGAGGCATTGTACGGGAGAAGATGTAGGTCGCCAATCGGGTGGTTTGAGGTAGGTGAAGCGGAATTGCTAGGGCCAGATATGGTGTACGAAGCTATGGAAAAGGTCAAGGTTATCTAGGAGAGAATGAAAACAGCACAGAGCCATCAAAAGTCCTATGCAGACGTTTGTCGAAGGGATTTGGAGTTTCAAGTTGATGATTGGGTGTTCTTGAGGGTATCTCCTATGAAGGGAGTCATGCGATTCGGAAAGAAAGGGAAATTGAGTCCTAGGTATGTCGGGCCATATCGGATCGTTCAAAGGATTGGACAAGTTGCTTATAGGCTAGAGTTTCCTCCTGAGATGTCATCAATGCATCCGGTATTCCATGTGTCCATGTTGAAGAAAGTGATTGGAGATCCATCCACCATCATGCCAATCGAGGCTATAAAGGTTAATGAAGATTTGTCGTATGAAGAAGTTCCAGTCGTCATTCTTGATAGGCAAGTCCGTAAGTTGAGAAATAAGGAAGTTGCCTCTGTTATAGTATTGTGGCGAAGTCAACAAGTTGAGGAGGCCACATGGGAAGCAGAAAAAGAGATGAAGGAAAAGTACCCCCATTTGTTTGATCAAGCCTAGAAGAAATTAGGTGACCCTTCTACTCCTAGTAACTGTCATCTTGTCCAAGTTGTTTTTCTCTTAGTATTAGTGAAGTCTCCTTCATTTTGTAATGAGTTAAATGTGTTGTTGCCTTGGGTTACTTGAACCTTTCTTGATAAATGAAATCCTTATAAAGATTCATGTGTTAAATAAGCAACTAATAGTAAGTGTAGATTGGTAATGGTTTGTTTGTGTGTACATGGTGTATTAAGATGATTAAATAAGGAAAGAACTCATTGAAGTGACTAGTTTATGTGCAATTGTAGCAATGTGATAGAATATGTGCATTCGTTGAGGTAAGAAAGTGTATACCAGTTGTGGAAAGTGTTGTATTTGTGTATTGTTTTTTGGTAATGTGTTTCGGGGGCCCTCTGACTGGTGGATATGTCCATAATACAAAGGAAACTCTGGCAAAATTTTTCTAAAATATAAGAGTTAGCCAAAATTTTGATAATTTGCATATCATGTCTTTCAAAACCAACTCATTTTCAAAATCCTCATTCGAGGACGAATGATCTTAAGGGGGGTTTTTGTAAGGCCCCGTAAAATTTTTGTGCATAAAACCTAGTAGCTATAGTGTCATGGTCCGAATAATGTGTTAGGAATGCTTAGAATTATTCGCGGCTCGCAAGCTCGCCGCGGTTCGGACCCTTGGTAGTGATTTAAGTTTCAAAAATGTAGAGAATCAATTTTTCCGGAAATATGTCAATTTTGCGGTCAAGAATGCGACCGCAGATCTGCTATGTGGACCGCATTCTTGCTGCAGAGCTTACCAGAAGGTTTCCCAAAATCATGTCAAAAATACGGTCGATATGCGATCGCATAATGAATCTGCGGTGCACTTTGCGACCGCAGATCAAGAATGCGGACCGCATTGTGGTCGCATTCCGTAACAGAACTTGTGTAATTTTGAGGTCATTCCGCGGTCACTTTGCGGACCGCATGTTGATTCTGCGATCGCAGATGCGACCGCAGAATTGACCCCGGCCCAGATTTTTTGTAACATTTTGACCCGATCTCTTCTTTAATATAACACCTTTCACCCTCATTTTCTCACATCATCTTACCAAAATTAGAGAGAGAAGAGAGGGGTTTTAGAGAGAGAAGTTCTTCATCTTCAACGATTGTTCCAACCACTTAATTCCAAGGGATCCTAGGGCAAGGATTCAACTTCCCCAATCTTTTCAAGGTAAAAACCCTAGCTATTTTCTCTAATTTTCAGTTTTAAATTGGGTAAAGAGAGGTTTGCATATAATAGCTTTTGAAAATGGAATTTTACACTCATGCATGATTATTGAACTTGATTTTTAGTAAAAGAAGTGAATAGAAGTAAGAGTCTTCCAGAACAAGGTTGGCAAGAGTAGGATATCTTGGGTAAGCATAAAGTAGGAAGTTAAAGGAAGAAAACTCGGTACCAAGTATGTATGGCTAATTTTGATTCTTGTGAAATCGCCTATATGTGTGAAGTTTGTTTGGTTAGTGTTAATTTTACAAATTGTGTGAAATTCTTGATGTTGTTGTTGGATATTCAAAGTTGTTGTTGAAATATAAGTGATGTGGTATGGAATATGAATCGAAAGGTAAATAAGAGTTGAATTAGGTAAAGAATTGTGAATAATGGTTATGATGGCCTATATGGCACCTTGTGGAAAAGTAACGAAACACTTGAGGATTGGTTTGTTGTGGAAAATTATTGAACATACTTGTGTTAATATTCTTGATTATGGAAACATTGTAACTTGGTTGTGATATTGGCTTGAGAAGTAATTGATAACATGAACCAATGTGTAAGTTGCATATTTGAACTTATTGTAATTGTGTGTAGTACCTTATCTGCTGTTTGGGATTGTTGTGTTTGAAAAATGTACGGTGGGATCGGGTTGCGCGCCGCAACATGAGGAAATAAGGTGGGGTTGGGGCGATAAGGGTGGCCGAGGTAATAAGGGTGGTCAGGGGTAATAAGGATATAGCGATCGAAATCGCTATTGAAAATTGATATAAAAATCAATATGTGATGTGAAAGGAGACAGCAGGAGAGTTTGCAACCCGTGGGGCACTTATTGCCCCTTTGTTTGACTACTTGTGATATACGTGATTGATTGGTTATTGTTAAATTTGTTGATCTTAGAAAGTGCTTTGTGTTGAGAATTATTTGAAATGAGGAAAATGTGGAAAACATGGTTGGTTGGCTTAATTAATTGTTGATGTAATTCAATGGCTTGAGTTTACTTGGGACAAAGTTTGTCCATACATGCCAATACAATTCAAGTGTACTGACGTCCCTTTTGCCGGGGACGCTACATTCGTGTTATGATTGTAGGTGGATCAGTAGCAGGCACTTCAGCTCATCGGTAGTAGTATCCTTCTCCTTCCACAGCCCGTTTTGGTGAGCCCCTTTCTTCCTTGGGGCCTTGTGTGGTTCATGCCACTTTTGTTAGATTTCATTTTGGTTTTTGCAAGGTATAGCCGGAGCCTTGTTACCGGCAAAGTATTGTATTCCCTTTTTGTATCCTAGAGGCTCTGTAGACATGTAAACTATGGGACTCCAGTCTTATGTATATATTATGTTATGTCGGGCGTCGTAAAAACTGTAAACTTGTTAATGAATCACTCGTATGGTTTTAATTGTTTATTGTGAAATCATTCATGGTTAGTACGATATTTGGTTAATGAGAAACAATCAACACAGGGGTAACACGTGGGAATGAAAGGCACCCAGGTCCGCTTGACTGGGGCTACCCAGTCAGGCGCCGGTCATGTCCCTCGATTTGGGGCGTGACAGTTTTGGACCTCGATTTGAGGTCGGATTTAAAAAAAATTATATATTTGTGTTCGTGGGTGAATGAGTGACCTAGATTTTGTTCGAACCTCGGGTTTTGACCATGTGGGTTCGGGGTCGATTTTTGACTTTTGGGGAAATCATTAGCAAACCTATTTTTCATGGATTAGAATTGATTCATTTAGCATTTATTGATATTTTAAGTAAATTATGGCTAGATACAAGCGAATTGGAAGTGGAATCGAGGGATAACATGGTAGTTGTGGCTTGTATTGTGTTTGTAATATTGAGGTAAGTGTTTGGTCTAACCTTAGCTTGAGGATAAGAGTCATGGTCTTATTTGCTATGTGTTAAATGTATAGTACGACGTATAGGTGTGGTGACGAATACCTATACGTTGGTGTCAAGCATGACTGTGAGTCTTATACGATGATTGTTGTGACACCGTTATGTATTATTCATGCTTAATATGATTGTTTATACGGTTGAACAAGGCTTGTGCAAGAATTCTTGGTAATTGAACATTGTAGAACATTAGCTCAAGTTGAGGTTTGAGTTGTGAAATAATTGTGGAAAAGAGAAGAGACTTATGATATTTTTTCCTTGCCAAGATGTTATTGCTTTTGATATTGTTTCCCTTGCGGGGATGTCATTGCTCGTGATATTATTTCCCTTGTCGTTATATTATTGATATATTATTGCTCCCTTACCGGGATTCTACTGTGATTTTATTGATTCCCTTGCCCGAATTGCTTTGTGATTGTTATTTGGGTAAGGATGAGTGTAAACCCACGAAGGGTGATGCCGTGCATGATATTTGTGAGTGAATGTTATTGCATGATGGGTGATGCCGTGATGATATTTTGATTATGAAAGTAAGAAGGTTGATGCCGTGCCACACAATGTACAATGTCGTGCTTTGATATGAGTGATAACATGAAGGTTAAATTCCGTGCCATGATTATGTGAGGTAAAAGTACGAAGGGCAATGTCGTGCCGATTTTATTGATTCTTATGGTGAGAACGAGAGTAAAAGCACGACGGGTGATGCCGTGCACTTGTATTGTTCTTCTTATTCTTGCTTTTGTTGAATTTTTGGAGTTCTTTATGCTTATTTACTAAAATTTATTTGTACTTGTTATCCCCTACAATATGTTCCCCCTTCCCAACTTTAACTGTTAATTTTGTTGTTATTACTTATTGTATACGATATAACTGCACAGGTTTATTTGGTAGTCTTATCCTAACTTCATCCCTACTTCAAAGACTTTAGGCTCGACACTTACCAACACATGGGGTCAGTTATGCTGATATACACTCTACACTTTTATTGTGCAGATCGTTGTACTTGAGCATACAAACCATAGCTAGGGGTTGCTGCCTTCAGTCATTGAAGACCCGAGGTAGTCCTGCAGGCATCCGTAGGCCTTAGCGTCCCCTTCTATCATTTCCTTTCCATTTTTTTCTTATTTAGAGACAGACTCGTGTATTTCTATTCCGACCTTATTTGTATTATTCGTAGATGGTTTGTGACATTGTGATACCAAATTATAGGTAGAGCTATATTTAGACTTTCACAATTTGTATTAAGTTAAATTATCAGATTTTGTCTTTTGCATTACTTTTATTATTATTATTATTATTATTCCACAATCATTTACTTTTTAACTCGTAACTACTTATGTATAATGTAAAAATATAATGATATGTGAATGTGTTGGATTGTCTAGCTTCCACGAGAATGCGTCATCACGACTCCCAAGGGTGGGAAATTCAAATCGTGACAAGTTGGTATCAGAGCTTTGGGTTGCTTAGGTCTCAAAGTTCATGGAGAAACATAGTAGAGTCTGAGGGATCGGTACAGAGACGTATGTATATATCTCCAGAGGCTACAGACTTAGGGAAAACCTCACATCTATTTATTCCTGTCGTGCGCCTTGAATTCTCAATTCTAATTAAACTTCCACTCTATTCATCAGCGGATAGTGAGAACACGTGCCACTTCCTCAGCTGACTAGAAGCCTGAGCCCCCTAGTAGCAACTCTTGCAAAGGGCAGAGGTCAAGGCCGTGCTAGGGCCTGAGGTAGAGGCAGAGCTCAGCCAAAAGCTCGAGCAACAGCACTAGTGGCAGAGCCTCACGTTGAGTTTGGCAACGAGGTTTCATCCTAGACAGTTCCAGCAGGACCAGCTCAGGTCCCAGAGGGTTCATAGCTACCCCGGTACTTTAGGATGCTTTGGTCCGTCTAGTGGGCCTTTTGGAGAGTGTCGCCTAGAGAGGATTTCTTCCTGTAGCACTAGCTGTCTCTCAGGCTAGATGAGGAGCCCATACTCCTACTAGTCTCACTCTGAAGCAGATGGCTCCCTAGTTTCAGACTCCAACAGCTCAACCACTTGGGATAGTTTAGCCTGGTGTTGTGTCATAGACTAGTGAAGGGCCAGTTTTGTCTGCTGAAGTCTTGTGGAGGTTGGACAGGTTCACCAAGATTTTACTACTACTTTTTGTGGTACATCTTCTCAAGGATCCCCAGGATTATTTGGACAACTGTCATAAGGTTCTACAGAACATGGGGATAGTGGAGACTAATGGGGTTGACATTGTTCCTTTTCGACTATATAGATCAGCCAAGATTTGGTGGAGATATTATTGTTTGGCTAGACCAGTTGGGTCACCGACTTTGACTTGAGATCAGTTTTCTCAGCTATTTCTGGAAAACTTTTTCCTATCACTCAGAGGGAGAACTATCGGAGGCAGTTTGAGCGTCTCCAATAGGGTTTACTTAGTACGAAACTAGATTCATTAAATTGGTCCATCATGCTCTTTTATACTTACCATTTATAGAGAGAGAGAGTGAAGAGGTTCATTGAGGGACTCGTTCAGCCAATTCGATTGTAGATGGCTAAGGAGACAGGGAGCGAGATTTCTTTTTAGGACGCATCCAATGTGGCCAGGAGAGTTAAGATAGTTCTATCAAAAGGGAGTGGTCATGGGTCTGACAAGAAATCTCATCATTCGGGTAGGTTCAATGGTGCCTCATCTGGATGCAGGATTCTTTTGGTAATTTCCATCCTTCCAAGCTGTTTCATTTAGCAATTCAGGCTTCTTATGGTGCACCAGGTGGTCGTGGTTCTCATATGCAGTATTCTAATAAGTGGCCCTATAGTGCACCACCATCTCCTATCAGTGCACCATTGCTCTATAGTTTTCAGGGTGGTCATTCAGTTCGGTAGGGTCAGTAGTCTTAGAAGCCAAGGACTTGTTATACTTGTGGCGATATGAAGCATATAGCTATATTTTTCTCTCGAGCACCGAGCAGTTCTCAAAATCAGGGTTCTCATGCTATGGTTCAGGAACTTAGTGTTCCACCACCCACTCAGCTAGATAGTGTGGGGGAAGAGGTGTTAGAGGTAGAGGTAGAGATATTAGAGGCAGAGCTCATGCTTCTAAAGGTGGAGGCAAGCCAATAGGAGGCTGTCCTAAAAAGGTAGTTCAGAGTGTGGGGCCAAGCCTCAATGTTATGCTCTTCCAGCCAGGTCTGAGGCTGAGGCCTCCAATGTAGTTATCATAGGTACTGTTCTGGTTTGTAGTAAGGATGCTTCAGTGCTATTTGATCCGGGGTCTACACACTCTTATGTGTCATCTTATTTTGCACCGTATTTTTTCATGCCTAGTGATTCTTTGAGTGCTCCTATTTATGTGTCTACACTGGTGGGTGATTCTATTATGGTAGATTATGTTCATCATTCTTGTATAGTCGTGATTCGGGGTCTTCAGACCCGAGTATATTTGTTGCTTTTTGATTTGGTTAATTTTGATGTCATATACCATGCTATCTTGGACTGTCATGCTAAGACTATGACCTTAGCCTTTCCGAGTTTACTTCGTTTGGAGTGGAGAGGGACTCCTGGTCATTCTGCCCGTATAATTATCCCATATATGAAGGCTCGGTGTATGGTTGATAAGGGATGTTTGGCCTATTTGTCATATGTTCGTGATTCTAGTGCCGAGGTTCTTTCTATGGATTCTATGCCTGTTGTTCATGAGTTTTTCAAGGTATTTCCTTCAGACCTGCCGGGTATTCCTCCCAATAGGGATATTGACTTTTGAATTGTTCTCGCTTCAAGCACTCAGCCCATTTCTATCCCGCCATATCATATGGCCCCATTGGATTTGAAAGAATAGAATGAGCAGTTGCAAGACTTAATTCATAAGGCCTTTATCAGACCTAATGTCTTGCCTTGGTGTGTGCCATTATTTTTTGTTAAGAAGAAGGACGGATATATGAGGATGTGTATAGATTATCGGCAGTTGGACAAGGTTAAGTATCCATTACCGATGATTATTCATTTGTTTGATCAACTTCAGGGTAGTGTTCTCGAAGTTTGACTTGAGATCTGGCTACCATCAGTAGAGGATTAGGGCATCTGATGTTGCTAAGAAAACTTCCACACTCGATACAAACATTATGAGTTCTTGGTGATGTCATTTGGATTGACAAATGCCCCAGCAACTTTGATGGATTTGATGAATCGAGTTTTCAAGCCTTTCTTGGATTCATTTGTGATAGTCTTCACTGATGTTATTTTGATTTATTCCCAGAGCCGGGAGGAGCATGAGCAATATTGATATCCAATTTTTTCCTATGTATTTTATATACACAGAATAGTTTCAAATGACATATACATGCATATATAAGCATACCCAAGTGTTTTAGCATTATTCCCAAATTTTTAAAACCAATATTTTCTATTTTAAATGTACAAAATTCAATGATTATTCCCAAAATTAGCATTTTGGTGAATAACCTATTTTATTCTCATATTTACACCAAAATATAATTAAGGTAATTTTTGTACATTTTTAAAAATTTGCTTGATATTTTTAAAGATAATTGCATATAAATGCAATTATAGCCTAATTTACGATTAATAGTGTTTTATAATTGTAAAATTAGTTCTAGTTTTTTTAATTAATACATATGTATTATTAATTGGTCCAACATCTTTAATTTTTTTAAAAATCATTTTACTATTTTTATAAAATAATAGGGGCAAAATAGCTATTTCAATTTTGCCCACATTTCATATCAATTATAACCTCATTTTCACTTCAATCTTAACCCCAATTGACCCCAATCCTAATACTCAATCGGGCCAGCCCAATTCTAGTTTAACCCCAACCCCTGTCCTATTAAACTGAACCTTCCTGGGATTCTTTTAAATCCAAGTCGTTGATCCTTTTGATCAACGGCCACAAATGACCCTTTCCTTTTATAATCCCAAATGACCTAACCCTAACCCTCATTTCTCTCAAGTATTCCCCCAAACTCTCTCCTTCTCTCAAACGCTCCCTACCACTCGAAACCCTAATCGCCCCCCTCATCATCTATGATCATTCGCAGTGGAGTCCATGGATTCGCAGGCCATGGACGTCCTATTCTCACCTTCTTTACCCTCAAGCCTTGGTTGTTCGAGATTTCGAGGTCCAGCCTCGATGTTGTTCGAGCAGATCCTCCATAGACCTATAGTTCTGTGGCCTCTCCGACCATATTCCGACGTGTTCGAGCCTTAGGAGCCTATCTATGGCTCAGATATGTTCGAGACCATACCCTTTCCAAGCCTTCTCATTTCTAGGGTTTCAGAGAAACCTAAAGCTATTTGAGGTTTTTCTGTTTGTTTCCTTTCAGATCTATGATATATTTGTTCTATGTTCAATATTCCAAGTGTTTTCCCCAAATTTCTTTTTTGAAAATCATTTGATTTTCAAACTAGGGTTGCTAGAAAAACTTTCTGATTCTTTCTTATCTTTTCTTTATGTGTGTTTCATATGTTTTATCTCGTATGTTTCTCGTCTGCTACGAACGTATTTGATCTTCCACTTTTTTGTTCTGTTATGCATGATCTTTCTATGCTTTGCATCTGTCCTGTGCCTTTAGCCTGAGCTCCCATGATTATCTCTGCTATGTGATTTTTATTATATGTATCTCCTACTGGGTTCTTTATGTTTACTTGCTTTATTAGATTTTTACCAAGTTCTTCCTAAGGATGCTCCATCTACTATTTTCCTAAACGTGTATCGCTTATTCGTTTCTAAATTTGTTTGAGTGACAAGCTTTTCCCGAACGTATTCCCTACGTTTCAAACTTGTTGTTTATTTAAGAAAGAGACTATTGAGTCTATTCTATGTGTTGTTTTCTCATCTATGCATCTGATTCGAGTCAGAAACACTAGTATTTGGGGGGTTTTTGACAAGCTTGACCTTCTGTTTGGACTAGGGTTCCACTCATGACCCTGATTCTCTTTCAGATTCATTTTGAGTCTGTGAACCTAACCTTGTTGGTTACTCTGATTTCTTGCTAGTTTTACAACAACTCTCTCATGTCTCTACATGCTTTTTATATGACGTTCTCCTTTTTCAAAAGGCCTTTGGCCAGCCTCAGATTGATTCTGAGTTCCTTTTTGAGGGGTCTAATTGAGTGTTGATATTTTCCTTTCAATTAAGCCTCTCTTCACTTTTTCTGGTTGGATTCATTCATACTAAGACTCAATTCCTGATTTTACTGGCTGTTGATTGATTGTCTTTCCTTGTTTTTCCAAACCGTTTACTACTAAACTATTTCCTTATATAATCTTTTATGTATTTACCCCTGTTATACTACTTTGGAAACATTTTTCAAATCAAACCCTTTCCTTAATTGTTTTGCCCGTTTGAATCAAATCCCTTAACCAAAGGGAAATCTTATGTAATTGATTTTGAAACAATTCTCTTACCTTTTCTTACTTGTTTTCTACACTATAAAGGAGGCTGCCCTTCTACACCTTTACACACAAACAAAGAATACCATATGAGTTTACAATACACTTTCACTTAAATTCCCTCTTTTTGATACTTACACTACTGTGAACTTTGTTCACTTTCTTCTGCACTATTTACTTCTATACCGATATGTCTCAATTAGTTTATATGCCTCCATAATAATGTGTTTACGTCTGCCCATCTGTTTTCTATCTACTATATGATGTTTCCCTTTTCCTTTACAATCTAGTATTTAAATAATCTGTGCAATTGTTTGTTTTTGTTATGAATCTGATGTTTTCTGAATTCCCTTACCCCTTACCCCCTTTGTATGTGAGTTATTGTTCAGGGCCTAGCACTACCCCAATATTGCTGCCTATGACCCTGAACTAGATTCTTTGAACTCCTTAACTCAACCAATTCCTACTTTCCCTTTTCCCCATTATGTGTTAGAGCCTTGACTCAGGTTTGATAGTGCCCTAATCACTATCAAGACTTTGGTCTGACCTTCAAGAGGTCTGCTCCTAACTTGTTTAACTAAACAAGTGGTCAGGGGTGTGCCAGCCTATTTTATGGCTAGGTATGACCACCACCTGTCATGGCCCCCCTCCTAATCCCCCTTCCATGTCACGACCCTGATTTCCCACCATCGGGGGTCGTAATAGCGCCTACTAATGGACGCTAGGCAATGCAACTCTTACTCATCGATCCAATTTTACAACTTTTATTTTAATACATTTAGAAATAATAATATGATTACAGCAGAATACATTAATTTAGTGGAAGACTTAGTAAACATAAATGGTTGCAATACCGAAAACCAAACACAAATCACTACCCAAGAACTGGTGTCATAAGACTCACAAACTTCTAAGAATACTACACATAACCGTCTGAAAGTAATATAAAACTTTTTGTCTCGAATACATGAGATAACAAACTGACAAGTAAAGATAGGAAAGACAAAGGGTCCTGCGGAATCCTGCAAGGCTACCTCGATGTCTCGGTGGCCGGAATACCAACAATCGCACTACTGCTGTTGCTGCTGTTTGAAACCTGTATTTGCACCAAAAAGAGCGCAGAGTGTAGTATCAGCACAACCAACCCCATGTGCTAGTAATTGTCTAGCCTATCCCGGCAAAATAGTGACAAGGCTAAGACCAGACACCCACATAAACCTATACAATTTAAATTAGATATATACAACAAAATAACAGGAAACAACATCTAATATTTGGGAAGGGAAAACATACTATGTGTAGCAACAAAAATATAATGACAGGAATAGAATAAAGGAATTTAATTCACTTTTAAGCTCAGCTCATCTTGTTACAGGAGTGAAACCACCCGTTCCCATTTTTTTAATATCAACACAGTACACAATATGTCACCGACAATTTTAGCCAATAACAATACTCAATATTTGTTAGTGATGCGGCGTGAATCCCGACCCTTTCGATATGTCACCGGCAACAATGGCCAATAACAGTAATCCATATATTTGTTAGTGATTGCGTGCATCCCGGCCCTTCCGATATGTCACCGACAACTATGGCCAATAACAAATAATCAAACAATATATTACCGGCAAGAAACCAATAATAATTAATCAACAATATATATATATATATATATATATATATATATTACCGGCAAGAAACCAATAATACTTTGTTTTATATAATCACATGAGATTTTCGAAATTTAATCCATTTAAGACCCACGGTCATGCTCGACCCCCAACGCATAAATACTCGTCACCATGCCTATACGTCGGACTCCACGCATAACATTTACCACATTACTCAACTCCTATTCCCTCAAGCTAAGATAGATCAAACACTTACCTCAAAGGTTTATGGCCAACTCAATCCTTAGCAATGCCTTTTCCTTTCGAATATGGCTCCAATTCAATCGTATCTATACAGAATTGATTTAATATCATCAATACTACTTAATAAACTATTTCAATTTGCTAAATATATTTTTTATTACATTCTGCCCGGAATAGAAAAAATCGACCCCGAGCCCATATGGTTAAAACACGAGGTTCGAACCATTTTCCGATAACCCATTCACTCATGAGTCTAAATATATATTTTGTTCTTACGTTTGACCCCAAAACAATGTCTAAAAACCCTTACTCAACCCAATTCTCTAATTTTCTACCTATTTTCACATGTTTAGGCCTAAGAATTTGATTGATGTTGAAGAAAAATAAAGAAGACGAGTTAAACAATATCTACCCAAGAAAGTTTGATGAAGAATCACCCAAAAATCGCCAAGAAAGCTGTTGGAGAAGAGAGAATTTTGAGAAATGGGATTTAATCCCATTTTGTTCTGTTTTTCAGAACATAAAAATTACTGGGCGAAATTGCTCTTTGCTATCCTGGAGCAAGGGATGCGATCACATAGAGTAAGAGAAAATTGGTCAATGCGATCGCGAAGGAAGAGATGCGATCGCATAGAAGGGGCAGACTGGTTTATGCGATCACAAGCCTAATAGTGGGATCGCATAGAGGAAAAATGTGGGGGGCTGGGTTTGTATAGTGTGATCGCAGGAGGATGAGTGCGATTGCATAGAAGGATTTCCAGGCTTCAAAATTTACTCTATGCGATCGCGAGGAGTAATATGCGATCGCGTAGAAGGAAAATGGAAAGCTATGCGATCACAGGAGGGCTAATGCAATCTCATAGAAGGATTTGGGAACACCTGAACTTTGCTCTATGCGATCGCATAGAAGGAAATCCCTGTGCACCTGCTGTAGATTTTCTGCAGCTTTTTCAAGTCCAAAACTACCCCGTTACCTATTCGAAACTCACTCGAGCCCTCGGGGCTCCAAACCAAATATTTACAATGAATCAAAAATATCATATGAACTTGCTCGAGTGATCAAATCGCCAAAATAACATCAAAATCAATGAATTGAGCCTTAAAACCCAAGAAATCTTTCAAATTTCATAAACTTCCAAATTTTCCAATTTAAGGCCAAAACAAGTCAAACGACGTCTGTTTTCAACCAAACTTTACAAGAAGCACTTAACCAATATATATGACTTGTACAGGGTGTCGGAACCAAAATTCGAGCCCGATGCCATTACTTTTTGATCAAATTTCATTTTTATTTTCCTTAAATATTTTCAGAAAATAATTTAACGGAAAAATTCATTTCTTGGGCCTGGGACCTCGGAATTCGATTTCGGGCATACACCCAAGTCCCATATTTTTTTACGGACCTTCTGAGACCGTCAAATTGCTGGTCAGGGTCCGTTTACCCAAAATGTTGACCAAAGTCAACTATATCAATATAAATATCAAAATTCTTCAAATGTTTTACATAATTCATATATTTCAACATAAAAAATTTTCCGGCTTCATGCCCGGACTGCGCATGCAAATCGAGGCAACTATACATGGGATTTTCAAATACTCAGAAGCTCAAAACTAAGAAAACAAGTGATGTCCCTTTGGGTCATCACATTCTCCACCTCTAAAATAACCGTTAGTCCTCGAACAGACAAAAGAAAGAAGTACCTGAGTCAGGGAATAGATAAGGATAACGGCTCCGTATGTCAGACATAGACTCCCCCCCGGTCGATGACTTAGGAGGCTGACATGTCCACTAAACTCGCACAGAAGGAAAACTCTTCGACCTCAACTTTTGAATCTGTCGGTCTAAAATAGCTACCGGTTCCTCCTCAAAAGATACATCCTTGCCCAAATGGACAGTGCTGAAATCTAACATGAGCGATGGATCACTGTGACATTTTAAGAGCATGGATACATGAAACACTGGATGCACAGCTAAAAAGCTATGTTGCAAGGCAAGTGTATAAGCCACCTCTCCTACACGATCAAGAATCTCGAATGGGCCAATAAACCTAAGGCTAAGTTTGACATTCTTTCCAAATCACATCACGCCCTTCATAGGCGTTGCTTGGAGCAATATTCGCTCACAAACCATGTAAGCTGTATCTCGAACCTTACAATCTACATAGCTCTTTTGCTTGGACTGAGCTGTACGAATCCTATCTTGAATGAACTTGACCTTATCTAAGGCCTCCTAAACTAAATCTGTGCCCAACAACCGAGCTTCTTCCGGTTCAAACCATCCAACCGGAGAACGACACCGCCTACCATATAAGGCTTTATAAGGAGTAATCTGGTTGCTCGATTGATAGTTGTTATTATAAGCAAACTCTGCCAAAGGCAGGAACTAATCCCACGAACCTACAAAATCAATAACACAAGCTCGGAGCATATCCTCCATTATCTGAATCGTCCTTTCGGACTAACCATCCGTCTGGGGATGAACGACTGTACTTAGCTGGACTTGGGTGCCCAATTCTCGTTGAACTGCCTTCTAGAAATGCGAGGTAAACCGCATACCTCAATCTGAAATGATAGAGATAGGCATACCATGTAGACGAACAATCTCCCTTATATAAATCCCAGCTAATCTCTCACACAAATAGGTGGTAGCAACCGAAACAAAATGAGCTAACTTGGTCAGACTATCAACAATAACCCAAACAACATCAAAATTCTTCCGAGTCATCGGAAGGCCAGTAACAAAGTCCATAGTGATCCGCTCCCACTTTCATTCGGGAAGCTCAATTCTCTGAAATAAACCACCAGGTCTCTGATGCTCATATTTAACCTGTTGATAGTTCAAACATTGCGCTACATATGCCACAATATCCTTTTTTATTTTATGCCACCAATAATATTGCCGCAAAACCTGATATATATTTGCTATGCCTGGATGAATAGAATATCGGGAACTGTGAGCTTCCTCTATAATCAACTCTCGAAGCCCATCAACATTTGACACAGAAATTCCCCCTTGCAATCTCAGAACTCCATCAGCATCTAAGGTGACTTGCTTGGAACCGCTCACTGAACCGTGTCTTTAAGGACACATAAATGAGGATCATCAAATTGCCGATCGCGGATATGCTACAATAATGAAGAGCGAACGACCGTAAAAGCTAGCACTCGACTAGGATCAGATATATCCAACCTCACCAATCGGTTGGCTAAGGCCTAAACATCCAAAGCAAGCGGCCTCTAATTGACTGGAATATAAGCAAGACTGCCAGTACTAGCTGACTTCCTGCTCAAAGCATCGGCCACCATATTTGCTTTACCCGGGTGATATAAAATGGTGACATTGTAATCCTTCAATAATTATAAGCACCTCCTCTGCCTCAAATTCAACTCCTTCTATTTAAATAGGTACTGAATCCTTTTGTGATCGGCGAATACATTAAATGCCATACCATACAAATAATGTCTCTATATCTTTAATGCGTGAACGATCGCCGGCAACTCCAAATCATGTACTGGATAATTCGTTTCATGAATATTCAATTGCCTCAAAATATAGGCAACAACCATGCCATCCTGCATCAACACCGCACCAAGCCCAATACGGGAAGCATCATAATAGACAGTATAGGGTCCCAAACCTGTGCGAAAAACTAATACTGGTGTTGTGGTCAAGGCTGTCTTGAGCTTCTGAAAGCTTGCCTCACATTCATCTGACCATTTGAACTTGACACCTTTCTGCGCCAACGTGGTCATTAGGCTTGCAATAGATGAAAACCCCTCCACGAGCCGCCGATAATAACCTGCTAATCCCAAGAAACTCCAAATCTCTGTGGTTGATGTTGGTCTGGGCCAGTTTTTGACTGCCTCAATCTTCGTTGGATCAACCCGAATACTTGCTGCCGTCACAATATGACCCAGGAATGCAACTGAACTTAGCCAAAACTTACTCTTTGAAAATTTTGCATATAGTTGGCTACTTTTCAGAGTTTGAATAGCCACTCTGAGATGTTGTGTGTGCTCCTCCTCACTGCGAGAGTATATAAATATGTCATCAATGAAGACTATTTGTCACGCCCCCAAACCTGGTCGTGATGGCGCCCAGCACACTGCTAGGCCAGCCCGACCAATCAACAATAATTACAGAGCTAGAAGCTTGCCTTATCCTATTTAAACATAACAATTTATAAAGAAACAATGATAGAAACATCGAAACAGGGAACCAAGCCCCAAAACAGTAAAACTCCCCAAAGACCAAGGTGTCAAGAGTCAAGAGCCTCTAAAGAACGTAGGTGTAATAAGGTTTACAACCAAAACTCAGTGCAGAAAGAAATGACAACATGAAATGAAATGACAGCTAGAAGGGGAGTCAGGTCCTGCGGACGCTGCAGCTACCTCGACTATCCCGCATAATGCCTCCGAGCGGCTACCGAATCAGGTCTGCTGAGAGGTACCTGGATCTGCACACAAGGTGCAGGGAGTAAAATGAGTACTGCCAGACTCAGTGGTAATAAACAGGGGTAAGACATCGTAGATAAGAAATCCACAATAAAACACTATGTAAAGCTATAATCAATATCCTGTAACAGTTGAATATCAATAGTAGAGAACCAACACAATATCAACAACATAGTATAACAGCTAGCAGATGTAGCTAAATGCAATGCAATGCATGAAATGACCGCTACGGCGCGTAGTCCGATCCAATTTGGGTACCCGTGCTCACTGTGAGGGTTCAGACTCCGGAGGGGCTCCTACAGCCGAAGCACAATATCATGAATATACGATGCGGCACGCAGGCGATCCACTACTAGTCAACTAATATGCAAATGCGGCCTCGCAGGCTCAAAAGTCGTTTTGAAAACTCTTTTATCATTTTTCAGTTGAAAACAGTATGTCAAAGTTCCAGATATTGGAAATATCATGATAACAATAATAGCCATAGACTGGTAGTAAAACTAGCATGTCAATATCACAAAACAATGATGACGATCCTCGCAGGATCCAATAACTGGCTCACAGCCCATAAGTATACTCAACCATCCGAGAAGGAGGTTCAACGGCTCAAAAGTAGCCAATATCACAATATAATATGCAACCATCCGAGAAGGAGGTTCGACGGCTCAAGAATAGCCAATATCGCAACACAGTAACAACAGGTCGGACTTAGCCATAGTCCCCAATCACAATCGACCCCGCACTCTCAAGAGAGTACGTGTCTCGCCGCTATATAGCGTCACAAAGTGGTATATCGGGGTTTCAAACCCGCTGGTCATCACCCACATCTATTACTCACCTCAATACGGCTCGATGACTACTCTGCGATGTCCTTGCCACGAGAATGAAGCTCCACACACGTAGAATCTGATCAAATATAGTAGAAACACAACAAATTAGACCAATGGGACGATACCCAGTCAAAACAACTCAATTTACATCAAAATTCACAAGGTTGCCAAAACCCGACTTTTCGTACGCTTCTCGAAAAAGATTACAAAAGTCACATATTCGGAACCCTCGTCTCAACACGAGTCTAGGCATATAAAATTTACCAATTTCGGACTCTATTTGCCTATTCAAATCCTTGATTTTCTATATTTCAAGCCTAGGGCTAAAACCTCCACAAAATACCCCAAATTCCTCCATTTTCATGAGATAATTGCATAATATTATCAATACTAATCATAATTTAAGTCCATAGTTGATTACCTGATGAATTCCCTTGAATTTCTCTTCAACATTGCCCAAATCGCCTCTTAAGCCGAGACCCAAATGTTTTGAAATGTTTATGAAATTTCTAACATCTGATATAATTAACCCTCTGCGATTTCAGCTTCTGCGGACCATTTTCGCCTCTGCGGAACCGCTTTCGCAACCAATTGGTTGCTTCTGCGAACCCAAGCCCAACTGGCAATTTCCACTCCTGCGAGCCAACGACCGCTCCTGTGCGTTCGCTCCTGCGGAGCTTTTCGCTTCCGCGCCTCATAGTCTGCTTCTGCGGACTCGCTTAAGCGGCCACAGTTTCGCTTCTGCGAATGCTTCACCCCTCGACCAAACTCCGCTTCTGGGACAAGAATCCGCACCCGCGACACCGCTTCTGCGGACAAAAGTCTGCTTCAGCGAAGACATGCGCTTCTGCGCCCCATCGTCTTCTCCTGCGGACTCGCTCCTGCGCTCCCATTTTCGCAGGAGCGAAAACAACATAACCAGCAACAAAATCTGCTATTTTTCCATGTTTTCTCCCGATTGACCATCCGAAAACACCTCGAGGCCCCCGGGACCTCATCCAAACACACCAACACATCCTAATACCTTATTCGAACTTGTTCCAATCCTCAAAACACGTCTAACAACATCAAAACCCATAATTCACATCGAATTCAAGCCTAAATTCCTTAAAACTTTCCGAATTACACATTCGATCTAAAACCCGACCAAACAACGTCCGAATGATCTAAAAATATGCGGACATATCCAAAATCACATGACGAAGCTACAAAAAATTGTTGGAATTCCATTTCGACCCCCGGATCAAAATCTCACCTACCGTTCGGACTTCGCCTAAACACAACCTTAGCCAATTCAAGCCTATTTCTACACCGGACCTCCAAATTCAATTCCGATCGATTCCCTAAGTCACAAATCACCTCTCGGAACTAACCAAATCATCAGAATCTGATTCCGAGCCCTCTAACCAAATAGTCAACTCCAGGTTGACTTTCCCTATTCAAGTTTCCTTCAAAAAGGCTATATGCCTCATTTTCAATCCAATTCACTCCTAACTCACCCGATAGTCTCTAACACTGATGTAAAAACATAAAATACATGAATGCAATGTAACGTGGTAGTAATTCCCGTGAAGACAGGCCGGGTCATCACATTCTCCCCCTCTTAAGCAAATGCTCGTCCTCGAGCGGGTCAAGAAACATACCTGAAGTCTCAAACAAGTGAGGATATCTGCTCCGCATCTCCCGCTCGATCTCCCAAGTGGCCTCCTCCATGGGTCGACCTCTCCACTGAACCTTAACTGATGCAATCTCCTTAGACCTCAATTTTCTCACCTGACGACCCAAAATAGCAATAAGCTCCACATCATAGGATAGATCATCATCAAGCTGAATGGTACTGAAGTCTAATACATGAGACGGATCTCCAATGTACTTTCGGAGCATAGACACATGGAATACTGGATGAATGCTGGATAAGATGGGCGGCAAGGCCAACTCATACGCCACCTCTCTAACTCTCCTGAGCATCTCAAAAGGACCAATGTACCTGGGACTCAACTTCCCCTTCTTCCCGAACCTCATGACACCCTTCATGGGTGAAACCTTCAACAATACTCTGTCACCAACCATAAAAGACAACTCTCAAACTCTACGGTCTGCATAACTCTTCTGGCGAGACTGTGCTGTGCCAAGCCTCTCCTGGATCAACGTTTCCCTATCCAGAGCATCCTGAACTAACTCAGTCCCTATCAATCTATCCTCACCAGGCTCGAACCATCCCACGAGGGATCTACACCGCCTGCCATACAATGCCTCGTACGGGGACATCTGAATACTCGATTGATAACTGTTGTTGTAGGCAAACTCAGCAAGTGGCAAGAACTCATCCCACGAACCACCAAAGTTAATCACACATGCTCGCAACATATCCTCCAGGATCTGAATAGTGCGCTCAGACTGCCCGTCTGTCTGGGGGTGAAATGTGGTGCTCAACTCAACCCGTGTACCATCTCCCGCTGAAATGCTCTCCAAAACTGAGAAGTGAACTGAGTTCCCTTGTCGGATATGATAGACATCGGGACCCCATGCAACCGGATAATCTCCCGAATAAAGATCGCTGCCAACCGCTCCGATGAGTAAGTAGTACTAACTGGAATGAAATGAGCGGACTTAGTCAGCCGATCAACAATCACCCACACAGAATCAAACTTCCTCGAAGTTCGAGGGAGTCCAATGACAAAGTCCATAGTGATCCTCTCCCACTTCCACTCAGGAATATCAATACGCTGAAATACGCCACCGGGCCTTTGATGCTCGTACTTAACCTGCTGATAGTTAAGGCACCGTGCTACATGTCTGACAATGTCCATCTTCATCTTGCTCCACCAATAGTGTTGTTTCAAGTCTTGATACATCTTCGCGGCTCCTGGATGGATAGAATACTGCGAGCTATGGGCCTCCTCCAGAATAAACTCACGAAGGCCATCAACAATGGGCACACATATCCGGCCCTGCATCCTTAATATGCCGTCACTATCAATGGTGACATCTCTAGCATCATCATGCTGAACTTTGTCCCTAAGGACAGCCAAATGTGGATCATCATACTGGCGCTCACGAATACGATCATATAGAGAAGATCGAGATACAACACAAGCCAACACCCTGCTGGGCTCTGAAATGTCTAACCTCACTAGCCGATTGGTTAGCACCTGAATATCATAAGAAAATGATCTCTCCTCAGCTGGAATATATGCCAAGCTCCCATACTGTCTGCCTTCCGGCTCAAAGCATCGGCCACCACATTGGCCTTCCCCGGATGATATAAAATAATAATGTCATAATCCTTAAGCAACTCAAGCCATCTCCGCTGTCTCAAATTAAGATCATTCTGTTTGAACAGGTGCTGGAGACTACGATGGTCAGTATACACCTCACAGGACACGCCGTACAAATAATGCCTCCAAATCTTCAAGGCATGAACAATGGCAGCTAGCTCCAAATCTTGAACAGGATAGTTCTTCTCATGTGGCTTCAACTGCCGAGAAGCATAAACAATCACTTTACCTTCCTACATCAATACACAACTTATCCCCACTCTCGGGGCATCACAATAAACAGTATATGAACCTGAAGCTGATGGCAACACTAACACTGGAGCTGTGGTCAAAGCTGTCTTGAGCTTCTGAAAGCTCTCCTCGCACTCATCCGACCATACGAATGGTGCACCCTTCTGGGTCAACTTAGTCAAAGAAGAAGCAATGGATGAAAATCCCCGAACAAACCGGCGATAATATCCTGCCAAGCCAAGAAAGCTCCTTATCTCTGTAGCTGAAGACGATCTAGGTCAACTCTGCACCGCCTCTATCTTCTTCGGATCAACCTGAATACCATCATGAGACACCACATGACCCAGAAATGCTACCGACTCGAGCCAAAACTCGCACTTGGAGAATTTAGCATACAACTTCTCCTCCCTCAATCTCTGCAACACAATACTCAAATGCTGAGCATGCTCCTCCCGACTACGGGAGTAGACTAGAATGTCATCAATGAACACAATCACAAATGAATCCAAATAGGGCCTGAACACACTGTTCATCAGATGCATAAATGCTACTGGGGCGTTGGTCAGCCCAAAAGACATCACAAGGAACTCATAGTGACCATATCTGGTCCTGAATGCAATCTTCATAATATCAGAGTCCCTGATCTTCACCTGATGATAGCCTGAACGAAGATTAATCTTAGAAAACACCCTCACACCCTGTAGCTGATCAAACAAATCATTAATGCGCGGTATGGGGTACTTTTTCTTCACTGTTACTTTGTTCAATTGCCTAGAATCAATACACATTCGCATGGAACCATCTTTCTTTTTAACAAACAACACCGGTGCACCCCACGGGGACACAGTAGGGTGGATGAAACCCTTATCTAGAAGCTCTCGAAACTGCTCTTTCAGTTCTTTCAACTCAGCTGGTGCCATCCGATAAGGAGGAATGGATATGGGCTGAGTGCTCGGCACCAAGTCAATGCCAAAATCAATATCCCTATCCAGCGGCATGCCCGGCAGGTCTGAGGGGAATACATCTAGAAAATCCCTCACAACAGGTACATAATCAATGCTAGGAGACTCAGCTCCCACATCCCTCACAAATGCTAAGTACGACAAACACCCCTTTCAATCATTTTTTGATCCTTTAAGAACGAAATGACACAGCTAGGGACGAAATAATTTGAACCCCGCCACTCAATCTGAGAAATACCAGGAATGGCCAACGTAACTGTCTTAGCATGACAGTCCAATATAGCATTGTACGGAGACAACCAGTCCATACCCAATATAACATCAAAGTCCACCATCCCCAACAATAACAGATCTGCCTGGGTCTCCAGACCCCCAATAGAAATAACACAGGATCTATAAATATGATCCACAACAATCGTATCACCCACGGGGGTGGATACATGAACAGGTAAATCAAGACTACCACGAGTCGCACCCAAATGATGTGCAAAATAAGAGGACACGTATGAATATGTGGACCCTGTATCAAATAGAACAGAGGCATCTCCGTGACAGACAGAAATGATACCTGTAATCACTGCATCAGAGGCAACTGCATCATGCCTCTCAGGGAGTGCATAGAATCGTGCCTGGCCTCTACCGGATCTCTCCTCGCCTCTGGGGCGACCACGGGAAGACTGACCTCCACCTCTACTAGCCTGAAATGGTGCTGAAGAGGAGGGTTGATTCCTCTGCTGAGCCCTGTCCCTACGGAGTCGAGGGCACTGCCGCCTCATTTGGCCAAACTCACCATACTCATAACAAGCACCTGGTGCTGGAGAAGGGGACTGAACGGAACCCCTCGCCGCAGAAGAACCCTGGGCTGAAGAAGTAGGTGCTGCACTCTGGGCTGGGAGGGCACTAAGGGAAGACTGACCCTGCTGAAATCCCTGTCGACCACGACCATAAGAACCTCCGCTCTGCTCAGGGCAGCTTGAATGAGAAGGTCAAGATGAGCGACCTCTGCCCTGTTGGAAATGCCCTCTAGATGGAGCACCACTGAAACTACCAGAACCACGAGGCCTCTTGGCCTCCTGCTCCTCCCTCTCTCGGCGACGATCCGCCTCAATGGAGCGTGCCATATCCACAACCTGCTCAAATGATGACGATTTAACTCTCTCCCTGGTCATGATAATGCGGATGGAGTAGTTGAGGCCATCAATGAACCTTCTAATCCTTTCCCTATCAGTAGGGATCATCCATGTGGGATGCCTAGCCAACTGTGTGAATCGAAGCTCGTACTGGGTCACTGACATGTCGCCCTGAACCAACCACTCAAACTGGCAACGAAGCTCCTCGCAACGGGACTGAGGTACATACTTCTCTAGGAAGAGAGTAGAAAATTGCTGCCATGTGAGAGGTGCTGCTCCTGCAGGCCTACACCTCTCAAACTCCTCCCACCAATCAAATGCGGGACCAGTAAACTGAAAGGTAGTAAATGAAACTCTGCTGGACTCAAGAATACCAGCCGTACGCAGCATCTTCTGACATTTATCCAAGAAACCCTGGGCATCCTTGCCCTCAGTGCCACTGAAATGGGGTGGATAGAGTCCACCAAATCTCTCAAGATGATGCTGCTCGTCATCGGGCATAGCCTGAACCATATGCTCTGGAGCTGGTGCAGTTGGAGGAATAACTGGTGCAACCACTTGAGCGGGGACCGCCTCTGGCGTCTGAAGCCCCTAAACAACCTGCTCAGGTGTGCGAGCTGCAGGGGTCTGCTGGCCACCCCCTGTCTGAGATGTCGCTGCAGTAGTGGCAGCTGATACTACCTGAGCCAAACTGGAACACACCGATAATATCTGAGCAAGGGTCTCCTGAAGACCAGGAATAGCAATAGATACAGTCTGGGCCTGAACTAGGGCTGCTGGAGCATCAACCACTAGGGGCTGCTCCTGAACAGGTACAACGGGCGGGTCAGCTGGCACTGCCTCAGCTACCCTACCTCTACCTCTAGCACGACCGTGCCCACGGCCTCTAGCAGATGGCAATATAGGTCGTCCACCTCGTCCCGATGCTCGCGTTCTCACCATCTACGAGAGAATAGAATATAGAAGTTCAGTTTTTAGAACAACAAGATCGCATGACAGAGTTCAAGAAAAGTGAAGTGTTTCCTAAAGGTTCGCAGCCTCCCGAGGATAAGTACAGGCGTCCTCGTACCGATCCACAAGACTCTACCAACCGGCTCAAGACTCGTGAGGCCTAGTAAACCTAGGCTCTGATACAAAATTGTCACGATCCAGAACCCAGTCGTGATGGCGCCCAGCACACTGCTAGGCCAGCCCGACCAATCAACAACAATTACGGAGCTAGAATCTCGCCTTATCCCATTTAGGCATAACAATTTATAAAGCAACAGTGATAAAAATATCGAAATAGGGAACCCAGCCCCAAAATAGTACAACTCCCCTAAGACCGTGGCGTCAAGATTCAAGAGCCTCTAAAGAACATAAGTGTAATAAGGTTTACAACCAAAACTAACCGCAGAAAGAAATGACAAAATGAAAAGAAAAGATAGCTAGAAGGGGAGTCGGGTCCTGCGGAAGCTGCAGCTACCTCGACTATCCTGCACAATGCCTCTGAGCAGCTTCCAGATCAGGTCTGCTGAGAGGTACCTGGATCTGCACACAAGGTGCAGGGAGTAAAATGAGTACTGCCAGACTCAGTGGTAATAACAGGGGTAAGACAGCGTAGATAAGAAATCCACAATAAAACACTATGTAAAGCTGTAACCAATACCCTGTAACAATTCAATATCAACAGTAGAGAACCAACACAATATCAACAACATAGTATAACAGCTAGCAGATGTAGCTAAATACATTGCAATGCATGAAATGACCGCTACGGCGCGTAGCCCGATCCAATTTGGGTACCCGTGCTTACTGTAGGGGTTCAGATTCCGGAGGGGCTCCTACAGCCCAAGCACAATATCATGAATATACGCTGCGGCGTGCAGCGCGATCCACTACCAGTCAGCTAATATGCAAATGCAGCCTCGCGAGCTCAAAAGTAGTTTTGAAAACTCTTTTATCATTTTTTTTCCATTTGAAAACAGTAATATCAAAGTTCCAAAGATTGGAAAATCATGATAACAGTAATAGCCACGGACTGGTAGTAAAACTAGCATGTCAATATCACAAGACAATGATGACGATCCTCGCAGGATCCAATAACTGGCTCACAGCCCATAAGTATACTCAACCATCCGAGAAGGAGGTTCAACGGCTCAAAAGTAGCCAATATCACAATATAATATGCAACCATCCCAGAAGGAGGTTCGACGGCTCAATAATAGCCAATATCGCAACACAGTAACAACAGGTCGGACTAAGCCATAGTCCCCAATCACAATCGACCCCGCACTCTCAAGGGAGTACGTGTCTCGCCGCTATACAGCGTCACAAAGTGGTATACCGGGGTTTCGAACCCGCTGGTCATCACCCACATCTATAACTCACCTCAATACGGCTCGACGACTACACCGCGATGCCCTTGCCACGAGAATCAAGCTCCGCACGCGTAGAATCTGATCAAATATAGTAGAAACACAACAAATTAGACCAATGGAACGACACCTAGTCAAAACAACTCAATTTACATCAAAATTCACAAGGTTGCCAAAACCCGACTTTTGGTACGCTTCTCGAAAAAAATTACAAAAGTCACATATTCGGAACCCTCGTCTCAACACGAGTCTAGGCATATAAAATTTACAATATTCGTACTCCATTTTCCCATTCAAATCCTTGATTTTCTATATTTCAAGCCTAGGGCTAAAACCTCCATAAAATACCCCAAATTCCTCCATTTCATGAGATAATTGCATAATATTATCAATACTAATCATAATTCAAGTCCATATTTGATTACCTGACGAATTCCCTTGAATTTCTCTTCAAAATCGCCCAAATCGTCTCTTAAGCCGAGACCCAAATGTTTTGTAATGTTTCTGAAATTTCTAACTTCTGATATAATTAACCCTCTGCGATTTCCGCTTCTGCGGACCATTTCCGCCTCTGCGGAACCGCTTCCGCAACGAATTGGTCGCTTCTGCGAACCCAGGCCCAACTGGCCATTTCCGCTCCTGCGCGTCCGCTCCTGCGGAGCTTTCCGCTTCCGCGCCTTAGAGTCCGCTTCTGCGGACTCGCTTAAGCGGCCACAGTTCCGCTTCTGCGAATGCTTCACCCCTCCGCTTCTGCGACAAGAATCCGCACCCGCGACACTGCTTCTGCGGACAAAAGTCTGCTTCAGCGAGGACATGCGCTTCTGCGCCCCGTCGTCTGCTCCTGCGGACTCGCTCCTGCGCTCCCATTTCCGCAGGAGCGAAAACAACATAACCAGCAACAAAATTTGCAATTTTTCCATGTTTTCTCCCGATTGACCATCCGAAAACACCCCGAGGCCCCCGGGACCTCATCCAAACACACAAACACATCCTAATAGCTTATTCGAACTTGTTCCAATCCTCAAAACACGTCTAACAATATCAAAACCCATAATACACATCAAATTCAAGCCTAAATTCCTTAAAACTTTCCGTATTACACATTCGATCTAAAACCCGACCAAACGACGTCCGAATGATCTAAAAATTTGCGGACATATCCAAAATCACATGACGAAGCTACAGAAATTGTCAGAATTCCATTTCGACCCCCGGATCAAAATCTCACCTACCGTTCGGACTTCGCCTAAACTTAACCTTAGCCAATTCAAGCCTATTTCTACATCAGACCTCCAAATTCAATTCCGATCGATCCCCTAAGTCACAAATCACCTCCCAGAACTAACCAAATCATCAGAATCCGATTCCGAGCCCTCTAACCAAATACTCAACTCCAGGTTGACTTTCCCTATTCAAGTTTCCTTGAAAAAGGCAATATGACTCATTTTCAATCCAATTCGCTCCTAACTCACCCGATAGACTCTAACACTGATGTAAAAACATAAAATACATGAATGCAAGGTAACGGGCTAGTAATTCCCATGACGACGGGCCGGATCGTCACACTATTACAAACAAGTCGAAGTAAGGCTTGAACACTCGATTCATCAATTCTATAAAAGCTGCTGGGGCATTTGTCAACCCAAAAGACATGACCAGGAATTCACAATGTCCGTACCGAGTGAGGAATGCTGTCTTAGGAACATTAGATGCCCTAATCTTCAATTGTTAATAGCCAGATCTCAAGTACATCTTCAAAAACACCTTGGCACCCTGAAGCTGGTCCAATAAATCATCAATTCGCGGGAATATATATTTATTTTTGGTAGCAGCCTTGTTCAGTTGCCGATAATCAATGAACATTCTCATCGAACCATCTTTCTTCTTACAAATAATATCGGCGTACCCCATAGTGAAACTCTGGGTCAAATGAAACCCTTTTCAAGTAAATTGTGTCACTCCTCCCTTTTTTCATAATGATACTTTACCTGCAAAGACGTAGAGGTGTTTTTTCCAATTTAAGGACAGTAGGAACGAGATTAGTTATTTAAGTATTTAGAGTTGCCACTTGAGAATATAATGGTGTCCCAAGTCACCGGTTTAATCCCGAACCGATAAAAATTTGACTCTGTTACAGTCTGCGAACTAGAAATCCGGATAAGGAATTCTGTTAACCTGGGAGAAGGTGTTAGGCACTCCCAAATTCAGTGGTTCTAGCACGGTCGCTCAACTATTGTATTTGATTTTATCTGATTCCAATTATATGTTTTTAATTATGTGAATTAGTGTTCCGCTTTTCAATTTTTAAAGAATTGCAACGTGGTGAAAATGCATTCCTTAACCATACCGTACCAGTACGCCTGTGGCATTAGATACATTTCGACTTCGTTGAGAGTAGGATTTGGGTCACATAAATGTGCACCCGTACTTGAGAATGTATATTAAAATTGTGCCTACACTATCTTTTTCTTAGTACTTTGGGAAAGATCGTAAAATTAGCTAAACGGTCCTTTCGAGTCTAAAAATATTATAACAATTATTTGAGGGCCCGTGTATTTTAGTTTATAACGAGGCTCATCTCATTGTATTTTTTAAAGGTCAAACCTAAATTGTGCTATTGTTTTCTATCACTATTTTCTTTCACTAACTAACATAGCTGTTAGAGCAGTTTTATGACAATTTGCATTGATATTTATTCACATTCGTGCCATTTTGTAATACGGGCCTAGAATTCAGGCTAACATAGAGGAAATACATAGCAGTGCACAAGGCTAATTAAAGCCCAGTTCATGATTACGAACTCAATTCTCATGGGCTTAGAAGCTTTTACGATTGAATCTAGCTTCTTCTGCCTGACCACGCCCAAATTATTAACTAATTTCAAAATAGATTTAGACATTCTTATTAAACTAATTGTATATGCACACGAACATTACAACTTCAGTAATAGAATTTAACTAAAATTTAACACCGATTTCTATTCGTCTATCAACATTTGGCTATCGAATTGTCTCAGTTTAATTGTATTAATAGAGATATGTATTCATTCAAGTTCAAATCTATATGATATTACTTGTTAATCTGGAATCACTAAACTAGTTATTCAGTTGACATATTTTAACTAAATCCTGAACTTTATTCGTATTTGATTCATGTTTCATATCCGATTTGAGCTTAAAAGCGAGTTATAAAGCTGATTTAATCAATTCAGGATCATAAATGATGTATACTACATGATTTTCTCATTAATAATTACCGAGTCATGATTTAACTAACAGAAGTCTACGTTTCTATTTTAAGAAAAGATGAAATTTTACAAGTAAATCAACTGAATTTTAACGATTCTTAAACCTATGACCTAAGTGATAATTTTTAACTAATCTACTCAGTATTTTCTATATTAACATCTAAACTAATAACTCTACAACATCATTAGTTTCAGTTCAGAGTTTACATAGTCCAAGTCCTTAATATACATAAAATCCTAATGAATTACATAGATCTATGTATTCTACAGCTATAAGACGAAAAAAATTAAAAATAATAGAAGACTAATGAATATTTCATATCTTCAAAGATTCAATTACATCTTGAAGATATGGAGTGTACCTGGTCAGATTGAGAGGAAACTCGACGAGTTCTAAGGCGATAAGGAAGAAGAAGATCAGCCAAAAGACAGGAATGCAAGTGATAACAACAATAACACCACAATATCACAGCAACAGACTCAAATTCACGACAGAAACCCAGCAGCTTCAACCAAACAATGCAAAACAGTAGATGAAAACACCAGGACTCAAGAGTTCTTCTCGGATTGCAAATAAACCAATGAAACAGTAATTGAAAACAATATCTATATATTTTAAGACATACCAAATTTCCGAACCTCTTTAATTGTGGCCTAAGGAGGCCTATTTATAGAGCAATATGGGAGGAAAATTTGAAATTGATATTCAGATTTTCCACCCTTGCTCTTTCAACTTATTTTTCAGTTTAATCCACATATTTTAACCGTGAATGCACTAGAACCCCTGCTAGAAGGTTCTAGTGGCATCCACATTATTCTAATTACCCTTAAATATCTTTACTACCCTTACTTGTTATTGATTTCTACTTATTAATCCTTTTAGTATACCTAATATACCCTTTATTGTTCAATTAGTTACATAAGAGCAAGGCAGCTTTGCCTTTTATACCCCTACCCCTTTTATTTAATTGTAGAATATCCCTTCCCCTTTAACCCGTGTGTTTTACTTTTATTTACCCGACCAACCCTTTAAACAATCAGACCCCTTTTAATGGTCAAAGTCAAAATTAGATTACACAAATAGCCACTAGTAAACAATCTTTCAATCATAGTCAATTTAAGACTAAGTAACAAAGTCTAAGTTGCAGTAATAACCAACATTTAGACAATCTTACAGACATAGCCCTATTGAAAAACTATTTACCCAATTAACCCTTTAATTAATCAGAAGTTCAGAAAAGTCAAATGTCACAATTGCATTGCAATGATAGCGAACATTAGACATTCTTACAAATATAGCCATATTATGATTTAACACTCAATTAACAGGACTTAGAGGAACAAATTGATAATAGGCTGAATCAATTTTGACATAACACTCAATCAAGAATTAAATATATCAAGTAAGAACCCTAAGTGGCTAAAAACCATGTGATTTAACTAGTGACCTTAATCATAAAAGAGAGCATATAGCATGTGAATCCATAGTCGATTTCATGTACAAACAAAAAACAGACTCAGGATAGCAAGAAACCGACAAATAATAAAGACAATCAAAAACAAGTATAGACAGTAAAGAAAATTAGGGTTTTTGGGTACTTCGGTTTTTTTTTTGTGTTTTTTCCTTTTCCGTTTCTTTCTTTCTTTTTTCTTTCTTCTTTTCTTCATTTTTCTTCTCTTATTCTTGATTTTCCGGCATAAGGAGTCCATAAGCCCTTTTCTTGGCTGTTGGACTTTTAAACAGACTCTTTGAGTCTTATTTTTGTAATAAAGATCTTGGTAAGAGGTTAGGGGTTTGACGGGGGGTAGTTTTGGAGTTAAGTGTATCCGCCGGAGTAGGGTTCCGGCTGGATACTTTTCAATATTCGACACGTTTGGGTTTGATTTTGTCACGACCCGGATTTTTCCCCAACATCGGGATCGTGATGGCGCCTACTCGTGGTAGCTAGGCAAGCCACTGTATTCATACTACCCTGTTTTTAACACAATTTTAATTAAATAAATGCGGAATACTTTATCGAAATAGAAATAACTAATTACAAGATGAAAATCATACTGAAATCCTCTACCCAAGACGTGGAGTCACCAACTCACGAACTACTACCGAATACTACACATAAAAGTTTGAAAGAAATATAACATAATTTTGTTTGTCTCGGAACAAAGAGACTACAGCTAGTAACATAAATAAAGAGAGAGACGCGGGCCTGCGGACGTCTGCAAGCTACCTCGGTCTCAAATGTGATCAACTTCCACGCAATCGATTTACTGCTGCTGCTCCCGATCATAACCTGGACCTGTGCAAAAACGCACAGAAGTGTAGTAATCGACCCCATGTGCTGGTAAGTGCCTGGCCTATCCCGGTGAAGTAGTGACAAGCCTAGGACCAGACACCCACATAAACCTGTGCAGTTCCATATATATGTATACCACAAAATAACGAGAAATAACCAAGTAATAACGAGAAATAACCAAGTAATAACACAATAAGGAATATCTCAAAGAATTCAACAATTAACAACAGTTAATAAATTCACAAGGAAAGAAAAACAAAGTATAATGGAAACACAAGTAATATCAAGTCAAGGAATAGCAAGCAGTTGCACGGCATCACCCTTCGTGCTTTTACTCTCATCCTCACCAAATAAGCAATAAAGTACACGGCATCACCCTTCGTGCTTTTACTCTCATCCTTACATCCATAGTACGGCATGATCCTTCGTACATGGTTCAATAACAGGGCACGGCATGATCCTTCGTGCATAATCAATAAAACATGGCACGGCATTAACCTTCGTGCCTAAATAATAAAACAAGGCACGACATCACCCTTCGTGCATTATCACTCTTCCTCACCCAAATAACAATCACAGTTAAGGGCAAAGAAAGAAACAGTAATTCATAAACCATCCCAACAAGGGCAATCAATAATTATCTTCACAACAAGTCCCAACAAGGGAGAACCATAACAATTCTACAACCCGACAAAGGTTCAACAATTCATCTGTAAATATATCTCAAAATAAGCATTTTCCAACGACTCACGGTCATACTAGACGCCAGTGTATGGATGCTCATCACCACAGCCCATACACCGCACTCGATCACATAACACATAACACATAATCCTATTCCCTCAAGCTAGGATAGAACAAACACTTACCTCGAATATTTATGAACAATTCAATCCGTGGAAATGTCTTTTTCTTTCAAATTTGGCTCCAATCCAATCGTATCTATACACAATTGATTTAATATCATCAATACTACTCAACAAACTAATTCTTAAGACCAAATACAACTTTTACAACATTCTGCCCGGAATAGTGAATTTCAACCCCGGGCCCACATGGTCGGAACTCGGGGTTCGGACCAAAATCCGGTTACCCATCCCCTCACGAGTTCATGTATATGATTTGTTTCAAAATCGGACCTCAATTCGAGGTCCAATTTCCCAATTTATGAAAAACCCTATATTCTAACAAGAACAAGAAATTCTACCATGAAAACCTTTGATTTCTATTGAAAAACATGTTTAATGATGTTAGGAATTGAAAGAATTAAGTAAAAAGTGACTTACAATTGTTTTGATGAAGAAGGAATCCGTGAAGAATCGCAAATGGGTGTTTTTGTTTTGTAAAAAGTGAAGAAATGAACCGAAAATCGTGTTTTACAGGTCTCTGTGTTCGCATTTGCGAACAAGGGTTCGCAATTGCGAACCCCGACCAATTTCTGGAGTTTGAAAAATAAGCTAAGGCTGGGAAGTTCGCATTTGCGAACTCTTGTTCGCATTTGCGAAGCCAAGGCAAAATTGGGGGCTTCGCATTTGCGAACATATGTTCGCATTTGCGAACCAGGCTGGCCTCCAGGGACTTTCGCATTTGCGAACAAGGCTGGGCTGAGGGACCTTCGCATTTGCGAAGAATGCTTCGCATTTGCGAAGCAGGCCTTTTCACTGGAGGCCTCGCAATTGCGAGGTTTGCTTCGCATTTGCGAACCCAAACGGTCCTGGGCACCTTCGCATTTGCGACCAAGGGTTCGCATTTGCGAACCCTGCCTTGACCCGCCACCTTCGCAATTGCGAGAAATACTTCGCAATTGCGAAGACAACAGCTGGGTGAAAAACCAGCAGTGCAAAAACTCAGAATTTCATCCAACGGCCTATCAAATCTTTACCCGAGCTCCCCGGGCTCCAAACCAAACATGTACACAACATCAAAAACACATTATGAACTTGTTCGTGCGATCACATCACCAATATCACATCGTTTTCATCAAATCAAGCCTCAAATTCATGATTTTCATACTTTTGGTTTTCAAAACTTTCAAACTTGGAACTCAAGGTCCAAAACATCTCAAACGACATCCGAATGTCACCAAACTTTTCAGAAACCACATATATAATATTTAAGACTTGTACCGGGCGTCGGAACCAAAATACGAGCCCGATACCAAGGTCAATTAATTCATTTCCTTTAACAATTACATCAAAAACAATTTCATAGAAAAATTCATAACTTGGGCTCTAGGCCTCAGAATTTGACTCCGGACGCATGTCCAAGTCCCATATTTTCCTACGGACCTCTCGGGACCATCCAATCTCGGGTCCGGGTCCGTTTACCAAAAATATTGACCGAAGTCAACCATATCAATATTAATATCATTTTTATCCAAATTTCTCATAAAATTCATATTTTCTATCACAAAAATCTTTCCGGCTACAAGCTCGGATCGTGCACGTAAATCGAGGCAACATGGAATGAGGTTTTCAAGGCCTCAAAAGCTTGAAATGATTAATAAAATAAGTGATGACCCTTTGGGTCGTCACAGATTTGAAGGAAAATAGGTAGATGGGGTGAAAGAGGGGTCCATGGTGATTTAGGGGTGTTAAGGGTGGATGGTGGTCCAAAAGTGGTGGTCGCCGGCTAGGGTTCCGATGAACTATTTTTCTATATTCCAAACTCAGGAGGAGTTTTTGACCAAATCTAAGGTGATGGTGTGAAAGAGGATGAGGAATGGGTTTAGGGGTGTGAATGGTGAACGGAGAAGAAGACCTGACTGAGCCACCGGTAGGATTTTGGTGAGTTTGAGTGGCGGCTCAGGTATAGGAAAGAAGGAGAAGATGGGTGACTAGGGTTTGGGTTATAAGGCTGGGGGGGGGGGGGGCGGGAAATGAATACAAATAGAGGTTTTGATATATTCAATATTAACGGATGCATCTCACCCGTTAGATTTGATCGAACGAACGGATATGATTCAATTAACATAACACGATGTCGTGTGATTTAATAAGGTTCTCAATTTCATCCATTTGATGAACCAAACGAAAGGTCGTGATTGTTTTAGACTAACAACGTCGTTTCATTTATTAGGCAACCACTATTCCTGGGCCGTTTGATCAATTGATCAACAGTCCACATTTATTTTTTAAAAACGGTGTCGTCTGAATTATATACAAGCAGGCCAGTCTTTTAGTTTTTGGTCCTGGCCTGTGTATAGTGTATTTGGGGCATTGAATTGCCCACTTTATGTCTTTAGTATATATTTTGTATTTTCTTGTATTATCTCTTTGTATTTTTTTTTTGTATTTTCGTATTATGTTTTTTATTTATTATTTTTTTTATTTTCGTATTACTAATGTATTTATTATTCCACGTATTTTCTTTGTATTTTCTTTTAATTTTTCTGATTATTCAAGAATTAAGAGTAATTTTCTTATATTTTTGATATTTTCTAATTAATATAAAAATGTATTTTATTTTAATTTTCTTTGCTTTATTTTGCAAAAATAAAAACAAACACTGTTATTTCTACATAATTATCAACAAGTTTCCACACAAAAATCATTTTTTATATTTTTTTTGGAATAATTTGCTTGGGGCAAAAATCACGTGCTCACAGCCTCTTTGCTCGGGAACACGCAGAGTTTCAGTGCAAAGATAAGTGAGCAGTAATGAGGGATTTTTGCGCATTCACATATCCCGTATGAAGCATTTTTAAAAATTTGACCGCACCCTGCTTCAGAGATTGCCAACATATCCTGGGCTAAACAGGAATCAGGTCAGTGTAATTCAGGAATGTCTGGTAGTTGAGACTATCAGAGAGCCGTGATCTTATTGTTGTTGCTTGTTGTCACTGCCTGCTGATCTCCTTATTACACTATGGTAAATATAAAAGAAGTTAGCCTAAGCTATGCTCTATGATTTACAAAAAATCTTGTCTATGTCTTCCAGCTTGTTCTTGTGTTGCACTTGTATCTTGCATAACATTGACTGTGTCCATTCTTCACTTGGACTCCTGCTTACTATTATTTTGAAAAGTATTCCCTTGTTCTTCTGGTGGGTGCCTGATCGCAACTTTCTTTGAAATGTATTCCCTTGTTCTTCAGGTGGGCGCCTTCTTACGGCCATTGAAATGTATTCCCTTGTTCTTCAGGTGGGCGCATGATTACGGCTTGCATTGAAATGTATTCCCTTGTTCTTCAGGTGGGCGCCTGATTACGGCTTGCACTGAAATGTATTCCCTTGTTCTTCAGGTGGGTGACTGCTTATTTCTTAAAACAAAGAAAAATTTTATGTCCCAGTATGGTGCTTGGGTATACCATGTTACTACACATCAGAATTTAAAGAAGAATTTCAAATAATACTTCCCTTATTTTTCAAGTTGGTGCTTGCTTTCTATTTCTTGAAAAAGATATTCCCTTGTTATTCAGGTGGGCGCCTGCTTACGAACTTGAAAAAGTATTCCCTTATTTTTCAGGTGGGCGCCTGCTTGCGAACTTGAAAAAGATATTCCCTTATTATTCAGGTGGGCGCCTGATTTCTACTTTGAAAAAAGCCATTATTATTTAGGTGGGCGCCTGCTTATGAACTTGAAAAAGATATTCCCTTATTATTCAGGTGGGCGCCTGCTTGATAACTTGAAAAAGTATTCCCTTATTATTCAGTTGGGCGTCTGCTTGTGAACGTGCAAAAAGATATTTCCTTTTTATTCAGGTGGGCGTCTGCTTGCGAACGTGAAAAAGATATTCACTTATTATTCAGGTGGGCGCCTGCTTACGAACTTGAAAAGTATATTCCCTTATTATTCAGGTGGGTGCCTGCTTGCGAATTTGAAAAAGATATCCCCTTACTATTCAGGTGGGCGCCTTATTGCGACTTTGAAAAGATATTCCCTTATTATTCAGGTGGGCGCCTGTCGCACCTCCCATTTTACTACCTTTTGTTTTCCTGAAAAAGAGAATAAGGTAGACCTCGTTAATTATCGATACACCCAGGAAGGGATATAATAACAACGATGAAGGAGTTTTTTCCAATTTAAGGACAATTGGATCGGGATTTTATTTAAAATTTTAGAGTCGCCACGTGGGAAGATAATGGTGTCCCAAGTCACCAGTTAATCACGAATCTGAGGAAGTTGACTATGTTTTAATAGTCCGCGCAACAAGAAATCTGGATAAGGAATTTTGTTAACCCGGGAGAAGGTGTTAGGCACTCCTAGATTCCGTGGTTTTAGCACGGTCTCTCAACTGTCATTTTTGATTTTATTTGATTTTACTATATGTTTTTTACAACATGTGCATGTTTCATTTTTAATATTTTTATGACTTGCGACGTCGCGAAAACGTATTTCGAGTCACACCGCAACGAGTACGCCTGTGACTTTAACACGTTTTGGCTTCGCCGAGATTTAAGATTTGATTCACATTAGATGTGCACTCATATTAATGAAAGTATATCTTAAAATCGTGCCTATAGCGTCTAACGGCTTATTATAATTTTAGAAAGACCGTGGAATTTACTAAACGGTCTTCCTGAATCTATCACTTATTATTATTTATATGGGGGCCCCGCTTATTTTGTTTTCATACGAGGCTCGTCTCATTTATTTTTAATAGTCCAATCCTAACAAATGCCACATTTTCTATTTCTGGTTTTTTCTTAGTTATTTTTAATTGTGTTATAATTTTAGAATGATGTCCAGGACTTATCATTTATGTTTCCAGGCCTCGACGTTTGAGGGCTCGAATTTAATAGGCCAGCTTGCATATCTGGGTTTCAGAAACCCAGAATACGCTCAAGTCATTATTTAAAAGCCCAAATATAAATCTAATTGGATCTAGGCCTGTGTTGTTTTTCAAGCCCAGGCCAAACGAAAGAAAAAGAAGAAAGCAAACTTGGAATTCCATAATAGATAAATGCTCAACAACAGTATATAACATTAATCAAATTGTATTTATTTTAGAAGAAAAAACAGAAGTACAGATTTAACTATATCAATTCCAAATTTCAATTACCTATTACTAATAGAATTTGAATCATAGACTATTTTTTCTACATACTTTATCAATAATGTGTTGCTGGACTTATGCGAATTGACTCATGATTAACTATTAACAGTAACTCATGACATTAGACTATATTTATCAACTACTAATGAACTTAAACGATAAATTATCTGTATCAACTACTTTGAGCAGTATATGACAGTTAACTTTTGTAAATTAATTACTTATTCCAGTCTACACCGTTTCAAGTTGTTAATGAACTATTTAAAGTGAAGAAACATATTAAAGTCAATTATCATTATCTCATTCACATTATTATAGTTATTATCTGGATTACGAGACTAATATTATCTAGGTGAGTAGATTTGTGAATTAATCTGTTTGTTAAACTAATTCTATGGTGATTATGGCTACTTATACCCTATTCTATTTTTATCTATTACACTATCAGCTATTTCACTTTCGTCTCACATGTATCAGTTATTACAACCATTCCCTATTGAATTACAAAAGGATCTAATTATATTATAAAATAAGTACATGAACATAATCAGAAAAATTTCTTCTGAAATCAACTCAAAGCATTTATTTCTTCATATCAGCTGCAATTACATGTTTGGGTATAAGCTGTGTACCTGATTCAGCAGAGTAAATCTAATGAGTCTAGGATGCAAATGAAGAAGGATAGTCAAAGGATCACATCAGCAGAATCAACAGAGCAAATCACAATAGCACAATGGAATCAACAGAGTAAATCACAGCAAGCGCAGTGAATATCACAGTCGAATGAAGTCTTCAAGCTCAGCAAATAAACAATCCAACAACAAATTTGAAGAAAACCCAAATAGAATCCAACAATGAAGAATAATAGAAGATCCTAATTGTGTTTCAAAATTATGCTCGACTATACCCAAGAATTCACTCTCAATTTGTGATATTTCACTCTTAATTTCAAAAATATTCTCTGAATTTCTAGAATCCAGCCCTTTTTCCGGCTTAGTTACAGCCTATTTATAGATGTTATTGGTGAAATTTTGAGGGGGAAATTCAAAAATCTTATTACCAATTCCCTCCTCTTAATTCTTTAATTTATTGTAGTTTAGTACCTTTTTTTTCAGATTTGAAATGCCTTCTAGCCCTTGCTGGAAGGTTCTAGGGTGGTCTTTTTGCTTCTATTAACGGTATATTACTATAGTACCCTCACTTGCTAAGGATTTTAACAGCTATGCCTTTTTATTGTGTCTGTTTTACCCTTTTTTGTGCATTATTGCAGAAATACTAAGCCTGAATGTCTAATTTATCCCTACAGGCTCTATTAATTCTACAACTATGCCATTTTTATTCCTTTTTATACCCCTATTACTTCTTATTAATTACCCGACTTGTTAATGTTTTGGGTGTTTTGAATTTAACTGTTATTTAACTGCTGGCCATCACTTACAAGTCATTTAAGACTTGGCCAGCTTTAAACCTTAATTCATTTCAATTTTAACCTCTTTAAAGAGGTAACCTTTTCTATTATTACTTACTTATTTGGAATTAGATTTGCAGGACTAGCTTGCTTTTTATTTAGAATTAACCATTTTATTATTTACAGAACTAGAATTAGCCCTTCAAATATTTAGACTTAGCTTTGCAGAATTAGCCACTCTTATTGTTTTGACTTAGACTTATAGAATTAGTCACTTTAGACTTAGGCTTAGACATACAGAATTAGCTACTCCAATATCTCAAGAGTGGCTATATTAATCAAATAATATTTAAGTCATCTAAATTGTAGTCAGCTTAGGTTATTTTTCAATATTAGCCAATTAGATTACTTTCAATACTAGCCAATTAACTAATCAGTTATCTATTACAGCTATAACCAATACCCTAAAGCACATTAAGATTGATCACAGTCTTAACACATGAATCTATTACAAATACAACTCACTTATGTCAATTTGCACACAAAGCCACATTCAGAAATCTTTTATCAATTAACCAAAACTCAGAGGGAAATTAGATGATGGTTGAATCTCAATTAACTAACTCACAATTTTAGACTTAGGCATAGCTAACAAATTCGACATAAAGAAGCATACTCACAACACATTCATGTATAGACTTATTAAAAAAAACTAAGAGGCTCAGTTTATCAATTAAGCATAATAGACAGGATTGATGACAAGCTAATGATAGAAACCCTCAGAAGTTATCAAAGAAGATAAACAGTCAAAGCATGCTTGAACAGAAGTCAAGTAGAAGATGAACAATTAGAAGATAGAATAAGAAGAACAAAAAAAAACAACTAACAAAGAAAGTAATTTAAACAAAGAAAAATATGCTAGAGATTGAAACACAGAAAACAGGATACAGGGACTTTGCTTAGCAGGATTTGTCTCCTGAGCTTCCTTTATTCATTTCATTCTTTTTCTTTTCTTTTCTTCCAGTTTCTCAGACTTTAGAGACTCGGAGTCTTTATTTTTCAAATTTTTCTCAAATCAGTTACTTTCTTGGGTTCTTGGTGGTAAGGAAGTGTTAGAAGTGTAAAGGGGTATGTTTTGGGGGTGGGTCTTATCTAGGAGTTCGCCAGAGGTAGGGTTCCGGCGAGCTTATTTTGAATATTCGAACATTTTTGGAGATATTCGAGGGAAACCATCTGCGTAGGGTGAAAGATACCCTCGTAGTGATTAGGTAGTGTTAATTTGGGAGGCAATTTCAAAGATTAAAGGTCACCTGTGAAGATTCCGGTGACCGGGCTTTCAAGAAGGAGGGAATTTTTCTTGTTTTCTTAAGGTTTCAGGAGGGTTTGGGTGAAGAAGAAAGAGAACAAGAGTTTTGGGGTGTTGAGTGGCCGGATACGGTCATTGATGGTGGCCAGTCTCTATGGGATTGATGTCGCAGATGAAGAAGAAGATGAAGGTGAAGGGCGGCTGGGATTTTGGGAATGAGTAACTGGCCGGTCTTTGAAGGAGATTTGGCTTATATACTCTTCTGGGGCTGGGTGGTCCTGGCCCTTGGATCATTTCTGATCAGCAGCCAGGATCAATTAATCCCAAACGCTGTCGTTTGGATGTTATTTAAGATTAATTGGCCTCTGTTAGATCATCTTAAATGCACAGCCAGGATTAAATCGACAATACTGTGTTGTTTGGTTTATTTAAAGAGATTCAAAATAGTCCGTTTGATTAATCATATGGACGACCAGGATTCAACCTATTTAAACGGTGTCGTTTTCTTTTAAAACTGGACCGGCCAGTAGTCTCTTTGGGCTGATGTGTTTTGGGCTTGAAATTTGGCCCAATTATTGTATTTCTTATGTATTTTTCGTGTATTAATTATGTTTTTGTATTTTTCTTGTTGTATTTTATTTTTCACTTTTTATATTCCTTTCAATTATTAATTCTCTTTTATTTTCCTATTTTTTCTAATTTTTCTGGTATTTTTCACATTTTTTGCTATTTTTCTTTAATTTTCCGATATATTTGTATTTTTGTTGATTTTCTTTAATTCCATTATTTTTGTGACATTTTCTAATTAACCTATTTTTCAATTTTTTTTAAATTTGTGAATTTCTAATTGTTTCAATCACAAGCATACAATTTATTTCAATCAAACTCATAATTGCAAATCGAAAATCTTATTTATTTTAATATTGGAATTTATTTGCCTAGTGCAAAAATCACGTGCTCACAACTGCCCCTCTTTGCTCGGGAACACGAAGAGTTTGAGTGCAAAGACAAGTGAGCAGTAATGAGAGATTTTTGCCCATTAGCATATTCCGTGAAAAGCATTTTGAAAAACCTTTTGATCGCACCCTACCTCAGAGGTTTCCTACATATCCTGGGCAAACGGGAATCAGGTCAGTGTAGTTCGGGAAGGTCTGGTAAGTTTGAAACTACCAAGACCCTGCTGCTGCTACTACTGTTGCCATGACCACTAACTAACTCCTTATTACACCAGGGATAAAAATGAAAAAATGAAGAAGATATTCGAAGCTACAATCCTATGGATTACAATGATTCCTATCTACTTCTTCTCTTCTTATTCTTCCTTGATTCTCTTATGCTATCATCCTTCTTTTTTGTTGATTTTTGATTTATTCTCTTGCTTCTGATATATTGCTTCTTTCCCTTCGGTGTGACTTCCAGTTGTATTCCCTACTTCCAGGTTGGTACCTGTTTAAAACAAAAACAAAAACAACAAAAACTTTTCATCTGCCCCAGTGTGGGCTTTTCACATGTCATGATGTTACTCATGTTAGATAAAACAGATATTAAAATTGCAGAAATTTATTCCCTTGTTATACAGGTGGGCGCCTGAACAGAAAATTAAAATTGCATAAATGTATTCCCTTGTTATATAGGTGGGCGCCTGATGCATGAAAATGAAAATGCAGAAAATATTCCCTTGTTATCCAGGTGGGCGCCTGATGCATGAAAAATGAAAATGCAGAAAATATTCTCTTGTTATCCAGGTGGGCGCCTCATGAATGAAAAATGAAAATGCATAAAATATTTCCTTGTTATCTAGGTGGGCGCCTGATGCATGAAAAATAAAAATGCAGAAAATATTCCCTTGTTACCCAGGTGGGCGCCTTATGCATGAAAAATGAAAATGCTTATCGAGGTGGGCGCCTGATGAACGAAAAATGAAAATGCAGAAAATATTCCCTTGTTATCCAGGTGGGCGCCTGATGCATGAAAAATAAAAATGCAGAAAATATTCCTTTGTTATCCAGGTGGGCGCCTGATGCATGAAAATGAAAATGCATAAAATATTCCCTTGTTATCCAGGTGGGCGCCTGAAAAATAAAAATGCAGAAAATATTTCCTTGTTATCCAGGTGGGCGCCTAATGCATGAAAAATGAAAATGTAGAAAATATTCCCTCGTTATCCAGGTGGGCGCCTGATGCATGAAAAATGAAAATGCAAAAAATATCCCCTCGGTTTGATAACTTGGGTATGAGTATTGAACAGACAATACCTCCTTGTTGTTTTTGGGTAATTTTCTTGTTTGATTGAATGATTCCTTCTCTACAGATTCCTCCTTTTATTGTTGTACTTCTTTTTGTGCTTTTCTTTTTCCACATTGGTCACATTCACTTTAAAGTGATTAGTGAGAATTTGAATCATTTTGTTCCTGTCTAAATTAGAGAGCAATCTTATTAGTTATAAAATGTTGGCAACTGGCATTTCGTTGATTTTTTCTTCCATTGCCTGCCTCTTCTTGCTTTATTCTGCTATGCAGCCCTTTGCCAGATTTCTTCAATTTTTCCTATGTAATCTCCTTTTAGATTTTTGCTTTTGTTTCTTCTATTTCCTTCTCTTTTTTTTCTTTCTTTTTATTTTTTGTTTTATTTTCTCTCTACCCAGCGTTATTACGCCTCTTAACATGAGAAGTTGGTAGTTAGCTTTCATTGGGCAACTGGTTTCGATCAATGAAATGCAGAAAAATAAGAATTTACAAAGGAGATAAGGGTATTTTGGAGTAGAGATAGAACTTATCTGGGTATGACGGCTGATTCCTCTGACCATGCCATGTATTTAAACTCCGACCCAGTCTGTCCAATCGAATTGTTACTATCTTAACTCTATTTTTCTTCAACCCAAACCAATCTTATTTTTACTATTTTTCTTTTTTCACAAAATAGTCCTCACAGTCGCCTTACGGTGCCGGTTTAAGTTTTCACCAATAAGACTCTCATTATTCTCTCAATCTCGCAGTCGCCTTACGGTGCCGGTTAAGGTTTTCACCAATAAGACTCTCTCATTTTTTATTTTTTATTTTTGTTCTTTTGTTTTCTGAACCACCGGCACTGTCCATGCCCTATTTTCCTTATTCTCATTGTATTGTCATTTTATTGAAATTGATTAGAAGGTCTTTCTTTGGACCGTAATGTGGCTTTTGGATGGGTTCAGAAAGAAAGGTATAAAAGGCTCAAAATTTTATGAGGGTTCAAAAATATTTACAACTCTCGGAATCATAAACATAACTTCTGCCACAGTTTTAATATGTGGGGAATCTTGGATTTTATTTTTATCATGACTGAACCTCAGTGAGGCTGCCTACGTACCCTTTCGAGATCAAGTCAAAACGTAGTTCGGACTACGTTCATATTCATTGTTGCGTCTTGACTTTTCCCGATTTTCTTTTGTCTTGTGTATGCATTTTCTTTTGTTTGCATTTTTCTCTTCTTTTTTATTCATCATCATTTTTTCATTTTTTCTTTTTCTTGCATCATGAAAAATTTCGAGAGAGGGATATGAAAGAATAAAACAAATAAGGCTCAATGGGGATGTCAATGGATAAAGTGTTTGGATAGAGAATAAAATAACTTCATTATTTCAATTCTAAAATCAGGACAATATAATTTTACAAATGAAAAGGAATCATACATAATATCTCTTGACTGTATCTGAGTTGATAGCAGTCTCTACACATTTTCCTTCAACATTTGTCAGATATAGAGCTCCATTGGACAATACTCGTGATACCATGAACGGTCCTTGCTAGTTTGGTGCAAATTTGCCTTTCGCTTCAGCCCAATGCGGCAGAATACACCTCAATACCAATTGTCCCACTTCAAATTTGCATAGACGTACTTTCTTATTGTATGCTCTGGCCATTCTCCGCTGATATAATTGCCCATGGCAAACCACTGCTAAGCTCTTTTCGTCAATCAAATTCAACTGTTCCAACCGGGCTTTTACACATTCATCATCATCGATTTCAGCTTCTGCTATGATTCGAAGAGATGGTATCTCAATTTCTACCGGTATAACTACCTCTCTTCCGTACACCATCAAATAGGGTGTGGCACCGATTGAAGTACGTACAGTTGTATGATAACCCATAAGAGCGAAAGGTAACTTTTCATGCCATTGCCTTGACTCTTCCACCATTTTTCTGAGAATCTTCTTTATATTCTTATTCGCAGCTTCTACCGCTCCATTCTCTTTCGGCCTGTAAGGTGTAGACTTACGATGCAAGATTTTGAATCTTTCACATGCTTCTGCCATGAGGTGACTGTTCAGATTTGCACCATTGTTTGTGATAATTACTTTAGGAATTCCAAAGAGGCATATGATATTTGCATGCACAAAATACACCACCGCCTTTTTTGTCAGTGCCTTAAATGTCTTCGCCTCCACCCATTTGATGAAATAATCAATCGCGACCAAGATAAATCTGTGTCATTAGATGTTGCAGGCTCTATTGGTCCGATGACATCCATGCCCCAGGCAACGAATGGCCAGGGTGCAGACATTGTATGCAACTCATAGGGTTGAGAGTTAATCAAATATCCGTGTATTTGACATTGATGGCATTTCCTCACATATCTAATACAATCACGCTCCATGGTGAGTGTAACGACCCGACCCGTCGTTACGGGAATTTACCACTCCGTTATGTTGTAATTACATAATTCATGCTTTTATATAAGTGTTAGAGTCTATCGGGTAAATTAGGAGTGAATTGGATTGAAAATGAGGCATATAGCCTTTTTGAAGGAGACTTGAATAAGGAAAGTCAACCCGGAGTTGACTATTTGGTTAGAGGGCTCGGAATCGGATTCGATGATTCGGATAGTTCCGGGAGGTGATTTGTGACTTAGGGGAGCGATCGGAATTGAATTTGGAGGCCCGGTGTAGAAATAGGCTTGAATTGGCTAAGGTTGAATTTTGGCGAAATCCGATCGGAAGGTGAGATTTTGATCCGGGGGTCGGAATGGAATTCCGACAGTGGCAGTAGCTTCGTTAGGTGATTTTGGATGTGCCTGCAAAATTTCAGGTCATTCGGACGTCGTATGGTCGGGTTTTTGATTGAATACGTAATTCGGAAAGTTTTAAGGAATTTAGGCTTGAATCCGTGTGTAATTGGTGATTTTGATGTTTAGGATGGTGTTTTTATGATTGGAACAAGTCCGTATCGTGTTTTGGAGTATGTTGGTGGTTTTCGTTGGGGTCCCGGGAGCCTCGGGTTAATTTCGGGGGTCCAAACGGACCATTTCTTCTATTTTTGGAACTGCTGTTGGCTGCTGGTTTTGTTGCAGACGGATGCTCTATGCGATCGCATAGGGTTATTGCGATCGCATAGAAGGATGGAAGTGAGCCCAGAGTTGTTCTATGCGATCGCGTAATAGGAGATGCGATCGCATAGGTATGGAAATTGGCACTATGCGATCGCAGGGTCATTTGTGCGATCGCATAGAAGAGATTGGAGGGGTGAGAAAAATGTTCTATGCGATCGCATACCAAGGGGTGCGATCGCATAGGTTCGTCAGACTGTGCATTGCGATCGCATAGCTGGTGTTGCGATCGCAGAGAAGAAAAGATGAGGCCTGGAAGGTTGTGCTATGCGATCGCGAGAGAGCATTGCGATCGCATAGAAGGGGAAATTGGCAGGAAATTTAACTCTATGCGATCGCATAGGATCATTGCGATCGCATAGAAGAGATTGTTCTGGCAGTGAATTAAATCACAGAACAGAGGGGTCGCGGGTTCATTAACCCAAAACCCCATTTTTGAGTTCCAAGAGGAGAAATTGACGGGAATTGCTGGTAATTCATCGGGGATTCGTTGGAGGTAAGTTTTGTGGCTTAATTACATCATTTTAACATGAAATCCTTGGTTAATTCCCTGTAAATGGAAGATTAATTGTGGGTTTGAGCCCTAAGCCTAAATTGAAGAAAAACACCGATTTGAGTGGGCAAACGGAGTCCGATTTTGGTAAATTTTATATGTATGGACTCGTGGCGAGACGAGGGTTCTAGAAATGTGAATTTCGTAAATTTTTGGAATGTGGGCCCGGGGCTCGGGTTTTGACAACTTTGGGAATTTTGATGTAAATTGAGTTGTATTGATTGGGTGTCGTCCCATTGGCCTAAATTGTTGTATTTTTACCTGTATTTGATCAGATTCTACGCGTGCGGAGCTTGATTCTCGTGGCAAGGGCATTGCGGAGTAGTCGTCGCGCCGTATTGAGGTGAGTAATAGATGTGGGTGATGACCAGCGGGTTCTAAACCCCGGTATACCACTTTGTGACGCTGTATAGCGGCGAGACACGCACACTCTTGAGAGTGCGGGGTCAATCATGAACTAGAGACTACATATTAGTCCAACCTGTTGATACTGTATTATTGGCTATTCTAGAGCCGTCGAACCTCCTTCTCGGATGGTTGCATATATATATATATATATTGTGATAATGGCCACTCTTGAGCCGAGGAACCCCCTTCTGGGGCGGTTGAGTATACATGTGGGCCGTGTGAGCCGAGGAACCCCCTTCTTGGGCGGTTGAGTATACATGTGGGCCGTGAGCCAGTTATTGGATCCCGCGAGGATCGTTATGAGTATACACGTGGGCCGTGAGCCAGTTATTGGATCCCGCGAGGATCGTTTATGAGTATACATGTGGGCCGTGAGCCAGTTATTGGATCTCGCGAGGATCGTTATCATTGTCTTATCATATAGACATGCTAGTTTACTACTAGTCCGCAGCTATCTTTGTTATTATGCTAATTCCAATCTCTGGAACTTTATATTACTGTTTTCCAACTGAAAAATGATAAAAGAGTTTTAAAAAAAAAACTACTTTTGAGCCTGCGAGGCTGTATCTGCACATTAGCTGACTAGTAGTGGATCGGGCTGCACGCCGCAGCGAGATATATGTTGGATCGGACTGCACGCCACAGGGATATCTATATGAGATGTGCTTGGGCTGTAGGAGCCCCTCCGGAGTCTGAACCCCCACAGTGAGCACGGGTACCCAAAAATTGGAGTCGGGCTACACGCCGTAGCGGTCATATCATGCATTGCATTGCATTGCATTTAGCTACATCTGCTAGCTGTTATGCTATTATTGGTATTTGTTGGAACAGGTACGGTGAAGATTGATTCTATGACAGGGTAGCTGATTATAGCTTTACATAGTGCTTTATTGCGGATTTCTTATCTGCGCTGTCTTACCCTTGTTTATTACCACTGAGTCTGGCAGTACTCATTTTACTCCCTGCACCTTGTGTGCAGATCCAGGTACCTCTCAGCTGTGATCCAGTAGCTGCGCGAGGCGACGTTTGTGGATATTCGAGGTAGTTGCAGAGTCCGCAGGACCCGATATTCCTTCCTACTGTCTTTTGATTTTGTATTGACATTTCTTTCCGCACTTGGTATCTTGTAAACCTTTATACACTCATGTTCGGTAGAGGCTCATGACTCTTGACCCTTGGTCTATGGGAGTTGATGTATTATGGGACTTGGTTCCCCGTTTTCGTTATATATTTCGCTGTTATTTCGTGAATTAATATGCCTAAATGGGCTAAAGTGAGCTTCTAGCTCCGTGGTTGATATTGATTGGTCAGGCTGGCTTAGCAATGTGCTGGGCGCCATCACGACCGGATTTGGGGTCGTGACAAGTTGGTATCAGAGCCTAGGTTTACTAGGCCTCATGAGTCTTGAGCCGGTTAGTAGAGTCTTGTGGATCGGTACGGGGACGCCCGTACTTATCCTCGGGAGGCTGCGAACCTTTAGGAAACACTTCACATTTCTTGGAATTCTTATCGTGCGCACTTGATTCAGCTTGAGATATAATTTTTGAAATTCCTTCCACACGTCCTGTGTACGCATCGAGCGCTCAGTAATATAATTGCCTTATGGCTTGTGATTTCCCCGAATGAGGGGTGAGATATAATCTCTGTGAGTTCATATTGGGCCAGTCGGGATGACTTGAGGCTGGACCTTGTTTATGACTTGAGCATCGAGGTGCTGATTTTGTGAGTGGTGGCAATAGATAATGTATTGAGGGTTTGAAACCCCGTATTTGCACTATAAAGTGATGTGCTGAGATGGAATACGCGTCATGTGACGAGCGTGGTGGTATTGTGACGGGGGATTTGGACTTGATCCTTCCCAATTGATAAATTACTGTGTAAAGTGACTAAGACTGGGCTTATATCTATGTACTTGGGCTAGTAGCCATGTTTGGGGCCTTGTGCCGATCTGTAGAGTATTATGGAAGGTTTACTAATGGATGAGTTGTTAATTGTTCGACTCTTATCTAAACCGTTGTGTAGCCCCGAGCTATGGGCGTGGTGAATATTTATCATATCTCGTAATTGGAAGGTAAAATGCCTTATTGGAAGTGGAACAAGTTTAAACTCAGGAAGACTAAAATGATTATGCTATGTGTATCCTGGTGGAATGTATTGTGCTGAAATTCTAAATTGAGGCGAGGTAGGTGGGTTTATTCTCATGTGCAATTGAAAGGTATTGATATGTGTCATGATTCGAGCAGATACATCGCATGTTCAAGTATAAATTGTGATGATATAATTCGTGTAGTATTGATATTTAATGTTGTTGAAATACATTGTGATATCTTGTTGAGTTGTGGAAGTATAGCTAGGATGGTTGGGTGATTCTCTGGCAGGTGGATAGGCCAATTTACAAAGGAAACTCTGCCGAAATTTTTGGAAAATTCGGGACTTAGAAAAGATTTTGTCACCTAAAGAGGGGCGTAACTGTTGTGTGTGAATGAATGCAAGAATTGCAAAAGAGTTAATATTTCCGATGATTCGAATCTCCGCCGAAGCTTGTAAATGACTTGAGTTTAATATCATACTAACATTTCGGCATCACTTGAGTAATACTGATATGAGTGGTTGAAAGTGCTTTGATGAATGGCTTCGAGCTAAGTTGGGGAGGTTGCTATTGATTAACCGATTGCACTATTGTGTGCTATGTTGATTCTGTCTCTAAGTATGTTGGGAAAATTCTGATAAAGGTTATGGTGCTTCGTAGATGTGAAGAAATACTAGGGTATTTTGAACTGAGGTTGGTAAGGAATGCTTGGTGTATAGAAAAGAGTGATAGCTAATAGTATTTGTATGTAATCATGATCTGCAGTGTCAGAATTCTAATAAGGCACGAGTGGTTCCTGTTCAATAAGACAGTTGAATTACAGCTGAATAAGGATGACCGACGCCCGAGAATTGTTTACGGTGTTCAAGATTTTACTTGTAACAGTCAGGTGTCTCAAAATTGTGCATGTGGCTAAAGATGGTGGTTTCGTTAGAAGAGATCGGTACTTGTGTTATATTATGTGAATGATGGGATTCTATGTAATCCGTATTGGAAGGTAATGATAACGAATTCAAATCGCAAGAGGTTCTTCAAAATAAAGTATTGTAGGATGTGATCCTTCCGGGAAATTTGAGAGAGTATTCAGTGGCCTATATGTCTCAGACCGTGTGGTCTTATGTACGAGTCTCGTGTGGAATGAGTTCATGTGTTATGGTGCTACGGTAGTGGCTAATATTAAATCAAAGATGAATCAGAAAGGAAACTGGGTAAATGGAACAACTTGTTAATAAACCAGAATGGTATGATAAGGAATACGACTAATTCCTGGTATGTGGTTGAAGTAATGAGTCTTGTAGATATTGTGCAATAAAGCTTTTGAGTGTTGGCAGTCGTGTAACCCACTATGGGTATAATATGTGTATAAGGACTCAGTCCTGGCAGTTTAACTTATGCAATGAATGGGAAGAAATAGTTGTGATGTGTTTTATCATGGTTTGAAGATGAGTATATTCCTATCGATATGCGAAGCGGGGAATGTGTAATGAGTTTTCTTCTATATGGGATCACGAAAGTCCTTGACTAGTTGAGTGCGCCAATGTTGAGGCGGAGGAAAGGGATATGAATTTTCATGTTGTCTTAGTGTGATATGGTATACACGATGTGTTATGGAAAGTTGATAATGGCATATTCAAGGTTTTGAGATCAGTTCATAATATATGGAAAGTCAATAAAATTATTGAGCAGCGTGGACAGCTGCTGGTGATTTAAGAAAATGGTACTGCTATTCTAGTAATTTGGCAGGGTATATGGTGCAAAGGGACAAGGTAATGTAAACTGATAATATCCATGGTAGAGTGGTATTCTCTTGTTGGATCGACTAAAATAATTGAGTCGTTGATGGCATAATGAAATTTCTGAATGGTCTGTCGTGGTATGAATGGACGCTTGATGTGCGTTATGTATATGTACGGTGAAATACGGAATCAGGCATAGTGATTCATATGTTATATATGTGTAGGAGACTTGAAATTTTCGTTAATCCGCCTATGCAGTGGTTGTATATCGTGTGCATCGACACCGTTTTGTGATTATTGGAAATCGGAAGCCTTAGAGGCTCTTTCTTGACTTGATAAAACGAATTCGGATTATGATACTTGATTGCTGACTGGTTGACATAAGCCAGGTCGTCTAGACTAATGTGATATGGGCTATGTCGGAAAATGGCACAAATTGCGTAGCAGAGAACATCAGAGTATGCTCCAACAGAGTAGTTGTACACAGGACCAACGGACGGCTGGTAGGCATTGCTTTGTCAGTTGGACCTTAGTGGCGGATGTTAGTGTAGAAGTATCTACCATTGATTCAGTTCCAGTATTGAGAAACGTTGTCAGATGCGTTTCATGTGGCCAAACTTGAGGCGATATATGTTTATTATGATGAGCAACTTGACTCGACGCGTATTTATTTGACGAGGGTTACATGGATCGGGTGGCACGCCGCCACAGGTATGGTATCTAGATCGGGTGGCACGCCGCCACGGGTATGTCATTGGAGCGGGTTGCACGCCGCAACAGTGTAATGTGAAAATAGAGTTAGTTATATATTACATGGTATACAATACTTCCTAGCTTCTGAGGAAAAGTCCGTATTGAGTATCGTTTGGCGAATGGCACATCGGTTGTGTCCTTTCAGGATGTGATAGCATACATTAATTGTTTCACCGTGGGTGAGGTTGATTGCTTGGGTTCAGACCTAGATCTGTGCGTGGCTGACCGTTTTGAGCTTGGTAAATTGAGGTGTTTCATGAGTAATAGTGTTTGGATATAATCACGAATCGTGGTAAGGCCACGTGATGTTATGACCTCTCGAGGAGGATTCAGGTACTCTTTCTATAATGCGAGACGCGATCTCAGTTCTATGTTATGATGGCACAGAGGAATTGAATTGCAGCTCTATTTGCTGGAGACAGTTGTCATGATTTGAGCTGTCATGATTCGAGTGTGTGCAGACGATTCTATTGGAGCCTATGTTGTGCTCGTCGTGGCTTAGGCCGGTGTTAAGGTGTTTATCACCAGTGTGGTGTGTTATAATCGAAATGACCGTTGGAGTCATTATTGAATACGAGCATATTGGGTCTTAGCTTGTTAGAAAGGTAGAAACAGAGGTTTGGCTCCGAAACCTATCGTGGTATGAGTTTTAAAAAGGGAAATAGATTCACGAATGGTTAACCCGAGAGATGGGTTCGGTATATCACGTGCTTCAGCTGCCGTGGGCAGGATATGGAGGTGTTGGAATAAGACTCTATCTAATGAAAGAGGTTTTCAGCTAGTATTTGGTGATTGTGGCCAGTTGTTGTGATTAGAGACTATCGTCTTGAGTGATGGGTTGTGTGATACATCATATGATCTCACCCGGAGTGGTGAGTATGGCTTATTGCAGTGGATTCTAGTGTATCCTGAGTACAGGAATGGGATTAGCAATTGGTATATGATTTCAGAAAGTACAATGTGGTTTATGATTAAGATGGTCTGTGAGATTTCAGCTATATGGTGTTTTCGGACTTGCGTGAGATAGGGTGACGTATGATCGCCCGAATATATGCTTGGTAAGGTCATTCAGCTATTGAGTTGCTTCTAGTACCACTCTGGTACGCTCGAGGACGAGCGTTTGTTTAAGTTGGGGAGAATGTAACGACCCGACCCGTCGTTACGGGAATTTACCACTCCGTTATGTTGTAATTACATAATTCATGCTTTTATATAAGTGTTAGAGTCTATCGGGTAAATTAGGAGTGAATTGGATTGAAAATGAGGCATATAGCCTTTTTGAAGGAGACTTGAATAAGGAAAGTCAACCCGGAGTTGACTATTTGGTTAGAGGGCTCGGAATCGGATTCGATGATTCGGATAGTTCCGGGAGGTGATTTGTGACTTAGGGGAGCGATCGGAATTGAATTTGGAGGCCCGGTGTAGAAATAGGCTTGAATTGGCTAAGGTTGAATTTTGGCGAAATCCGATCGGAAGGTGAGATTTTGATCCGGGGGTCGGAATGGAATTCCGACAGTGGCAGTAGCTTCGTTAGGTGATTTTGGATGTGCCTGCAAAATTTCAGGTCATTCGGACGTCGTATGGTCGGGTTTTTGATTGAATACGTAATTCGGAAAGTTTTAAGGAATTTAGGCTTGAATCCATGTGTAATTGGTGATTTTGATGTTTAGGATGGTGTTTTTATGATTGGAACAAGTCCGTATCGTGTTTTGGAGTATGTTGGTGGTTTTCGTTGGGGTCCCGGGAGCCTCGGGTTGATTTCGGGGGTCCAAACGGACCATTTCTTCTATTTTTGGAACTGCTGTTGGCTGTTGGTTTTGTTGCAGACGGATGCTCTATGCGATCGCATAGGGTTATTGCGATCGCATAGAAGGATGGAAGTGAGCCCAGAGTTGTTCTATGCGATCGCGTAATAGGAGATGCGATCGCATAGGTATGGAAATTGGCACTATGCGATCGCAGGGTCATTTGTGCGATCGCATAGAAGAGATTGGAGGGGTGAGAAAAATGTTCTATGCGATCGCATACCAAGGGGTGCGATCGCATAGGTTTGTCAGACTGTGCATTGCGATCGCATAGCTAGTGTTGCGATCGGAGAGAAGAAAAGATGAGGCCTGGAAGGTTGTGCTATGCGATCGCGGGAGAGCATTGCGATCGCATAGAAGGGGAAATTGGCAGGAAATTTAACTCTATGCGATCGCATAGGATCATTGCGATCGCATAGAAGAGATTGTTCTGGCAGTGAATTAAATCACAGAACAGAGGGGTCGCGGGTTCATTAACCCAAAACCCCATTTTTGAGTTCCAAGAGGAGAAATTGACGGGAATTGCTGGTAATTCATCGGGGATTCGTTGGAGGTAAGTTTTGTGGCTTAATTACATCATTTTAACATGAAATCCTTGGTTAATTCCCTGTAAATGGAAGATTAATTGTGGGTTTGAGCCCTAAGCCTAAATTGAAGAAAAACACCGATTTGAGTGGGCAAACGGAGTCCGATTTTGGTAAATTTTATATGTATGGACTCGTGGCGAGACGAGGGTTCTAGAAATGTGAATTTCGTAAATTTTCGAAATGTGGGCCCGGGGCTCGGGTTTTGACAACTTTGGGAATTTTGATGTAAATTGAGTTGTATTGATTGGGTGTCGTCCCATTGGCCTAAATTGTTGTATTTCTACTGTATTTGATCAGATTCTACGCGTGCGGAGCTTGATTCTCGTGGCAAGGGCATTGCGGAGTAGTCGTCGCGCCGTATTGAGGTGAGTAATAGATGTGGGTGATGACCGGCGGGTTCGAAACCCCGGTATACCACTTTGTGACGCTGTATAGCGGCGAGACACGCACACTCTTGAGAGTGCGGGGTCGATCATGAACTGGAGACTACATATTAGTCCAACCTGTTGATACTGTATTATCGGCTATTCTAGAGCCGTCGAACCTCCTTCTCGGATGGTTGCATATATATATATATATTGTGATAATGGCCACTCTTGAGCCGAGGAACCCCCTTCTTGGGCGGTTGAGTATACATGTGGGCCGTGAGCCAGTTATTGGATCCCGCGAGGATCGTTATCATTGTCTTATCGGATGGTTGCATATATATATATATATTGTGATAATGGCCACTCTTGAGCCGAGGAACCCCCTTCTTGGGCGTTTGAGTATACATGTGGGCCGTGAGCCGGTTATTGGATCCCGCGAGGATCGTTATCATTGTCTTATCATATAGACATGCTAGTTTACTACTAGTCCGCAACTATCTTTGTTATTATGCTAATTCCAATCTCTGGAACTTTATATTACTGTTTTCCAACTGAAAAATGATAAAAGAGTTTTCAAAAAAAAACTACTTTTGAGCCCGCGAGGCTGTATCTGCATATTAGCTGACTAGTAGTGGATCGGGCCGCACGCCGCAGCGAGATATATGTTGGATCGGACTGCACGCCGCAAGGATATCTCTATGAGATGTGCTTGGGCTGTAGGAGCCCCTCCGAGTCTGAACCCCCACAGTGAGCACGGGTACCCAAAATTGGAGTCGGCTACACGCCGTAGCGGTCATATCATGCATTGCATTGCATTTAGCTACATCTCCTAGCCGTTATGCTATTTATTGGTATTTGTTGGTACAGGTACAGTGAAGATTGATTCTATGACGGGGTAGCCGATTATAGCTTTACATAGTGCTTTATTGCGGATTTCTTATCTGCTGCTGTCTTACCCTTGTTTATTACCACTGAGTCTGGCAGTACTCATTTTACTCCCTGCACCTTGTGTGCAGATCCAGGTACCTCTCTGCAGTGATCTAGTAGCTGCGCGAGGCGACGTTTGTGGATATTCGAGGTAGTTGCAGAGTCCGCAGGACCCGATATTCCTTCCTATTGTCTTTTGATTTTGTATTGACATTTCTTTCCGCACTTGGTATTTTCGTAAACCTTTATACACTCATGTTCAAGTAGAGGCTCATGACTCTTGACCCTTGGTCTATGGGAGTTGATGTATTATGGGACTTGGTTCCCCGTTTTCGTTATATATTTCGTTGTTATTTCGTGAATTAATATGCCTAAATGGGCTAAAGTGAGCTTCTAGCTCCGTGGTTGATATTGATTGGTCGGGCTGGCTTAGCAATGTGCTGGGCGCCATCACGACCGGATTTGGGGTCGTGACAAAGATTCTCCTCCCCTACGTCACTGCTAAAATATATCTGCTCATATGAGGTCCGCAAGCTCCTGCATGTATCTCAGCCATAATTATGTTAGCTTACCGCGCGTCTATGCGTCTCAATAACACCAAATCTGGTGTTCTTTTGTATACAACTCCTCCACTAAAGAAAAATCCATTTGCCAATTGTCTTATAGCCCTTTTCTGATCTCCAGTGGCTTGTTTTGGGTACTTCCCCATCTTCAAGTATTCTTTGATATCATGATACCACGGCTCTCCATCAAGTTCTTCTTCCACGGAAAAACAATAAGCATTTTGATCACGCACCTGTATCTGTAGTGGATCTACATAAGCTTTATCTGGATGATGCAACATGGAGGATAATGTGGCCAAAACATCTGCTACTTCATTGTGCATTCTTGGGATGTGTTTGAACTCTATATATTGAAATATGTGGGATAGTTCATGTAGACATTGTCGATAAGGTATCAACTTTAAATCTATTGTCTCCCATTCTCCCTGAATTTGATGTATCAAGAGATCTAAGTCACCCATGACCAAAATCTCTTGAACACCCATATCTATTGCCATCCTCAATCCCAATATGCATGTTTCATATTCAACCATATTGTTGGTGCAGAAAAATCGAAGCTGAGCGGTAATGGGATAATGCTGACCCGTTTCTGAAATAAGTACTGCTCCAATTCCAACTCCCTTACTATTAACGGCTCCATCGAAGTACATTCTCCAGCCTGGCTTATCATTTCACTCTATTTCTTCAACATTCATTGCCTCCTCATCTGGAAAATATGTTTTTAGCGGCTCATATTCATCATCCACTGGGTTTTCTGCTAGATGATCTGCAACTGCTTGCGCATTCATTACCGTACGTGTTACATAGATGATGTCAAATTTTGTGAGCAAAATCTGCCATTTAGCAAGTCTTCATGTAGGCATAGGCTTCTGAAATATATACTTCAATGGATCCAACCATGATATCAAATATGTGGTATAAGCTGACAGGTAATGTTTCAGTTTCTGAGCAACCCAGGTTAGAGCACAACACATTTTTTCCAACTAAGTGTATTTCACCTCATAAGATGTGAACTTTTACTGAGGTAATATATCGCCTGCTCTTTCTTTCCCGTCTCGTCATGCTGCCCCAATACGCAGCCAAAAGAATTGTCTAGCACAGTCAAATACAATATCAAAGGTCTTCCCAATTCTGGAGGAACTAATACTGTAGGATTGGCCAAATATTCTTTAATCTTGTCAAAGGCCTCTTGGCATTCATCAGTCCAATTTACTGTAGCATTGTTATTTAGCAATTTGAAAATGGGCTCACATGTTGACGTCAAATGAGCAACGAACCTGCTAATATAATTCAACCTACCCAATAAACTCATCACTTCTTTCTTATTCTTCGGCGGAGCAAATTCTGGGTTGCTTTTATCTTTGACGGATCAAATTCAATACAACACTAGCTTACTATAAACCCCAGTAACTTTCCTGAAGGCAACCCGAAAGCACACTTTGCTAGATTGAGCTTGAGATTCTATCTTCTAAGCCTCTGGAAAAACTTTCTCAAATCTTTGACATGGTCACATTGCTTTTTGGACTTAATGATGAAATCGTTCACATATACTTCTATCTCTAGGCGCATTATGTTATGGAACATAGTGGTCATTGCCCTCATATATGTAGCCCCGGCGTTCTTCAACCCAAACGGCATCACCCTGTAACAATATGTTCCCCAAGGCATGATAAATGTTGTTTTTTCTGCATCTTCTTCATCCATCAGGATATGGTGATAACCCGCATAATAGTCCATAAAAGAGCCAGTTTCATGCTTGGCGCAATTGTCAATCAGTATATGGATATTTGGTAATGGAAAATCATCCTTTGGACTAGCCTTATTAAGGTCCCTGTAATCAATGCACACCCTGGTTTTTCCATCCTTCTTCAGAACTGGCACAATATTAGCTAATCAGGTGGGATATTTAGTGACCCGTATGGCCTTCGCCTCGAATTGCTTATTAACTTCGTCTTTTATTCTCACACTGATGTCAGTTTTAAACTTTCTTAGCTTCTGTTTTACCGGCCGGCATTCTGGATAAATGGGCAATTTATGTACCACCAGATCAGTACTAAGTCCGGGCATGTCATCGCAGGACCAAGAAAATATGTCCTTGTACTCATGTAACAAATTGACTAGATATTCTCTGAGGGAAGCCTCTAAATATACACTGATCTTTGTTTCCCGGACATTCTTCTCACTTCCCAGATTAATAGATTCTGTCTCGTTTAAGTTCGGTTTGGGTTTTTCCTCATAATGATTCAAATCTTTACTGATTTCCTCCAGTATTTCCTCATCCTCATATTTCTACTTCATGTTCACTTTCAATTTCCTGTATAACAATTCGATTATCAAGACTGGACCGTGAACCCTTTATGCATGACATATAATTGGAATCAGCAAATATTGAACTGTACAAAAGAAGAAAAATAAAATAAGGCAAAAATGGAAGAATGAAAGAAATTTTCATTAATTTTTCAAAAAGGTAACAAACATTGGATACATTTGTTTTTGATGGGGTGTGGGATTACAAAACAAAACACTTTTGGGGAAATGAAATATTTAAAGCTAACTACCACAACTCCCTCCTGATCGGAAGAGGTGTAGCTTCCCAGTTATTAAGCGCAATGCCGGGTCCCAGGAATTGAACATACCTTTTACTCTATTCCTTCACCCATCTACAACATATTCACACCTTCAAATAGCATCTCGAACCATGCTAGGAGTTTCGCATCCAGTTTTATTTCAGCGCGACTTGGCATAACAGTCGCCAAATGTCTTCGTGTACCAGGCCTAGTAAAGGAATCGGATAATTTTGGAAAAGGCTTTGTGAGGGACCAACTTTTCTTCTTCATTTTCTTGGCTCCTTGGATACCGGCAACAATAGGCTTAAAACCCAGACCAAAAGTGTCATTACTTCCCGACAAGTGGATGGTTGTGTTATACCTTGTAGAGTTACACCTAAGCCTTTTCCCGGTGCAAACCCATTTCTTATCATTTCCTTGGCTACCATGACTGCTGTAGGAGCCACTGTAGGAATTGGCATGTTCTCCCCTTCAGATATTTTATTCACCACCACAGCATCCATGACTTGATATACCCACGGGCCCTTATCCCCTTCAGTTTATTCGAACGATGTTATAGTATTGCAGACATCATCATCTCCATGCACTATGATCTCCTGTTGTTCCCATTCAAATTTCACCATCTGATGCAGAGAGGATGGTACAACTTTCACCGCGTGGATCCACAGACATCCCAATAACAGATTGTAAGAAACAACAACATCTAGCACTTGGAACTCTATAGTGAAGTTCACCGGTCCGATAGTAATCTCCAATACAATGTCCCCTACAGTATTCTTGCCTCCTCCATCAAAACCCCGTACACACACACACTACGATGGATTCTATCAGGATTGACCTTCATCTTTTCCAAGGTTGAGAGTGGGCAAATATTGACACTTTACCTATTGTCCACCAGAACACGGGTAACTACAGATTCTTCACACTTGACTATGAGATATAGTGCTTTGTTATGCTCCGTTCCTTCAAGCGGCAACTCATTATCTGAAAATGTTATCTTGTTTGCTCAAAGATCTTATTTGTGATTTTCTCCAAATGGCATACTGAAATTTTTTTGGGCACATGTGCTTCGTTCAAAATTTTCATCAACGACATCCTGTGCTCTTCAGAATGAATTAGCAATGATAATAATGAAATCTGCGCGGGCATTTTTCTCAATTGCTCCACTATTGAATAGTCTTGAGCATTCATATTTTTCAAGAACTCTTCCGCTTCTTCTTCAGTAACTGCCTTCTTCACATGAGTCGGGTTCTCTTTTACCACTTTTGTCTTTCTAAACTCCTCCGGGGCAATGCATCCCCGGAGCGAGTTAGGCCACGTGTTTCATTGACTTCTCCTTTAACCTCCTTCCCCTTGTACATCACTGTAACTTTATTATAGTTCCATGGTATGGCCCTGGTGTTTACGACTGGCATCTGCACCACCGGTTTGATAACCACAGGTTCCACATAAGCTCCCTTCACGGTCAACAAAGTCTTAGCTCCTGGAACTACTATTAGAAGGTTTCTTGCTACTCTCTCCCTGTTCCAACTCAATCATGTGCATCTCATGATGGGCTGGCAATGGATTCTGTGTAATATTGGGAGTTTCCGGAGCTCGCACTTCAATCCTTCTGGTATCAATAAGCTCCTGTATAGCGGACTTTAAATGCTAACACTTTTCTGTATCATGTCCCGGCGCCCTGGAACAATATTCACATCGGACTGATTGGTCAAGATTTCTGGGTGGTGGGTTTGGAATTTTTGGCCCAATAGGGCTTAGCATCCCTAGCTCTCTCAGGAGGTGAAAAAGACTGGTATATGACACCACTAACGAAGTAAATGTTTTCTTTCCTTGGGCTATGTTTCCTCTTACTTCCGAATCTGGACGGAAATTGGGTCTATTTGGATTTTTATTTGTTTTGGAAGGCGGGTAAGTATTTTGTGTGCGTAGACATTTTGTGGAGCTGGGGTACGCCATATATGTAGAGGCGGTGGGTAATTTTGAGCATGTGGGACTGAAAAAAGTGGAGTGATGGGAGGATAATATGGTGGAGGTGGGTTGTAGGGTGCTGGTGGATATGAACGAGGTGGATTGGGGCCCCGAGACCATGATCTACCTTCGATGACCGCAACTTCCTTCTTCTTCTTTTTGACAATTGGTGCCCGAGTTCTGGTTTGTATTGCCTAGTTTGCGGCCTTAATAGCCGAATAACTCATAATCTTATTTGTTGTTAATCCCTATTCTACAAAGCTTCCCATCTTGACCACCCCGTTGAAGGTTTTTCCAATTGCCGATACCAGGTGACCATAGTAAGTTGGCTCCAAAGCCTGTAAAAAGCAGTCCACCATTGTTGTTTCCTTCATGGGAGGGTCTACTCATGCAGCCTGCTCCCTCCATCTGAACCCATACTCCTGGAAACTTTCCCCGAGTTTCTTCTGCATTTTAGTTAATGACAGCCTGTCAGGGATAATCTCTAAATTGTATTGGAAATGGTTGGCAAATGACTGAGCTAGGTCATCCTAGATGAACCACCTGGTATGATCCTGTCGAGAATACCTTTCCAGCGTTGAACCGCTTAAGCTATGGCTAAAATAAGACATCAGTAGCTCATCTCTTCCCCCTACGCCGCGCATTTTACTACAGTAATCCCTCAGATGCGTTACTGGGTCCCTGTGACCGTCATACATATCAAACTTAGGTAGCTTAAACCCAGTGGGGAGCTGCACCTCTGGAAACAAGCATAAATCTTTATACGCAACACTCACTTGGCCTTCTAGCCCTTGTATGTTATGGAAGGATTGTTCAAGACTTCTCATCTTTCGGGCCATCTCTTCTTGTTCCAAATTTTTGACAGGCTTTTCTTCTGTCATATCTATGAGCAGTGTGTAGGAGTCATGTTTCCTGAATGTTGGCTCTGGTGGATAATAATGAGTGTCCTGAACATGGAACACTGGTTCACTGGAAGATTTATGTAGAGAGGCAGGTGGCGGTGCCACGTATACTGGGGCGACCTGAGGTGGTGGTGATGGAACTTGTTTTGATAGTGGAGGTGGTGCTTGTGAAGTTGTGGCATTGTAATATTAGTAGTTTGGGTATGTTGAGGATGAATTCATAGTAGGTGGTTCAGGATTTGGGTTTGTCGGAGGGACGTATGCTGGGTTGGCTGGATATGAAGGCAATGGTTGACCCCTAAACCAGGCCCGGTACATCTCCGACATTTGCTGCCTTAATTTATACATCTCCTCTTTCATACTAGCAACGTCTAAAACTTCTTCCTCTTGTACCGGATCCATAATGGTGTGTTCGCTCTCTTGAGTCACTATTTTAGTCATAGCTTTTGAACGAGTATTGTAGCTGTGATGTGCCAGAATGCCAATTGCCAACTGAAAATCTAATTCTCATCAACAACAAAACTCATTAATAGTTAGCTCATAAAGGGTAAAACATCATAATTAAGAATCACAACTTTTGCCTTGATCATTATGCATCATCCTGGCATTTATTCCTCTTTGAACCACCGTTTTTCCTTTCACCTCTGTTTTTTCATTGCTTTTCTATTTGTTTATTTTTTTTTCTTTTTTTTCTTATTTGCTTTTTTTCCATTTTTTCATTTTTCAATTTTGTTTTTGCTTTTTCGTTCCTACATGTTTGCCTATCGCCCATACAACTTATATAAAAATGGAAAAAATAACAATAACTTCTTTTTTTTTGTAATTTTCATTGATACTCAAAACATCGGATACAAATGATTGTTGTACTACAAATGCAGAAGAAAAATACAAAATGCATGCCCTACGAATACATTAAAGCTCCTAGTGCCCGCGAGACATCGTTCGTTCTTTCCCCGGGCCTATATGCTAATCCACTTTGGAGTTTATCTAGGTCGGACATTACTTGCTTGACAAAGAACTTTACTGCTGATGTGAATGTTGATTGGGACATATCTTCACACAATTGGCATTTCCTTGTGATGTACTAAGCAGTGTTAACGATTCTTTCTCTGATGACCCCTTTTTCCTGAAGCAGCCTACCAATCTGCTTGGCACGAGCGTCTAAGGTTTGTTGGTTCTCCTTTTGTAGTTGTTGTAGCTCCAACTTTAACCGAGCCATAGCCATGTAGCAATGTTCTCTCTATACTTCAAACTATTTGGTTTGCTTGCTACTTTTGATTTCGACTGTAATGATTTCTTTCTCAATCGAGCTATCTCAATCTTGTGTTCATCTTGTAATTGCTGAACCATTCTAACTCTTTCCTCAGCATTTCTGGCAACCTGTCTGTGAACCCCGACTAACTTCTTTTCCGCTTTATCAATATCAAAGCTATAGTCATTCACTTTGCGCCGAAGATTTTCAATCAATTTCTCATCTCAAGCTAGGCGAACTAGGTTTTCGGCTGCGGTTTTCATCTTCGCAATTTGAGACTTTAAGATTTCATTCTCTTTTCTCAGCTGCTTCTTTTCTATGATGGCCCGGCCCATCATCACAAGAATTCCAACCCCGTTACCTAGCATTTATGTGTTTTATGCTTTTATATCAGCGTTAGAGTCTATCAGGCGAGTTAGGAGTGATTTGGATTGAAAGTGGAGCAAATAACCTTTGAAGGAAGCTTCAACGTGGAAAGTCAACCTGGAGTTGACTATTTAGTTAGAGGGCTCGAAATTGGATTCTGATGATTTGGTTAGTTCCGGGAGGTGATTTGTGACTTAGGGGAGCGATCAAAATCGAATTCGGAGGTCCGGTGTAGAAATAGGCTTGAATTGGCTAAGGTTCAATTTTGGCGAAATCCGAACGGTAGGTGAGATTTTGATCTGGGGGTCGGAATGGAATTCCGCTAATATTTGTAGCTTCGTCATATAATTTTGGATATGTCTGCAAATTTTCAGGTCAATCGGACGTCGTTTGGTCGGGTTTTTGATTGAATGTTAGTTTCAGAAGTTTTGATGAAATCCTAGGCTTGAATCGGCTACAATTCGGTGCTTTTTGTGTTTAAGGATGTGTTTTTATGATTGGAACAAGTTCGTATCGTGTTTTGGAGTATGTTGGTGGTTTTCATTGGGGTCCCGGGGGCATCGGGGTGAATTCAGACAATCATTCGGGCATTTTGAGACTTAAAAGTCTGCAGAAAATTGCAGCAGCAGTGCAACAGAGAATAAGCCATCGCGTTCGTGAGGCTTGTGCCGCGATCGCGTAGGCTGGGGCCATTTGTTCATCGCGTTCGCGAGGAGATATATCACGTTCGCGTAAGAGGAAGCTGGGAAGAATCGCGTATGCGAGGAGGTGTATCGCGTTCGCGTAAGAGGAAAAGACGACGCATCGCGTTCGCGTGGACGGGGGACGCGCTCGCGTAGAAGGAATCCCGGATGGCTGCGGAGTTGTGTATCGCGAATATGTGGGCCATGTCGCATTCGCGAAGGGTAATTTGGTCAGTGCATCGCAGACGCGTGATAGGAAACGCGAACGCGAAGAAGGATTTGGTTTGGCAGTGGAATTAAATTGTAGAACCAGTGTAGTCGCGAGTTTCACACCAAAAACACAAATTTTGAGTTCTAGAGAGAGAAACTCATGGGAGATTGCTCAGAAATCATCGGGTATTCGTCGGAGGTAAGTTTTGTGGCTTAATTACAACATTTTATCATGAAATCCTTGATTAATTCTCTGTAAATGGAAGATTAATGGTGGGTTTTAGCCCTAGGCCTAAAATTGTAGAGAATATTTGAGTGGGCAAATGGAGTCCGAATTTGGTAAATTTTATATGCCTAGACTCATATTGAGACGAGGGCTCCGAATATGTGACTTTTATAATGTTTGAGAAGCGTACTAAAAGTCGGATTTTGGCAACTTTGGAAAATTTGATGTAAATTGAGTTGTTTTGACTGGGTGTCGTCTCATTGGTATAATTTGATGTACTTTCACTATATTTGATCAGATTCTACACGTGCGGAGCTTGATTCTCGTGGCAAGGGCATCGCGGACTAGTCGCCGAGCCGTATTGAGGTGAGTAATAGATGTGGGTGATGACCATCGGGTTCGAAACCCCGGTATACCACTTTGTGATGCTGTATAGCAGCGAGACACGTACTCTCTTGTGAGTGCAAGGTCGATTGTGATTTGGGGACTATAGCTTAGTCCGACCTGTTGATACAGTATTATGATATTGGATACTCTTGAGCCGTTGAACCTCTTTCTTGGATGGTTGAGTACATTTATTGGTTGTGAGCCAGTTATTGGGATCCTGCGAGGATCGTTATCACTGTTCTGTGATATTGACATGCTAGTTTTACTACCAGTCTGTAGCTATTACTGTTATCATGATATTTCCAATCTCTGGAACTTGACATTTACTGTTTTCAACTGAAAAATGATAAAAGAGTTTTCAAAACTACTTTTGAGCCTGCGAGGCTGCATTTGCATATTAGCTGACTGGTAGTGGATCGGGCTGCGTGCCGCAGCGTATATTCATGATATTGTGCTTGGGCTGTAGGAGCCCCTCCGGAGTCTGAACCCCCACAGTGAGCATGGGTACCCAAATTAGATCAGGCTACACACCGTAGCGGTCATTTCATGCATTGCATTGCATTTAGCTACATCTGCTAACTGTTATAATATGTTGTTGATACTTATTGGTACTCTACTGTTGATATTGAACAGTTACACGGTACTGGTTACAGCTTTACATAGTGCTTTATTGTGGATTTCTTATCTATGTCTTACCCTTGTTTATTACCACTATGTCTGGTAGTACTCAATTTACTCCCAGCACCTTGTGTGCATATCCGGGTACCTCTCAACAGTCCTGATCTGGTAGCCGTTCAGAGGCATTTTGCGGGATAGTCGAGGTGGCTGCAGCGTCCGCAGGACCTGACTCCCCTTCCAGCTGTATTTTCATTTCGTATTGTTATCTATTTCCGCACTGAGTATTGTAGTTGACACTATTGCACTTATGGAATCTTTCGAGGCTCTTGACTCTTGACCCTTCGGTCTATAGGAGTTGTACTATTTGGGGCTTGATCTCCGTATTGGTATTTTTGTCTTCATTGACTTATTTTGTTATGCTTAAATTGGGTAAAGTGAGCTCCTAGCTCCATGAATGCTGTTGAATGGTCGAGTTGGCCTAGCAGTGTGCTGAGCACCATCACGATCGGGTTTGGGGACGTGACAAGTTGGTATCAGAGCCTAGGTTTACTAGGCCTCATGAGTCTTAAGCCGGTTAGTAGAGTCTTGTGGATCGGTACGGGGACGCCTGTACTTATCCGCGGGAGGCTGCGAACCTTTAGGAAAAACTTCACATTTCTTAGAATTCTTATCGTGCGCACTTCATTCAGCTTGAGAAATAATTTTTGAAATTCCTTCCGCACGTCTGTGTACCCATCGAGCGCTCAGTAATATAATTGCCTTAGGGCTTGTGATTCCCCGATCGAGGGGCAAGATATAATCTCTGTGAGTTCATGTTGGGCCAGTCGGGAGGACTGGAGGCTGGACCTCATCTATGACTTGAGCATCGAGGTGCTGATTTTGTGAGTGGTGGCAATAGATAATGTACTGAGGATTTGAAACCCCCTATTTGCACTATACAGTGCTATGCTGAGATGATACACACGTCATGTGACGAGCGTGGTGGTATTGTGACAGGGGATTTGGACTTGGTCCTTCCCGATTGATAGATTACTGTGTATAATGACTGAGACTGGGCTTATATCTATGTATTTGGGCTAGTAGCCATGTTTGGGGCCTTGTGCCGATCTGTAGAGTATTAGGGAGGCTTACTAATAGATGAGCTATTAATTGTTCGATTATATCTAATCTGTTGTGTAGCCCCGAGCTATGGGCCTGGTGAATATTTACCATATCTCTTAATTGGAAGGTAAAGTGCCTTATGTGTAGTGGAATGAGTTCAAACTCAGGAAGACTAAAGTGATTATGCTCTGTGTATCCTGGTGGAAGGTATTGTGCTGAAATGCTAATTGGGGCGAAATAGGTGGGTTTATCCTCATGTGTAATCGAAAGGTATTTGATATGTGTTATGATTCGAGCAGGTACAACGCATGTTCATGTAACAATTATGATAATATGATTTGTGTAGTATTGAGACTAATGTTGTCGATATGCATTGTGATGTCTTGTCAAGTTGTGAATGTATTGCTAGGATGGTTTTGGTGATTCTCTGGCAGGTGGATACGCCAAATTATAAAGGAAACTCTGTCAAAATTTTTGGAAAATTTGGGACTTAGGAAAGATTTTTGTCACCTAAAGAACGGGCTTAACTGTTGTGTGTGAATGAATACAAGAATTGCAAAAGAGTTAAGATGTCTGATGATTCGAATCTCCGCCGACGCTTGTAAATGACTTGAGTTTAATCTAACTAGAACATTGTGGCATCATTTGAGTAAGAATGCTATGAGTGGCTAAAAGTGCTTAGATGTATGGCTCCAAGCCAAGTTGGGGAGGTTGTTATTGATTAATTGATGGCATTATTGTGTGCTATGTTGGTTCTGTCTCTAGGTATGATGGGAAATCTTGATAAAGGTTATGATGCTTCGTAGATGTGAAGAAATACTAGGATGTTTTGAACTAACGTTGGTAAGGAATGTTTGGTGTATAGAAAAGAGCGATAGCTAATTATATCTGTATGTAATCATGTTCTGTGGTGTTAGAGTTCTAGCAAGGCACGAGTGGTTTTTTTCAATAAGACAGTTGAATAACAACTGAATGAGGGTGAATGACGCCCGAGAATTGTCTTACGGTGTTTAAGATTTTGCTTGTAACAGTCAGGTGTCTTAAGATTATGCATGTGGCTAAAGACGGTGGTTTCGTTAGAAGAGATCAAGACTTGTGTTATATTGTGTGAATGATGGGATTCTATGTAACCGTATTGGAAGGTAATGATAACGAATTCAAATCGCAGGAAGTTCTTCAAAATAATGTATTGTAGAATGTGGTACTTCTGGGAAACATTGAGAGAGTATTCAGTGGCCTATGGGTCTTATGTACGAGTCTAGTATGGTAAGATGAGTTGATGTATTATGGTGTTACAGTAAGGGCTAATATTAAAATTAAAGATGAATCAGAAAGGAAACTGGGTAAATGGAACAACTTGTTAATAAACCGAAACGATATGATAAGGAATACGATAAATTCTTGGTATGTGATTGAAGTAATGAGTCTTACAGATATTATGCAACAAAGCTTTTAAGTGCTGGTAGTTGTGTAACTTGATATGGGTATAAGGAGTCAGTCTTAGCAGTTTAACTTATGCAACGTAATTGGGAGAAAGGGTTTGTGATGTGTTTTACCGTAGTTTGAAAATGAGTGTATTTCCTGTTGGTATGCAAAGCTTGGAATGTGTAATGAGTTTTCTCTATATGGGATCATGAAAGTCCTTGACTAGTGAGTGCGCCGATGTTTGCAGCGTAGGAAAGGAATATGAATTTCCATGCTATCTTAGTGTGGTGTGGCATATGCGATGTGTGATGGAAAGTTGATAATGGCATATTCAAAGTTTTGAGATCAGTTCATAATATATAGGGAGTCATTAAAATTATTGAGTAGCGCGGGCAGCTGCAAGTGATATAAGAATGGATCTTTCTGGTGATTAAGGAAAATGGTACAGGTATTCTATTGAATTGGCAGGGAATATGGTCCAAAAGGACAAGGTAATGTAAACTGATAATATCTAGTGGTATGGTGGTATTCTCTTGTTGGATCGACTGCAATAACTGAGTCGTTGAAGGCATAGTGAAATTTCTGAATGGCTTTCGTAGTATGAATGGACGATTGATGTGCGTTATGTATTCGTAAAGTGGAGTACGGAATCAGGCATATTGATTCATGTGTTATATATGTGTTGGAGATTTGAAGTTCTTGTTAGTCCGCCTATGTAGTGGTTGTATATCGTGTGTATCGGCACCGTTTTGTGATTATTGGAAATCGAAAGCCCTAGTGGCTCTCTCTTAATTTGATATAACAAATTTGGGTTATGATACTTGATTGCAGATTGGTTGTCATGGGTCAGGTTTTCTAGACTAACGAGATATGGACTATGATGGAATGGCACAAATTGCGTAGCAGAGTGCATCAGAGTATGCTCCAGCGGGGTAGTTGTACCTCAGGACCAGCGGATGACTGGTAGGTATTGCTTTGTCAGTTGGGCCTTCGTGGCCGATATCAGTGCAGAGGTTTCTAACATTAATTCAGTTCCGGTATTGAGGAACTTTGTCTGGTGCGTTTCTTGCGGCCGAGCTTGAGGCTATATATGTTTACTGTAATGAGCAATTTGACTCGATGTGCATTTCCTTTTTGTGAGATTTATCTGTGGATCGGGTGGCACGCTGCCACGGGTTATTTAGGTCAGGTGGTACGCCGTCACAGGTATTTCATTGGAGCGGGTTGCGCGCCGCAGCAGTGTAATGTGAAAATAGAGTTAGTTATATGGTACCTGGTATACAATACCTTTTGGCTTCTGAGGAAAAGTCCGTATTAAGTATCGCTCGGCGAATGGCACATCGGTTGTGTCCTTTCAGGAATTGATAGCATACATTAATTGTTTCACCGTGGGTGAGGTTGATTGCTTGGGTTCAAACCTAGATCTGTACGTGGCTAAACGTTTTGAGCTTGGTAACTTGAGGAGCTTCATGAGTAATAGTGTTTGGATAGAATCACGAATCGTGGCAAGGCCACGTGATGTTATGACCTCTCGAGGAGGAGTCATGTACTCTATTTCTATAATGCAAGACGTGATCTCAATTCTATGTTATGATGGTACCGAGGAATTGAATTACAGCTCTCTTGTTGGAGACAGTTGTCATGATTTGAGTGTTGTCAGACATTTATATTGGAGCCTATGTTGTGCTCATCGCGGCTTAGGCCGGTGTTTGAGGTATCATGTCACCAGTACGGTGTGTTATAATTAAAATGTTCATTTGAGTCATCATGGAGAGCGAGCATATGTGATTTTAGTTGGTTAGAAAGGTAATACCGAGATTTGGGTCAGAAATATGTTGTTGTATCAGTTAAAAGGGAAATGGATTCATGAATGGTTAACCTGAGAGATGGGTTCGATATAACGCGTGTTCGGTTGCCGTGGGTATGATAGGAAGGTGTTGGAATAAGACTTTATCTAATAAAAAGGGTTTTCAGTTAGTATTTGGTTTTCGTGGGGAATTGTTGTGATTAGAGACTATCGTCTCGAGTGGTTAGGTTGTTGATGCATCATATGATCTCACCCGGAGTGGTGAGTATGGGTTATTGCAGTGGATTATAGTATATCCGAGTATATGCATGGGATTAGCAATTGGTATATGATTTCAGAAAGTGCAATGTGGTTTATGGTTCAGATGGTCTGTGAGATTTCAGCTATATGGTGTTTTCGGACTTATGAGAGATAGGGTGATGTGTGATCGCCCGAATATATATGCTTGGTAAGGTCATTCAGCTATTGGGTTGCTTCTAGTAAACCTCTGGGTCCGCTGGAGGACGAGCGTTTGCTTAAGAGGGGGAGAATGTGATGACCCGGCCCGTCGTCATGGGAATTACCACCCCGTTACCTTGCATTTATGTGTTTTATGCTTTTATATCAGCGTTAGAGTCTATCGGGTGAGTTAGGAGTGATTTGGATTGAAAATGGGGCAAATAACCTTTTTGAAGGAAGCATGAATGTGGAAAGTCAACCTAGAGTTGACTATTTAGTTAGAGGGCTCCGAATTGGATTATGATAATTTGGCTAGTTTCGGGAGGTGATTTGTGACTTAGGGGAGCGATCAGAATTGAATTCGGAGGTCCGGTGTAGAAATAGGCTTGAATTGGCTAAGGTTGAATTCTGGCGAAATCCAAATGGTAGGTGGGATTTTGATCCGGGGGTCGGAATGGAATTCCGACAATTTTAGTTGCTTCGTCATGTGATTTTGGATATGTCTACAAATATTCAGGTCAATCGAACGTCGTTTGGTCGAGTTTTTGTTCGAATGTTAGTTTCAGAAGTTTAGATGAAATCCTAGGCTTGAATCCGCTATAATTCGGTGATTTCTGTGTTTAAGGACGTGTTTTTATGATTGGAACAAGTTCGTATCGTGTTTTGAAGTATGTTGATGCTTTTCATTGGGTTCTCGGGGGCCTCGGGGTGATTTCGGACCATCATTCGGGCATTTTGAGACTTAAAAATCTGTAGAAAATAGCAGCAGCAGTGCAACAGAGAATAAGCCATCGCATTAGCGAGGCTTGAGCCGCGTTCCTGTAGGCTGGGGCCAGTTGTTCATCGTGTTCGCGAGGAGCTGTATCACGTTTGCGTAAGAGGAAGCTGGGAAGCATCGCGTATGCGAGGAGGTGTATCGCGTTCGCGTAAGAGGAAAAGACGACGCATCGCGTTCGCGTGGACGGGGGACGCGTTCGCGTAGAAGGAATCCCGGATGGCTGCGGAGTTGTGTATCGTGAACGCGTGGGGCATGTCACGTTCGCAAAGGGTAATTTGGTCAGAGCATCACGGATGCGTGATAGGCAACGCGAACGCGAAGAAGGATTTGGTGTGGCAGTGGAATTAAATTGCAGAACCAGTGTAGTCGCGGGTTTCACACCCAAAACATAAATTTTGAGTTCTAGAGAGAGAAACTCACAGGAGATTGCTCGATAATCATCGGGTATTCGTCGAAGGTAAGTTTTGTGCTTAATTACAACATTTTATCATGAAATCCTTGATTAATTCTCTGTAAATGGAAGATTAAAGGTGGGTTTTAGCCCTAGGCCTATAATTGTAGAAAATCACTTATTTGAGTGGGCAAATGGAGTCCAAATTTGGTAAATTTTATATGCCTAGACTCGTATTGAGATGAGGGTTCCGAAAATGTGACTTTCGTAATTTTTCAAGAAGCGTACCTAAAGTCGGATTTTGGCAACTTTGGGAATTTTGATGTAAATTGAGTTGTTTTGACTGGGTGTCGTCTCATTGGCCTAATTTGATGTATTTTCACTATATTTGATCAGTTTCTATGCGTGCGGAGCTTGATTCTTATGGCAAGAGCATCATGGACTAGTCGTCGAGCCGTATTGAGGCGAGTAATAGATGTGGGTTATGACCAGCGGGTTCGAAACCCCGGTATACCACTTTGTGACGCTGTATAGCGGCGAGACACTCTTGTGAGTGCGGGGTCGATTGTGATTTGGGGACTATAGCTTAGTCCGACCAGTTGATACTGTAATATGATATTGGCTACTATTGAGCCGTTGAACCTCTTTCTTGGATGGTTGAGTACATTTATGGGCTGTGAGCCAGTTATTGGGATCCTACGAGGATCGTTATCATTGTTCTGTGATATTGACATGCTATTTTTACTACCAGTCCGTAGCTATTACTGTTATCATGATATTTCCAATCTCTAAAACTTGGCATTTACTGTTTTCAACTGAAAAATGACAAAAGAGTTTTCAAAACTACTTTTGAGCCTGCGAGGCTGCATTTTCATATTAGCTGACTGATAGTGGATCGGGCTGCGCGTCGTAGCGTATATTCATGATATTGTGCTTGGGCTGTAGGAGCCCCTCCGGAGTCTGAACCCCCACAGTAAGCACGGGTACCCAAATTGGATCGGGCTACGCGCCGTAGCGGACATTTCATGTATTGCATGGCATTTAGCTACATCTACTAGTTGTTATAATATGTTGTTGATACTTGTTGGTACTCTACTGTTGATATTGAACTGTTATATGGTACTGGTTACAGCTTTACATAGTGCTTTATTGTGGATTTCTTATCTACGCTGTCTTACCACTGTTTATTACCACTAAGTCTGGCAGTACTCATTTTACTCCCTGCACCTTGTGTGCAGATCCAAGTACCTCTCAGCAGTCCTGATCTGGTAGCCGTTCAGAGGCATTTTACGGGATAATCAAGGTAGCTGTAGCATCCGCAGGACCTGACTCCCCTTCCAGCTGTCTTTTCATTTCATATTGTTATCTATTTCCGCACTGAGTATTGTAGTTGACACTATTGCACTTATGGCATCTTTAGAGGCTCTTGACTCTTGACCCTTCGGTCTCTGGGAGTTGTACTGTTTGCGGCTTGATCCTCGTATTGGTATTTCTGTCTTCATTGACTTATTTTGTTATGCTTAAATTGGGTTAAGTGGGCTCCTAGCTCCATGAATGCTGTTGAATGGTCGGGCTGGCCTAGCAATGTGCTGGGCGCCATCACGATCGGGTTTGGGGTCGTGAAATTTTCTCCCTCATCGGATGTTGCTTGTAAGCTGCTCTGAAATTTGAGGTCTTAGAATTATTTCTCTAACAAGCTGACTCTGGCTCTGTACTCATTTTCTCTGGCCACCCAATCTCTGTGCTCCTTAGACCGCTTGGCCAATTCTTGAATGTGAGGCCTTTTCATTGGTCTATCATGCTCGACATCCTGGTAATACCATGCAGCATACCCTGGTGATGCTTCTCCTTGAGCCTGGTTTCCCACACAAGTGTCTACCTTCAAGCATTGGCATTCATTCCAAATCTGACGAATCTTTGCTTCCGGGAATTGTCCGTCCGAATTGATTTCTACGGCTTGTAGGCTGAGGTCCCCGTCTTTTGGTATAACATGATATCTCTCAAGCTGTCGTAGTACCCTGTACGGTGCATATGGCTGAATGCTTTTAAGACCCATTATCAATATATGCGACCCTTCTGTTGGCATGTACATCACCTCGTTGAGGGGCAACCATCCGCATGCCCAATCAATTTGGCTGGCAATCAACAATCGCATGTATGAAATCAAACCTTTTTCTCCTTCCGGCAGCTTAACTTCTTTTGTTCTCATATAAAACTCTTCAATGCACGTCTTTTCAGACGACCCATAACTCGAGAACGGAGGGTGACGACACAAATGTTCTATCAACCATATCCGGAGAATGAAATTGCATCCCTCAAAGAAGTCATGCCCTACTTTACAAGATGTGAGGGCACAGAAGATATCATCTACAATCATTTGCGCCAGTATGCTATTATCTTGCATAAGAAGAGTAATGGCAACCCCGGCGACCCTTATATCAATGTTTCCATCTTTCCTCGGGAATATGACTAATCTCAGGAATGCCACTATAAAGGCAAATCGCCTATGCTCTTCCCACTTGACTCGGTTAGATTTACTGCAGAGCTTGTTCGTAGGGTCGTTGAATCCCCCAATATGACCATATCTGCGGTAGATGAAACTTAAAGTACAAAATCCATGAGCCAAGTCTTCATTATGGACGTTCCTGGCAACTTTTAGGGAATCGAGGAATCTGTGCACTGTTATTGCCCTCGGAGCCACCGGGTATTTATCCTTCAAGGGAACCTCACCTTTCCCGATATAATAAGCAATTTCTTCTAATGTAGCAGTGAGCTCGAAATCTGAGAAGTGTAGAACATTATGCACGGGATCCCAACAAGTGACAAGAGCCCGAATAATATCACCACGGGGTGTTATGTCCATCATCTCAGTAAGATCTTTCAGATAGCGTTTGACCCAAACCTGCCCTTCTTGACCCAAATCGTTCCACCATAGTCTCATCTCCAAAGGAATTTTATTCATTAAGGGGAAGGGTTCATTTTGTACTGTGCTCATCCTGCACATTTATTAAAGGCGATTTTATTCAGAAAAGGAAAAATATTTTCAATGACAATTTTCATTTTTGAAAGAATTAGCCTTTTCAGGCTATTTATTTTTAAAAGAAAAAGACATAACTTCAAAGTGGCTATTTTTGCAAAAATAGCCTTCCGGCGTCCTTTTGGAACATTCGGCTATTTTCAAAAACAGCAATCACTGTGATTATTTAAAACTAAAACTCAATATTTTTTTGGGTCATTTTCTAAAAGGGTGGTTGGACCCGTCAAGGGTTGCCTACGTATCACACCTAATGGCGCGAATCAAACCTGCGTAGTTCAGTCAGATTGTTATGTGACCAATTATTTCAGCTGTATTATTCCAACTATTTTCAGACTTTCTTTTCAAATTTTCGACAGCGTTTCGCCAACATTTCAATATTTCTATTCCTGAATTTCTCCTTCTTTTGTTTTTTTTCAGGAATTTTGCCGGTCTGCATAATGATCCAAGACAAATAAAATGCAACATATAATATGCTCGGTCTTTAACGTTCCGGGTCACCTGTCCTAGACGAACACAATCCCTGTGTTGAGTCCCCTAAGTCAGATATCATGCAAATAATCGTCCTAGACCTATGTTCAATATCCTGTTGTTTCATATGGTGCTAGACCGTGTTCCCGAGTGGACATCTCGGATCGAAGAGGGGGCTACGTACCGAGAACCCGCGGGGTCGTTCGACTTTTTAACTTATCCAGCCTCTATTTCTTATTTTTGGTATGACTTAACAGAAAGGGGAGACTCAACCAGTAAGCACACCCCCGGAGGTGACAAGAGAAGGGTTTTTGGCACAATTTATATATACAACCCATGTAATATCAAAGCGGTAAAAACATGTAGCATGTTTTTCAAAGCATATAATGAAGTCAAATAACATCAGGAACGACAATTCTACCGAGCTCGAATTCTCAAACCCTGAACCGAAGTTCTGGGTTGCTTATCCCCAGCAGAGTCGCCAGAGCTGTCACACCTCCCTTTTTATTACCTTTTGTTTTCCCGAAAAAGAGAATAATGTATACCTCGTTAATTACCGATAAACCCGAGAAGGGATATAATAACAACGAGGAAGGAGTTTTTTCCAATTTAAGGACAATAGGATCGGGATTTTATTTAAAATTTTAGAGTCGCCACTTGGGAAGATAATGGTGTCCCAAGTCACCGGTTAATCCCGAATCTGAGGAAGGTGACTCTGTTTTAACAGTCCGCGCAACAAGCAATCCGGATAAGGAATTCTGTTAAGCCGGGAGAAGGTGTTAGGCACTCCCAGATTCCGTGGTTTTAGCACGGTCGCTCAACTGTCATTTTTGAATTTATTTAATTTTACTATATGCTTTTTACAACGTGAGCATGTTTCGTTTTTAATATTTTTATGACTTACGACGTCGCGAAAACGTATTTCGAGTCACACCGCAACCAGTACGCCTGTGACTTTAACACGTTTCGGCTTTGCCGAGATTTAAGATTTGAGTCACATTAGATTTGCACTCATATTAAGGTAATTATATCTTAAAATTCTGCCTATAGCATCTAATGGCTTATTATACTTTTAGAAAGACCATGGAATTTACTAAACGGTCTTCCTGAATCTATCACTTATTATTATTTATATGGGGGCCCTGCTTGTTTTGTTTTCATACAAGGCTCGTCCCATTTATTTTTAATAGTCCAATCCTAACGAATGCTACATTTTCTATTTCTGATTTTTCCTTAGTTGTTTTTAATTGTGTTATAATTTCAGAATGATGTCTAGGCCTTATCATTTATGTTTCCAGGTCTGGACATTTGAGGGCTCGAATTTAATAGACCAGCTTGCATATCTGGGTTTCAGAAACCCAGAATACGCTGAAGTCATTATTCAAAAGCCCAAATATAAGTCTAATTGGATCCAGGCCTGTGCTGTTTTAAGGCCCATGCCAAACGAAAGAAAAAGAAGAAAGCAAATTCGGAATTCCATAACAGATAAATGCTCAACAACAGTAGATAAAATTAATCAAATTGTATTTATTTCACAAGAAAAAATAGAAGTACAGATTTAACTATATCAATTCTAAATTTGAATTACCTATTACTAATAGAATCTGAATCATAGACTACTTTTTCTACATACTTTATCAATAATGTGTTGCTTGACTTATGCGAATTGACTCATGATTAACTATTAACAGTAACTCATGACATTTACACTATATTTATCAACTACTAATGAACTTAAACGATAAACTACCTGTATCAACTACTTTAAGCAGTATATGACACTTAACTTTGTAAATTAATTACTGATTCCAGTCTACACCGTTTCAAGTTGATAATGAACTATTTAAAGTGAAGAAACATATTAAAACTAAGTCAGTTATCATTTTCTCATTCACATTATTATAGTTATTATCTGGATTACGAGACTCGTATTATCTTGGTGAGTAGATTTGTGAATTAACCTGTTTGTTAAACTAATTCTATGGTGATTACCGCTACTTATACCCCATTCTATTTTTATCTATTACACTATCAGCTATTTCACTTCCATCTCACATGTATCAGTTATTACAAACATTCCCTATTGAATTACAAAAATATCTAATTATACGATAATATAAGTGCATATCAACATAATCAGAAAACTTTCTTCTGAAATCAACTCATAGCATTTATTTCTTCATATCTGCTACAATTACATGTTTGGGTATGAGCTGTGTACCTGATTCAGCAAAGTAAATCTAATGAGTCTAGGATGCAAATGAAGAAGGATAGTCAAATGATCACAGCAGCAGAATCAACAGAGCAAATCATAGCAGTGCAATGGAATCAACAGAGTAAATCACCGCAAGCACAGTGAATAACACAGTCGAATGAAGTATTCAAGCTCAGGAAATAAACAATCCAACAGCAAATTTGAAGAAAACCCAAATAGAATCCAACAATGAAGAATAATAGAAGATCCTAATTGTGTTTCAAAATTATGCTCGACTATACCCAGGAATTCTCTCTCAATTTGTGATATTTCACTCTTAATTTTAGAAATGTTCTCTGAATTTCTAGAATCCAGCCCCTTTTCAGGCTTAGTTACAGCCTATTTATAGATGTTATTGGTGAATTTTGAGGGGGAAATTCAAAAATCTTATTACCAATTCCCTCCCTTTAATTCTTTAATTTATTGCAGTTTAGTACATTTTTTCAAATTTGAAATGCCTTCCAGCCCTTGCTGGAAGGTTCTAGGGTGATCTTTTTGCTTCTATTAAGGGTCTATTACTATAGTACCCTCACTTGCTAAGGATTTTAATAGTTGTGCCTTTTTATTGGGTCTGTTTTACCCTTTGTTTTGTGCATTATTACAGAAATACCAAGCATGAATGTCTAATTTATCCCTGCAGGCTCTATTAAATCTACAACTATGCCATTGTTATTCCTTTTTATACCCTTATTACTTCTTATTAATTACCCGACATGTTAAATGCCTGGGTGTTCTGAATTTAACTGTTGGCCATCACTTACAAATTATTTAAGACTTGGCTAGCTTTAAACCTTAATTCCTTTCAATTTTAACCTCTTTAAAGAGGTAACCTTTTTCTATTATTACTTACTTATTTGGAAGTGGATTTGAAGGACTAGCCTGCTTTTTATTTAGAATTAATCATTTTATTATTTACAGAACTAGAATTAGCCCTTCCACTCTTATTGTTTTGATAGTCTTACAGAATTAGTCACTTTAGATATAGGCTTAGACTTACAGAATTAGCCACTCCAATGTCTCAGGGGTGGCTATATGTAACGACCCGACCGGTCGTTTTGAGCTCCGGTGCGTCATTTAGTAGATTGAGGCCGTGAACAGCTTCATCTTAGGTATATTGACTTATGTGTATGGTCAGAATTAATATTCAGTAAGTTTGGAGTCAAATCTAAATGGGAATTCTCATTTTGAAAGCTTAAAGTTGAAGAAATGAACTAGGATTAGAATTTTGAGTAAATGACCTCGGAATTGGGATCTGAAAGTTCCAACATGCTTGTATGATGATTTTGAACTTAGGCGTATGTCCGGATTTGGTTTTTGATAACCCGTGAGCATTCGGCGTATATGGTGGAAGTTAGTATTTTAGAAGAATTTCATAAATTTGGATTCGAAGGCATTTTAGAGTTATAGATGTCCGTTTGGGATTCCAAGTATGGGAATAGATCTGTATGGTGATTCTGGAGTTGGGAACGCAATTGGAAGTGAATTCGAATGTTCGGAGGTCAGTTTGAAGTTATTTGGCTAAATATAGGAATTTGAAGGTTTATGAGAAAATTCGGCCGGAAGTGAAAATTTTGATATCAGGGTCGGAATGCGATTCCGAAAGTTGTTGCAAGTCCGTAATATTGAATGTGACTTGTGTTCAAAATTTGAATAAATTCGGATTGATTTTGGTAGGAAATGGGACAATTAATCTCTTTAAGGAAAGCTTAAGTTGAAAAAGTCAACCCAACATTGACTTATGAATTAGATGACTCGGAACTGAATTATGATAATTCGGTTAGTTTTGGGGGATGATTTGAGACTTAGGAGCGCAATGGAAAGTAATTTTGGAGGTCCGGTGAAGAAGTTAGCCTATTTTGGCGAAGTTGGAATTTTGGCGGTGTCACGCCCCAAATCGAGGGACATGACCGGCGCCTGACCGGGTTTCCCCAGTCAAGCGGACCTGGGTGCCTTTCATTCCCACGCGTTACCCCTGTGATGACCGTTTCTCATTAACCAAATATATTACTAATCATAATTGATTTCACATTAAACAAATAAAACGATACGAGTGATTCATTAACAAGATTTCAATTTTTACAACGCCCGACATAACACAATATATATACATAAGACCTGGAGTCCCATAGTTTACATGTCTACAGAGCCTCTAGGATACAAAAGGGAAATACAATACTTGCCGGTAACAAGGCTCCGGCTATACCTTACAAAACCAAAATGAAATCTAAACCGAGTGGCATGAACCACACAAGGCCCCGAGGAAGAAAAGGGCTCACCAAAAACGGGCAGTGGAGGATGAAAGATACTACTGCCGATGAGCTGAAGTGCCTGCTACTGATCCACCTACAATCATGACATGAATGTAGCGCCCCCGGCAAAAGGGACGTCAGTACACTTGAATTGTACTGGTATGTATGGACAAACTTTGTCCCAAGTAAACTCAAGCCATTAAATTACATCAACAATTAATTAAGCCAGCCAACCATGTTTCCACATTTTCTCATTTCGAATAATTCTCACACTAAGCACTTTCTACTATCAACCAATTTAACAATAACCAATCAATCACGTAAAGCTCAAGTAGTCAAACAAAGGGGCAATCAGTGCCCCACAGGTTGCAAACTCTCCTGCTGTCTCCTTTCACAATTTCACATTATTGATTTTTGTATCAATTTTCAATAGCGATTTCGATCGCTTTCCATCCTTATTGCCCCCGACCACCCTTATTACCTCGGCCACCCTTATCACCCCAACCCACACCTTATTTCACCACGTTGCGGCGCGCAACACGACCCCGCCTTACAATTGAAAACACAACAATTTCAAACAGCAGATAAGGTACTACACACAATTTCAACAAGTTCAAATAAGCAACTTACACATTGGTTCATGTTCTCAATTTCTTCTCAATTCAATATCACAACCATGTTACAATATTTCCACAATTTAAGTGTTTCATCTCTTTCCACAATAAACCAATTTTCAAGTGTTTCGTTTCCTTACCACAAAGTGCCATATAGGCCATCATAAGTATTATTCACAATTCTTTACCCAATTCAACTCTCATTTAACCTTCGGTTCATATTCTATACCACATCACTCATATTTCAACAACAACTTTGAGAATTTCACACAATTTGTCAAATTAACATTAACCAAGCAATTTTCACACATATAGGCGATTTCACAAGAATCAAAATTAGCCATACATACCTGGTGATGATTTTTCCTCCTACTTTATGCTTACCCAAGATATCCTACTCTTGCCAACCTTGTTCTTGAAGACTCTTACTTCTACTCACTTCTTTTTACTAGAAATCAAGTTCAATAATCATGCATGAGTGTAAAAATTCTATTTTTAAAAGCTATTATATGCAAACCTCTCTTTACCCAATTAAAACTGAAAATCAAAGAAAATAGTTAGGGTTTTTACCTTGAAAATATTGGGGAAGTTGAATCCCTGCCCTAGAATCCCTTGGAATTAAGTAGTTGGAACAATCTTTGAAGATGAAGAACTTCTCTCTCTAAAAACCCTCTCTTCTCTCTCTAATTTTTGGTAAGATAATATGATAAAATGAAGAAGAAGTGTGTTATATTAAAGAAGAGATCGGGTCAAAATGTTACAAAATCTGGGCCGGGGTCAATTATGCGGTGCACTATGCGACCGCAGAATCAACATGCGGTCCGCATAGTGACCGCAGAATTGCCCCAATTTTAACACAGGTTCTGTTAAGGAATGCGGCCAGAATGCGGTCCGCATGTTGATTCTGCGGTCGCAAAGTGCACCGCAGATTTGACATGCGATCGCATATCGACCGCACTTTTGACACGATTTTTGGGAAACTCTCTGGAACGTTTTGCGGCAAGAATGCGGTCCGCATGTCAGGTTTGCGGTCACATTCTTGACCGCATATTTGACATTTTTCGGAAAAATTAATTCTCTACATTTTGAAACTTAAATCACTACCAAGGGTCCGAACCGCGGCGACCAAGCTCGCCGCGAAGAATTCTACGCATTCCTAATACATTATTCGGACCATGACACCATAGCTACTAGGTTTTATGCACAAAATCTTTACGGGGCCTTACAGGCGGAATGCGATCAGTAGGTGATATTTTGATCTAGGAGTAGGAATGGAATTCCAACAGTTGCAGTAGCTTCGTTAGGTGATTTTTGATATGTCTGCAAATTTTCAGGTCATTCGGACATCGTTTGGTCGGGTTTTTGATCGAATGTCAATTTTGAAAGTTTAAGTTTATGTTTGAATCGAATTTTAGGATTTTGGTGATTTTTGATGTTTAAGGTAGCGTTTATATGATCCGAGCAAGTTTGAATGAAGTATTAGGTTGAGTTTGTATTTTTGGTTGAGGTCCCGAGGGTCTCGGGTGTGTTTCGGATGCCCAACGGGTCGTTTTTGGAAGATTTTTGCCGTTTTGAGCATAAATGTAATGATCCAAAGGTCTATTTTTAGTTCTAGAGATCCAAATTTTATTTCGAGTCTTCGAGAATTTAAATAATGAATTGTAGGACTGATCCGAAAATTTTGGTTTAATTTCATCAAGTCGCGATTGGGTTTTTGACGAGAAATGTGATTTAATTATTTAACAAGCCAAATTGATGTTGCACTGGGCAAATGAGATCCAAATTCAGTTTTCTTTGAACCACTGGATCCGTATTGAAATTATGGAGCCATAGGAAAAAGAATCGTCATATTCCGAGATCGTATGACGGAGTTAAAGCCATTTTACTGAAAATAAAAGTTGCTGCAATTATTTTGGATAGTTGCTGAATTTGTTTGTAGTGTGAACAGTACCAGGCACGCTTGAACAGTGTCCCGCACGTGTGAACAGTGCCTGGACGCATGAACATTTATCGAAAAACAAAATTGGCATTTTAGCCACATCTTGAGTTCTAGAGCTCTAATTGAGGTGATTTTCGCGGCGTTGTTCTCGTCTCAACAAAGGGGTACGTATTCTATATCCAAACGTGAGTTTATTTAATGATTTCATGGTTATTTTTATCAAGTATTAGTGAATCAACTGGACGAAATTGGAGAAAAGCTGTACATTTTTCAAAAAAACAAAAATTAAAGATTTGAAGGGCCATTTGAACTCCGATTTTGGTAAATTTTATATGTACGGACTCATGGTGAGACGAGGATTCGGAAAATGTTAGTTTTATCAAGAAGCGTACCAAAATTCGTTTTTGGTGTAATTCGAGTTGTTTCGATTGGGTAATGTCCCTTTAGCCTATTTTGATGCATTTCTATTGATTTTGATCAGATTCTACACCCGTGGAGGCCGATTCTCGTGGCAAGGGTATTGCGGACTAGTCTTCGAGCCGAGCCGAGGTGAGTAATGGGTGTGGGTGATGACCAGGGGGTTCTAAACCCCAGTATATCACTATGTGATGTTGTATTGAGGCAAGACATGTACTCTCCTGTGAGTGTGGGGTCGAATGTGATTGGAGACTATGACTTAGTTCGACCTGCTGATACTATATTATGTTATTGGCTATTATTGAGCCGGTGAACCTCCTACTTAGATGGTTGTGAATATCTTTGGGCTATGAGCCAGTAATTGGGATCCCGCGAGGAACGTTGTTATTGTTTCTATGATATTGACATGCTATTTTGATACCAGTCCTGAGCTATTACTGTCTAAAAATGGTTTTCCAAACTCTGGAATTTCTGAAACACTATTTTCTACCGAAAATGATAAAAAGAGATTTCAAATACTATTTCTGTGTCTGTGAGGCTGCATTGCATTATAGCTGACTAGTAGTGGATTGGGTTGCGCGCCGCAGCATATCATGATATTGTGCTTGGGCTATAGGAGCCCCTCCGGAGCCTGAACCCCCACAGTGAGGAGGAGTACCTAAATGGATCGGGCTACGCGCCGTAGCTGTCATATTCATGCATTGCAATGCATTTAGCTATACCTGTTATTCTAATAGCTTATATTGTTGGTTCTGATATTACTCATGTTAATAACTGATACAGGATATTGTGTATAGCTTTACTTAGTGTTGTATTGGGTTTACTTTCCTTCGATGTCTTACCCGTGCTGATTACCACTGAGTTGTAAGTACTCACACTACTCCCTGCACCTTGTGTGTAGATCCAGGTACATCGCAGCCGAGTTGAGTCTATAGCTGCTTGGGAGATTTCTTTTGGACAGTCGAGGTAGCTGCCAGCATCCGCAGGACCTGACTCTCCAATTTATTCTCATTTTGTTTAGTCTATTCCACACTTACGCACAGTTGTATACACTGTCATATCTTAAAAATTCTAGTTGAGGCTCATGACTTGTGACTCATATTCCGTTGGGAGGTTATACTGGTTTGGGATGTCTAATCCCAGTGTGTTGAATATTTTCATTATTATACTATTAATGTTTTTGCTTAAAATGGGTTGATTGTGAGCTGATAGCTCTGTGTTTCTGTTGATTGGTCGGGCTGGCCTAGCAGTGTGTTGGGCGCCATCACGACCGGGTTTGGGGTCGTGACAAGTTGGTATCAGAGCTTAGGTTACTAGGCCTCATGAGTCTTGATCCAGTTGGTGGAGTCTCGTGGATCGGTACGGGGACGCCTGTATTTATCCTTGGGAAGATGCAGACCTTTTGGAAACATTTCACATTTCTTGGAAGTCTTATCGTGCCTATTTGATTCAGCTCGAGATATAATTTTTGAAGTTCCTTCCACACGTCTGTGTACGCATCGAGCGCCCACTAATGTGATTTCCTTGATGGTTTGTGATTCCTCGATCGACGGGCGAGATATAATATTTGTGTGTTCATATTGGGCCAATCGGGAGGACTTGAGACCAAATTTCTGTCTATGACTTGAGCACCAAGGTGCTGATTTTGTGAGCTGGTATTATGAAACTTATATGATCGGTATTGCCCCTGATTATGGAAATGGATGAGCTGTTAGTTGTTCGACTCTTATTGTAATCAGTTGTGTAGCCCCGAGCTATGGACGTGATGAATATTTATCATATCTCTTAGTTGGAAGGTAAAGTGCCTTATGTACAGTAGAATGAGTTCAGACTCAGGAAAACTAAAGTGATTATGCTATGTGTATCTTGGTGTAAAGTGTTGTACTGAAATGCTATATTGAGGCGAAGTAGGTGAGTTGATTCTGATGTGTAATTGAAGGGTATTTGATATGTGTTATGATTCGAGCAGGTGCAACGCATGTTCATGTATCAATTTTGATAATATGATTCGTATAGTATTGAGACTAATGTTGTTGATATGCATTGTGATGTCTTATCGAGTTGCGAATGTATTGTTAGGATGGTTTTGGTGATTCTCTGGCAGGTGGATAGGCCAAATTACAAAGGAAAATCTGTTAAAATTTTTGGAAAATTTGGGACTTAGAAAAGATTTTGTCACCTAAAGAATGGATTTAACTGTTTTGTGTGAATGAATACAAGAATTGCAAAAGAGTTAAGATTTTTGATGATTCGAGTCTCCGCCGAAGCTTGTAAATGACTTGAGTTTAATCTCACTATAACATTATGGCATCATTTGAGTAAGAATGCAATGAGTGGCTAAAAGTTCTTTGATGTATGGCTCCGAGCCAAGTTGGGGAGGTTGTTATTGATTAACTGATTGCACTGTTGTGTGCTATGTTGGTTCTGTCTCTAAGTATGTTGGGAAAATTCTAATAAAGGTTATGGTGCTTTGTAGAAGTGAAGAAATACTAGGATGATTTGAACTGTTGTTGGTAAAAAATGTTCGGAGTATAGAAAAGAAAGATAGAAAATTGTATCTGTATGTAATCATGTTGTGCAGTGTCAGATTTCTAACAAGGCACGAGTGGTTCTGTTCAATAAGATAGTTGAATTGCAACTGAATAAGGATGAATGACGCCCGAGAATGGTTTTGCGGTGTTCAAGATTTTGGTTGTAATAGTTAGGTGTCTTAAGATTGTGTATGTGGCAAAAGGTGGTGATTTCGTTAGAAGAGATCAAGACTTGTGTTATATTATGTGAATGATGGGATTTTATGTATACGTATTGGAAAGTAATGATAACAAATTCAAAATTGCAGGAAGTTCTTCAAAATAAAGTATTGTAGAATATGGTACTTCTGGGAAACATTGAGAGAGTATTAAGTGTCCTATGGGTCTTAGATTGTGTGGTCTGATGTACGAGTCTTGTGTGGTAACATGAGTTGAGGTATTGTGGTGTTACAGTAAATGATAATATTAAATTAAAGATGAATCAGAAAGGAACTTGGGTAAATGGAACAACTTGTTAATAAACCGAAACAGTATGATAAGGATACGATTAATTCTTGGTATGTGTTCGAAGTAATGAGTCTTGCAGATATTGTGCAAAAAAGCTCTTGAGTGCTGGCAGTTGCGTAGCTCGATGTGGGTAGAAGGACTCAGTCCTAACAGTTAAACTTATGCAATGAATTGGAAGAAAGAGTTTGTGATGTGTTTTACCGTGGTTAGAAAATGAGTGTATTTCCTGTTGGTATGCGGAGCTTGGAATTTGTAATGAGTTTTCCTCTATATGGGATCATGAAAGTCCTTGACTAGTTAAGTACGTCGATGTTTGTAGCGTAGGGAAGGGATAAAAGTTTCCATGTTATCTTAGTGTGGTATGGTATATGCGATGTGCTATGGAATGTTGATAATGGCATGTTCAAGGTTTTGAGATCTGTTTATAATATATGGGAAGTCATTAAATTTCTTGAGCAGAGCGGGCAGCTGCAAGTGATTTAAGTATCGATCTTTCTGGTGATTAAGGAGAAAAAAAAATGGTACTGCTATTCTAGTGATTTGACAGGGTATATGGCCAAAAAGGACAAGTTAATATAAACTGATAATATCTAGTGGTATGGTGGTATTCTCTTGGTTGATCGACTGTGATGATTGAGTTGTAGATGGCATAGAAAATTTTCTGAATGGCTTTTGTGGTATGAATGGATGCTTGATGTGTGTTATGTATTCATATAGTGGAGTGTGGAATCAGGCATAGTGATTCATGTGTTATATAGGTGATTAGGTGATGGAGACTAGAAGTTCTCGTAATCCGCCTATGTTGTGGTTGTATATCGTGTGTATCGGCACCGTTTAGCAATTATTGGAAATTGGAAGCCCTAGTGGCTCTCTCTTAGCATGATATGATGAATTTGGGTTATGATACTTGATTGCAGACTGGTTGTCACAAGTCAGGTTGTCTAGACTAATGTGATATGGACTATGTCAGAAATGGCACAAATTGCGTAGCAGGGTGCATCGGAGTATGCTCCAGTAGGGTAGTTGTACCCCAGGAGCAGCGGACGGTTGGTAGGTATTGCTTTGTCAGTTGGGCCTTCGTGGCAGATATCAGTGCAGAGGTTTCTACCATGATTCAGTTCCGGTATTGAGGAACTTTGTTGAATGAGTTTCTTGCGGCCGAGCTTGAGGCTATATATGTCTATTGTAATGAGCAATTTGACTCGATGTGCATTTCCTATTGTGAGATTCATGCGTGGATCGGGTGGCACGCCGCCATGGGTTATTTGGATCGGGTGGCACGCCGCCACAGGTATGGTATCTGGATCGGGTGGCACGCCGCCACGGGTATGTTATTTGGAACGGATTGCACGCCGCAACCGTGTAATGTGGAGAACAATTTTTTGTATGTTACCTTGTATACAATACTTCCTAGTTTCTGAGAAAAGTCAGTGTTGGGTGTCGCTCGGCGAATGGCGCATCGGTTGTGTCCTTACAAGGTTTGATAGCGTATATTAATTGTTTCACCGTGGGTGAGATTGATTGGTTGAGTTCAAACCTAAATTTGTGCGTGGCTGACTATTTTGAGCATGATGACTTGAGGTGTTTCATGGGTAATAGTGTTTTGATGGAATCTGATAATAGGTGAATTTGACTATATTATGCCCTAAATAATCACGCTTTATTGTTGTTTTGATATTGTTTATGACGACAAAATGCTTTTATTAGTGTTCTTAGTGTGTTATAGGTACACATGCGCTAATGAAGACTAAAAGGGCAAGTTTTGGAGTCAAAAGATGGTGAAAAAGGCCAAACTGTGGTACAAGTCAAGAACTTATGTTGAAAATAGCCGAGAAGGTGTGATTCCAAGCTATATGTATGTTATGGAATGAATATAAGTGATTTGGAGCTTTGAAGTCTGAGTAAAAGCTCAAGGAATTAAGCCGGGATCGAGTTTGGGGGTCAAATTTGATAGTGTAGTACAAGCGAAGAATGGATGAGGCATATGGCGCACTGTCTAGTAAATTGGACATAACATTTAGCTCAGAACTCTATTTTGGCTCCATAATATATAGTTGTAATTCTAACTCAATGGGATACAACTTTCATGTTTTGAGTTTTTTCAAATTCCCAACGGAACAGGGTAAAATCCCGCGGTTGGTTTCACCGCAACCGCGGTAGAACCGCGGAAAACAGGCTTGCAGAAGATTTTTGAAGATTCAGAGAACTGTTCTGTCCGCGGTTCGTCCGCGACTGCGGAAGAACCGCGGAAAGTGCCGCAAATAGTTTTTAGCCCTAAAACCTCTATATAAACCCCTAGTTCGCCCAATAGAGGCAAGTTGTGTATTTTTCACTACTTTTGCAAGACAATTAGTAAGAGAGAACTCTCCCAACTCATTCCTTTATTTTATATCAAGTATTTATTTATGAATTCAACTATTATTATTGTTTCTTTGAGCATGAGTATCTAAATCATTTTCTAAGGTTTTGATGGAACCTATTGAGTGATGAACTTATCGTTTATGTGACTACAAATTGTTAGCGAGATTTCTATTTGTTCAACTTCATTCTTGTTGTAGTTAATTGGAAGGATCCCCAATTAGCTGTGCCTATTTAGCGTGCATAACTTTGAAAAGAGTGCATAGTTAGGTATATTGTTGAACAACACCACACCTAGGTTATTGGAGGAATCTATAACTTTAGGCGTAAAGACGGGGTTAGGAATAACGAAGTATTGGGTGCAATCTTAAGTGAACTATTCAAATTAAAGCTAGCTAGGGTAGCTCGGGAGAGTGTAGTAGTAAATTATTGTAATTGCTCGAGAGAGGGTTACGGTACAAATAACATTCATGATTGATAGAATATATTAACAATTTGTATGAGCATAACGATAAGTGATTCCATCAATAGGGGAAATCAATACCTTGGTCCTTCTCCATGTTATTTACCCAATATTCAATTCTTTCTTTTAAGCCTTTTAATTATTGCAAAGTAGTGGTTCGAAAAACTCACAAAATATACTCAAAGTTTGGGAACTTGATTCGGAAGTATTCTTGGGTTGTGAAAGTTGTGATTGGTAGGTTAATTCCCTGTGGGATCGGTCTTTGACTTATTAGATAGGGTTATATTGACCACGACCGCTGCTTGGATGTGAATCAATTTTGACGCCATTGTCGGGGAATTAACGGAATTATCAATTACCATTGACAGAACTTCAAGATTGTTGTGTAGTCAGGTTCTTTCTACACTTTACATTGAATATTTTGACGGTTGTTGATTTCGCTACTCAGGTGCATGCCTAGAAAATCTGCAAGGACTGGAGAACTAATTTAAGGACTTTCAGACCTCAAGCAAACTTTCCGGGCACGTAACAAAGCTATCAAACAAATTCAGCAATCTCAACAACTAATAAAACTAGACTTCGACATGGGTGACGTAAACGAACCAAACCAGCAAGTCGGGTTAAATATGCAAGAGGCGCAGGAGGCACAGGAAGGTGCACTGTTTGACTGGGCACAACCCACATCGGATAATTTGGCAACTGCCATCGTTGTGCCAGCAATTCAAGCTGAGTCTTTCTAGATTACTAACAACATGTTACACTTGTTGCAATACAAGGGATTATTCTCTAGGTATCAGGTTGAAGATCCACAACAGCACCTGAAGAACTTTCTCTCAATATGAAAGACACAGAGGCAACTGAATGTGACTCCGGAAGCCATCAGACTATTGCTCTTTCCGTTCTCAGTTACAGGGGTTGCACAGATATGGCTAAGCTCACTCCCCATAAACTCTATTGCAACTTGGGATGAGTTAGTAAAACAATTCTACAACAGGTTTCATCCACCTAACAAGACAGCTCAACAAATTGATGAGATTGTGAGCTTCAAGCAGAAACCAATGGAGACATTACATGAAACTTGGGGCAGATTCAAGGGTATGCTTGTTATGTGTCCTCACCATGGGATTCCTGAGCAGATGTTGGGTCAAAGGTTTTACATGGGGCTTTCAGACAGTATGAAGAATATTGTAGATGCTTCAGCAGGTGGGGCTTTTCCGAGCAAGACTTGGAGAGAGGGCCAAAATTTGCTAGACAAGATGGCTCAAAATTCCGGGTGGACGACCAGAAATGCTCCTATCACTCCAGTGGTACACTCTGTACCTCTGAATCCATCCAGCACTATGGAGGAGAACATGGCAACCTTATTGACACAAATGAGCATCCTGACAAAGAAGGTGGAAGAATCAGGGGTTAAGCAGCAGGTTCACATTGTAGATACTACCAATGGCGGTTTATGCACATCTTGCATTAGCTAACCCATAGGTAACCCATGTGCTGCAGACCAAGAACATCATCATCAACATGGGGATATGAACTTTGTAGAAAATTATGAAGGGAAGAGACAAGGTAATCCGAGTTGGGGTCAGCAAGCTCCACAGCAATACAGGCCTCCACAACTACAGTATAATGCAGCAGGTATAAGGCCACCACACAATATGGCTCCATATCATAGACCTCAGAATTTCGGCAATCAGCAGCAGGGATATCATCCACCCCCACCACAGCACGGGGGTAGACATCACGATGGGTTCGCAGAATTGAAAGCTATGATGCAACAGGTAATCGGGTCAAATGCCAAAACCAATGAGAGAATAGATGCCCATGATGCAGCCATCAAGAATATTGAAGTACAGATGGGCCAGATTGCTATGTCTCTCAACAATCGTCCTCAAGGGACATTGCCTGCAGACACACAAACAAACCCAAAAGACCATGTCCCAAAGTAGCTGATGGCAGTGACTTTGAGAAGCGGTAGAGATCTAGATGCTGAGAAAGAAGAAGAGAAAAGCAACACAAATGCTGAGACACTCACTCCAGTGCCCATTGAACTGGATGAGTCCACAGGGTTGACAGAAGTTACAGTCCAGCCAGTTGCTGAAAATAAAGAGGAGCAGTAGGAAACAGAGAAAGTAGCTGAACAGGTAAAGCAGCAGGTTGAAGAGAAAGTGCTAGAGAAGGAAAAGTCCCAAGTCATTGGGAAGAAGAGGCCTCCACCACCATTACACCAAAGGTTGGCTAAACACCAGAAAGAAGAGCAATTCAAAAAGTTCTTTGAGATGCTCAAGCAAATCCAGCTAAACATTCCCTTAATTGAAGCTTTAAAAGAAATGCCTGGGTATGTTAAGATGATGAAAGATTTGATGTCGCAGAAATTTGATTTCCAAGACTTGGCCACCGTAACCCTTACCCAGACTAGTTGTGCAGTGGTCTCCAGACTCATAGCTGAGAAGCTATCTGATCCAGGTAGCTTCACCATCCCATGCACTATAGGGAATTATGCCTTTGCAAAGACATTGTGTGATTTGGGGGCGAGCATTAATCTCATGCCCTTGGTTATTTATAAGAGGCTAGGCAATGGGAGAGCCAGTCCTACCTCTATGTTATTACAACTTGCTAACAGGATGGTTAAGTGTCCATTTGGTATTTTAGATGATGTGCTTATCCAGGTAGGGAAGTTTGTGTTTCCCCCCGATTTTGTGATTCTTGATTGCAAGGTGGACGAGGAAATTCCTATAATCTTAGGAAGGCCATTCTTAGCCACCGGGAGAGCTCTAATTGATTGTGAGATTGGGGAACTCAAGATGAGGTTGGATGATGAGGAGATCATATTCAATGTACAAAAATCCATGAGGCACCCTAGTGAGTTCGCGAATTGCTCTCTTATTGATGTGGTTGATGTGATAGTGGAGACCGACGATGCAGAGTTGACCATTGAAGATCCATTTCACGCATGCCTAATGAACTTAGAAGAGGTAAATGGTAAAAGTCTAGCAGAATGGGTACTATCTCTGGAAGGCAAGGGGTTTTGGGAGAGAGAGCTTGAATTTGAGCCTCTACATTTAGAGAAAAGAGAGACCCCTCCTGCAAAGCCATCCATAGAAGAGCCACCAAAACTTGAGCTTAAACCACTACCATCTCATCTCAGGTATGAATTTCTAGGTCCTAACTCCACTTTACCTGTTATTACTTCATTTGGTTTGCTAGATGTGCAGGCTCAAAAGCTATTACAGGTACTCAAGGAATGTAAAGCTGCCAATGGTTGGACCATGGAAGACATAAAGTGGATCAGCCTTGCATACTGCATGCACAAGATTCTTCGGGAAGAAGGGGCACAAACCTTCCAGGAAACGCAAAAAAAGGCCGAACCCGAATATGAAGGATAGGGTGAAAAAGAAAGTGATAAAGTGGCTAGACACGGGGTAGATCCCAGATAAGTTTTCTCACCCTTCTGTGCTATACATGTATTATTATGCCATGAGGACATGGCATGATTTTAAGTGTGGGGTGGGAGACTTATCTTGTATTGTATATTGTATATAGTAGTTGTAGCTATAAATTATATTAGCTGGCTTGGCCTGATGATAGACACTTGGTGAAGGGTTTCTTAAGGGTCTAAGTTGGAATAAAAATACAAAAAAATCAGAAAATTTAAAAAAATACAAAAATATGAGTAGAGGACTCTTCATTATGATGGACTATTTAGGACAAGTACTTTTGAGGGAAGTAGTCCACGTAGGAATTTTTCTTTCTTTTATTTTCTTTTTCTAGGTAGTGTATCATCTCCTTCTTGGTTTTTCTTTTGACCATGGTTCTTTCTCAAGGGTTTTTATTGAACCGGGTTAGGTAGATTTTTTTTTCTTAGGATTAGAGAAAAAAGGGTAACATGTAACCCCAAGTATGAACATTAGCAAAAGCTTAATTGAACTTGAGAATGTATTCTCTAAGCTTGACTATAGAATCTAAATATGCCTTAAATTTGCACAATAATGGTTGCTTAAACATCGATAGGACTTTGTAGATTAACCAGATTCCAAATGAGTTGCATGCTATGTGTGTGTGAGATTTTACTTACATTGTATGTTTTACATGATGCCTAGAACTTGCCCTGTGTGTTTACAAAGCGAAATAGAAGTTGTTTGGTTGTAGAAAGGATAGAGGCATTTCTTTGTGTAACCCCATAAACCAATAGACATGAATTCACCCATACATAATATCTTAGTTAACCCCTTTGAGCTTAAAGCCTATTCTTTGATAACCCTTGAATGTTCATCAAATTATTATATTGTTCTACTTTACCTCCTAGAAGCACTTGTATTGAATTGAATATGAAAAAGTCTAAGTGTGGGGTGAAGGGAAATTGAAAAATGGACAATCAAGAATGAATGGTAGAAAATAGTGAACTGACCAAAATAATGTACATGTGTTGCAAAGCAAAGAGCTATTCTGAGAAAAATAGCTATATCAATGAAAAACAGTAAGGTCAGTTACACCAACAAAAGAAAAGTGGGTATTCAAAGTAAATAAAGGTGAAGGAATGTTTAGGGGAGACATAAGGAAGAAAACTAAAGGGAAATTTTGAAAAGGAAAAGAAAAGTGCTTAGCGAGGTTAGCCACTATAACAAAACATATCCTACCCGTCCCGTAGCCAACATTAAAACACGTAAAGACCTCTTGATCTATGATTGAATAACTCGATTAGTGGAGTATTACACTAGGGGCAAGCATATGGTGTGTCTGTATGCATATGAATGATCTTTGTTGAGAGTGAGTGCATTTTTCAGATATTTATAAGTTCCATGCTCTGAACTGCTTATGTGTGGGAAATTCTCTCAATAAATTATGTGAGGGCGTGTAACTCAAGAGGAAAACGGTAAATTTGCAGGTTTTTGATAATAACTAGAGTAAGCAATAATGTGTTGGCAGTTGAGTTTATGGTTAGGTAAGGATTGTGCATTTCTTAGGTTAATCATGAAATATAGCTTTTGTGACATATGTTGGGGGAGACATTAATAAAATTGGCCTAAAGTGTGATTAAGGTTGCTCGAGGACGAGCAAAGGTTTAAGTGTGGGGTATTGATAATAGGTGAATTTGACTATATTTATGCCTTAAAAAATCACACTTTATTGTTGTTTTAATATTGTTTATGATGACAAAATACTTTTATTAGTGTTCTTAGTGTGTTATAGGTACACATGAGCTAATGAAGACTAAAAGGGCAAGTTTTGGAGTCAAAAGATGGTGAAAAAGGCCAAAGTGTGGTACAAGTCAAGAACTTATGTTGAAAATAGCCGAGAAGGTGTGATTCCGAGCTATATGGACGTTATGGAATGACCAGAAGTGATTTGGAGCTTTGATGTCTGAGTAAAAGCTCAAGGAATTAAACCGGGATCGAGTTCGGGGGTCAAATTTGATAGTGTAGTACAAGCGAAGAATGGATGAGGCATATTGCGCACTGTCTAGTAAATTGGACATACATTTTCGCTCATAACTCCATTCTGGCTCCACAATATATGGTTGGAAAGCTAACTAAAAGGGCCAAAACTTTCGTGTTTTGTGTTTTCCAAGGTCCCAAAGGAACAAGGTGAAAATCCGCGGTTTCACCGTGACCGCAGTGGAACCGCGGAAAAACTAGCCTGCAGAAGATTTTTGAAGATTCAGAGAACTGTTCTGTACGCGGTTCGTCCGCGACCGCGGAAGAACCGCGGAAGGTGCCGCAAATATTATTCCTAGTTGTGTACAAATTAAGTTTTTTAGCCCTAAAACCTCTATATAAACCCCTAGTTCGCCCAATAGAGGCAAGTTGTGTATTTTTCACTACTTTTGCAAGACAATTAGTAAGAGAGAACTCTCTCAACTCATTCCTTTATTTTATATCAAGTATTTATTTATGAATTCAATTATTATTCTTTTTTCTTTGAGCATGAGTATCTAAATCCTTTTCTAAGGTTTTGATGGAACCTATTGAGTGATGAACTTATCATTTATGTGATTACAAATTGTTAGCTAGATTTCTATTTGTTCAACTTCATTCTTGTTGTAGTTAATTGGTAGGATCCCAATTAGCTGTGCCTATTTAGTGTGCATAACTTGGAAAATAGCGCATATTTAGGTATATTGTTGAACAACACCACACCTAGGTTATTGGAGGAATCTATAACTTTAGGCGTAAAGACGGGGTTAGGAATAACAAAGTCTTGGGTGCAATCTTATGTGAACTATTCAAATTAAAGCTAGCTAGGGTAGCTCGGGAGAGTGCTAGTAAACTCTTGTAATTGCTCGGGACAGGGTTACGGTACAAATAGCGTTCATGATTGATAGAATATATTAACAATTTGTATGAGCATAACGATAAGGGATTTCATCAATAGGGGAAATCAATACCTTGGTCCTTCTCCATATTATTTACCCAATATTCAATTCTTTCTTTTAAGCCTTTTAATTATTGCAAAGTAATGGTTCGAAAATCTCACAAATATACTCAAAGTTTGGGAACTTGATTCGGAAGTATTCTTGGGTTGTGAAAGTTGTGATTGGTAGGTTAATTCCCTGTGGGATCGATCTTACACTTATTAGACCAAGTTATATTGACTATGATCGTTGCTTGGACGTGAATCAGAATCATAAGTTGTGGCAAGGCCACATGATGTTATGACCTTTCGAGGAGGATTCAAGTATTATATTTCAATAATGCGAGATGGGATCTCAGTTCTATATTATGATGGTACGGAGGAATTGAATTACAACTCTTTTGTGTGAGTCAGTTGTCATGATTCGAGTGTGTTCAGATCATTTCTTATTGGAGCTTGTGTTGTGCTCGTCGTGGCTTAGGCCGATGAGGAGGTGTCATATTACCAGTGTGGTGTGTTATAATCGAAATGATCCTTGCAGTCATTAATGAGTGCGAACATACATGATTTCAGCTAGATAGAAAGGTAATATCGAGGTTTGGCTCCAAAATCCGTTGTAATATCAGTCAAAAGAGAAATGGCTTCATAAATGGTTGATCCAAGGAATTATTATGGTTTAGCCCGTGTTTTATTTATCGTTGGCAGTATATGAAGGTGTTGGAATAAGACTTCAACTAATAAGAGGTTTCCATCGGTATTTGGGTATTGTAGGAAACTGCGGTAAATAAAGAATGTTATTGTGGTCATATGAGTAAAGTGATGCAAAGTGTGAATTCAACAAAGTTATGCATTAATGTTTGGGTACAATGTGTGGAGATTGATATGGTGGTCAAATGATGGAAAAAGACTTGGCAGGAAATTCAGGATGTTGGAATTTGGCCTAATGGCTTATTCGCTTGAATAAAGAATTATATCTATAGAATTATATAGCTAATGTGCTCAACTAAGTAGTGGTAGCACGGGAAGGTGCATGATGTCTTCGCACGTTCGAGGACGAACGTATGTTTAAGTGGGGGAGATTGTCACGACCCGACAGGTCATTTTGTGCTCCGGCATGTCATTCAGCAGATTGAGGCCATGAATCGCTTCATCTCAGGTATATTGACTTGTGTGTATGGTAAGGATTAAAATTCAGGAAGTTTGGAGTCAAATCTAAATGGAAATTCTCATTTTGAAAGCTTAAAGTTGAAGAAATGAACTAGGATTGGAATTTTGAGTAAATAACCTCGCAATTGGAATATGAAAGTTCCAGCATGCTCGTATGATGATTTTGAACTTGGGCGTATGTCCAGATTTAGTTTTTGATAACCCGTGGGCATTTCGGCTTACATGGTGGAAGTTAGTATTTTAGAAGAATTTCATAAATTTGGGTTGGAAGGAATTTTAGAGCTATTGATGTCCGTTTGGGATTTCGTGTCTGGGAATAGATTCGTATGGTGATTATGGTGTTAGGAACGCGATCGAAAGTGAATTCGGATGTCCGGATGTCATTTTGAAGTCATTTGGCTAAATATAGGAATTTGAAAGTTTATGAGAAAATTCGACCGGAAGTGAAAATTTTGATATCGGGGTCGGAATGCGATTCTAAAAGTTGGTGCAAGTCCGTAATATCGAATGTGACTTGTGTGCAAAATTTGAGTCAATTTCAAACGATTTTGGTAGGAAATGGGACAATTAATCTCTTTAAGGAAAGCTTAAGTTGAAAAAGTCAACCAAACATTGACTTATGAGTTAGAGGGCTCAGAACTGAATTCCGATGATTCGGTTAGTTTCGGGTGATGATTTAAGACTTAGGAGCGCAATCGGAAGTAATTTTGGAGGTCCGATGAAGAAGTTAGCTTATTTTGGCGAAGTTGGAATTTTGGCGGAATCCGATCGATAGGTGATATTTTGATCCAGGATTTGGAATGGAATTCTGATAGTTGCAGTAGCTTTGTTAGGTGATTTTGGATATGTCTGCAAATTTTCAGGTCATTCGGACATCGTTTGGTCGGGTTTTTTATCGAATGTGAATTTTGAAAGTTTAAGTTTAAGTTTGAATCGAATTCTAGGATTTTGGTGATTTTTTATGTTCAAGGTAGCATTTTTATGATTCGAGCAAGTTTGAATGAAGTATTAGATTGAGTTTGTGTTTTTGGTTGTGGTCCCGAGGGTCTCGGGTGTGTTTCGGATGCCCAACGGGTCATTTTTGGAAGATTTTTGCCGTTTTGAGAATAAATGTAATGATCCAAAGGTCTATTTTTAGTTCTAGAGATCAAAATTTGATTTTGAGACTTTGAGAATTTAAATAATGAATTATAGGACTGATCCTGAAATTTTAGTTTAATTTCATCAAGTCGCGATGGAGTTTTTGACGCGAAATGTGATTTAATTGTTTAACGAGCAAAATTGATGTTTCACTGAGCAAATGAGATCCAAATTCAGTTTTGTTTGAACCACTGGATCAGTATCGAAATTATGGAGCCATAGGAAAAAGAATCGTCAAATTTCAAGTTCGTATGACGGAGTTAAAGCCATTTTAGTGAAAATAAAAGTTGCTGTAATTATTTTGGATAGTTGCTGAATTGTTTTAGCAGCGTGAACAGTACCAGGCACGCGCGAACAGTGTCCCGCACGTGTGAACAGTGCCTGGACGCATGAACAGTAATCGGAAAAAATACATCTTGAGTTCTAGAGCTCTGATTGAGGTGATTTTCGCGGCGTTATTCTCATCTCAACAAGGGGGTAAGTATTCTATATTCAAACGTGATTTTATTTAATGATTCCATGGTTATTTTCATCAAGTATTAGTGAATCAAATGGACAAAATTGGAGAAAATTTGTAAATTTTTCAAAAAACGAAAATTAAAGATATGAGGGGCCATTTGAACTCCGATTTTGGTAAATTTTATATGTACGGACTCGTGGTGAGACGAGGATTCCGAAAATATGAGTTTTATTATTTTTCGAGAAGCGTACTAAAAGTCGGATTTTGGCAACTTTGTGGTTTTTGGTGTAATTCGAGTTGTTTTGATTGGGTAATGTCCCTTTAGCCTATTTTGATGCATTTCTATTGATTTTGATCAGATTCTACACCCGTGGAGGCCGATTCTCGGGGCAAGGGCATTGCGGACTAGTCTTCGAGCCGAGTCGAGGTGAGTAATGAGTGTGGGTGATGACCAGCGGATTCGAAACCTCGGTATATCACTATGTGACGATGTATTGAGGCGAGACACATTCTCTATTGTGAGTGCGCGGTCAAATGTTATTGGGGACTATGGCTTAGTCCGACCTGTTGATACTGTACTGTGTTGCTGGCTATTATTGAGCCGATGAACCTCCTACTTGGATGGTTGTGGATATCTTTGTGCTATGAGCCAGTTATTGGGATCTCGCGAGGATCGTTGTTATTGTTTCTATGATATTGACATGCTATTTTGATACCAGTCCTGAGCTATTACTGTCTAAAATGGTTTTCCAAACTCTGAATTTCTGAAACACTGTTTTTACTGAAAATGATAAAAAGACATTTCAAATACTATTTTCTGAGCCTGTGAGGCTGCATTGCATTATAGCTGACTGGTAGTGGATCGGGCTACGCGCCGTAGCATATCATGATATTGCGCTGGGGTTGTAGGAGCCCCTCCGGAGTTTGAACCCCCACAATGCGCACGGGTACCCAAATGGATCGGGTTATGTGCCGTAGCGATCATATTCATGCATTGCATTGCATTTAGCTATACCTGTTATTCTAATAGCTGATATTGCTGGTTCTGATATTACTCATATTGATAACTGATACAGGATATTGTGTATAGCTTTACTTAGTGTTGTATTGGGTTTTCTTACCTTCGTTGTCTTCCCCCTGCCTATTACCACTGAGTTGGAAGTACTGACATTACTCCATGCACCTTGTGTGTAGATCCAGGTACATCACAGTCGAGTTGAGTCTATAGCTGCTTGGGAGATTGCTTTTGGACAGTCGAGGTAGCTGCCAGCGTTCGCAGGACCTGACTCTCCAGTTTATTCTCATTTTGTTTAGTCTATTCCACACTTGCGCACAGTTGTATACACTGTCATATCTTATAAATTATGGTAGAGGCTCATGACTTGTGACTCCTGTTCCGTTGGGATGTTATACTGGTTTGGGATGTCTAATCCCAGTATGTTGAATATTTTCATTATTATACTATTACTGTTTATGCTTAAAATGGGTTAATTGTGAGCTGATAGCTCTGTGTTTCTGCTGATTGGTCTGGCTGGCCTAGCAGTGTACTGGGCGCCATCACGACCGGGTTTGGGGTCGTGACACTATATTAATCAAGTAATCCTTAAGTCATCTAAATTGTAGCCAGCTCAGGTTATTTTCAAATATTAGCCAATTAGATTACTTTCAATACTATCCAATTAACTAATCAGTTATCTATTACAGTTATAACCAATTCCCTAAAGCATAGTAAGATTGATCATAGTTTTAACACATGAATCTATTACAAATACAGCTCACTTGTGTCAATTTGCACACATAGCCACAATCAAAAATCATTTATCAATTAACCAAAACTCAGAGGGAAATTAGATGATAGTTGAATCTCAATTAACTAACTCACAATTTCAGACTTAGGCATAGCTAACAAATTCGACATAAAGAAGCATACTCACAACACATTCATGTATAGACTTATAAAAAAAAACCTAAGAGGCTCAGTTTATCAATTAAGCATAATAGACAGGATTGATGGCAGGCTAATGATAGAAACTCTCAGAAGTTATCAAAGAAGATAAGTAGTCGAAGCATGCTTGAACAGAAGTCATGTAGAAGATGAACAATTAGAAGATAGAAGATGAAGAGATTTTAACAAACAAAAATTAACTACAACTAACAAAGAAAGCAATTTAAACAAAGAAAAATATGCTAGAGATTGAAACATAGTAAACAGGAAGCAGGGACTTAGCTTAGCAGGATTTGTCTCTTGAGCTTCGTTTATTCATTTCTTTATTTTTCTTTTCTTTTCTTGTTCTTTTTTCTTTTCTTTTCTTCCAGTTTCTCAGACTTTAGAGACTCGGAGTCTTTATTTTTCAGATTTTTCTCAAATCAGTTACTTTCTTAGGTTCTTGGTGGTAAGGAAGTGTTAGAAGTGTAAAGGGGTATGTTTTGGGGGTGGGTCTTATCTGGGAGTTCGCTAGAAGTAGGGTTCCGGCGAGCTTAATTTGAATATTCAAACATTTCTGGAGATATTCGAGGGAAACCATCTACGTGGGGTGAAAGATCCCCTCATAGTGATTAGGTGGTGTTAATTTGGGAGGCAGTTTCAAAGATTGAAGGTCGCCGGTGAAGATTCCGGTGACCAGGCTTTCAAGAAGGAGGGATTTTTTTCTTGTTTTCTTAAGGTTTTAGCGGGGTTTTGGGTGAAGAAGAAAGATAACAAGAGTTTTGGGGTGTTGAGTGGTCGGAGACGGCCATAGATGGCGGCCAGTCTCCATGGGATTGATGCCGAAGATGAAGGTGAAGGGCAGCTAGGGTTTTGGGAATGAGTAAATGGCCGGTCTCTGAAGGAGACTGCCTTATATACTCTTCTGGGGCTAGGTGATCCTGGCCCTTGGATCATTTTTTGATCAATGGCCAGGATCAATTAATCCCATACACTGTCGTTTGGATGTTATTAAAGATTAATTGGCCTCCGTTAGATAATCTTAAATGGACGGCCAGGATTAAATCGACAATACTGTGTCCTTTGGTTTATTTAAAGAGATTCAAAATTGTTTGTTTGATTAATCATATGGACGGCCAGGATTCAACCTATTTAAACTGTGCCGTTTTCTTTTAAAGCTGGACCGGCCAGTAGTCTCTTTGAGCTGATGTATTTTGGGCTTGAAATATGGCCCAATTATTGTATTTCTTATGTATTTTTCATGTATTTAATTATTTTTTTGTATTTTTCTTATTGTATTTTATTTTTCTCTTTTTATATTCCTTTCAATTATTAATTCTATTTTATTTTCCTATTTTTTATAATTTTTCTTATATTTTTGACATTTTTTGCTATTTTTTTTAATTTTCCATTATATTTCTATTTTTATTGATTTTTTTTAATTCCTTTATTTTTGTGATATTTTCAAATTAACCTATTTTTAATTTTTTAAAATTTTTGAATTTATAATTGTTTCAATCACAAGCATATACTTTATTTCAATCAAACACATAATTGCAAATTAAAAATCTTATTTATTTTAATATTAGGCAAAAATCACGTGCTCACAACACCTGATTACGACTTTGAAAAAGATATTGCCTTATTATTCAGGTGGGTGCATGATTGCTACTTTGAAAAAGATATTCCCTTATTATTCAGGTGGGCGCCTGCTTACGAACTTGAAAAAGTATTCCCTTATTATTCAGGTGGGCACCTGCTTGCGAATTTGAAAAAACGATATTCCCTCATTATTTAGGTGAGCGCCTGATTGCGAACTTGAAAACGTATTCCCTTATTATTCAGGTGGGCACTTGATTGCGAACTGAAAAAAGATATTTCCTTATTATTCTGGTGGGCGCCTGCTTACTAAGTTTGAAAAAGATATTCCCTTATTATTCAGGTGGGCGCCTGCTATTATCTAAAAACAAAGAAAATTTTCTGCCCCAGTTTGATAATTGGGTGTAACATGTTCAATTTTGAAATAAATGGTAATACGTTCCTTATTATCCAGGTGGGTGCCTGATTACTGATTTTTAAAATGGATTCCATCACCTATTGCAGTTTTGTTTTGACTGTTTTCCCTTATTTTCCAGGTGGGTTCTTGATTGTTGAACTTTACGCTCCCTTGTTATCCACATTGGTCACATTCACTTTAAAGTGATTAGTAAGAATTTGAATCTTTTGTCTCTGTTCTAATCAAAGAAAAACTTGTTAGTATGAAACGGTGGTTAGCTGCTGGCATTCTTGTTGGCCTTATTTCCACTTTTGAATCTACTCCATCTTGCTTTTTATATTGCCTTGCCATAACTTCTGGCTATTTTCCAACAATTCTCTGAACCCAACTTTTCCTTCTGACTCTCTCTTGTTGTTTCTTTTCCCTTTTATTGTTCCTCCAACTACATGATTGCCATATGTCCTTTTATCGCATTTGTCCTTTGATGAACCCCAGTCTAATTGTGCCATATAACTGAGAAGCTGGTGATTAGCTTTGATTGTAAATGTCTCATAGATAGGTTTCAAGAAAAATGATATGCAATGACCCCGAAGTTTTGAGGGTATGAATACTTTAAAAAATGAAAGGACGAGACTTATATGAGCGGGAAGGCTGATTCATTTGATTATGCCATGCATTCAGATTAACCGACCCAGTCTGTCCAACCAATCAACTGTCACTTGCCAATATTTATTTCACCATCCAAATTTCAACAAACCCAAAATTTTCTTGCTTTGCAGCCTTTCTACAACAAATTTCTTTCTCACTTTCGCCTTATTGTGCCCGCGAGGGTTTTCACCAATAAGACTCTTTAATTTCATTTCTCTCAGCTCGCGTCGCCTTACGGTGCCCGTGAGGGTTTTCATCAATAAGACTCTCTAATTTCATTTTTCTCAGCTCGCATCGCGTTACAGTGCACGTGAGAGTTTTCACCAGTAAGACTCTTATTTTAATTCTCTCTCCTGACTTCGCCTTACGCTGCCCATAAGAGTTTTCACCAATAAGACTTTCTCCTTTTCATTTTTATTATTTTCTTCATCTTCCGGTACCTGAGTGTTGTCCATAGCATGTCTTTTCTTACCTACTTGTACTGCCATTTCCTTGAAATTAATCAGAAGGTCTTTCTTTGGACCGTAATGTTGCTTTTGGATGAGTTTTAGAAAGAAAGGTATAAAGGCTCAAATTTTTCGACTTGGGTTTCCATATTACAACTTTCAGAATCATATTCTCCATAATGATTATAACTTCTGCCCCAGTTTCAATCTTTGGGGAACCTTGGACTTTCTTTCTGTTATGACTTAACCTTAGTGAGACTGCCTACATACCCTTTTGGGATCAAGTCAAAATGTAGTTCGGATCATAAGATCGCTTTGTTGTTGCGATGTTCACTTCTTCCAAATTTTCGTCTTTTGCATTTTTCTTTATTTTCCTTTTCTTTTCTTTTCTTTTCTTTTGCCATTTTTCACATCTTTTCTTCTTTTTTTCTTTTTTTTTCAGCTTTTGCTTTTCTTCTTTTCTTTGACATTTCATCATCCCATTTCTGATTTCATTGTTGATTCCCAAAGAGGGGTATGAAAGAATAAAGTAGTAAGACTCAAAGGGATAGCAATGGATAAAGTGTTTAGATAACTAAATAAAATGCTTTCATCGTTTCAATTTCAAAATATGACAAATACAATTAGATACATGAAAGAAATAATACATAATATATTTTGACCGCGTCAGAGTTGATAGCCGTCTCTACGCATTTTCCTTCTACGTCTGTCAAATATAATGCTCCATTAGACAACACTCGAGATACAAAAAATGGCCCTTGCCAATTAGGAGCAAACTTTCCTTTTGCCTTAGCCCAATGAGGTAAGATGCGCCATAACACCAATTGTCCGACTTCAAATTTTTGCGGACGTATTTTATTATTACATGCTCTTGCCATTATTTGTTGATACAGTTGTCCATGACATACTGCTGCCAGTCTTTTCTCATCAATTAAACTCAATTGTTATCACCATCAATCTTTGCCTCTGCAATGATTCGAAGGGAGGGTATTTCAACTTCTGCATGTATCACTACCTCCGTGCCATACACCAATGAATAAGGGGTTGCACCTACCGAAGTGCGAACGATAGTGCAATATTCCAACAAAGCAAAGGGTAATTTCTCATTCCATTGTCTTGATCCTTCCACCATTTTCTGAAGGATTTTCTTAATATTCTTATTTGTTGATTCAACTGCTCAATTCGCCTTGGGACGATATGGTGTGGAATTGCGATGCATAATTTTAAACTTCTGACATGTCTCTGCCATCAAATGACTGTTAAGGTTGTCCCCATTATCCGTAATAATCACCTTCGGAATTCTGAAATGGCAAATGATGTTTGCATGTACAAAATCAACGACTGCCTTCGTGGTTACCGCCTTGAATGTCATTGACTCCACCCATTAGTAAAATAATCAATGGCAACCACAATAAACCCGTGCCCATTAGATGCTACTGTCTCTATTGTCCCAATGACATCCATACCCCAAGCAATGAAAGGCCACGGTGCCGACATCGTATGCAGCTCATGTGGCGGAGAATGAATCAAATCTCCATGTATCTGGCACTGATGACATTTGTGCACATGAATGATACAATCTCGTTCCATAGTAAGCCAGTAATATTCAGCTCTGAGTATTTTCTTTGCTAGCACATACCCACTCATGTGGGGTCCAAAGACTCCTGTGTGTACCTCAGCCATAATTGTGGTAGCTTGCTTTGCGTCTATACCTCCTAGCAAGCCCAGATCTGGGTTCCTTTTGTACAAAACCCCTACACTAAAGAAAAATCCTCTCGCCAATTATTTTATGGCGCTCTTTTGGTTTCCTGCAGCTTGTGCTGGATATACCCCTATTCTGAGATATTCTTTAATGTCATGGAACCACGGTTCACCATAAAGTTACACTTCTACTGTATTATAATAAGCATTCTGATCACAAATTTGGAATTGTAATGGGTCCACATAAGCTTTATTCGGGTGATGCAACATAGATGCTAGAGTGGCCAGAGCATCAGCAACTTCATTGTGTGTTCTCGGGATATGCTTGAATTTTATAGACTGAAATCGTTTGCATAGTTCATGTCGACACTGCCGGTACGGTATGAGTTTTAAATCTCGCGTTTCCCACTCTCCTTGAATTTGATGTACCAAGAGATCCGAGTCGCCCATGACCAATATCTCATGAACACCCATGTTTACAACCATTCTCAATCCTAATATACATGCTTCGTATTCTGCCATATTGTTGGTACAAAAGAAACAAAGTTGAGAGGTGACAGTATAATGTTGACCTATGTATGAAATAAGCACATCCCTGATTCCAACACCTTTGTTATTGACAGCCCCATCAAAATATAACTTCCAACCCGGCTTCTCATCTTGTTCCAATTCTTCAATGTTCATTGCTTCTTCATCAGGGAAATATGTTTTCAGTGGTTCATACTCGTCATCAACTGGATTTTCTGCTAGGTGATCGGCAACTGCTTGCGCTTTTATTATAGTGTGAGTTACATAAGCAATATCAAACTATGTGAGTAGAATTTTCCACTTAGCAAGCCTCCCTATGGGCATAGGCTTCTCAAAGATGTACTTGAACGGGTCCAATCGGGATATGAGATAAGTGGTATAAGCTAACAAGTAGTGCTCTAATTTTTGTGCCACCCATGTCAAAGCACAGTATGTTCATTACAACAGAGTATATTTTACTTCGTAAGATGTGAATTTCTTGCTAAGATAATAAATTTCTTGCTCCTTCTTTCCTGTTTCACCATGTTGCCCCAATACACAACCGGAGGAATTATCCAATACTGTCAAATAAAGGATCAAAGGCCTTTCGGGCTCTTGAGGAACCAATACAGGCAGATTGGCCAGTTATTCCTTGATTTTATCAAATGCAACTTGACATTCATCAGTCCATTTCACTGCAGCATCTTTCTTCAGCAATCTAAATATAGGCTCACAAGTTGATGTAAGCTGAGCAATAAATCTACTGATGTAATTCAACTTGCCGAGCAAACTCATCACATCTGTCTTGCTCTTTGGCGGAGGCAACTCCTGAATAGCCTTGATTTTGGATGGGTCTAGTTCAATACCACACCAACTTACCACAAACCCCAATAATTTCCCTGAAGGTACCCCAAAAGCACATTTTGCTGGATTGAGTTTGAGATTGTATCTCCGAAGCATCTGGGAAAACTTCCTCGGGTACTTAACATGGTCATATTGCTTCCTGGACTTTATAATGACATCATCCACATAGACTTCAATTTTCGGATGTATCATGTCATGGAACATGGTAGTCATTGTCCTCATATATGTTGCTCCAGCATTTTTCAATCCGAATGGCATCACCCTATAATAATATGTTCCCCAAGGCGTAATGGATGCCATCTTTTCTGCATCTTCTTCGTCCATCAGGATCTGATGATAACCCGCATAACATTCCACAAAAGAACCAATCTCATGTTTGGAACAATTGTCAATTAATTTGTGGATGTTTGGCAATGGACAATTATCATCGAACTTTCTTTGTTGAGGTCTCGATAATCAACACACACCCTGGTTTTTCCATCTTTCTTCGGAACCGGTACAATATTGGCTAACCAGGTGGGATATTTGGTGACCCGTATGACCTTTGCTTCAAACTTTTTATTGACTTCCTCTTTTATTTTCACAATGATATCTGTCTTGAATTTTCTCAACTTCTGCTTGATGGGCGGGCATTCCGAGTAAGTGGGCAATTTATGGACTACCAAATCGGTACTTAACCCTTGCATGTCATCATATGACCATGAAATATATCTTTGTATTCATGCAACAATTTTATGAAGTCCTCTCTGTGTGAGGATTCCAATTAAACACTTAACTTCTTTTCCGGAATGTTTTCCTCATCCCCCAAATTAATGGCCTCCGTCTCATTCAAGTTTTCTTTGGGGTTTTCCTCATATTGGCTCAAATCTTTACTAATTTCTTCCAAAACTTCCTCGTAATCATACTCTGTGTCACGACCTAGATTTCCTACCATCGGGAGTCGTGATGGTGCCTACTATCAAAGCTTGGCCAGCCGAACCTTAACAACAGAATATACTAAAATAATTAAACATTGCGGAAAACCTTTTTAAAAATTCAATAAAGAAGAAATCAAACTGCGGAAACACTGAACATAACACCACCACCAAATTCTGGTGTCGCTATCTCACAGACTACTATAAAATACTACAACCAAGTCTGAATGAAAGAAAATACATAAGTTTGTTTTGGTACAATAAAAACAAACTGAAAATAAGGGATAGGGACTTCGGCCTGCGAACGCCGGCTAGGCTATCTCGAGAGTCCCTGGACTGAAGACAACTCCCAGAAATATCCTACTGCTGCTGCTGTCCGAAAGCAGCTCCAATGCTATGATCTGTGAAAAACCACAGAAGTGTAGCATCAGCACAACCAACCCCATGTGCTGGTAAGTGCCTGGCCTAACCCCGACGAAGTAGCAACGAGGCTAGACAGAACCTACTAAAATTCAACCTGTGCAAATATATATATATATACAGATACAACTACAACAAAAAGAGCAACTGGAATGTATATAAAGATATACAACCAAAAGGAAACATGCTCGAAAAGAAAATACTGAACAATGAGAGCAGGTCATCTCTGACAACATTAAACCAATTTCACATTATTTACCAAGTGGTCGGTGCGCCACACAATCCCATAGTATGTATCATAAGGGGACAACGTGCCACACGATCCCAATAGATATAATATAAGTGGACGGCGTACTACACAATCCCAATAAATATCATATAAGTGGACGGCGTGCCACACGATCACAATAAATATAATATAAGTGGACGGCGTGCTACACAATCCCAATAAATATCATATAAGTGGACGGCGTGCCACACGATCCCAATAAATATCATATAAGTGGACGGCGTTGCAAACGATCCCAATAAATATCATAAATAGCTCATATAGTCTCGCTCAAGGAGTTCCCCTTTAGGGAAAACTCGGCAATATAACGATCTAACCCAATAAGGGTATCACTAGCAACCCAAACATCTCAACAATGGAGATTACATATAAAGCTCAACCGGATAAGGGAGAAACAACAATCATAATCTACACGTCCCGGCAAGGGATTCAACCACATTTCTTTACTATAATTACCATTTTGACCTCATAGAGTCACTACTATTTGAGCCCAAGCTACAAGTAATCTCACGTTTCATAAATAATCATTAATTAACTCATCATGTCTAATTCTTAATTTTTGCGAAATGATTCTCAAAATAGATCCAAAAACAAGTACCAACAAGACTCACGGTCATTCTAGACGCTGGTGTATAGATACTCGTCACCATGCCTATACACCGCACTCGATCATTTAGCAAATAGCAAGTAATAATACTCTAGTCTGATTACCTCAATCTAGGATTAGATCAAACACTTACTTCGGTACGAAAATAGCAATCAATCCTCTAGCATCGCCTTTCCTCTAGAATTCGACTCTGAAACAATGGTATCTAGTCATTTTTAATTCAATAACACCAATTGGGGCTCAATAACATAATCCCATAGCCTAGAAATGAATTTCCCATCATTCTTCCAAAAATAGCAAAATCCGACACCGGACCCACATGGTCCAAACTCGAGGCTCGGACCAAATTCCAATCACCCACGACCCCACGGGCTAGAATATATGATTTGTTTCAAAATCTGACCTCAAATTGAGGTTGAATCGCTCAAAATCCCATAAGCCCTAGTTCTACCCAAAACCCCCATTTTCTACCTTGAATTCATGACTTAGGGCTAGGATTAATTATGATTAGGTGATTAAATAATGAAGAAATGAGGTTAGGAAGACTTACCCAAAGATTTATGGAGGATTGGGAGTTCGGGACTTGACAATGGAGGGGGGAGAGAATAGCCCGTATGCAACTTTTGTGAGAAATCCCGTATAAGTGTTATGTTTTTAAGAAAACAAATCACTGGGCAAAAATACCCTATGTGATCACATACAAGGCATTGCGGTCGCATACGGGAGGGAGGTTAGGCAATGCGATCACGTAAGACATGTTGCAAGCGCATAGAGTAAATGCAGCTGGGCCAGGAAATGCTCTATGTGATCGCGAGGGGGACAATGCGATTGCATAGTTATGGGAGGCTGGGCAATGCGATCGCACAAGGATAGTTGCGATCGCGTAGAATACATTTTGGGCTCTTGAAACTTACAATATGCGATCGTGGAAGAAGCGATGCGATCGCATTGAACAACGTACCAGAATACCAGCAACAGCAAAATACGAGATTTTTAAGTGCAAAAACATCCCGAACCACCCTCGAAATCACTCCCAAGCCCTCGGGGCTCCTAACCAAATGCACACACTAAATCAACAACATCATACGAACTTGCTCGAGCGATCAAATCGCTAAAATAACATCATAAACAAAGAATCAACCCCCAACATTCAAGATTTCATTTCAAAGGTCATAAATCTTTAACTTTAGCTATTTAGGCCCAAAACACGTCAAATGCCGTCCGATTTCGACCATATTTCACAGGAAGCGCTTAACCAATATTTAATACTTGTACCGGGCGTCGGAACCAAAATACGAGCCCGATACCTATATTTTATAACTCATTTCATTTCTATTTTTCCTTATTAATTTCAGAAAACAATTTAACAAAAAATTCTTTTACCGAGGTTCTGGAACATGGATTTCGACTCCGGGTACATGCCCGAGTCCTATATTTTTCTATAGACCTCCCGAGATCGCCACATCACCGATTTGGGCCCGTTCACCATAAAAGTTGACCAAAGTCAACTATATGAAAATAATATCAAAATTCTTCAAATTTTTCATATAATTCATATATCTTAACACAAAAACTTTCCAGCTTCACGCCCGGATTATGCACGCACATCGAGGCAACTGAGCATGAGGTTTCCAAGACCTTGGAAGCACGGAAAAAGGGAGAAATACGGTGATGACCCTTTGGGTTGTCACATTCTCCACCTCTAAAACAACCGTTCTTCCCCGAACGGACGAAAGAAAAATACCTGAGTTAGGAAATAGATGAGGGAAATGGCTACGCATATCAGACTTGGACTTCAGGTCGAATCCTCAGGAGGCTGACCACTCCACTACACACGTACTGAAGGAAAACTCTTCGACCTCAACTGTCAACCTGCCGGTGTAGAATAGATACCGACTCCTCCTCGTAGGACAGATCCTAGTCCAACTAGACAGTACTGAAATCTAACACGTGGATAGGATCACCGTGATACCTTGGGAGCATAGACATGTGAAACACTGGATGCACAGCTGACAAGCTAGGTGGCAAGGCAAGTCTATAAGCCACCTCTCCCACTCGATCCAGTATCTCAAATGGACCAATATATCTAGGGCTAAGCATGCCCTTCTTCAAAAATCTCATCACGACTTTCATATGAAATACACGGAGCAATACTCGCTCACCAACCATGAAATCCACATCTCAAACCTTGCGATCCGCATACCTTTTTTGCTTAGATTGGGCTGAACAGAACCTCTTCTCGATAATCTTGACCTTGTCCAAGGCCTCCTGGACTAAATCAGTACCCAACAACAGAGCCTCTCCCAGCTCGAACCATCCGACTGGAGATCGACACCGCCTACCATACAACGCCTCACAAGATGCCATCTGAATACTGGACTGGTAGCTGTTATTGTAGGCAAACTCTACTAAAGGCAAGAACTGGTCCCAATAGCCTCCAAAATCAATAACACAGGCTCTAAGCATATACTCCAATATCTGAATAGTCATCTCGGATTGACGGTCCGTCCGAGAATGGAATACTGTACTAAACTAAACCTGGGTACCCAGCTCCTACTGAAATGATCTCCAAAAGCGCGAGGTGAACTTCGTACACCAATCCAAAATGATAAATGTCGGTACCCCATGAAGACGAACAATCTTTCGGATGTAAATCCCAGCTAATCTCTCTGAGGAATAGGTAGTAGCAACAGGAATGAAATATGCTGACTTAGTCAGCCTATTAACAATAACCCAAATAGCATCAAATCTCTTCCGAGTCACCGGAAGTCCAGTAACGAAGTCCATCGTAATCCGCTCCCACTTCCACTTGGGAAGCTCAATCCTCTGGAACGCACCACCATGTCTCTGATGCTCGTACTTGACCTGCTGATAATTTAAACACCGAGCCACATATGCAACAATGTCTTTCTTCATCCTATGCCACTAGTAATGCTGCCGCAAGTCCTGATACAACTTCGCGGCGCCCGGGTGAATAGAATACCTAGAAATATGTGTCTCCGCTAAGATCAACTCCCGAATACCATCAACATTGGGCACACATACTCGCCCCTTCAATCTCAAAACACCATCCGCATCCAAAGTCACCTTCGTGGAACCTCCACGCTGCACAGTGTCTCTCAAGTCACACAAATAAGGGTTTTCAAACTGTCAGTCACGAAATCTCTCCAATAATGAAGAGCGAGCGACCGTGCAAGGTAATAATCGGCTAGGATCCGAAATGTCCAACCTCACTAACCGATTGTCCAAGGCCTGAATATCTTAGGCAAGTGGTCTCTGGCTGACCGGAACATATGCAAGACTACCTATGCTGGCTGACTTCCTACTCAATGCATCGGCCACTACATTGGCCTTACCCGGATGGTACAAGATAGTAACATCATAATCCTTAAATAGCTCCAACCACCTCCGCTGCCTCAAATTCAATTCTTTTTGCTTGAACTAGTATTACAAACTCTTGTGATCCGTGTACACCGCACACGTCACACCATATAAATAATGCCTCCAAATCTTCAAGGCATGAACAATGGCTGCCAACTCTAGATCATGGACTGGTAGTTCTTCTCGTGGGTCTTCAACTGCCTCGAAGCATAATCAATAACCTTGCCATCCTGCATCAATACCGCACAAAGACCAACATGGGAAGCATCACAATATACAGTGTAAGGTCCTGGACCCGTAGGCAAAACCAAAATCGATGTTGTAGTCACAGCTGTCTTGAGCTTCTGAAAGCTTTCCTCGCACTCATCTGACCACCTGGACTGGGCACCCTTCTAGGTCAACCAGGTCATTTGGGCAGCTATAGATGAAAATCCATCCACAAACCGACGATAATAACCAGCTAACCCTAAGAAACTATGAATCTCTGTCGCTGAAGCTGGTCGAGGCTAATTCTTAACTGCCTCAATCTTTTTTGGGTCTACCTGAATACCCTCAGCTGATACGACATGACCCAAGAAACATCATTGAACCAAACCAAATCTCGCATTTTGAAAACATGGCATACAACTTGCTATCCTTCAAAGACTGAAGAACCACTCTGAGGTGCTGCTCATGCTCCTCCTGAATACAGGAGTACACAAGAATATAATCAATGAAGACAATCACGAACAAGTCCAAATAAGGCCTGAAACTCGGTTCATCAACTCCATAAATGTTGTTGGGGCATTGGTCAACCCAAATGACATGACCAAGAACTCAAAATGCCCATACCGGGTGCGGAATGCTGTCTTAGGGACATTAGACGCCCTAATCCTCAGCTGGTGATAACCCGATCTCAAATCTATCTTGGAAAACACCATTGCACCCTATAACTGGTCGAAAAAATTATCAATCCTCGGCAGTGGATACTTGTTCTTAATTGTTACCTTGTTCAGCTGTCGGTAGTCAATACTCATCTGCATGGAACCATCCTTTTTCTTCAATAATAGAACTGGCGCACCGCAGGGAGAAATACTAGGCTTGATGAAACCCTTCTCCAACAAATCTTGCAACTGATCATTTAGCTCTTTCAGATCTAGCAGGGCCATACAGTATGTCGAAATGGAAATGGGCTGCGTGCATAGGGCCAGATCAATGCCCGATATCCATATCGGGCGGCATACCCGGTAGGTCTTCATGAAAAAACTTCAGGAAACTCCCGAACAATAGGGACTGAGTCAATAGAAGGAACCTCTGAGCTGGAGTCGCGAAAATAAGCAAAATAAGCTAGACACCCCTTCTTAACCATGCGTCGAGCCATAACATAAGAAATAACACTGCGGGTGGCATGACCTGGAGTCCCTCTTTACTCCAATTGAGGCATATTCCGTAAATCCAAAGTCACAGTCTTGGCATGACAATCCAATATCACATGATACGGGGATAGCCAATCCATCCCCAATATAACAACAAAATCCACCATGTCTAGAAGCAATAGGTCAACACGGGTCTCAAGACCCTCAAACACTACTATACAGGAACGATGGACCCGATCAACCACTATAGGATCACTCACTGGTGTAGATACATATACAGGAATACCCAAGGCATTGCTAGGCATAGGCAGGTAGGGTGCAAAATAAGACGACATGTAAGAAAATGTAGACCCAGGGTCAAATAGCATTGAAGCACCCCTATCACAGACCAGAATAGTACCTGTAATAACAACATCGGAAGGCTCAGCCTCTGGCCTGGGTGGTAAAGCATAGAAATAGGGCTGGGCCCCACTCCCCTGAACTGCATCTCTATGACGATCAACCGCTGGCTGACCTCTGCCTCTACCAATCCGAGCTCCACCTCTATGGTCCTTACCTCCACCTCTATGATATCTACCCCCGACTCTAGCTGGATGGGTGGGCTGTGAATCACCTACTGCCTAAATCATAGGGCGAGGACCCTGCTGCTAAGAACTGCCCGAAGCTCGAGGGAAAAACCTGGCAATATGCCTCGGGTCACCAAAGGTATAACAAGTCCTCTACTGGTGAGAATAACAGAGTGAGGGTGTACTGATAGGCTGCTAATCTGACCGATACTACTAGGGAGCACCACTACCCGAACTACCATGAGAAGTCTGAAGAGCTGACTGAAAGGGCCTCGGTGCCTGACCCCTACCATAAGAATTCCTACCTCCGGACGAGGTACCACTGAACCTACTAGAATGACGAGGCCTCTTATCCGACATCTGACTACCTCCCCGTGCGAGGGCCATCTCAACTCTGCGGGCCGCATTGGCTGCCTCCAGGAAGGAAAAATCACTACCAACTCCCATGGCCATCTGTAGGCGAATCGGCTGAATCAACCCATCAATAATTCTTCGGACCCTCTCCAGCTCTGTAGGGAGTATCACAACTGCATGGCATGCCAAGTCAATGAATATGGTCTCGTACTAAGTAACTATCATGGTGCCCTGCTGAAGGCGCTCAAACTGCCTACGAAGTGCCTCCCACTGAGTAACAAGGAGAAACTTCTCCAAGAATAACTCCGCGAACTGATCCCATGTCAAAGCCTGAGACCCTGCTGGTCTAGATAGACAGAAATCCCTCCACCAAGTCTTGGCGGATCCTGTAAGTCCGCAGGTGCAAATATCGACCCCATTGATCTCCACTATGCCCATGGTCCTGGGAATCTCATGGCAACTGAATAGGAAATCCTAGGGATCCTCTGATGACGCACCGCTGAAGGTGGTAGTGAATAGCTTGGAGAACCGATTATGTCCCCACAAAGCATCAGAAGTCATGGCCGCTCCATCACTGGCCAGAGCTGGAATACCTGGCTGAACTGCCATAACTGCCTGAATCACTGGGGCATGGGCATGCGGATCTTCCAGCTCCGGGGTACGTGTAACAGGAGTCTGAACCCCTCCTCTAGCCTGTTGGTGTAGCTGGTAACAACCTCGCTCTAGATACACTCTCCATAAAGCCTACTAGTCTAACTAAAGCATCCTGAAACTCTGGGGTGATCACGACTCCTCCTGGGACCTGAGCTGGGCCCCCCTGTTCTACTGGGGTTGGAACCTCCTCATCATAGTCAACATGAGGCACCACCTTTGGAACGACTACCTGGGGCTGGGCTCTTCCCCAGCCTCGGCCTTTGGCACAACCTCAACCTCTACCCATCGCGGGTGCAGCTGTGGGCTCAGGCTGTCACGCAGTGGAAAATGAAGCACGTGTTCTCGTCATCTACGAAAGAATAGAGTAGAAGGACAATCAGTGTTTGAAAAATAGAATTGCACAACAAGAAAGAACAAAAGTGAAATTTTTCCTAACTCTGCAGCCTCTGAAGGATAAATATGGACGTCTCCGTACCGATCCCTCAGCATACTCTACCTAGTTTGTCCGTGAGTAGCGAGACCTATGCAACCTAGAGCTTTGATACCAACTTGTCACGACCAGGATTTCCCATCATCGTGAGTCATGATGGCGCCTACTATCGAAGCTAGGCCAGCCGAACCTCCATAACAGAATATACTAAAACAATTAAACATTGCAGAAAACCTTTTTAAAAATTCAATAAAGAAGAAATCAAACTGCGGAAACAGTGAACATAACACTACCCCAAATCTAGTGTCGCTATCTCACAGACTACTATAAAATACTACAACCAAGTCTGAATGAAAGAAAATACATAAGTCTGTTTTGGTACAATTAAAACAAACTAAAAATAGGGACTTCGGCCTGCGAACGCCGGCTAGGCTACCTCGAGAATCCTTAGACTGAAGACAACTCCCAGAAATATCCTACTGCTGCTGCTGTCCGAAAGTTGCTCCAAAGCTGTGATCTGTGCAAAAAGCACAGAAGTATAGCATCAACACAATAGACCCCATGTGCTGGTAAGTGCCAGGCCTAACCTCGGCTAAGTAGTGACTAGGCTAGACAGGACCTACTAAAATTCAATGTAACGACCCGACCGGTCGTTTTAGAAATTACGCCCCAATCCCTAATTTAACTATTTCCCTAAGTACTTTTATGCTATTGTGGTTTGCCGGGAGAGTCGGCCCTGAAATTTAAAGTATTTTGGGACACTTAGTCCCTAAATGAGAACTTTAAAGATAGAAAATAGTTCGTAACCGGAACAGTGTTAAGACGATCTCGAAACGGAAATCCGATGGTTCCATTAGCTCCGTTGGGTGATATCGGGGTTGGGAGCGCATTCGGAATGTATTTTGGAGGTCCTTAGCTCAATTAGGCTTGAAATGCCGAAGGTTGAAATTTTGGCGAATCCGAACGATAGGTGAGATTTTGATCCGGGGGTCGGAATGGAATTCCGACAATTTCTGTAGCTTCGTTATGTGATTTTGGATATGTCAACAAATTTTCAGGTCATTCGGACGTCGTTTGGTCGGGTTTTAGATCAAATGTGCAATTCGGAAAGTTTTAAGAAATTTAGGCTTGAATTCGATGTGAATTATGGGTCCTGATGTTGTTAGACGTGTTTTTATGATTGGAATAAGTTCGTATCATGTTTTGGAGTATGTTGGTGGTTTTCGTTGGGGTCCCGGGGGCCTTGGGGTGTTTTCGGATGGTTAAACGGGAGGAAGCATGGAAATTGCAGGTTGAAGTATTCTGGTTCTGTCATTTCGCCCCCTGCGGAAATATGGGCGCGGAGGCGAGCCCGCGGAAGCGGACTGAGGAGCGCAGAAGCGCTTGTGCTCGCCGAAGCGGGTATTGTTCCGCTGAGGCGGTGTCGCTGGTGCGAAAGGTGTTACGCAGAAGCGGTCTAGAGGCGGATTAGGGGGATCCGCAGGAGCGAAGAATTTATCGCCTCGGCGGGTCCGCAGAAACGGAATCTGGTGCGCTGAAGCGGAAATTCTCGCAGGAGCAGTTGTCCAATCGCGGAAGCGGTCCTTTTCTCGCAGAAGCGGGATTGGCCAGTTAGGCCTGGGATCGCAGAAGCGACCAGTTGGTCGCAGATACAGGCTCGCAGGAGCAATTTTGTCCGCAGAAGCGGAAATCGCAGAGAGTTAATTATATCAGAAGTTAGAAAATTTCAGAAACATTCCAACATTTGGGGTCTCGGCTTAAGAGGCGATTTGGGCGATTTGGGCGATTTTGAAGAGAAATTCAAAGGGAATCATCGGGTAATCAACTAAGGACTTAAACTATAATTAGTATTGATAATATTATGCAATTATATCATGAAAATGGAGGAATTTGGGGTGATTCATGGAAGATTTAACCCTAGGCTTGAACATTAGAAAATCAAGGTTTTGAGTGGGCAAATGGATTCCGAATTTGATAAACTTTATATGCTTAGACTCGTACTGAGACAAGGGTTCCGAAAATATAACTTTCGTAATTTTTCGAGAGGCGTACCGAAAGTCGGGTTTTGGCAACTTGTGGGTTTTGGTGTATTTTGAGTTATTTCGATTGGGTAATGCCCAATTGGCCTATTTTGATGTGATTCTATTGATTTTTATCAGATACTACACTTGTGGAGGCCGACATTCGCGAAAAGAGGGTTATTTCTTAGCGGTTTTGTACCGGAATTGAGGTAAGTGGCTTGTCTAACCTCGTGTGGGGGACTTTCACCCCTAGGATATTATGTGATACTTTAAATGCCTTGTACGCGAGGTGACGGGCGTGTACATGCACTGGTTGTTGAACACATACTTTACTCAAAATGTTCAATGAGTGATATTCCTGTTTTTAGCTGTTAAATTCGATATTCCTACCTGGTAGTAGTTAGAAAAGGATATATATGTGTTTACACAAATGCCTTGTATGCGAGGTGACGGGCGTGTACTTGCGCAAATTGTTGAAAACCACCTTACTTGAAATGCTCAATCCATGTTATCTTTGTTATTTAACTAGTTTAATTATAAGGTTTATCATGTGTTAGCTAGGGAAGCATGATTAGATAGGATTATCTGTCTAAATTCCTACTTGTCTTAATTGAACTCCCCGAGACCTGTTGAGACTGGAATTAGTTGTTAATGGTAGCAAAGTACTTCATCTTTCTCTGTGTTTTCTCTTATTTGATTGAGTTTGTGTTGTGTGGACTGCGGGTTCAATTCCAGGAGATCCAGTGCTACTGAGGTAAAGGACTGCGGGTTCAATTCCCAGAGATCTTGAGATACTAATATACGGACTACGGGTTCAATTCCCGGAGATCCTGAGATACTGATATACGGACTACGGGTTCAATTCCCAGAGATCCTTTGATACTGATATGAAGGACTGCAGGTTCAATTCCCGAAGATCGTGTGATACTGATATATGGACTGCGGGTTCGATTCCAGGAGATCCTGAGTTGCTGAGTATAAAGGACTACGGGTTCAATTCCCGGAGATACTAGATTGTAGATTATACTTGTTGTGTTGATTTCTCTTGTTAGCTTAACTGTAGACGGCTTGTAGTATTTATTTCATTTGCTGTTATTTCAGACTTATTCCTATTTTGTACTGTTAGGTGTTATTATCATTATTTTTATTATTTCTCGGTAGGGCCCCGACCTTCCTCGTCACTACTCCATCGAGGTTAGGCTTGGCACTTACCTGAGTACCGCCGTGGTGTACTCATGCTACTCTTCTGCACACTTTTGTTGTGCAGATCCAGGTACATCAGGACAGACTCATACCAGGTGATTCGGCAGCGCTTTGGGAGACCTTGAGGTATGATCCGCTACGTCCGCGGATCCGGAGGCCTTCCTTTCTATTCTGATAGTACTAGTAGATATTTCTCCTTCACTTCGTTGTTAGATACTCTTCACACATAGAGCCACAGTTGCATACTCTCTTTTAGTCTGTGTTGCCCGTGGGATTCCGGGTCTTGGTGGTGTTTTATATAGTGTGTTGACGAGGGTATGTGCCAAGCGGCATGGATTACATTCCTATTTATATTGTTTTTCCGCTATTTCTTGTTTAACGTTCATAACTTGTATATTCCGCAACGTGTTAGGCTTACCTAGTCGTGGGGACTGGGTGCCATCACGACATGTTCATGATTGGTGAACTAGGGTCGTGACAAGTTGGTATCGGAGCTCTAGGTTCGTAGGAGTCACGGGACATAGACCGGTTACTTAGATTCTCGCTGATCGATACGGAGACGTCTGTATTTATGTTTGGGGGGCTATGTAACTGTTTAGGAAACTCTTCAATTCTTTGGATTCCTTGTCGTGCGCCATTTATTCAGTTGGAGCCTATGTCATATGTTCTTTTGCATCCACTCGTGTGTTGAAATTGCGCACTCGGTATCAAGTATGCGCCGACGGTTTGTGATGCTGCAGAGGGATTTCAAGGGAGTCAAGAATTTACTCAAATATTATTACCGCGTGTCATCCATATCGATAATGCAAGAGAATTGAGAGGTCTTCAATTGTGCACATGGGGGTGCATTAGATCCTGACATTCGGTTGATAAGTACGGTCTTGAGAAGGTTTACTTAACTGCCTAATCGTCACAATAATGGTAGAATCACAAGGTGGATGTAGATCTAAAGATAGTTGGTGGTAATAAAGACTATATGGTTCATATGAGATATCTATTTAGCGAAGGATTCAGCCAGCAGAGATACTGGGGGAAATGAGTTTAACTGTCTTAAGAAGGACATGTACCAAACGAATGCCTTTGGCTTGTTTTATGATGAAGACGTACGAATGTTAAGGGCTAGTATCATGGATTAGCAAGATGTATCTTAAGGCTTCATGTCAAGTGAAAGGATTTCACTATCAATGATGTAATTATGGGTCATGTGTCGTATCATATTTGGCCTGCGATGTATTTAGGTGCTATTCAAAAAGTTCTTGAAAACTTGCGGATGGGCAAGAGTTGAGGCTTGTATGGTATAATGTTGGGACTTTAGATGTCCCTGTGTCCCTAATAAACTCTGCATTTTATTATCAGCAAGGAAATATTTGACAAAGGCTACATGGTGCTTCGTAGGCGTGTGTGAATCATAGTATGTTTTAAGATGTTGTTGGTAGAGAATGCTCGGTGCATGGAGCGAGAAGATGTTTGGTTGTATTGGGATGAGGTCATACCCTATGATGTTAGAGTGCTAATAGAGCACATGTGGTTATATTCGTTGGATCAAGTGAGTTGCAGTTGAATAATAGTAAATGACTCGAGAGAATGGTTCTAATGTGTTCGAGAGTCGTGTAATAGTGGCTTTGGGCTAAGTGGGAGAGTCCCACCGCTTAAGATTTGGTTGCATGGTTAATTACCTGTGTGAATTCTGGATATTAGCGTATTAATGGGTTATTGCAGCTACGGAAAAAGACCATGTGTGGTAATCTAAGTATATGAATTGTTGAATGCATGTTATGGTTAGCCTTGCTGGCTCATGTTCAAACTTGAGGGAAAAATTTATGATTTATGCCTCGTATAGGTGCAGGCTTCGCGGGAAGTGATTCCGCTGGGTGCTTTATCGAGAGGGTATTCATATGTTATAAAGAAATTCAGTAGAGTTGGTTGCGTATCGGGGCAAGTTAGAACCGGATGGTTCTCAATAGCGGTCCTAGTGAATTCAAGAGGTAAAGTGTGGTGCCTGATAATTTTGAGTCATATAAGTACAGTTGAGGCTCAAGCTTTTGAAGCAACTTATGAAGAAAGGCACAAAATGATCTATGATGTTTTGACTTGTGGTGTAGTATTTGAGAGACATGAAATGGTCGTCGTTCTTGAGATAGCATGGCCTCATGATTTAAGGTCACTCGGGGTAAGTTCGGTTGGAATAAGTTAGGTATTGAAGGAAGATATTAACATTTCTAAGGCAATCAAGGATAACATGGAACGAAGTAGATTGATCAGCCATAGTTGAGTTGGCGTATTGGTGCAATGATCGATTAATGCAACGTGATCGAATTATGCATGTGATTTGTGGTGGTGCATTTGAGGCTTGTCGTCCGTAGTGTTTGATGGTATTCTGAAGTATTCTTCTGTTAGGGCCTGTTATGAGTAGGCAGATCTCGGAAAGGGTTATGGTGGCTTGGACCACTACTTAGAGATTGGCATATACAACGGTAATGAGAACTCGCCTGTGTGTTGCTATAGTTCTCCCGAAGTGAGTTAAATGGGAAGTATTATGTGATGAAGTATTAGCCTATCGTCAGTTCTAGAGCTATGATGGAAATTGTGTGTATCGTATATCGGCACGTGGGGTGCAGTGAGTAGCATGAAATTTGAAGTAAGGACCAAGGTCACAGTTTGGTCAATAAATGTGATATAAAGAGTTCGGATGAGCAGGAATGGAGTTTCAGTGTTTTGAGTAAGATGGGTATTAACATCAGTATCATTTGAGGTCGGTGTCCCGTGAGAAAGGCTTTGCATCCCGGTTAGGGACTCCTGATCGCTTTTCAGTGTTAGTGCAGCCGGTGGGTTGAATGTGCAGGCCCGTTTAATTATTCGGAAGATGGTGGGAGCTTGACCCACAAGAAGATTGTATAGGTGTGACTTGTAGTCACTTTATTGGTTAGAAATTTAAACCAAGAATGAGGATTTTGGTGATATCATCCATTTGAGAACTTATGTATGGAGGGCACTCTGCTTATTGGGTTATAGACCTGTGAAATATTATTGACTTAGCTTGGCACGACCAGGATAGACTTAAGGTCAGTGGGTAGATTTAGATGTGAAAGTGAGCCTTGCATCAGGCCATTTGTGCTTCTTCCAGCAATGCGCCCTTTATGGAGGGATAGTCGCGGTCTTATTTCGCGGTTAGTTAATTCAAGTAAAGATATATTGTGCCGTATGAGTGTGCGATGGCTTGGTAAGTTCCTTATGTGTTGAGGTTCCGCTCAGCGGTGATGTTATATGAGCATTATGGCTCTTGAGACTCATATCTTATATCGCACCTCAGTTGTGCTTGAGTTCATAGCCTATAGCGCTATATGTTTTCATTGAGTCCGATATCATGCACCTTAGTGTGCTTATGATCGATATTCAGTATTTTGATGTGACGAGCTATTCAGCTCGACATATGACTCCTTGTATGAGTCTATATTGTTGGGATCGGGTGGCACGCCGCCATGGTTATATTGTTGGGATCGGATGGCGCACGCCGCCATGGTTATATTTTTGGGATCGGGTGGCACACCGCCATGGGTACACTCTTGGGATCGGGTTGCACGCCGCAATAGTGTGATGTTTATTTCAGTATCTATAATTGCTTGTATGTGTTCTGTTTCCTATTTTTCCTGAGGAGGTCCATGATAGTGTGAGAGTTGAATAGTTCTCTCTAGTGTTCGCCTTCCTTTTGTACCACGCACGAATTAATAGCCTACTAGCACATTGTATAATCTTGTGGGACTTTTGATTATGTCCGATGTGGCTTATTGCCTGAGCAGTTCGTACTGGGTGAGATGAGATTATGTGATTTTGGGTCGGTGCAAATTGATTATATGAAGTATATTATAGAGGAAAGGATCATCCTCTGGTTTAGGACAATGTAATGGATCTTGTCAGGAGTATAGACCCAATGAATTGTTGATTCAGTAGTTGGTTATGGATATCGACACATCTCTTCCATCGTGTCAGTATTGTAAAAGTTGGAACGAGATCCTATGTAGATCATGAGGTGTGATGGGAGCATCTGATTCGTTGAATTTTTGGCTAATTTGATCAAAAAAAAAATATTATCGTGGTCTTGTGGAGTTTGTGTTGCAAGGTAAGAATCCAGCAAGGTTATGTAGTCATGTTTGAGGACGGCGTTTGAGGAATATTGAGTGATCTCTTGATGAAAACAAGCCCGACACAGAATTCCGGATGTTAGAATTAGGCTCTAAGACTTAATTGTTTGAACAAGAGGGAATATCTTCAGATTATATCAGGCTAATGTGCTCAGCTGAGTCCTAGATTTATTGACTCTTTTGAGATTTTGAGGCATGTTGGGTAGGTTGCTTATGAGTTGGCCTTACCTCCCAGCCTAGCCGGAGTCCATCTCGTATTTCATGTCTCTATGCTCCGGAGGTACCATGGTGACCCGTCGCATGTGTTGGATTTCACTTCTGTTCAGCTAGACGAGGATCTGTCTTATGTTGAGGAGCCAGTAGCCATTCTAGACAGGCAAGTCAGGAAGCTAAGGTCAAAGAACATCGCTTCAGTAAAGGCTCGGTGGCGGGGCCAGCCGGTCGAGGAGGCGACTTGGGAGACCGAGCAGGATATGCGCAGCCAGTACCCTTATCTTTTCACTACTCCACGTATGTTTTTCTATGCTCGTTCGAGGACGAACGAATCTTTTAAGTGTGGGAAGATGTAACGACCCGAACGGTCGTTTTAGAAATTACGCCTCAATCCCTAATTTAACTGTTTCCCTAAGTACTTTTCTGCTATTGTGGTTTGTCGGGAGAGTCGGCCCTGAAATTTGAAGTATTTTGGGACACTTGGTCCCTAAATGAGAACTTTAAAGATAGAAAATGGTCCGTAACCGGAACAGTGTTAAGACGGTCTCGGAACTGAAATCCGATGGTTCCATTAGCTCCGTTGGGTGATTTCGGGGTTGGGAGCGCATTCGAAATGTATTTTGGAGGTCCTTAGCTCAATTAGGCTTGAAATGCCGAAGGTTGAAATTTTGGCGAATACGAACGATAGGTGAGATTTTGATCTGGGGGTCAGAATGGAATTCCGACAATTTTTGTAGCTTCGTTATGTGATTTTGGATATGTCCGCAAATTTTCAGGTCATTCGGACGTCGTTTGGTCGGGTTTTAGATCAAATGTGCAATTCGGAAAGTTTTAAGAAATTTAGGCTTGAATTCGATGTGAATTATGGGTCTTGATGTTGTTAGACGTGTTTTTATGATTGGAATAAGTTCGTGTCATGTTTTGGAGTATGTTGGTGGTTTTCGTTGGGGTATCGGGGGCCTTGGGGTGTTTTCGGATGGTTAAACGGGAGGAAGCACTGAAATTGCAGGTTGAAGTATTCTGGTTCTGTCATTTTCGCCCCTGCGGAAATATGGGCGCGGAGGCGAGCCCGCGGAACCGGACTGAGGAGCGCAGAAGTGCCTGTGCTCGCCGAAGCAGGTATTGTTCCGCTGAGGCGGTGTCGCTGGTGCGAAAGGTGTTACGCAGAAGCGGTCTATAGGCGGATTAGGGGGATCCGCAGGAGCGGAGAATTTATTGCCTCAGCGGGTCCGCAGAAACGGAATCGGTGCGCAGAAGCGGAAATTCTCGCAGGAGCGGTTGTCCAATCGCGGAAGCGGACGCGCGGAAGCGGTCCTTTTCTCGCAGAAGCGGGATTGGCCAGTTAGGCCTGGGATCGCAGAAGCGACCAGTTGGTCGCAGATACGGGCTCGCAGGAGCGGAATTTTGTCCGCAGAAGCGGAAATCGCAGAGAGTTAATTGTATCAGAAGTTAGAAAATTTCAGAAACATTCCAACATTTGGGGTCTCGGCTTAAGAGGCGATTTGGGCGATTTTGAAGAGAAATTCAAAGGGAATCATCAGGTAATCAACTAAGGACTTAAACTATAATTAGTATTGATAATATTATGCAATTATATCATGAAAATGGAGGAATTTGGGGTGATTCATGGAAGATTTAACCCTAGGCTTGAACATTAGAAAATCAAGGTTTTGAGTGGGCAAATGGAGTCCGAATTTGATAAACTTTATATGCTTAGACTCGTATTGAGACAAGGGTTCCGAAAATATAATTTTCATAATTTTTTGAGAGGCGTACCAAAAGTCGGGTTTTGGCAACTTGTGGGTTTTGGTGTATTTTGAGTTATTTCGATTGGGTAATGCCCAATTGGCCTATTTTGATGTGATTCTATTGATTTTTATCAGATACTACACTTGTGGAGGCCGACATTCGTGGCAAGAGGGTTATTTCTTAGCGGTTTTGTACCGGAATTGAGGTCAGTGGCTTGTCTAACCTCGTGTGGGGGACTTTCACCCCTAGGATATTATATGATACTTTAAATGCCTTGTACGCGAGGTGACGGGCGTGTACATGCGCTGGTTGTTGAACACATACTTTACTCAAAATGTTCAATGAGTGATATTCCCGTTTTTAGTTGTTAAATTCGATATTCCTACCCGGTAGTAGTTAGAAAAGCATGATTAGGTAGAATCTAACTGTCTAGTTGCTTAATTGACTTACTTGAGTTTTCTTGGTAATCGCTGGCGCTGTTCATCGACGAAGTTATCGTTAAGCATATTATACTTCTCTCTGTGTATTCCTTTACTTGCTGTGGTTGTGGACTACGGGTTCAATTCCCGGAGATCCCAGGGCTGTGGGTTCGATTCCCAGAGACCCGGAGTGGTATTGTTGTGGACTGCGGGTTCGATTCCCGAGACCTGAGTTATTGGTAGGGACTACGGCTTCGATTCCCGAGATCTTGAGTTATTGGTAGGGACTACGGGTTCGATTCCCGAGATCCCGAGTTATTGGTAGGGACTACGGGTTCGATTCCCGAGATCCTGAGTTATTGGTAGGGACTACGGGTTCGATTCCCGAAATCCTGAGTTATTGGTAGGGGCTACGGGTTCAATTCCCGAAATCCTGAGTTATTAGTAGGGGCTTCGGGTTCGATTCCCGAGATCTTGAGTTATTGGAAGGGACTACGGGTCCGATTCCCGAGATCCTGAGTTATTGGTAGGGACTGCGGGTTCGATTCCCGGAGATCCCGAGTTATCGAGATATTTTTGAGACATGGGCTGTAGGTTCGATTCTCGGAGACCCAGAGGTACTGAGAATGGGACTGTGGGTTCAATTCCCACAGGTCCTGGATTTGTTTTATTGAGTTGGTTAATTGTTGTTAGTTTAATTGTAGACGGTTGCCGTAATCATCTTATTGTTGTTATTTCGGAAATTATTATCATTTAAACTGTTTATTTTTGTTATCATCATTATATTATTGTTTTCTCAGTAGGGCCCTGACCTTCCTCGTCACTACTCCATCGAGGTTAGGCTTGGCACTTACTGAGTACCGCCGTGGTGTACTCATGCTACTCTTCTGCACACTTTTGTTGTGCAGATCCAGGTACATCGGGGCAGGCTCATATTAGGTGATTCAGCAGCATATTGGAAGACCTCGAGGTATGATCGGCTACGTCCGCGGATCCGGAGGCCTTCCTTCTATTCTGATAGTATTAGTAGATGTTTTTCTCTCATGTCTTTGTTAGATACTCTTCACACATAGAGCCACAGTTGCATACTCTCTTTTAGTCTGTGTTGCCCGTGGGATTCCGGGTCTTGGTGGTGTTTTATATAGTGTGTTGACGAGTGTATGTGCCAAGCGGCACGGATTACATTCCTATTTATATTGTTTTTCCGCTATTTCTTGTTTAACGTTCATAACTTGTATATTCCGCAACGTGTTAGGCTTACCTAGTCGTGGGGACTGGGTGCCATCACGACATGTTCATGATTGGTGAACTAGGGTCGTGACATTCAACCTGTGCAGATATATATATACAGATATAACGGCAACAAAAAGAGCAACATGAATGTATATAAAGATATACAACCGAAAGGAAACATGCTCAGAAAGAAAATACTGAGCAATGAGAGCAGGTCATCTGTGACAACATTAAACCATTTTCACATTATTTACTTTCATAAGTGGTCGGTGCGCCACACGATCCCATAGTATGTATCATAAGTGGACGGTGTGCCACACGATCCCAATAGAGATAATATAAGTGGACGGCATTCCACACTATCCCAATAAATATAATATAAGTGGACGGCGTGCCACACGGTCCTAGTAAAAATCATATAAGTGGATGGCGTGCCACAAGATCCCAATAAATATCATATAAGTGGACGGCGTGCCACACGATCCAAATAAATATCATAAATAGCTCATATTGTCTCTCTCAGGGAGTTCCTCTTTAGGGAAAACTCGGCAATATAACGATCTAACCCAATAAGGGTACCACTAGCAGCCCAAACATCTCAATAATGGAGATTACATATAACGCTCAACCGGATAAGGGAGCAACAACAATCATAATCAGCATGTCCCCGCAAGGGATTCAACCACATTTCTTTACAATAATTACAATTTTGACCTCATAGAGTCACTACTATTTGAGCCCAAGCTCCAAGAAATCTCACGTTTCATAAATAAATCCTCAATTAACTCATCATGTCTAATTTATAATTTGCTAGGAATGATTCTCAAAATATATCCAAAAATAAGTACAACAAGACTCACGGTCATGCTAGACGCCGGTGTATAGATACTCGTCATCATGCCTATACACCGCACTCGATCATTTAGCAAATAGCATGTAATAATACTCTAGTCCTATTCCCTCAAGCCATGATTAAATCAAACACTTACCTCGGTCCGAAAACAACAATCAATCCTCTAGCACTGCCTTTCCTCTAGAATCCAACTCCGAATCAATGGTATCTAGTCAATTTTAATTCAATAACACCAATTAGGGCTCAATAACATAATCGCATAGCCTAGAAATGAAATTCCCATCATTCTTCCAAAAATAACGAAATCTGACACCGGGCCCACATGGTCCAAACTTGAGGCTCGAACCAAATTCCAATCACCTTTGACCCCACGAGATAGAATATATGATTTGTTTCAAAATCCGACCTCGAATTGAGGTTGAATCAATCAAAATCCCACAAGCCCTAGTTCTACCCAAACACCCCATTTTCTACCTTGAATTCATGACTTAGGGCTAGGATTAATTATGATTAGGTTATTAAATATTGAAGAAATGAGGTTACAAAGACTCACCCAAAGAGTTATGGAGGATTGGGAGCTTGGGACTTGACAATGGAGAGGAAAGACAAGAGCCCGTATGCAATATTTGCGAGAAATCCCGTATAAGTGTTATATTTTTAAGAAAAAATATCACTGGGCAAAAATACTCTATGCGATCGCATACAAGGCATTGCGATCGCATAGGGTAAGGAGGTTAGGCAATGTGATCGCGTAAGACATGTTACGAACGCGTAGAGTAAATGCAACTGGGGTAGGAAATGCTCTATGTGATCGCGAGGGGGACAATGCGATCGCATAGTTATGGGAGGCTAGGCAATGCGATCGCACAAGGAGTGTTGTGATCGCATAGAACGTATTTTGGCCTCTTGAAACTTACACTATGCGATCGTACAAGAAGCGATGCGATCTCATAGAACAATGTACCAGAATACCAGCAACAGCAAAATACCAGATTTTTAAGTGCAAAAATAGCCCAAACCACCCTCGAAATCACTCCCGAACCCTCGGGGCTCCTAACCAAATGCACACACTAACTCAACAATATCATACAAACTTACTTGAGTGATCAAATCGCTAAAATAACATCAAACACGAAGAATCAACTCCCAAAACTCAAGATTTCATTTCAAAGTTCATAAATCTCTAACTTTAGCTATTTAGGTCAGAAACACGTCAAACGACGTCCGATTTCGACCAAATTTCACAGGAAGCGCTTAACCAATATTTAAGACCTGTACCAGGCATCGAAACCAAAATACAAGCCTGCTACCTATATTTTCTAACTCATTTTCATTTTCATTTTTCCTTATTAATTTCAGAAAACAATTTAACAGAAAAATTCTTTTACCGGGGTTCTGGACCTCGGATTTTGACTCCGGGCACATGCCGAGTCCTATACTTTTCAGTGGACCTTCGGGGACCGTCACATCATCGGTTCTGGCCTGTTTACCAAAAATGTTGACCAATGTCAACTGTATCACACTCCGCCTCATTATCGCATTCAATTTCTTGTATCACTATTTGATTATCAAGACTGGGCTGGGAATTCCATATGCATGACACATCATTGAAATCAGCATAAAATGGACTCTACAAAAAAAAAGAAAATAAAATAAGGCTATCAGGAATTGAGGAAGAAAGAAATTGCATTTCATTAAAATTTCTAAAGGTAATAAGGTTTAACACGTCCGATTGGATGGAACATAGAATCTGTATTACAACCTTGAAATAAAATAGATTTAAAATGAAACATCAAAGCTAACTAGCACAACTCCCTTCTAGTCGGAAGAAGAGTAGCTTCCCAGTTAATCAGTTTGGTCTGGGATCCAACAAATTGGACATCCATTTTACTTGTGCCCTCAGCTACTCCTACCATGTTCACGTCTTCAAATAGCTTTTCAAATCTTTCAAGCAGCTCCCTGTCTGGTTTTAGCTTTGCTAAGCTGGGCATGACTGCTGTCGGATGCCTTTTTGTACCAGGCCTGATGAATGAATGTGAGAATTTAGGGATAGGCTTAGGGAGGGTCCAACCATTCTTTTTAAGTTTTCGGGCTCATTTTATGTTAGCAATGGTCGGCTTAAAACCCAACCCAAAAGTGTCAATGATTCCTGGAAGAGATACTGGCTGTGTGATTCCCTGTAGTGCAGCTCCTAATCCTTTCCTAGGGAGAAACCTATTTTTCAATATCTCCATAGCAACCATAACTGACGCGGAAGCTATCTTAGGCACTAGAACAGGCTCACCTTCATGAATTTTATCAATATATATAGTGTCCACCACTTGGTATACCCAGAGGCATTTATCGCCCTCAATTTCTTCAAAAGGAGTGATGGTGTTGCAGAAATTGTCTTTACCATGGACCACTATTTCTTGACGGTTACCATCTGATGGAGTGAGGGAAGTACATCCATTGCCGCATGAATCCATGGTCGACCAAGTAGGAGATTGTAAGATATTAGCGCACGAGAAGCGCACCATTGTCATCATCTTCAAATTCTACCCTTCCCACCCATTAAGATATTTAAACGCGATTGGTTTTGTTTACTTATTGCATGCTAGTACCCGTCCCACCCTATTAGTCCTGGGGTATTTAGGACTTCTAATCCTAAAGGGAAAGAAAAAAGGGTAGAGGCATATATGGAGTTTAAAGGTAAAAATGCTAAGGCGTCAATCAAAACAGATAGCACATAAGTGGAACAAACAAACATACAAAGTTACACATGAAACCCCTTAAGCAATACAACAAGTAGTTTAGCATGACTTCCAATTACTGATTTGGTCTTAATATTAAAACTGATAATGGACAGACTAGTTTAACACATAGAGTTGGATAAAAGGTCTTACGCAAGCCGGATCTAATTGTTAGAAATTGAGGTATTATAAATGGGTTATTTATTAAGAACCTAATGCAGAAGAGTTTGAAACAACAGATTGAAAATTATACAAGTTCAGAGATGGCTTTAAAAATCAGCAGAATTGTTTAAGTACAATACAGTAGAGTTATAAAGAAAAGTTCCGAAAATGAAAAGTCTTTGAAAGTAAAAATGATTTTAAGACTGTTTTAAAAATTTTAGCTTCATAAGATGAATAAAATTCAGGCAAAAAGTTGAAAACCTGTTTCAGGAAATAAGATGCAAGCTTAGAAAATTTAAGAGCATTGTAGACTGGTAAGAGTTTTTTTTTAAATAAACAAGTTTGGATGAGTTTTGATGAAAACGCTGAAGCTAATTGCTGGATTATTGCTTACACAGATTTAAGCGAGTTTGATAACCTGTAGGCAGGATGTTTATACATTGATTTTAAGACATGTTGCGGTTATTAAATTGGCACGAAATGAGCATTTGATTATCCTACGGTTTTCCTAGCGTTTAAGAATTTCTTATAGGCATGATTTCTATATGCAACTAATTATTTGATTATTAGATCCTATAGGCAGGATTTCTGGTGACTAGTTATGATTGAGCATTAAACCTTATAGACATGATATCTAGGTGATTAGGTTAAGAAATATTAAAACCTATAGACATGGTATCTAGGTGACTGAATTATAACATTAGATCCTATATACATGGTATGTATACATGCAATAAAGTAAACCCCTCCCACACCCATTAATAATATTTCCCCGAGTTTTTTTTACAAAATTATCACCGAAAATAAAGTAAATAACAGAAAAAATACATCGCATCCTACATCTAGATCCAACCAGCCTATATCAATCTTGATATCCATTAACATGTGTTTCACCAACTCCAGATTCCAGGTTCCATGGCCTTCTCTTAGAGTGTTTCAAAGTTCCTAGGGCTTTTCAGAAAACCCAGACAATGCTTACACCCTAGAGATTAGATTGAGTAGTGCAATGTGTGGAATTTCCCACCCTTAGGCATCCAAGTTCAGATGGAGCTCCCGGGTCCCTAAGCATGGCTTACCATAGGGGGTAGGACCTAAAGAACTAGGAATAAGTGTGAAGTGGGGGATTAGAGGGAGACCAAAGCAAAGGATTGTCATGCCTAGCCATGAGAGAGACTGGCAAACCCCTGACCCTTTACATTGTTTGAACAAATAAGAGAAGACTTGAGAAAGTCAAACTTAGGCCTGACTGGTGAATAGGACACCACCAGACTTGAGTCAAGCTCAACACATAACATGGGTTAAGGGAATGGAACTGATTTGAGTACAAGTTTATGGCAATCTAGTTCTAAACTTGGGGTGGCAATAGAGTGCCACCCTTGTCTAAAACAATACTCACACACAAAGGGATTAGGGAAAGGGATTGATAAGGAAAGCATTTGTACCAAAGTAGGGATGTATAGGAAAGTACTAATACAAGCATAGCAGAATCAAAGTCATGGGAATATAGGGTAGGGATGTGGCATGCTGAAATTTAACTGCATAATGTAAGAAAAATAAACAAGCATGCGAAAAGGGTTAATAAACATGTAGTTTGGAGATGGTATTTAAATCATGGACATACTAGTTGGAAATTCAAACAGTAAAGCAAGTAGGGTAGGTAGAATCCTATAGTTTCACCTTGGCTTTCAGCCGGCTAAACCCAAGCAGCAGGACAAGTAGCAGAGAAGACAAAAGAAGAAAATGGTTTTATGAGTGTGTGAATTGATGATGTTCTTGTGTTTAAAGAAGAAAAGTTGGGTATTTATAGTTTGAAAGCAAGAAGGGAATAAGGCAAGGAAGTAATTCAGTATCAATCATAATCAATCAGGAGAAGGGAACCCCATTAATCAAGGAGTTCGAACTAGAATAATAAGGGCAGAGTTTTATTTAAGAAAAGAAAATCAAGTATCCTGTTATGAAATAAAGGGTAAATACATAAGAGAAATTTTAAAATACTCAGTTTGGGTAAATAAGATAATAATAAAATGAATAATCACATAGTAAATCAAGGAATTCAAGATTCGAACTTAATAATGAATTAAGTTAGAAAATTGGACCAAATTAGTCAAGGAAAAATCAAATAAAATTACAGAATGATTGTATGAAATCAACCCTAAAAAATTAGGGTTATTTTGAGAAAAAAAGGTTTGACTATAAAAGATGCATAAACATAAACATGCAAGGCTAAGATTAAACAAGTAGAGTAGTCGTGTAATCAAAAGTAGAAGAACATAGCCATGAGTGAAATCGAAAGTTCACACAAAGCTCAGCAAGAATCATAGAACATGAGATGAACTTAGAAAATTAGGGTTTTGAAATTAAACATGAAGCAATACAATCGCACACATGTAGTTTGAAATACCCCCAAAATCTAGGGTTTCTTCCGTAGATCTAAGGCAAAAGACGAAAGCATTGAGAATCAAGCAGAGCAACTCAGGAAAATCCAGAGGACCAAACATTTCATGGAAAGAAAAGTATAGTAAAGAAATTACTCGGAAACCCTAGGAAGAAAATATAGTAAAGAAGATACATAGAAATCATAACGAAAACACTCAGGAGTTATATCAAAGTAGATATAATGTAAGAAATCACAGTAGAACAAGTAAAAGTCAAGGAAACCTTAGGTTTTGAGATGATGAACAGTTTTGAAAACAAAAATCGACAAAAATGTGGAAAACCTTTGAAATCTTAGAAAATAACACAGATCTGAGGCATATCTTAAAGAGAAACAACGACGAAGAACCTCGAAACTTAGAGTTTCATAGAGAACCCTAGAAAAATGATAAAGTCTTGGAATGGGCTAGCCCTGACTCGGAGATGGACTAACAGGACCAGGACTCATCGGAGATGAGCCGGGAATGGCCATAGAACTTGAATCGGAGAGCTTCTGAGTTGGGGCCTTCAAGGTCAAACCTTGAATCTTCATGCAAGATGATGATAAGGGTGAGTGGGGGTAGATATAGATTACATAGGGCCTGAGAGGCCATGATTTTCGGTGAAATAAGGTCGGAGACCGGGGAAAAAGGGATAGGGTTTCGGAGGGAGTTGAGAGAATTTAGGGACGAAGTGGATGCAAGGGCGGCTGTCTGTGAGAACTGATTAGGGTTTGTGGTTAGGTTGACTAAAAAGGGAAAGGGCAAACATGGACCGTTGATTAAAACAATCAATGCCCATGATTTAAAATGGGGTTCGGGCGGGTTAATTTAATTGGGTTTGGGTCGGGTATGAAATAAAATTGGGTCATATAATTAGATTTAATTTGGGGCTGGGATTTTGGTCACAATTTGGTTACAATTGAAAATAAAATGGGCTACAGTTTAAATAGCCAATTTTCACAAATTTTGATTTTTATAAAATACTAAATGATGTTAAAAAATCAAATTAAATTACTAAGTTAATCAAAAATGCATAAGTACCAATTAAAAAATATTAGAAATGATTTTTTGATTACAAATGATATTAAATCGAGAAATAAGCTAAATTATAATTTCATGCAGTTTTAATTTACAAATACCAAACCGATTTATAAAATCTTGTAAATTATATTGTTTGTGTAAATGTGAGAATAAAATAAATTATTCACCAAAATGACAAGTTTTGGGAATAATTGTTGGATTTTGTAAATAGACCATAAATTGGTTTTAAAAATCTTGAAAAAATGTGGAAAAATACCAAAGCCTTTGTGGATGCTTATATAGGCATATATGTGCTATTTTGAAAGTATTTTGAGTATAAAAATACACATGAAAAAATTGGATATCAACAGCTGCCCCTCTTTACTCGAGGATGATGAACGAGTTGTCTGGTAAAGATAAGATGGCCAATTTTGACTGAAAACAGCAATTGTAAAAGGATTTCGACCGTACTCTAGTTTCTGAGCTGCCTACATATCCCTGGTTTTATAGGAATCATGCCACATGTAGTTCAAGAACCAATGACGGAATATGCCGATGAAATTTTACAAAGACGGACGCGATGATTATATCTATGAGGGTGCTTAGAATCGGACAAACCGTGAAGAACTGGAGCGGGGTCGCTCCTGCTAAGATGGCTGTGAACCAGCTAGAATCCCTGTAAGTGGGTAGTGCATATATATTGCATAATTTAAACATGATGCAAGTTCCCATTGGACCATGAATGCCTGTCTTTGGACGGTTAGGATGACGTCCTCAGACTATGATGTCCTGGGCCATGAAAAGCATAAAAGTAAGGGTTCGAAGGCCATGAAATGATGTTCTCGGGCTATGTAGATGGTGCCTCTGAACTATGATGCCTTTGAACGAGTTGGCGATCTTTCAGCCCATGAGAAGGTAGAAATCTTTCAGCCAAATGAATGCACAGGTGGCGATATTTCAGCCAGAGCGAGAATTTAAAGCAGGTGCCGATATTTTAGCCGAACGAGAATATAAAACAAAAATGTAGGTGGCGATGTTTTAGCCAGTTGAAAAATAATGCGGCGATATTTCAGCCATGCAGGATGGAGAAACTGTTTAGTCTCGAAAGGCAAATAGTAGCCTTATGCAGAATGTAGATGTAGATAGAGCTTAGTCTTGAAAGACATATAGTAGCCTTATGCAGTATGGTGGTAGAGCTTAACCTCAGAAGGTAGAGAATAGCCTTATACAAAATGCATATGGAAACAGAGCTTAGTCTCGAAAGGTAGATAGTAGCCTTATGTAGTATGGAGGTAGAGCTTAACCTCGAAAGGCAGAGAGTGGCCTTATGCAAAATGCAGATGGAGACAGAGCTTAGTCTTGAAAGGTAGATAGTAGCCTTATGCAGTATGGAGGTAGGGCTTAATCTCGAAAGGCAGAGAGTAGCCTTTTACAAAATGCAGATGGAGACAGAGCTTAGTCTCGAGAGGTAGATAGTAGCCTAATACAGTATGGAGGTAGAGCTTAACCTCGGAAGGCGGAGAGTAGCCTTATGCAAAATGCAGATAGAGACCGAGCTTAGTCTCGAAAGGTAGATAGTAGCCTTATGCAGTATGGAGGTAGAGCTTAACCTCGAAATGCAGAGAATAGCCTTATGCAAAATGCAGATGGAGATAGAGCTGAATCTCGAAAGGCAGATAGTAGCCTTATGCAGTGCAGGAATGTAAAAGAATAAATGGCAGTGGGTTTCTTAGCTGGTAGACGGTTTGCGATATTAGGACTGTTGGGGAGTGTTAAGTGTGGAAAGTGACTTTGCGAATGAGCAATTTTTCCTCACTCTTGAAGAGCACGAGTGTGTGAATGTATTCAATAATTTGTGACCTAGGCGTGCCTGCATTCAAATAAAAATTGTGAGTTCTGTAGAGGGGAAAGGTTAGTTCGTATCCCCTGGCCCTTGACCTCAAGTATACTTGGGGTAGTAGCTAAATGATGGTGATGCAAATGATGCTTATGCATGACTTAGTAATTAAAATGTAAGTAATTTTGGATGAACGAACAATTTCAATGTGGTTCAAGACATGGCAACCTTGCTTGTTCTAGAATTTTGAGGGTCCTCCTCAAAATTCAGCCCAAGTTTAGTAGGCTGGTGCTGCTGACGGCTGTGCTAAACAACTGAAAGCAGATCAATTCCAGAATTTTGAGGGTTCTCAAAATTCTACCCCAGTTTACTGTGTTGGTGCTGATGGAAAAACCAAAATTCTTACTTTGGAATTTTGAGGGCCCCCTTCAAAAATTTAGCCCCAATTCTAATTGCGAGGGGAAAGATGGAATTTTTTATTAAAAAGTGACTGAACCCATAAGGATGCCTACGTATCCCCTCTTAAATAGGAATCTGGTCAGGCATAGTTTAAAATACATCACAAAAGAAAAACATATGATCAGATGTAGTATCTTTTCGCTGCGTCTGAGTTGATAGGCTTTGGCCAAACTTCTCCATCCATTTCTGCATGAGTAAGGGCTCCTCTATTCAAAACTCGATGAACCATGTACGGACCCTACCAATAGTGATAGAATTTCCATTTGGCTTCATCTTGATGCGAAAATATCTTTTTAATACCAACTTTCCTGGTGAGAACTTCCTCGGCTTGACTCTCTTGTTGAAGGCTCCGGACATTCTGTTCTGGTATAGTTGACCGTGATAGATAGTGTTCATTCTCTTTCTGTCAATGAGAGCTAGTTGCTCGTAGTGACTTTTGACCCATTCTGCATCATCTAGCTCTACTTCTTGTATTACCCTCAAGGAGGGAATTTCTACCTCACCGGGGATGACTGCTTCTGTATCATAAACCATCATGTAGGGAGTGGACCCAATTGATGTGTGGACTATTATACGATAACCAAATAAGGATAATGACAACTTCTCATGCCACTGCTTGTGCTTTTTGATCATCTTCCTTAGTATTTTCTTAATGTTCTTATTGGCTTCTTCTACAACTCCATTCATATGAGATCTATAAGCCGTAGAGTTCTTGTGTTTAATGTTGAATGTTTCATACATCGCCTTCATCAGGTCGCTATTAAGATTAGAACCATTGTCGGTGATGATTGATTCTAGAATCCCGAACCGGAAAACCATACGATTATGAATGAAATCTGTTACTACCCTCTAGGTAACTGCCTTGTATGATGCTGCTTCAACCCATTTAGTAAAGTAATCAATTGCCACTAAGATGAACCTATGCATGTTTGATGCGGTAGGTTCGACTGGTCCAATGACATCTATTCCCCAAGTGGTGAATGGCCATGGCGAGCTTGTTGGAGTAAGCTTGTTTGGAGGTACCTTTATAATGCCTGCATGTATTTGACAATGGTGGCATTTCCGGACATACTGGATACAGTCAGTTTCCATAGTCATCCAAAAATACCCTACTCGGAATATCTTCTTCGCCAACATGAAGCCATTCATATGCGGTCTGCAGGTTCCTACGTGCAGTTCCTCTAATAATCTAGTTCCTTCTCTAGCCTCGACACACCGTAATAATCCTAAATCAGGAGTCCTCCTATAAAAGATTCCTCCACTATGAAAGAAGTTTATGGACAATCTCCGAAGTGTTCATTTTTGAGTAGCATTGGCGAGTTTTGGATATTCTCCTTTTGTCAGGTATTTTCTAATATCATGGAACCAAGGCTTCCCATCAGCGTTTTCCCCGATGTGAGCACAATGAGCTGGCTGGTCGTGAATCTTGACTTGGATAGGGTCAATAAAGTTTGTGTCGTGATGCTGGATCATAGATGACAAAGTGGCTAAAGCATCGGTAAACTCATTCTGCATTCTGGGAATATGCTGGAATTCTATCTTTCTGAATCTTTTCCTCAACTCCTATACATGATGCAGATAAGGGAGTTTTCTGGAATTCTTTGTTTCCCATTCTTCCCGAACCTGATGTATAAGTAGGTCCGAGTCTCCGACCACTAATAGTTCTTGAATGTTCATGTCAATTTCCAGTTTTAGCCATATGATTCAAGCTTCGTATTCGACCATGTTTTTGGTGCATGGGAATCTAAATTTGGTGGATACTGGGTAATGCTGACCGATTTCTAATACCAAGACTGCTCCTATACCAACTCCTTTGAAATTCGCAGCTCCGTTGAAAACATCCTCTAACCGCCATAGGATTCTGCAATGTCTTATCCTATGAAGGTTACCTTTTCATTAGGAAAATACGTCTTTAGAGGCTTGTATTCTCCTCCTACAGGATTCTCGGTGAGGTGATCTGCTAAAGCTTGTCCTTTGACTACCTTTTGGGCAACATAAACAATGTCGCACTCACTTAACAAGATTTTCCATTTGGCGAGCTTCCCGGTAGGCATGGGCTTCTGAAAGATATATTTTAATGGGTCCATTCTAGATATGAGATAAGTTGTGTAAGGACAAAAGTAATGCCTCAACTTTTGAGCTACCCAGGTTAAAGCACAGTAAGTGCACTATAATAAGAAGTACCGAGCCTCGTACGGGGTAAACTTCTTGCTGAGGTAATAGATGGCTTGCTCCTTTCTTCCGGTTTCATCATGTTGTCCCAAAACACACCCTAATGCTCCATCCAATACTGCAAGATAATGCAATAGAGGTCTCTGTGGTTCGGGTGGAACTAAGACTGGCGGTGTTGACAAGTATTCCTCAATTCTGTCAAAAGCCTTTTGACAATAATCAGTCCATTTAGTGGCGGTATCCTTCTTTAGCATCTTGAAAATGGGTTCACAAATGATAATGGACTGGGCTATGAACCAGCTGATATAGTTGAGTCTTCCCAGAAAACACATCACGTCCTTCTTGATCTTTGTTGGTGGAAGCTCTTGAATGGATTTGACATTTGACAGGTCCAGTTATATTCCCCAGTGACTCACAATGAAAACCAATAATTTTCCAGCGGGAACCCCGAATGAACACTTGGCGGGATTCAATTTTAAGTGGTCTCTCCTCGGCCTGTTGAATAACTTTCTCAAATCCCCCATATGATCTACAGTTTCTTGGATTTGATGATAACGTCATCCACATACAGCTTGATTTCTTTATGTATCATGTAATGAAAGATAGTGGCCATGAACCTCATGTAGGTATCACTGACATTCTTTAAACTGAACGTGATCCTTGTAATAGTACATTCCCCACGGCGTGATGAATGCCGTTTTCTCTACATCTTCTTCATCCATCCAAATCTGGTGGTATCAAGCAAACTAATCAATGAATGACTGCAGCTCATGTTTGGCGTAGTTGTCAATTAATATGTGTATATTTGGCAAAGAGAAATCGTCCTTGGGGCTGGCCTGGTTGAGACCACAGTAGTTGACACAAACTCTAACCTTCCCATCATTCTTTGGTACCAGCATAATGTTGGCTAACCATGTCGGATACTCTACCACTCTGAGAACCTAGGTTTTGACCTGCTTGGTAACCTCTTTTTTGATTTTCAAACTCATGTCTAGCTTGAATTTTCTGAGTTTCTGTTTGATCGGTGGGCACGCTGGATCTGTCGGCAACTTGTGAGCTACAATAGATTTGCAAAGGGCGGTCATATCGTCATATGACCAAGTGAATATATCCTCATATTCTTTTAGAAACTCTGTATACTCTCCCTTTTCTAATGGTGATAGGTATACCCTGTGAGAACGTGATTTTTACCCTATATATGAGTTATTCCCATAAAATTCAAAATAAACAATTTTTCCTTATTTTTTACAATTTTGCGTATTAATTAGTTGCATGAAAATTCATATAAAAAATACAAAAAATATGCATTTGCATTTAGGAATTTAATTTCACATTTTTTAGTATCAATTTGTTTTAGAACAAAATGTAAAGAAAATAACAAAAATGGTCTATCTTGCATTTTTAGTTTAAATATGTTTTAGTTTGCATTTTTACTAATGGATAGGAAATAGATTTTAGTGTCAAGCATTTTAATAAAATTAGATAAAAATAACTAAAAATATTATTACAAAATAAATAGAATAAGTGGGCTATCTTAGTAAGAGACCTGAATTGGGCCATTTTTCCTTAATTTTCCCTGGCCCAAATACCCAAAACCCACCTAATTGAACCCAACTCACTACTAAACCCTACCCATGTCCCCACCTATAAAATATCTGGACCTAACAAAAGAAAAGGGGGATACACACAAAAGAAAAAAGAGGCAGCCACAACATTACATGAGAGGCGCAGCAATTCACCAAAAACAGATCCTTGGCCTGGTACACAAAAAGCTGCGCAACAAAAGTAAAGAGGAACAGACCGTCGGTTTACCAATTCTCAGAGAGCACACTTGCCGGCACTTCCCACATTTCACTCACAGCTGAACTCACACACAACACACACACACCCACTGAAATTAACCAGAGCACACCTCATTTTTACACACACTATAGCTCACACAGAACATACACAGAGAGCCAACAACTCCATTGAAACTCAGCCCCATAGCTCAGTAAAATCCGACTAAAAGTAGAAGCAAAACCAGCTGAAAAATAGCCGAAAGTAACCTCACAATCAGCCGCTACTGCTTCTTAACTTCACCCCACCAAACGTCGAACCACCCTCCAACCGTCTCACATAGTCTTCTCCATCCATGAGCCATCAACGCCCCACCCCAGAACTATACATCGTTGCTGCCTCTTCTTCTCACCTTCAAGCCGCTGGAAATCGACCAAATTCACTTACCAGAAGCAGCGACGCTACCAGCGACCCCTTCGCCAGAAAACTTCGCCAAACAGTCACCCCACCAGTTCATCGTTTAGAGCAAAGATGACGACCAGCAAGCTTCATGGTTTCTGTCCTCTTTTTTACTCCTCTTTCTCTGGCGATTATGTTATTATCTGAGGTAGAAACTGAGCGAAGCCACTTGAAGTTGCGTTCATGTATGTTCGTGAGTTCTCGTTTCCCTCGAGAACCGAGGTTATTGTTTCAGCGGGTTTTGGTTGTTCTCTAGTCTTCAAATAGATTTGAATTTACTTCTCTAATCTAGTGGAATAGTTTGGTTGTGGTTAGGAAACAGTAGCATCCAATATCAGAAGGATACCAAAAAGAAAAACGTTTGGTTCTTTATGTTGAAATTGGTTTCAAAGATGAATTTGATTTGGAATATTTGACCCGTAGTTCCAGTGGTGTTTGATTTTTGTTTCTTCATTTGGAGTTGATTTCTGGTTATTTGAGTATGGAGATAGAGTTGAGTTCGAGGCGCCAAAGTTCCCGGCAAGGTTCATCTGCGTGTCTCCCTACACATAAAGGTCTGTTTCCCATTGTAAACACGTGATTTTTGACCCTCCCCGAGATTTTCTATATTTTTAGCGTAAAATATTTAGTTTAGTTTTAATATAGCTATTTTAGTTAAATTTGACTCTTTTACTTTATGTTTACCTCAAAATGAAAAAATAACAAAAATATGGTTTTATTAATGTTTCGTAGTCATTTTAAACTTGAAAAATACAAAAATAGTACTTTATATTTTTATCTTTTTATAAAAAACGAAAATAATAAAAAATAGTTTCACAAATATTTTGTAGTTATTTTAAACTTGAAAAATATAAAAAAATAGTTTTATTTTTATTATGAGTATTATAGTTATTTTGATTACCTAGGATTAATTAAATAACACCATTTTCGGTTCCGGGTGAAGAATAATATTCGGGTGCAAACTACCCGGTTTTATAATTTTCGGACCTAGCCCGTAATAAACCGAGTCCACTACACTAGGGGGACAATAGATAATGGGGGATGGGAATAATTAGAAAATGACAAAAAGAAAGTAAAAAACAAAAGGAAAAGACAAAAAAAGGCATGGAGCCTATTTTTTTTTTTAAAAAAAAAAAAAGAAAAAAAAACGGTAAAGAACAGGGGGGGCTCACGTGAAGGGGGAAGAGGAAAAACAATCTTCATTTGAAAAGGAAAGAGACAACTACATACACACACCCACTATAAAAGCAAAAAGAGAAGATAGAAAATATTGTTTAATACACACACACAATATTGTTTAATACACATGCACACAATATAAAGAAGAGAAAACGGGCAGCAAGGATCTGGAAGAAAAAAGGCCCGATACATAAAGAGCAACGAGCAGCGAACGTTTGCACACTTTCACGGAAGGGGGGAGGCCACTGTTGAAGTTTCTTCATTTTGGTGAAGAAGACTTCTTCTCCTTCATTATCTCAAAAAGGAAAAACGCTAGAGAACCTTCCACCACCCTCACTGCACAAAGCCGTTGCCAGCCTCAGCTTCTCGCCATCTCCATACCTAGCTCCTTCGTCGATTGTCGTTCTCGCCTCGTTCCCGTTCTCTCTCCCTCACCTTGATGTCCTTCCAACGCTCAAACACACGCACAGACGGACATAAATGAACAGATTTCTAGAAGTTTGGAAAGAAAACAGAATACACAACTTAAAAGTTAGAAACGAAATGAAACAAAAGGCAAGAGATTCGGGTTGCGGCGAGTTTTGGTGTGATTCAAGTTTTTCGGAGATTCCGAGTTCGTCGGAGGTCGTAACCTGAGATTTCCGACGAGTTTCGAAGTCTGGGTCGTGATTCCGTCGAGATTTCTATCTTGGTCCAGTGATTAATGTCGTCTTTTTCTCTGAAAGTTCAACGTAAGACTCATCTTTCTTTCGTTTTGGATTTATTTTGGTGACATATTTCTTTCTATGTGTTTTGCTTCTTCAGTGACTTGTGTGAAGATTAGTATTTTTCTTTGACTGTTTGTTCTTAGTCGTTGGCAATTGAATAGGATATTATCTTATAATTGAATTGATATAAGAAGTTTGTGCGTAACAGTGAACTCATGTGATGTGTTTGTTAAAGTTTGGTTATACATTAATTTGCTTATTGTTTGTTGCCAATCCACTCTGTTCGTTTTGGCAGTAGAATTGTTACAAATTATTGTTAAGCTTGGTTTTGAGGTGTGTCGTGTCAAATAAAATGACAATTGTATAACACTCATTTTGATTAATCTTGTATCGGTCTCTTAATTAATTTTGTTATCCTTAGAACTCGAGGTGTGTCATTTAGTAAATTTTATGGCCCCCGTAAACTACAAATGCGGAATTGCTTTAGACGCTATTGATAATAATATTACTTTCCTAAATACGGGAGTGCATTTCATGCGGCCCAAATCCAAATCCCAAAAATGTTGAATAAGAATGTGTCGAGGATCCGGGTGCATTTCATGTGACGTGATTCGAAACATATTTTTAGGCAACATTCTCTTTCGTAAATAATAATAATAATAATAAAAGCGATAAAGGGATATTAATTTGCATTAAGTATATAACTGTAAAAATCAGATAAATAAGCCGAATATGACAGTTAAGCGACCGTGCTAGAACCACGGAATTCGGGAATGCCTAACACCTTCTCCCGTGTTAACAGAATTCCTTATCCGGATTTCTGGTTCGCGGACCGTTAAATAGAGTCAAACCTTTCATCAATTCGGGTTTCAAACCGGTGACTTGGGACACCATAAATCTCCCAAGTGGCGACTCTGAATCTCTTAATAAATGAATCCCGTTTTGATTGTCCTTTAATTGGAAAAACTCCTTGTGCCCCCGCGGGTGCGTAAAAAGGAGGTGTGACAGCTCTGGCGACTCTGCTGGGGACTGAAACCCAGAACCACTGGTTCAGGGTTTAAGAATTCGAGCTTGGAATAATTGTTGTATTTGGCTTATTTATTATCCGATTTTATTATATGTTTGTATTAATGTGCAAAATGATATTTTTATCGCTTTGATATTTTTTTGAACTGTACATATAAATTGTGCCGAAACCAATCTCCTCTCTGAGTCTTCTAAATCATGAAGAAGGGTGCACTTCGTGTGACTTCTTTTCTGTATAGTGTCTAATTCCCACTTTAGAACGAGGTTTGGATAAGTTGCAAAACCGGTGAAGCTTCTGTATTCCCGGGTTGCTGCCTCCTCCTCGGCTCGAGTTGTCCGTTCGGGTAAGCCAGGTCTAGAACAATAAACCCGGGTTTTTAAACCTAGAATAACAAAGCTTCATGCCGGATCCCTAGTAGGAACGTTTATTTGCATCATGTTGCATTTGACTTAGGGGACTCAACATAGGGGTTGGGTCCGTCTAGGACAGGTGACCTGAAATGAAAAGACCATCCTGCTGCATCCTGTTTGTTTTATGCATATATTTGCTTCAGACTTGCAAGCTAACCGTTTTTTTTATATTGAGGAAAATGAAAAAAAAATAGTTTCAAAGTAGTTTGTTTTTTTACTTAAAAAGGAAAAAACGTTTGTTGTAAAATAAAAAATATGTGATTTCAAAATAGATTGTTTTTTTTACTAAAAAAAAAAAGAAAAAGAGAAAAATTTTGTTTTAAACTTAAAAAAAGAAAAATGTGTGAAAAAATAATAAATAGTTTGTTTCCTTTAAAGACGTAGTTTATTTGACCGAACTACGCAGGTTTGATTCTCGCCATTAGGTGGGATACGTAGGCAACCCTCATCGGGTCCAACCACCCCTTTAAAAAATCAAAAAAAAATGTGTGCTTAATTTTGTCAATAAAATCAAAGTGATGCCGTTTTTGCAAATAGCCGAATGTTCCGAAAGGATGCCGGAAGGCTGTTTTTGCAAAAATAGTCACTTTGAATCTTTATAAATAATTTTTGGGCACAACCTTGAAATATTCCTTGTGGAAATGTTGCAAGGCCATAGCCGCAAAATCAAGTTCGGGTTCACGCCCGTTTTGGAAAAATAACCAAAAATGTCAAATTTTTAATTTTTGTTATAAATAAGTCGGGTGATGTTATTCTTGCTTAAAGTAAGTCGAATGTCCCTCAAAAGGACGCCGGAAGGCCGTTTTTGCAAGAATAGCCACTTTGAGTCATTTGTAAATAATTTTGGACACAGCCTGGAAATATTCCCTCGCGGAAATGCGAAAGGATGTATCCGCAAAAATGTATCCGCAAAAAATCAAGTTTTGAGTCATCACTCAACTTTACAAAAATAACCACTTTATCAAATAAGCCATTACATGGCCGGAGTTTTGTTGAAATAGCCACATTTTTGCATTTTAACTTCCTCAGTCTTGTGTTGGCCTGTGTCGGTGCTGAACGATGCCCCATAGGCCCCAGGATAAAAATTTTGAATTTGCATCTTCTTAAATAAAATTTTGCAAAAAGAGCCACTTTGCCTAAATAAGCCATTACATGGCCAATTTATGAAAAATAGTCTTGTGTTGGTTTATGGTGATGCCGAACGATGCCCCATGAGCCACAAGATAAAAAAAATTTTCAAGTTTATCTTTCTTAAATCAATTTTGCAAAAATAGTCATTTTGTCAAATAAGCCATTATGTGGCCAATTTTGTAGAAATAGTCATAATTGACACCAACAAAAAAATATATTCTTTTTCTTGTAGAAATCTCCTATATATATATATATATATATATATATATTATTTTTCTTGTAGAAATCTCCTACACAAGTTTGTATTTGGAGTCGGCTTCTATAATTTTCCTTCAAAGAAAAAAAAATCAAAAAAAAATCAAATAAACGTCCCTTTATTCCTTGCATTAATTTGCAAGAACTACGCTCGGTCTGATTCATGCGGGGTCATGATACGTAGGCAATCTCCATAAGATTCGACCACAACTGTATATGTATATATATGAAAAAAAAATGAAAAACAAATGAAAAAAAAATGAAAAAAAAAAGAAAAGAAAAAAAAAGAAAAAAGAAGTAAGCAAAAAATATTGATGAGGACTTACTGATTCCATTTCTACCATATTTTATTTTGAATTGTTGAGAATTGAGGTGGTTGGTTTGTGGTGAACCGGAAACAGAAGATCCAGGAAAACCCGATTATGATCCAAGATAGTGACACCAAGAATATCGCATAGAGTCCTTTACCTGCACGCCAGGATGGACGCTTTGTGGGGATGTAGTGACTAAAGCTGAAAATGTCGAAGCAAATAAGTGGCCTTGGTAATATTGATGCGAAGCTTAGTGGCCAAAATATCGTGCTTGGTAATCGGGAAGACTCTCCATTCCTTGGTCAACCAGAATGGATTTTTTTGGTGGCTTATTTTGTTGTCATTTCTGTCGTCCAGATTATTTTAGGGTTGTAATCGGGATATTGTCATGTAACTCAAACCCTTTTTGTCGTTCTATTTTGTCCAGTTTTCTATTGGTCGTAATACCTCATTTAGTATTGTGTAGGTCTGTTCCAAGGGTGTGCCCCAGTTTATTGTGTTTGTTTTGTCGTATTAATTCATTTCTAGTTCGTCTGATGCAACTCTCTTGTTTGCTATTATTTCGAGTCATTTTTCTTTGATTTAAGTCCTTCTTCTTTATAGTCATTTTTATGTCAACACTAGTGACATGACATGCACACATAATTGTGGCCTAATCTTAAAAGTTAATCATGAAGGAATTGGAAGATAATCATGGCATTTTAAAAGAAATAATGATTTGAGATTATTTGGAACCCGAGTCACGCGAAATTTGGGGCGGGTAAAATACAAAGAAAGCCTTAAGGGCAAAATGGTCGTGCTGACATGGGGTTCGCTTGTGATACTGAAATGGAAGTGTCGTCCAGCAATACTTTAAAATGACGGATGAAAAAGGCAAATGGACGATATGGTTATCTCTCCTAGCACAACCAGAAGATGTCATGAATATGTTGTTTGTACTTGGCATGTTTTGAAGATTGGAACGAAGGCATTTTGTTCTGCTACCCAAACACTTTATCCTTCGTTAACCCTTCGAGCCTTATTTTGATTTCTTTCATACCCCTCCTTCGGAATCGGTACCAAAATTAGAAACAAAAATGGGGAAGATAAAGAAAGAAAAAGAGAAAAACAAAAACAACCAAAAAGGAACGAAAAAGAAAAGAAAAAAAATGAAAAAATGATGAAAAAAAATGAAAAGAAGGAATTGGGAACTACGTTTGACCTGATTCCTTAAAGAGGATACGTAGGCGCTTCACAGCTCGGTCATAGTGTAAATAAAGAAATAAAAATCCCCAAGTAAAAAGCTGGGGCAAAGAAAAATTGTGTTTATTGTAAATAAATTTAGGTCCGAAGGTTGTAAATTTTGAACCCAAAATTGATTTTGTTTTGAGCCTTCAATACCCTTTCTTTCTAGCCCTATCCAAATCCCACATTACGGTCCAAATAAAGACCTTCTGATCAGTCTTTAAAAGATGCCACGTCAGGCGAGTGAGAGAGTCCTATCAGAATATAACACTCTGATTCTCAGCAGAAAAGACTCTGATTCCCAGCAGAAACGAAACACGAGAGAGTCTTGGCAGTGACACCCCAATCCCCAGCTAAAAGTAATACAAATGAGAGAGTCTTACCGGTGAAAACCTTCACAGGCACCATAAGGCGACGAAAGCTGAGAGAAAATCAAAATGAGAGAGGCTTGAAAGTGAAAACCCTTCGGGCATTACAAGTCGAACAAAGGGGATAATCAGATGGAAATCACGAGACAAAAAATCGTGAAAGGAAATTAACGACGGAGGATAGGCCATATGTGCATGTCATGACCGGTAGAGTTGGTATCCGCGTTTGATAAGTTTTTATAGTTGTTTCTTGTTAGAGAGTCAGTTCTCCTTTGTCTTCTATTTTTTGTTTCTTTTTATCTTTCTCCTTTTGTCAAAATTCTCCATCAAAGTCAGTCTAGTCAAAACATAGTGAGAAATGATTTCAAAACTTGCCACCAATTTTCCAATTATTATGCAAGGCAAGGAAATGCCATTGACGACAAAGAAGTATGGTGCAAAGAAGATTATTAAACTGGGGCAGAAAATTTTCTTTTCAGTTTGAAAATTTTCTGGAAGTCAATCCCCACTTGGGGAAGAAGGAAAGTCTTAAGAGAAATGGTCTTCGAACCAGTGTCATCCTCAACAACCTTCAAGAAGAGTGAAACACCAAATTTTGAGGAAATGAAAATCCACCAACAATGTTATCTACAACAAGTTCCGAGGTGGTCGGACAACACAGAGTGGTAAAGGAAGAAGGGAAATCTCATCCTTAACAAAAATAACCCCCAGCAAGTTGAGAAACACAGAACGGGGAAGGGATAAATGGAAAAACCCATCCCCAGCAGGAATATCATCTCCAGCAAATGAAATCATTCCCCAACAAGTTTTGGGAACCCTAAGCGAGGGAAAGGAGAAAAGGAAAAAACCACCACATGAGCGGCACAACCGCTCACAATGTTTTGAGCTAACAAATTTTCTTTGATTTGAAACAGGGAAAGAAAGTGCTATTGATAGCCGAAAGTCATGCCACAAGGAAGAACACCAATACTGGGGCAGAAAATTTTCTGCCGTTGTTGAAAATTTTCTCGGAGAAACGAGGAAGGCAATTCAAGATGACATGTCAGGTTTGTCCACCTTCAAATAGGATGTTTCAGGTTTGTCCACCTTCGAACAGGACGTCTCAGGTTTGTTCACTTTCATACATTGATACAATGGGAGTATTCGCCCTCGAATAGGATACAATGGGAGTATTCGCCCTCGAATAGGATACAATGGGAGTGTCCGCCCTCGAATAGGATATTTTACGTATGTTTTATCTTACATTGTCCTATGCATATTTTGTAGATTATTGCCAGCATGCATTTTTAAACTCAAAATTTGCTACTAAAAGCAGGCGCCTACCTGTATAACAAAAGGCAAGTCTTCAGTCTTTACATTGCAGGTCTTGAAACCAGTAACCCACCATAAAGCAAAGAGTTACAACAAGAGATCCCAGCGCAAATTCAAGTGCATGAGTCAAAGGAAATGAGGGAATGAAGGAAAATTTTCCCAGCATCATTATCCTCAGCAGGCAAGTAAACAATTCTAAAGATATCCCCAGCAGTCAGGAGGGAAAGCAACACGACCCAGGAGGAAAGCAGTTCCGAAACAAGGTAATGGTTCAAGAGTCGATGCAGCAAGAATAAAATGGTACAAGAAGCAAAGGAAGGCGATTTAGTTTTGAAGTAGTAGTTGAAGTCAGGGAGCCCGCCTGGAGAATGGAATGGCGATTTAGTTTTGAAGTTTTAGTTGAAATCAGGGAGCCCGCCTGGAGAATGGAGTGGCGATTTAGTTTTGAAGTTGTAATTGAAATCAGGGAGCCCGCCTAGAGAATGGAGTGGCGATTTAGTTTTGAAGTTGTAGTTGAAATCAGGGTGCCCGCCTGGAGAATGGAGTGGCGAATTACTTTTGAAGTTGTAGTTGAAGTCAGGGAGCCCGCCTGGAGAATGGAGTGGCCCAATTGAAGTAGTAGTTGAAGTCAGGGAGCCCGCCTGGAGAATGGAGTGGCGATTTAGTTTTGAAGTAGTAGTTGAAGTCGGGGAGCCCGCCTGAAGAATGGAGTGGCGATTTTATTGTGAAGTAGTAGTTGAAGTCAGGGAGCCCGCCTGGAGAATGGAGTGGCGATTTAATTTTGAAGTTGTAGTTGAAGTCAGGGAGCCCGCCTGGAGAATGGAGTGGCGAATTAGTTTTGAAGTTGTAGTTGAAGTCAGGGAGCCCGCCTGGAGAATGGAGTGGCGATTTATTTTGAAGTTGCAGTTGAAGTCAGGGAGCCCGCCTGGAGAATGGAGTGGCGATTTAGTTTTGAAGTAGTAGTTGAAGTCAGGGAGCCCGCCTGAAGAATGGAGTGGCGATTTATTTTGAAGTAGTAGTTGAAATCAGGGAGCCCGCCTGGAGAATGGAGTGGCGATTTAATTTTGAAGTTGTAGTTGAAGTCAGGGAGCCCGCCTGGAGAATGGAGTGGCGAATTAGTTTTGAAGTTGTAGTTGAAGTCAGGGAGCCCGCCTGGAGAATGGAGTGGCGATTTATTTTGAAGTTGCAGTTGAAGTCAGGGAGCCCGCCTGGAGAATGGAGTGGCGATTTAGTTTTGAAGTGGTAGTTGAAGTCAGGGAGCCCGCCTGAAGAATAGAGTGGCGATTTATTTTGAAGTAGTAGTTGAAATCAGGGAGCCCGCCTGGAGAATTGAGTGGCGAATTAGTTTTGAAGTTGTAGTTGAAGTCAGGGAGCCCGCCTGAAGAATGGAGTGGCGATTTATTTTGAAGTTGTAGTTGAAGTCAGGGAGCCCGCCTGGAGAATGGAGTGGCGATTTAGTTTTGAAGTTGTAGTTGAAGTCAGGGAGCCCGCCTGAAGAATGGAGTGGCGATTTATTTTGAAGTTGTAGTTGAAGTCAGGGAGCCCGCCTGGAGAATGGAGTGGCGATTAATCTTGAAGTTATAGTTGAAGTCAGGGAGCCCGCCTGAAGAATGGAGTGGCGATTTAGTTTTGAAGTTGTAGTTGAAGTCAGCGAGCCCGCCTGAAGAATGGAGTGGCAATTTATTTTGGAAGTCGTAGTTGAAGTCAGGGTGCCCGCCTGAAGAATGGAGTGGCGATATTTTGGAAGTTGCAGTTGAAGTCAGGATGCTCGCCTGAAGAATGGAGTGGCGATTTAGTTTTGAGTTGTAATTGAAGTCAGGGTGCCCGCCTGAAGAATGGAGTGGCGATATCTTGGATGTTGTAGTTGAAGTCAGGATGCCCGCCTGAAGAATGGAGTGGCGATTTCGTTTTGAAGTTGTAGTTGAAGTCGGGGAGCCCGCCTGAAGAATGGAGTGGCGATTTAGTTTTGAATTTGTATTTGAAGTCAGGGAGCCCGCCTAAAGAATGGAGTGGCAATTTAGTTTGGAAGTCGTAGTTGAAGTCAGGGTGCAGTCAGGGAGCCCGCCTGAAGAATGGAGTGGCGATTTATTTTGAAGTTGTAGTGGAAGTCAGGGAGCCCGCCTGAAGAATGGAGTGGCAATTTAATTTTGAAATTGTAGTTGAAGTCAGGGAGCCCGCCTGAAGAATGGAGTGGCGATTTATTTTGAAGTTGTTTAAGGAAAGCGGTAGAGTGTAACGGAAATCCCCAGCATGAATCAGAAGGAAGGCAACAAGGATCAGAAAAGATAGATTCAGACTTCGAAGGAGAATAGCTCGAAGATCACAAGTAAGGGAATTCACTTCGGAGTGCAATGCAAGTTAGCAACAAAAGAAGCTTGCGAGGGGCAAGGAGCTAATCTAAGTGCAGAAGTATTAAAAAAAAAGAAAAAAAAATACAGAATTTGATGAAAGATGTGGTGTGCCCAAGACATGGCCGAGGTCACAAGCAATGTATACCTGGTCTTGATCCGAAAAGCAGCACCTGCAACTAGCAAGTATCAAGGTTCAAATTTAGAGTCCGCATGAAGCACCAACCAATACTCAAGATCAAGCTTCGGAAGACTTATAGATAGGAATCTTGTAACTAGTAGCTGATAGGCTTAGTTAGTCTTTCTCATGTTTTGATTTTTGATGTAATAGCAGGACCACGGACCGGAACTTCGATGGAACAGAACCTCGACGGAACGACACCTCGACTGGCTCTCCACCTCGGTATACCCCTTCCTCACTCACTTTCGAACTACACGTGGCCTGATTCCTTTATAGCCAAGGATATGTAGGCGGCTCAGATACAAGGGCTCGGTCACATTCCTCTTCTTTTAGTTTAGTCCCTCCCAATAAGGGTCAGGTCAAAAACACTTGTCTAGTCGTTCTTTGTCCGAAAACTCTTTGTGTTTTCAGTCAAAGAGGGGCAGCTGTAAACGCGTGATTTTTGACCCTCCCCGAGATTTTCTATATTTTTAGCGTAAAATATTTAGTTTAGTTTTAATATAGCTATTTTAGTTAAATTTGACTCTTTTACTTTATGTTTACCTCAAAATGAAAAAATAACAAAAATATGGTTTTATTAATGTTTCGTAGTCATTTTAAACTTGAAAAATACAAAAATAGTACTTTATATTTTTATCTTTTTATAAAAAAACGAAAATAATAAAAAATAGTTTCACAAATATTTTGTAGTTGTTTTAAACTTGAAAAATATAAAAAAATAGTTTTATTTTTATTATAAGTATTATAGTTATTTTGATTACCTAGGATTAATTAAATAACACCATTTTCGGTTCCGAGCGAAGAATAATATTCGGGTTCAAACTACCCGGTTTTATAATTTTCGGACCTAGCCCGTAATAAACCGAGTCCACTACACTAGGGGGACAATAGATAATGGGGGATGGGAATAATTAGAAAATGACAAAAAGAAAGTAAAAAACAAAAGGAAAAGACAAAAAAAGGCATGGAGCCTATTTTTTTTTTTAAAAAAAAAAAGAAAAAAAAACGGTAAAGAACAGGGGGGGCCCTCACGTGAAGGGGGAAGAGGAAAAACAATCTTCATTTGAAAAGGAAAGAGACAACTACATACACACACCCACTATAAAAGCAAAAAGAGAAGATAGAAAATATTGTTTAATACACACACACAATATTGTTTAATACACATGCACACAATATAAAGAAGAGAAAACGGGCAGCAAGGATCTGGAAGAAAAAAGGCCCGATACATAAAGAGCAACGAGCAGCGAACGTTTGCACACTTTCACGGAAGGGGGGAGGCCACTGTTGAAGTTTCTTCATTTTGGTGAAGAAGACTTCTTCTCCTTCATTATCTCAAAAAGGAAAAACGCTAGAGAACCTTCCACCACCCTCACTGCACAAAGCCGTTGCCAGCCTCAGCTTCTCGCCATCTCCATACCTAGCTCCTTCGTCGATTGTCGTTCTCGCCTCGTTCCCGTTCTCTCTCCCTCACCTTGATGTCCTTCCAACGCTCAAACACACGCACAGACGGACATAAATGAACAGATTTCTAGAAGTTTGGAAAGAAAACAGAATACACAACTTAAAAGTTAGAAACGAAATGAAACAAAAGGCAAGAGATTCGGGTTGCGGCGAGTTTTGGTGTGATTCAAGTTTTTCGGAGATTCCGAGTTCGTCGGAGGTCGTAACCTGAGATTTCCGACGAGTTTCGAAGTCTGGGTCGTGATTCCGTCGAGATTTCTATCTTGGTCCAGTGATTAATGTCGTCTTTTTCTCTGAAAGTTCAACGTAAGACTCATCTTTCTTTCGTTTTGGATTTATTTTGGTGACATATTTCTTTCTATGTGTTTTGCTTCTTCAGTGACTTGTGTGAAGATTAGTATTTTTCTTTGACTGTTTGTTCTTAGTCGTTGGCAATTGAATAGGATATTATCTTATAATTGAATTGATATAAGAAGTTTGTGCGTAACAGTGAACTCATGTGATGTGTTTGTTAAAGTTTGGTTATACATTAATTTGCTTATTGTTTGTTGCCAATCCACTCTGTTCGTTTTGGCAGTAGAATTGTTACAAATTATTGTTAAGCTTGGTTTTGAGGTGTGTCGTGTCAAATAAAATGACAATTGTATAACACTCATTTTGATTAATCTTGTATCGGTCTCTTAATTAATTTTGTTATCCTTAGAACTCGAGGTGTGTCATTTAGTAAATTTTATGGCCCCCGTAAACTACAAATGCGGAATTGCTTTAGACGCTATTGATAATAATATTACTTTCCTAAATACGGGAGTGCATTTCATGCGGCCCAAATCCAAATCCCAAAAATGTTGAATAAGAATGTGTCGAGGATCCGGGTGCATTTCATGTGACGTGATTCGAAACATATTTTTAGGCAACATTCTCTTTCGTAAATAATAATAATAATAAAAGCGGTAAAGGGATATTAATTTGCATTAAGTATATAACTGTAAAAATCGGATAAATAAGCCGAATATGACAGTTAAGCGACCGTGCTAGAACCACGGAATTCGGGAATGCCTAACACCTTCTCCCGGGTTAACAGAATTCCTTATCCGGATTTCTGGTTTCGGACCGTTAAATAGAGTCAAAACTTTCCTCAATTCGGGTTTCAAACCGGTGACTTGGGACACCATAAATCTCCCAAGTGGCGACTTTGAATCTCTTAATAAATGAATCCCGTTTTGATTGTCCTTTACTTGGAAAAACTCCATCGCGCCCTCGCGGGTAAGGGTAAAAAGGAGGTGTGACACTCATTTTCTCCATTTGATCGTTATTGTCTATTTGTGTAACCATATGGTTTATCCGGATGAATTAATGATTTCTGTTCGTTTGAGTTCCTGATATTTTCCTTGAAAGTGTTGACAGAATATTGTGTTCATTATTTCTAATACTTGTATATTAATGAACAATTTTATATGCTAACTGCTTGATAAAAGAATTATAAGTACTATTTGAAGCATGAAACTTAATATTCCTCTTTCCATTATTCATTCAGGTCTAGCTGTTTGGATGTGTTTGGATTTACCATCGTTCGTTTATCCTCTTTTGTATATATCTGAGGTTACATAATATATTGTGCTAAGAAATTTGGTCATAGTTGGCAGAGATTGTCTTATTGGATTGCTGGTTTAGTGAATTTCACGGTCCTTTCCAAAAGTTAAACAACACGATAGACTCTTTAGGCACGACTTTAATAAAATACTTTCCTAAATACGGGTGCGCATTTATGTGACCCAAATCTTATTCTCGGCGAAACCGAAATGCATTAAAGTCACAGGCGTACTGGTTGCGGTGTGACTCGAAATGTGTTTTCGTGACGTCGCAATTCTTCTAAAATTAAAAGCGGAGCATTAATAGCACATAACTAAAATATATAAAGAAATCAGATAAAAGCAAAAATTGCAGTTGAGCGACCGTGCTAAAACCACGGAATCCGGGAGTGCCTAACACCTTCTCCCGGGTTAATAGAATTCCTTATCCAGGTTTCTAGTTTCGCGGACTGTATACAGAGTCATAAATTTCCTCGGTTCGGGATTAAACCGGTGACTTGGGACACCATTATTTTCCCAAGTGGCGACTCTGAAAAATTAAATAAATTGATCCCGTTCCAACTGTCCTTTAAGTGGAAAAACTCATTCATTGATTATTATTATATCCCTTCTCGGGGTGTAGTATTAAACAGTGGCACATTTACGTTATTTACGTGTTATGTGCATGTGTGAAAAACGGAGGTGTGATAGCTCTGGCGACTCTGCTGGGGATAGGTAACCCAGAACTTCGGTTCAGGGTTTAAGAATTTGAGCTCAGTTAAATTGCTGTTTTTGCTTATATCTGATTTCATTATATATTTTGATTAATGTGCTACATGTTTACCGCTTTGATATTACGTGAATTGTATATATAGAATTGTGCCGAAAACCCTTCTCTTCTTACCTCCGGGGATGTGCTTACTGGTTGAGACTCCCTTTTCTGTTAGTGTCAATACCAAAAATAAGAAAAAGAGGCCGGATAAGTTACAAAGCCGATTGACTCCGCGGGTCATCGGTACGTAGCCCCCTCCTCGATCCGAGTTGTCCGCTCGGGTACACGGTCTAGTACCATTGAAAACATCAGGATATTGAGCCTAGATCTAGGACGTTTATTTGCATCATATCTGACTTAGGGGACTCAACACAAGGGTTGGGTCCGTCTAGGACAGGTGACCCGGAAAATTAAAGACCGAGCATATTATATGTTGCATTTATTTGTCTTGAATTATTGTGTTGACCAGCTAAATTCCTGAAAAAGAAAAAGAGAGGAAATTTAGAATAGAAAAATATCGAAATGTTGACGAAACATTGTCGAAAATTTGAAAAAATAGGTAGAACAACTTTGTTGAAATAATTGGTCAAATAATCTGACCGAAATACGCAGATTTGATTCTCACCGCTAGGTGAGATACGTAGGCAACCCTCATCGGGTCCAACCACCCCTTTTAAAAAATAAAAAAAAAATGTTTGTTTAATTTTGTCAATAAAATCAAAGTGATGCCGTTTTTGCAAATAGCCGAATGTTCTGAAAGGACGTTAGAAGGCTGTTTTTGCAAAAACAGCCACTTTAAAATATTTTTAATAATTTGCGGGCACAGCCTTGAAATATTCCTTGTGGAAATGTTGCAAGGCCATAGCCGCAAAATCAAGTTCGGGTTCACACCCCGTCTGCAAAAATAACAAAAAATGTTAAATTTTTATTTTTGTTATAAATAAGTCAAGTGATGCTATTCTTGCATAAAATAAGCCGAATGTCCCTCAAAAGGACGCCGTAAGGCCGTTTTTGCAAGAATAGCCATTTTGAGTCATTTTAAATAATTTGCGGGCATAGCCTTGAAAAATCCCTCGTGGAAATGTCGAAAGGCCGTATCCGCAAAATCAAGTTTGGAGTCATCACTCAACTTTACAAAAAAAACAACTTTATCAAACAAGCCATTACCTGGCCGAAATTTTGCTGAAATAGCCACATTTTTTGCATTTTTAACTTCCTCAGTCTTGTGTTGGCCTGTGTCGGTACTGAACGATGCCCCATAGGCCCTAGGATAAAAATTTTTGAATTTGCATCTTCTTAAATAAAATTTTGCAAAAAGATCCACTTTGTTTAAATAAGCCATTGGCCAATTTATGAAAAATAGTCTTGTGTTGGTTTATGGTGATGCCGAACGATGCCCCATGAGCCACAGGATAAAAAAAAATTTCAAGTTTATCTTTCTTAAATAAATTTTGCAAAAAAATAGTCGTTTTGTCAAATAAGCCATTATGTGGCCAATTTTGTAGAAATAGTCATAATTGACACCAAAAATATTCTTATTCTTGTAGAAATCTCCTACACAAGTTTGTAGTTGGAGTCGGCTTCTATAATTTTCCTTCAAAGAAAAGAAAAAAAAAATCAAATAAACATCTCTTTATTTCTTGCATTAATTTGCAAGAACTACGCTCGGTCCTGATTCATGCGGGGTCATGATACGTAGGCAATCCACATAGGATTCGACCATTTCCATAACCAAAAAAAATGAAAAAAAAACTACAAAAGAAAAAAAAAAGGAAAAATGAAAAAACCACAAAAAGGGAAAAAGAAAAGAAAAATAGAAAAAAAGAAGAATGATTAATAAGCGGGATACCTTAATGCTGACATGGTGGCTTCTTTTTGTTGTGTCCATTTTCAGAAAGGTGGTTGGTTGTGGTTCCAAAATAACTCTTCCCTATAATACAAGGTCAGAGGACAATGGCAGAGAATCTCAAGACTGAGTGGGTTGGTACCGGTACCCGACAATAGCTGGTTGAACGGAACCACATGTTAATAGAAGAAGTCAAAATATTAAGACAACACGTGGCTGAAATGTATCGGGCATGGATGGATGGAAAAGCACCACCCCCGCCACCACCTAGTTTCATGGACCCGGTCCTTACATTGAACCCGATGCCAAATATACCTGCCTATCGCAACCTGTCTAGCCACTCGAGTAGCTCAATTACTCGTCCCCCAGCTATGCTCTCCCAACACTACTCCCATCCCCAACCCCACTACTCTCCCCAGGGCACCCAAAATCGTACTTCACCTTCCAGGTACCCAATTCCACAAAAAGCCTACCGACCCCCACAAACATACCAGAAACCCCCTGGGTCAGGTTTCAAGCCAAACAAGGCGTTTAGGGAGGAAAGGTTGCTGAAGCGAGAAAAGGCTTTCACCCCTATCGGAGAATCTTATGCGAGTTTGTTCGAAAGGTTGAATCATGTTGGCTTGATTAAGCCGCTCGCCGGATGTATTCCAAATCCTCTTGCAAGAAGCTTCGATCCTACTGCACGATGTGTATACCACTCCAATGCTCAGGGGCATGATGTTGAAAGATGTTGGAATTTGAAAGAGGAAATAGAAAGAACGATTCAGGCAGGAATGATTGCGGTTCAAGACACTGTCACCCTGAACATTACACAGAATCCTCTACCTGCATGTGACGTTGCGCATTTTGTGGGGACGATGCCCGATGACGAGGGTGAAGAGATTTTTCTTTGGAAGCAGAAGATATTGAAATAGAAAGCGATCTTAATACAGAAAACAGTGGCTAAGATGCCATGCTTTACAATTGGGAAGGTTCTCCAACTCTTGGAGTTTTGGTTGTTTTATTTTGGTGTCGTTTCTATTACCCGGGTTATTTCAGGGTTGTAATCCGGACGTTGTCTTGAGAGTCAAAACCCTTCTATCTTTGCTTTGTTTAGTAATAAAAATTGTTTAGTGCCGTCTAGGTTTGTAATTCTAGTCTAGTCTGTTCGTTTTGTTGTTGTTTCAACCCATCAGTTTAGTACAACTCTTTGTTTCCCATCATTCCTAGTTATTCCATTTCTGATCACTTTGCATTTCTTCTCATACTGATTTTAGCAACATGACATGCACATAATTCTAAGCCTGATTTTAAAAGTCAATGAAACAATGTTGAAGATGTAATGATACTCGGAAGAAATAAAAAGATATTGGAATACTGTGAAGCCGGAATCAAGTGAACATTAGGGAAAGCGTAACATAAAGAAATGCCTTGGAAATGCATCATCAATTTAAAGCCAAAGGCAAAAATACCCCAAAGCTAAGGAACCATTCGTGGTATCGAGATTGTTGCCCAATGGCACTGAGAATCGTCAGATATCCAAGGCAAATATGTGAATCGGTCGAAATGTGTTTAACTATGTAGTTTGTACTTGGTAGGTCTCGAAGATTGGAATGACGAAGGCATTTTATTCGGCTATCCAAACACTTTATCCATTGCTACCCCTTTGAGCCATATTATATTTTCTTTCATATCCCTCTTTCGGAATCAACCACAAAAATTGAGGATTGAGCAAGAAACAAAAGAAAAAAAAGAGAGAGAAAAGAAAAAAAAAGAAAAAGAAAAGAAAAAAAATCGGGAGAAGTCAAGATGCAACAATGAATACAGACGTAGTCTGAACTACGTCTGACTTGATCCCGAAAGGGTACGTAGGCAGCCTCACTGAGGTTCAGTCACAATAAAGAAAAAATCCAAAAAATCCCCAAAGAAGGAAACTGGGGTAGAAGTTATGGTTGTTGAATCAATAAGATTCCGAAAGTTGTAATTTTAACCCACGATGAAATATTTTTGAGCCTTTATATCCTTTCTTCTAAACCCCATCCAAAAGCCTGCATTACGGTCCAAAGGAAGACCTTCCGATCAATCTTCAAGAAATGCCGAGTCAAACGAGCAAAGGTGAATCACATCAAGGGCAACACTCCAGTCCGAACAAAGGAGAATGAAGAATTCAAGATGATGAGAACCACCACAAGACTCCAAGATGAGAGAAATCAAAATGAGAGTCTTATTGGTGAAAACCCGCACGGGCACCGTAAGGCGACGGTGAGTCGAGAGAAAGAAAGAGCAAATGAGAGAGGCTTGATTGTGAAAACCCTATGGGCACTACAAGTCGACTAAGGGTCAGATCAAAGAAATGAAGTGTTGAAGACCGGTTTCACGGTAGAGCTTGCAACAAGAGTTGAACATCAAATTTGCTGTACAGAGAAGGCCAAAAGTGCATGACAAGGTCGCTAGAGTTGGTATTCAAAATCCGATAGGTCATTCTTCTGTAGGTTTCTTGTTAAGAATTATGTTTTCCTTTCTTTCTATTCTTTGTACCTTGTTTTACCCTCCCTCTTATTGACTCAGTCGGGTCATAACAAGTATAGAAATGATTTCAAAATTTTCCACCAAGCTTTCCAATTGCACAAGATGGGATTTGGCCAACACGACAATTGTCGTAAGTCAGGAAAAGACAAGGCCAGTGCTTTAAGCCAAAAGAGCAACATGTGCAATGGAGCGGGCAACAATAAAAATGTTTGGGGTTCATGCAAGACGCAAAGGTCGGCAAAGTGCCAACTCGGGGGAAAATATAACAAATGGAAATATGGGAGTGTATTCTGACAAAAGAAAGAGCCAGTCAAGAAACACCCAAGGTTGTCCAGTGAAATCATTGAAGAAATCATAGACTTCAAGATCGGAATTGTGGGATCCGTCAAGAAAGGAACAACATACATGCCGTAAGGAAGGCGGGTTTTGAACAAAGAAAGAATAAAAAGAATAGTCGGTGAACAGGCCAAGCAGTCAAGTGGAAAGTTCAAGGCCACAACCAACCACCGCATTTTTAAACTGACAGAGTTTTCTTCGCTTTGAAACAGGAGCAAAGATATTGTCAAACTGGGGCAGGAAAAATTTTCTATCATCGGATAGTCATCCGAAGAGCATGAAGGTGAATACGATTGTTTTTGAAGATGAACAGTTCAAGTTGAAATGTAAATGAAGCAAGTATCGGAAAATGATACAATCTTAGTCTGTTGAAACTTTCTCCTAAGACAAAAGTCTTAGTCCGCTGAATTTTTCACCTAAGATAAATAGATGAAGTCTTAGTCCGTTGAATCTTTCTCCCAAGATAAAAGTCTTGGTCTGATGAATTTTTCACCTAAGACGAAAGGAAAGAATCTTAGTCTACTGAAACTTTCTCCTAAGATAAAATCTTAGTCTGTTTGGATTTACCATCGTTCGTTTATCCTCTTTTGTATATATCTGAGGTTAAATAATATATTGTGCTAAGAAATTTGGTCATAGTTGGCAGAGATTGTCTTATTGGATTGCTGGTTTAGTGAATTTCACGATCCTTTCCCAAAGTTAAACAACATGATAGACTCTTTAGGAACGACTTTAATAAAATACTTTCCTAAATACGGGTGCGCATTTATGTGACCCAAATCTTATTCTCGGCGAAACCGAAATGCATTAAAGTCACAGGCGTACTGGTTGCGGTGTGACTCGAAATGTGTTTTCGTGACGTCGCAATTCTTCTAAAATTAAAAGCGGAGCATTAATAGCACATACTTAAAATATATAAAGAAATCAGATAAAAGCAAAAATTGCAGTTGAGCGACCGTGCTAAAACCACGGAATCCGGGAGTGCCTAACACCTTCTCCCGGGTTAACAGAATTCCTTATCCAGGTTTCTAGTTTCGCAGACTGTATACAGAGTCATAAATTTCCTTGGTTTGGGATTAAACCGGTGACTTGGGACACCATTATTTTCCCAAGTGGCGACTCTAAAAAATTAAATAAATTGATCCCGTTCCGACTGTCCTTTAAGTGGAAAAACTCATTCATTGATTATTATTATATCCCTTCTTGGGGTGTAGTATTAAATAGTGGCACATTTACGTTATTTATGTGTTATGTGCATGTGTGAAAAATGGAGGTGTGACATACCCTGATACGTGCCTTGACATTTTCTGCGTATCCTAAATTAATGATCTCAGTTTGGTCTAAGTTGGACTTAGGCCTATTCTCAAAGTTCTCGACCTCTTTGACAATCTCTTCTAGTATTTCTTCCTCTTCTGTATCTATGTCTGTTTGTTACATTGCCTCGTTACAAGTTACGGTCGTTGGTTCATCATCAAGATATGTAATAGTAATGCTGTGTAAAATAAATTAAATGATAGAGAAAGTAATAAGAGTGAGATATAAAGATAAATTGAAGAAATGCTTTTGATTAAATTCATAATTGTTTGAAACATCGGAGCTTTTTTCAAAAGTAAAGAGAATGTGGGAAAGTTAAATTGACTCAAAAGTAAAATGTGATGCATAGTGCATCGTTTAGCCTTGTTACCCCGAAGTTTTCCGGGAACTGGTGGTCCCGACTGACCAATTGGTGAGGCACTCTCCTTGGTTCACAAATTGAATGGAAGGGCCTTCTTGCCCCTCCTCCTTGAATATAACGCAACAATCCATGTCATCTTCCAGAAATAAGTTCTTCATTCCTGCCAGTGTTTCATCTTCCTCTGATCCGTACATAACACCGGCCAACTGAAAAGTCTGCTCCAACTAAGGTAGAGGGTATTTCAATGGGTAGTAGAGGCTGCGCCATGGTGGCCACCAGTTGTTGAACTCACTCTAGGTGTATTCATATTCCAGGACAAAAGTAGTTTCATGCTCTTTCAACTTGATAGGTTTGGTGATGCCTTGGAGATTCTTGCCATGTCCCTTTACGAGCTCGTATCCGCTCCAATTCAGAATGCTCTTGATTTTATTGTCCAACCACTTGTCTTTGTCTATGGCGTTGACTTGATCGATGTGATGATATGTTTCTCCACATATCCTTCTTCTTCCTCCGATCATTGGGATGACTTGGCGACAGTATATGGGGTTGCTATCGTCGCCATGGATGAATACTTCCTGATGATTCCATTCAAATTTTACAGCCTGATGCAAATTAGATGCCACAGCTCTAGTGACATAGATCCAGGGTCGTCCCAACAACAAATTGTAGGATGATGGTACGTCAATGACTAGGAACTCTGCATCGAACCAGGTGGGTGCCATCTGCAGGCACATGCTAATTTCTCTAATGGTAGACCTTTAAGATCCATCAAAAGCTTTGATGCTGATAGCCCCATCTTTGATCTCGTGCAATCCCTTGCCCAGTGTCCTGATAGTTACCAATGGGAAAATGTTGATGCTAGATCCCCCGTTGACTAGAATCCTCGTGATAAAGTGATCCTCGCATTGTGCAGTGATGTGCAATGCTTTGTTGTGACCAAGCCCTTCTGGAAAAGCAAGAGAGAATGATAGGCTTCCTAGGTTTCTAACTCGGTCTAATTCCTCTCAAAATCTCAGCAAAGTTTGCTCTAGATGAGTAGCAATCACCTTGGTGATTGCGGTGTTCTGAGAAGTTTCCTCAAGTTCCTTCTTAGCGTTGGTATCTCCCGTTTTGCCTTTGTTCATGTTTCTGGTAGGACTCGAGGAAGGAGGAGGTGGAGGACCCTTGAATCTAGTTGAGTATGCTGATGGTGCCAGAATTTACGAACTAACCTTTGGGGAGGGGAATAAAATAAAAAGGTAAAAGTTAGGGCGGATTCTGATAATATTGCAATATTAAACACATTGTGCAGGAATATAAACCGCGTTCTAATTTGGGTGCCTCGTTGTGCTCGATGTAGGCCTAGCGACACATTATTTTTGGAGAACTTATGATGCTAAAAGCCTAATTTTATTGATAAAACAAGATGCGTTTTAAAATAACTTAATGATAAAAGATGTCACTAATGGCCAGTGACCTTATTACATTAAGAGCGTGAAAGAAAAAGATCCTAACTACTTCGTCCCAGAAGGACTTTCCCCAGATTCGGTACTCTTGCCTCCCTAGTACAGCTGCATCAACTCGCGCGTTCCTAACAACAAATAAGCTCGAGCTAGATGTTCGCCTAAACTTTCTTCAGCATTCTGACAGTCTTCAATTCTTTTTAAGAACTTCCCTTCCAATACTACTAGACCTCGCTCCAGATACCCCAAATGGTTATTAGCGTTGTCAGACATATCCTTCCATTCCTTCATCCGTTTTTCTAGGGCTTCCTGTATTTCCCGTTGTTCATCCTCACATTCTTTCATCTTCTTGTGCAATTGATTGTATTTAACTTGCACTTCAATTTTCTCGTCAATGATCCTATGACCGTGGACGAATTCTGGACAACCCAAACCAATGTGATCATCTTCCAACCAACCTGTGTAGTGCGGTACACACCCGACATGATACCTGTCGGGTTCGATAGACTCTCTTCCCAAGACAAGCTTGCAATGCCACATATGCTGAGCGTGACACCTGTGTGGGCGGTTATCATCTTGAAAGTCAACCCTGAAGTGACTCATCTTCTCTATTCTAGGTGTAATTTGTTTTCTTCCAGCTTGTCTCATGGCCCGGAGTGGGACATAAGGATGAGTCCCCGTAGACCAATGAGTATGAGGAATGGTGCGTCTCGTGAATGGATGATAAACTCCTTTGTTTGGAACCACTAGAACATCCACTGAACTTTCTCTTCTTTTAAATTCTCGAACAACTCTACCCATGCACTGGCATCATCTGGCTGAGCGAACTTGTTGGGCATGAATTTCATTCGCTTTAGGTGATGAAAAATGATATGGTCATCCCGATCCCTGAGGATAATTTCCCGTCTATAGTCGCCCTTCTAAAGGTGCTCTATGAGCCAAAGTTGAAGTAGCAAATTACAACCCTCGAAATGTGGAGCCCCCCTTAACACTTTCCTAAGGCTCAATATATCTCTACGAGGATCATAGGCACTATGCTGAATGATTGCCCATCAGTTCCCTCCATTAAGGTCTTGGTCACCATGGCTAGTCTAGTGTGGATCCTATCCTTCTTCATAGGGAAAATTATCATGCCCTAGAAGCAAAACGTTAACACAAATGCCCTTCTCTGTATATGTCCCAAAGAAGTGAGAGTGAATTCGTGCATGTAGGAGTGATAGGACTTGCTGTGGCCATATCTCCCATACAAGAAGTTGAAGGGTATGTATGAGTCCTTCAAGCAAGAAAGGTCGGGATTTTTCTTAAGCCCCATCATCTTGAGAAAGCCTCTACCTATGCGATTCTCTGGCATAAGAAAACCCGGAGTCTCCCAAGGGATACCAGTTAGGCCCCTGTCTCTTCTAGTAAAGGGGTCATTTTCAAATCCCCGAAGCGGAACACTGACCGATGATCATCCCAGAACAAAGTGGCAGCCTCAATTATTTTATAGTTGGGTTGGATTTCCAAAAGTGAGGGCAAGTTTCCTAAGTACTTGCGGACAAGAGTTCGATCACTACCATGAAGATCCTCCCACAAGCCTAGCAACCTTGGGTGAATGTTGGATACCATAACAAATCTGGGACCTCGTGCCTTATTTCTGCAAAAAAAAAGGATTAGACCCTACCCCGCTAGAATCGACTCTATTTAAATCAATAATTAGCATGACAAATCACTTAAGTTCTCCAAATAAATGCATGTAATGTGATGGTGTCCGTTTGGGTTTCGAGGAAACCCGATGGATTTTGGCTTAGGCTTTTTGAGGAGTCATTATGCGGACAACATAACTGACTCGGCTAGGTTTGACCATGATGCAAGAACAATTTAATGGAATAAGGTTTCTACTTTTGAAGTGCTAGACAAGGTACCCTTGAGCGGACAACTCAAGAGGGAAAGGCGCGGAACTGTCGACTACACTATTGATTGACCGGTTTTACCACAAATATGTCTTTGCCACATTTAGGGGGTTTATAATATTTGAAGGGCGCAACCACTCATTATAAGCGTTGCTATAGGATTTGTTTTGGCATAAGTGGAATATGATGTTGAGGAATGCAATTACAATAATAAAGCAAATTGCACGTATTTTCATGTTCATAATGATTACAATAAATACTCAGAAATTACAACGTAATTGAAATACTAAGCAGTAAAAGAAGAAATTAAAAAGAAAGAAAAACATGAAGAGCCAAGTTAGTAATTGTGATGAAAAAATCAAGAAGAGGAAATACATGCAATTAAGTAAGCAATACAGTCACAAAAAGCAAGTAATGGTGCCTAAAGAAATCCTCAGTAGAGTCGCCATGCTGTCGATGCCCCCTCTTTCACCCCCCTCAGAGGGACGGGATCGGGTTTTAAAACATTATGGACAAAACAACTCATGTTCTGTTTGGAGGAACCCGGTCATGGAATTTAAAGAGTTGCCACCTTATGATTATAGTGCATTAGTGTGACGAACCGGCCCGTCATCATGTGAGTTACCACCCCGTTTTCCTTGTTATATGCTTTTTCATATTTCAATATGTGTGTTTGGTGAGTTTGAGTCAATTCGGATCGAGTTTGGTTGGAAATGAGACAAATAGTCTCTTAGGAGAAGGCATTGTTGGGAAAGGTCAACCGAATGTTGACTTCTAAGTTAGAGAACTCGGAATCGAATTCTGATGATTCGATCAGCTCCGGAAGGTCATTTGTGGCTTAGGAGAGCGATCAGAATTGAATTTGGAGGTCCGGTGTAGTTTTAGGCTTGAATTGACCAAGGTTGAATTTTGGTGAAATTCGAACGGTAGGTATGATTTTAATCCGGGAGTGGGAATGGAATTCCGACAATTGCAGTAGCTCCATTAGGTGATTTTGGATATGCCTGCATATTTTCAGGTCATTCGGACATTATTTGGTTAGGTTTTTGATAGAATGTTGGTTTCAGAAGTTATAGATAAAACTTAGGTTTGAATTCGCTTTGATTTGTTGATTTCCGTATTTAAGGATGTGTTTTTATGATTGGAACAAGTTCGTATTGTGTTGTGGAGTAGGTTGGTAGTTTTCGTTGGGGTCCAAGGGGCCTCGGGATGAATCCGGGGGTCCAAACGGACCATTTTTGGCTAAATGAAGGGTCAGGTCTGCTGTCATAAGTGCAGCAGACATTTGCTCTTCGCGATCGCATTAGTAGCCACGCGATCGCGTAGAGTACTGGAGAGCTGAGGATTTTTACCCTTCGCGATCGCGAAGTGTGGGGCGCGATCATGTAAGGTCAGGATTTGGAGAAATGCAATCGCAGTAGCTAGTGTCGCGATCGCGTTGTGTTATTCAGCTATTCATCGCGATCGCATAAGGGTCTACACGATCGTGTAGAAAGAAATGAGGGCCTCTATAATTATTTCATCGCGATCGCAAGCTAGGGGCTGCGATCGCATAGAATTAAAATACCCGGTAGAAAGGTTAAGACCAGAACATTTCATTCGCGAACTTAAAGTGTATTTCCTCCATTTCTGGGCTCTTTGAGAGCTAAGTAACGGGATTTGAAGGGGATTTCATCGGGAAAACATTGGAGGTAAGTTTATGGTCTAAATACACGATTTTATCTTAGAATTTTCATTTATTTCACTGAAAATGGAAAGATTAATGGGGGATTTTTGCTCTAAGCCTCGGTTATGGTAAATCATCGATTAGAATGGGCAAACGGAGTCCGGTTTTGCTAAACTTTATATGTATGGACTCGTGTTGAGATAAGGATTCTGAAAATGTATCTTTTGTAATTTTTTGAGAAGCGTACCGAATGTCAGATTTTGACAACTTCGTGGGTTTTGGTGTAAATCGAGTTATTTCATTTGGGTTATGTCTATTTAGCCTATTTTGATGTATTCTTATTGATTTTGATCAGATTTGGCATCTGAGGAGGTTGATTTGCGAGGCAAGCGCAAGGCGAGCTAGGACTTCTACCGATTCGAGGTGAGTGGTGGTTGTAAATGATGTACTGAGGGTTTGAAACCCCGTACTTGCAGTATACAATGCTATGCTAAGATGAAATACGCGTCATGTGATGGGCGTGGTGGTATTGTGACTGGGGATTTGGACTTGGTCCTTCCCAATTGATAGTTTATTGTGTATCATGACTGAGATTGAGCTTGTAACTGTGTAATTGGGCTAGCAGCCATGTTTGGGGCTTGTGCCGATCTATAGAGTATTAGGGAAGACTGTAGAGCTAAGTGACCCTTATATCATGTTGGACACATACACTTAGTCGTAATCATAGATGTATAGCATATCATGATCTAGTACTAAATGTGTACTCTGAGAGGGACTACCTGGGGTTGGATTCCCTGTTCTAGCTGAGTGAGCCCGAGAGGCCAAGTCTAGATTGACTGATATAGAGGCGAGGACCCGCTGTGAGATATTATATATATCTATATTGGATCGGGCTGCACGCTGCAACACTATATATATTGGATTGGGTTGCACGCATGTGACGACCCGGCCCGTCGTCACGAGAATTACCACCCTGTTGTGTTGTAAATACATGTTTTATGATTTTATATCAGTGTTAGAGTCTATCGGGTGAGTTAGGAGTGAATTGGATTGGAAATGAGGCATATAGCCTTTGTGAAGGAAACTTGAATAAGGAAAGTCAACCCGGAGTTGACTATTTGGTTACGGGGCTCGGAATCGGATTCTAATGATTCGGTTAGTTCCGGGAGGTGATTTGTGACTTAGGGGAGCGATCGGAATTGAATTTGGAGGCCCGGTGTAGAAATAGGCTTGAATTGGCTAAGGTTGAATTTTGGTGAAATCCGAACGGTAGGTGAGATTTTGATCCGGGGGTCGGAATGGAATTCTGACAGTTGTAGTAGCTCCGTTAGGTGATTTTGGATGTGCCTGCAAAATTTCAGGTCATTCGGACGTTGTTTAGTAGGGTTTTTGATTGATTGTGTAATTCGGAATGTTTTAAGGAATTTAGGCTTGAATTCGATGCGAATTATGGGTTTTGAAGTTGTTAGACGTGTTTTGAGGATTTGAGCAAGTTCGAATAAGGTATTAAGATGTGTTGGTGTGTTTGGATGAGGTCCCGGGGGCCTCGGGGTGTTTTCGGATGGCTAAACGGGAAAAAATGTGGAAAAATTGCAGACTTGTGTTCTGGTTCTGTTGTTTTCGCTCCTGCGGAAATGGGGGCGCAGGAGCGAGTCCGCAGAAGCGGACGAGGGGGCACAAGAGCGCTTGGCATCGCAGAAGCGGAATATTTTCCACTGAAGCGGCGTCGCTGGTGCGAGTGGGTGACCGCAGAAGCGGACTTGATGAGTAAGGGGAAAGTCCGCAGAAGCGGATTCTTGACCGCATAGGCGAGTCCGCAGGAGCGGACTCTTGATCGCAGAGGCGGAAAGGACCGCAGGGGCGGAAGAAATTCCGCAGAAGCGGACGCGCAGGGGCGGTTCATGGATCGCAGGAGCGGAATTGGCCAAATAGGCCTGGGTTTGCAGAAGCGACCAGTTGGTCGCAGAAGCGGTTCCGCAAGGGCGGAAAAAGGTCCGCAGAAGTGAAAATCGCAGTGAGTTAAGTGTATCAGAAGTTAGAAAATTTCCGAACACATTTCACACATTTGGGTCTCGGCTTTAGAGGCGATTTGGGCGATTTTGAAGAGAAACTCAAGGGAAATCATCAGGTAATCAACTATGGACTTAAACTATGATTAGTATTGGTAATATTATGCAATTATATCATGAAAATGGAGGAATTTGGGGTAATATATGGAGGATTTAGCCCTATGCTTGAACTTTAGAAAATCAAGGTTTTGAATGGGCAAATGGAGTCCGAATTTGGTAAAATTGATATGCTTAGACTCGTATCGAGATGAGGGTTCCGAATATGTGACTTTTGTAATTTTTCGAGAAGCGTACCGAAAGTCGGGTTTTGACAACTTTGGGAATTTTGATGTAAATTGAGTTGTATTGATTGGGTGTCGTCTCATTGGCTTAATTTGTTGTATTTCTACTGTATTTGATCAAATTCTACGCGTGCGGAGCTTGATTCTCGTGCCAAGGGCACTGCGGAGTAGTCGTCGCGCCGTATTGAGGTGAGTAATAGATGTGGGTGATGACCGGCGGGTTCGAAACCCCGGTATACCACTTTGTGACGCTGTATAGCGGCGAGACACGTACTCTCTTGTGAGTGCGGGGTCGATTGTGATTGGGGACTATGGCTTAGTCCGACTTGTTGATACTTTGTTATGATATTAGGCTATTCTTGAGCCGTCGAACCTCCTTCTCGGATGGTTGCATATTATATATTGTGATAATGGCCACTCTTGAGCCGAGGAACCCCTTCTTGGGCGGTTGAGTATACTTGTGGGCCGTGAGCCAGTTATTGGATCCCGCGAGGATCGTTATCATTGTCTTATCATATTGACATGTTAGTTACTACCGGTCCGTAGCTATTTCTGTTATCATGCTATTTCCAATCTCTGGAACTTGGTATTACTGTTTTCCAACTGAAAAATGATAAAAAGGGTTTTCAAAACTACTTTTAAGCCTGCGAGGCTGTATTTGCATATTAGCTAACTGGTAGTGGATCGGGCTGCGCGCCGCAGTAGTATATATGTTGGATCGGACTGCACGCCGCAGTGATATTGTGCTTGGGCTGTTGGAGCCCCTCCGGAGTCTGAACCCCCACAGTGAGCACGGGTACCCAAATTAGATCGGACTACGCGCCGTAGCGGTCATATCATGCATTGCATTGCATTTAGCTACATCTGTTAGCTATTATACTATTTTGCTGGTACTTGTTGGTGCAGGTACAGTTGATATTGATTCTGTGACAGGGTATTTGATTACGGCTTTACATAGTGCTTTATTGCGAATTTCTTATCTGCGTTGTCTTACCCTTGTTTATTACCACTGAGTCTGGCAGTACTTATTTTACTCCCTGCACCTTGTGTGCAGATCCAGGTACCTCTCAGCAGTGATCCAGTAGCTGTGCGAGGCGACATTTGTGGATATTCGAGGTAGCTGCAGAGTCCGCAGGACCCGATATTCCTTCTCACTGTCTCTTGATTTTGTATTGACTTTTCTTTCCGCACTTGGTATCTTGTAAACCTTTATACACTCATGTTCAGTAGAGGCTCATGATTCTTGACCCTTCGGTCAATGGGAGTTGATGTATTATGGGACTTGGTTCCCCGTTTTCGTTATATGTATCGTTGTTGCTTCGTGAATTAATATGCTTAAATGGGCTAAAGAGAGCTTCTAGCTCCGTTGTTTATATTGATTGGTCAGGCTGGCTTAGCAATGTGCTGGGCGCCATCACGACCAGATTTGGGGTCGTGACAAGTTGGTATCAGAGCCTAGGTTTACTAGGCCTCGTGAGTCTTGAGCCGGTTAGTAGAGTCTTGTGGATCGGTACGGGGACGCTTGTACTTATCCTCGGGAGGCTGCGAACCTTTAGGAAAACTTCACTTTTCTTGAACTCTGTCGTGCGATCTTGTTGTTCCGAGAACTGAACTTCTATATTCTATTCTCTCGCAGATGGCGAGAACGCGAGCATCGGGACGAGGTGGACGACCTTCATTGCCACCTGTTAGAGGCCGTGGGCGCGGTTGTGCTAGAGGTAGAGGTAGGGCGGCTGAGCCAGTGCCGGTTGACCCGCCTGTTGTACCAGTTCAGGAGCAACCCCCAGTGGTTGATGCTCCAGCAGCCCCAGTTCAGGGCCAGACTATATCTATTGCTATTCCTGGTCTTCAGGAGACTCTTGCTCAGATATTATCAGTGTGTTCCGGTTTGGCTCAGGTAGTTTCAGCTACCGCTACTGTAGCGACATCTCAGTCAGGGGGTGGACAGCAGACCCCTGCAGCTCGCACACCTGACCCGGTTGTTCAGGGACTTCAGACGCCAGAGGCGGTCCCCGCTCAGGTGGTTGCACCGGTTATTCCTCCAGCTGCAGAGCATATGGTTCAGGTTATGCCCGATGACGAGCAACGTCGTCTTGAGAGATTTGGTAGACTTCAGCCACCCCATTTCAGTGGCGTTGAGGGCGAGGATGCCTAGGGTTTCTTGGACAAGTGTCAGAGGATGTTGCGGACGGCTGGTATTCTTGAGTCCATCGGAGTTTCATTTACTACCTTCCAGTTCCGTGGTCCCGCATTCGATTGGTGGGAAGAGTTTGAGAGGCGTAGGCCTGCAGGAGCAGCACCTCTCACATGGCAGCAGTTCTCTACTCTCTTTCTAGAGAAATATGTACCACAGTCTCGTCGCGAGGAGCTACGTTGCTAGTTCGAGTGGTTGGTTCAGGGCGACATGTCTGTGACCCAGTATGAGCTCGGATTCACACGGTTGGCTAGGCATGCCACATGGATGATCCCTAATGATAGGGAGAGGATCAGGAGGTTCATTGATGGCCTCAACTACTCTATCCGCATTCTTATGACCAGAGAGCGAGTTTTGTCATCATTGTTTGAGCAGGTTGTTGAAATGGCACGCTCTATTGAGGCGGATCGTCGCCGAGAGAGAGAGGAGCGGGAGGCCAAGAGGCCTCGTGGTTCGGGCAGTTTCAGTGGTGCTCCATCTAGAGGGCATTCCCAACAGAGCAGAGGTCGCTCATCTAGACCTTCTCATTCAGGTCGCCCAGAGTAGAGCGGAGGTTCTTATGGTCGTGGTCGACAGGGGTTTCACCAGGGTCAGTCATCGCTTAGTGCCCTTCCAGCCCAGGGTGCAGCACCTACTTCATCAGCCCAGGATTCTTCTGCGGCGAGGGGTTCCCTTCAGTCCCCTTCTCCAGCACCAGGTGCATGTTATGAGTGTGGTGAGTTTGGCCACATGAGGAGATAGTGCCCTCGACTCCGTAGGGACAGGACTCAGCAGAGGGATCAGCCCTCATCTTCAGCACCATCTCAGTCTAGTAGAGGTGGAGGTCAGTCTTCTCGTGGTCGCCCCAGGGGTGAGGAGAGATCTGGTGGAGGCCAGGCACGGTTCTATGCACTTCCTGACAGGCGTGATGCGGTTGCCTCGATGCGGTGATTACGGGTATCATTTCCGTATGTCACGGAGATGCCTCTGTTCTATTTGATCTAGGGTCCACATATTCTTACGTGTCCTCTTATTTTGCACATTATTTGGGGTGCGACTCGGGGTAGTCTTGACTTACCTGTTCATGTATCCACCCCCGTGGGTGATACGATCATTGTGGATCATGTCTATAGATCCTCTGTTATATCTATTGGGGGTCTGGAGACCCAGGCAGATTTGTTATTATTGGGGATGGTGGACTTTGATGTTATATTGGGTATGGACTGGTTGTCTCCATACCATGCTATATTGAACTGTCATGCTAAGACAGTTACGTTGGCCATTCCTGGTATTTCTCAGATTGAGTGGCGGGGTTCGACTGATTTCGTCCCTAGCCGTGTTATTTCGTTCTTAAAAGCTCGGAAGATGGTTGAAAAAGGGTGCTTATCGTACTTAGCTTTTGTGAGAGATGTGGGAGCTGAATCTCCTAGCATTGATTCTGTACCTGTTGTGAGGGATTTCCCAGATGTATTCCCCTCAGACCTGCCGGGCATGCCGCTGGACAGGGATATTGATTTTGGCATTGACTTGGTGCCGGGCACTCAGCCTATATCCATTCCTCCTTATCGAATGGCACCAGCTGAGTTGAAAGAACTGAAAGAGCAACTTCAAGAGCTTCTGGATAAGGGTTTCATCCGCCCTAGTGTGTCTCCGTGGGGTGCGCCGGTATTATTTGTTAAAAAGAAAGATGGTTCCATGCGGATGTGTATTGATTATAGGCAATTGAACAAAGTGACAGTGAAGAACAAGTACCCTCTACCGCGCATAGATGATTTATTTGATCAGTTATAGGGTGCGAGGGTGTTTTCTAAGATCGATCTTCGTTCAGGCTATCATTAACTGAAGATCAGGGACTCGGATATTATGAAGACTGCATTCGGGACCCGATATGGTCATTATGAGTTTCTTGTGATGTCGTTTGGGCTGACCAACGCCCCGGCAACATTTATGCATCTGATGAACAGTGTGTTCGAGCCCTATTTGGATTCATTTGTGATTGTGTTCATTGATGACATTCTAGTCTACTCCCGTAGTCAGGAGGAGCATGCTCAGCATTTGAGTATTGTGTTGCAAAGATTGAGGGAGGAGAAGCTATATGCTAAATTCTCCAAGTGCGAGTTTTGGCTCGAGTCCGTAGCATTTCGGGGACATGTGGTGTCTCGTGATGGTATTCAGGTTGATCCGAAGAAGATAGAGGCGGTGCAGAGTTGGCCTAGACCGTCCACAGCTACAGAGATCAGGAGTTTTCTTGGTTTGGCGGGATATTATCGCCGGTTTGTTCAGGGATTTTCATCCATTGCTTCTTCATTGACTAAATTGACCCGGAAGGGTGCACCATTCGTGTGGTCGGATGAGTGCGAGGAGAGCTTTCAGAAGCTCAAGACAGCTTTGACCACAGCTCCAGTGTTAGTATTGCCATCAGCTTCAGGTTCATGTACCGTTTATTGTGATGCCTCGAGAGTGGGGATAGGTTGTGTGTTGATGCAGGAAGGTAAGGTGATTTCTTATGCTTCTCGGCAGTTGAAGCCACATGAGAAGAAC